>OZ018396.1:56493757-57240772 GCA_963969525.1 Ontholestes murinus
CATTAAAAATTAAATTATTAAGTTTGCTGGGGGTTTTGAAAATAACTTTAATGTCGTGTTTTTCTAGCAGCTTTTTTATTTTGTAACTTGGAGTGCCGAAGTATGTTAATGTTACGTATTTTTGATGTTCTTTCTCTCTCTCAGGTATCCCATAGTACAGCAATGTTTTTAATTGTCGTTTTTGTTTTTGATTTATTATATTATTAATTATGCTTTCATGGTATCCATTATTTATGGCTAGTTGTTTTATTATTTTTGATTTCTGAATTTAATGCTTCTGCGGATAAGGGTAAAGATAGAGCTCTATGAAACCATTGAATTGAATGCGGCATGTTTATATTGTAGGGGGTGTAAGGAATTTGATGGAATGAGGGAATCTGTATAGGATGGTTTTTAATGCCAAACAAAAAACAGACAATATGAAAAGATCTGGGGTGTATAAATTAAAATGTGGTTCTTGCCCATGCATATATATCGGCCAATCTGGCCGAAATTTCAACATCCGGCTAAAGGAACATATGAGTTCATATACTAATAAAAAAACAAATTCAACATTTGCAAACCACCTCTTAGAAAATAATCATACACCGGACATTAACCCCCTGGAAATCCTTCACTTTTGCGACAAAGGCCCTAAGCTGGATCTACTGGAATCACTGGAAATACATAAAGCCCACCGTAATCTGGAAAACCCGCTAATCAACGACCAGACGGAGACAATATACTCATCTATTTTTAACGCCATAATAATATAATCCTCTTTTGTTAATTTGTATACCGCCTAATTATATATGTAATCTATGTTTTACCTGCTTGTTATAAATACCGCCTAAAGAAAATTTGTAATTTAATTGTAGTTTGAAAATGACCATGTAATGGTCGAAACCGGTCACTAATAATAAAAACCGTGTGTGATAACAACAAAGTGAATTTTATTTTTCGTCCTAATTTTCAAAATGTATCACAAAGTAATGGCTTCAAGCATCAACTATATTAAATCAGAATGTTTGTTCTTACTCAAATAGTTTGCATATCCGCATCATTTTAACTATTGGATTAAACATACCGAAAAAGCAATACAATAATGGCTTGTAACGTGCTTGTGGGTCACGTGGTATATTAAAGGCAAGACTATTCACTAACTCACAGCATACTATATGGCGATTAATAATTTTATACAAAAGCAACAGATCTAAAAACATTCTTCTATCTGCTGATGACTTAATATTGGGTTGAATAAGCATTGAACTGTGACTAAAATTGGCAATATTACCAACTAATCTCAAATGCATTAATTGCAAAAATTTACCCTGAATCCTTCCAAATTGTAAGATGGCAATTTTTGTATATAGTGACCAAATTCCCGAGGCATATTCAATGTGTGAAAGAATCACGACGTATAGTTTTCTTAGTGTGGTAAATCTGTTAAAGAAACCCATTCGTTTCAGTGATTTATTACATATATGTCATTTTCGTCCAATTGGTACATAAAATTAGAAATGTTGCCTCGGCAAAATGAAATAGGTACACACTTTATTATTGTTATTTAATTTCAGCATATTATTTTTGCACCATAATTTAAAATCGTTCTGAAGATAAATTTAGTTAGTCGAGGATTTAACGCTCTTAAAAATCTTTAAACAATCAAAATACAAAGAAACTTGCTATGTCTGATATTTATCCCAATGCCATTTATAAATGATCAGAATAAAATAGGCCCAGAATGTGAGCCTTGTGGTACCCCTGAAGTAACCCTCATATTGATGAAGAGAATGTCTCCCTGTGCGTACTGGCTGTGTTCAGTTTTGTAAAGCAGAAGTTATCCAACTGATAATATTAGTCCCATTAGTTCTAATTTGTTTATTTATAATGTGCAAGAGACGATCAAATGCCATGGAAAAGTCAATATATATTGAATCAACTTCTCCATTCTCCAAGGCATTTGTTAAATATAATTGGTACTGGTACACCATGAGATTTGTGTGATCTACCTGTAAGAAATCCATGCTGTTGATTATTGATTGCGTGGAACAAGCCCTTATAAATTGTTCTGAGGCTAATAGATCTAACAGTTTGGGTACAATGGATTTTATAGATACACCCTTATAATTATCGATATCTCTCCTGACACTTTTCTTGAATATAGGAACAATATAGCCATATCTTTACAACATCCAGGAAAAATCCCACACGAAAGTGATTTTGTAAACAAGACATATATGAGCATACACAACAATATAAGCTTCTTTTTTATAAAATATGCAGGTATGCAGATAGTGAGGATATGGCATTAGAAATTTCTTCCAGAGTAACAGTAAATTTACAAAGATTAAAACACGTTACCATGATAATCAGGAGGTGAATTAGTGAAATTAGAATTATAGGCTTTTAAAAAGTGTTTTGCAATCAACTCAACACTGCCTTCAACAGAGTGGCTTGGCTCATTATTTAGGTAGATTTCTTTGAGAAACCCAGTTGTATTGCGATGAGATCAACGAAATCACAAATTTTTTTGGGATTACTGTCTAATTCACTTTCTACACGAGCAATGTAGCTTTTTTATAACGTGTCATTTAGATATTTACATTGGGGCCAATTAATATTTGCTAACTCTGGAGCAATAGGTAAAACAATTGAAGATTACACCTCTACTATTTGGAACCCATGTTGCAACTGGTAGTAACTTTATTCTTTATTCTTTATGGACCTTGTTATTCCTGCTAACATATTCAAGTAAATATATACATAAAACATTACAAAAATTTTGGCAGCAGGAATCACAGGCAAAGTTCACTGCTTCTCAATAATCTTCCACACGACCCATTTCCTTCCACAGACAAGTATTAGCGTATTAGCCTTTAATTGCTTCTGGATTCATTGTTGATTTGATTAATTCAGCAAATATGCTGAAAGTGAAGTAAGGAAACAACAAAGTGTTTAATTCTATAGTAATAACTTCGCACAACTCACATAAAACCGTGAAATATGCTGTGTTTTGTCCTTTTATAGAGGAAGTTCTAGACATTAGTCTATATATGTGATCTTGGCATTTGCTAAAATAGTTTCAATGTAGCTATTGTTATTAATTCTCAATATGTCATAATCCATGTTATTCCATTCTGCAGTAGGAACAATTTAGTCTCCACAAAAAAATATTACAACTTGGATTTTCGTGGCATATTTTCTTCTTCATTCTCCTTCATTCTGGGCATGTAAAATACACAAAAGTTATATTTGAAGTAAGATGGATGTATGCAGAACCATTAATTCACTTATCCATCACTTTTACAAACAATTGCTCTGCATTACTGCTCATTTGTAGTGGTGAGCTTTTTAATGTTTCCTTACTGCAATATGAACCCCTTCTCATCGGGTTTTATTACTAGTAAGAAACGATCTATCTTCTCTATATACAGGGTCGCTGATATGTATGGAAACGGTCGAATATCTCCTAAAGTAAGAGAGCTAGCGAAAAATGTTAAGATACAAAAGTTTTAGGATTTTTTAAAAACTATCAGAATAAAGACAAATGAAGTGTACAGGATTAGTTAGAAAGTCAATACGACACAAACTTGCTTTTTCTTTAATTAATTAATTAAACACCCCGTATAATGTTTCATATTTCAATTCATCTCGAAATTCTACACAAAATTGGTATACCACATCATAAAGCTAAACTTGACTGTTTTAGAGATATCGAACTTTGAAAATCATATTCGTTTTACTTAAACGTATCATTTTCGCGCGAAAATTATCCAATCAAAAGTAGTTTTGTGTATAATGACACAGCGTTGTTATGGAGATTTCCATCTCCATAACAACGCTGCCTTCTCCCTTCCTTTGACATGTGACTTGATGGCTAACTATTTTTGTATAATTTATAAAAAATTCAAAGTTCGATATCTCTGAAACGGTCAAGTTTAGCCTTATAATGTGCCATACCAATTTTGTGTAGAATTTCGAGACGAATTGAAATATAAAACAATATACGTGGTGTTCCATTAAAGAAAAAGCAAGTTTGTTTCGTCCTGACTTTTTAACTGATCCTGTATACCTAATTTATCTTTATTCTAATAGTTTTTAAAAAACCCTAAAACTTTCGTATCTTAACATTTTTCGCTAGCTCTCTTGCTTTAGGAGATATTTGGCCGTTTCCATACATATCAGCAACCCTGTATAAGGAAAAGTTCGTTAAGCCTAATTATGTATTACAAACTGTATCATCCAGCCAAGTTTCTATTAAAACAATATCATTTGTTAGATACACACATTTACATTAGATATAAATGTTTTCATTTTCCCTTTAATGCTCCTACGTTCTGATAATAAATATCTAGTTTTCTTTTCTGTCCAGAAACAGATTTGGATGTCCATTGCTATAAATCATTGTTAAATCTTCTATGCCTCGAGACTTTCTAAGATGTAATACATCTCTCAATTGTTTTAAGTGTCTCTCTGCATTTATGTTAAGTGATTATTAAACTGGACATTACCAGGTGTTACTTTTAACACATCAATTGCTTCTTAGCGACCTGCTAATGATACTTTTAATGGTAGAATCTTATTAACAAATTTTGAGAGTGGCACTAAATGTAACTTTGGAAAAATTTATAAAGTTAGGAGCTACAATAGCCTTTGAACTTATTTTTTATGTTTTGACTCTTCATTCTTTATAAGAGTAGATTAGATTTTTAGTTTAAGATAAATGAAAATAGCACACAGTTTATTCCTTACTTATTTATTATTTATTATTTATTTTTATCTTTGTACTCCTTTCTTACAAAATAATACTTCACTTATACCTTGAAATAATGTTGAATAGTATTTCTTCTCCGATTAAGGGTTGAATTTCCGACTTAACCCACGTAATTTGGAACATTTTTCTTTTTATTTTGAAGTTGTGAATCGAATTGTAATGTATTTTGGATTGACATTAGAACGAAGAAGCTATGAATTAAACCAAATATATTTGTATGTAGCTAATAACAGGTTGTGCTTAATTGTGTTAAAAGTGTTTCTATAATAATCAACTAATACAAAGAATGAAGAAAACACTTTTACTTTTTTATACCACGACTACACGGCAATCATAACTAACTTAATTTGATAATGATTACCGTGGTGGTCGAAACTAGTCACTGCAAATAAAGATGAAAATGGTATGAAAAAGTAAAAGTGTTTTCGTTATTCTTAACATGCCTTTAAGATCCAAGAACTAATATAAAGATAATTATCATGTATTAATGGCCAAAATGATACCTTCTAACATTTAATAGGCCAGTAAAACAACTGAAACTTGGACCAAATCCAGACTGGTTATCTATAAGAATATTGTTTTTTCATTTTTTTTTCGGTATGAGATATATTAATTCTTCTGGATTTTTATTTCTAGGCACAACAGTTTTATTACCAACCTTGCAAGCATTCCAAAACATGAACAACACTAGACAACTATTTATGATATACGAAATGATATATGGACAATATATTTTAATCATTGTTACACTAAGACAATTTACGAACAAATGAATTCATGTAATGTATTTATTAGATATTGGTATGTAGATTGGATATTCGGATTGCGAGTTGTACAATATTTATTCAATTGGACGATAATGGAGTTTTTCTGTGAAAAGGAATGAGGAGCTTAGATTTTGAAATATTGATTTCAGTGCATCACTTGGAAAAAATGTTTCAAAGGAATTAAGCTTTGTTTGAAGAAAGGAGAGTGCAGATAGCAGGGTATAGAAATGTATTTGTTAGATATTGTATTTTGGTTGGATATTAGGATTGCGAGGAGTACAAAATGTATGAAATTGAACGATAATGGAGTTATTCTGTGCAAAGGGATGAGAAGCTTAGATTTTGAAAGATTGATTGATTTGATTCAAGGGAATTTAACTTTGTTTAAAGAGAGGAGAGTGCAGATTGCAGGGTATAGGAGTGGATGTAATTTCGGATTAAAGAAGATAGGATGGAATTAAATATTTCTGAGCAGAATAATTTTTAAAGAATAGATGAAAGGAGGAACCTTGAGGAGCAATAATAAGTGTATAATTATTATTCCTCAAGGTTTCTAATATTAAATATTATTATGAACTTCAAAGTAAGTTTAAATTTACTTTTTTGTAGAATATCTAAAGATTAAAATTAGTAGTTACACAATAAACTAAATATTTAGATTGTTGGCAAAACGAGACTCCGGTTCCCGACAAAGAACTAAATGAATGAAACGAATGAAGAAAGCGAAAAACAGCTTACCTTAACCATGTAATGAGGCACGAATACTACGAACTACTACGTCTGATAATCCAGGGAGAAAATAGAAGGAAGAAGAGGCATTGGAAGGAAAAAATGTCGTGACTTCGAAACATTGGGAAGTGGACAAGAATGGGGTTTAAAGATCCGATGAGAGCAATCACAGATAGGAAATTATATGCTGAAATAGTCGCCAACCTCCGCTAGAAGAGACACCTACACAAAAAAATAATCCAATAAACATTTTTTATAGTAAAAACTGAAGCTTCATTTTATCGAATTACTTAAGTAATTTAAGCATACAAATAAAATAAACTGAAATTTATACGTATTGAAATATAGAAATTGCGGATTATCGATGTTTCACCATAATCATATATATGAACGTGACAGATTCAACTGTTACCAAAATTAAATAATACCAAACGCAGTAACATTTAACACCGACGATAAATAACAGGTCATGAATACATTTACATATCAATATTACGTGCGTTGATTACAATTTCGATTCCACTATTGATTGTAAATTATTCAATTAACCTTATTAACGAAGGCTGCACCACCGGTTTAATTCGTTTTATAAATAAATAAATTGTACAGCAACACGTTTATAAAATTATTCACGTTATTGTGTAGTAGGTATCACCTCACAAAAGTGAATGATTAAAATGGGCATTTCACGTCTTACAAAACTGTTGGAAAAAGTTTTGAAACACGCAGTATTCAAGACTCTACGGCGGTGGGTAACTTTCACGTTTTAAAATAATATTCTTTTCACGTCTTGAAATATATACGTAATAAAAATCTATAATGTGGATTGGAATGAATTATTTTCTGCTCGTAAAAATGACGAAATCAATGAAAATAGAATTTATCTTATACAAACAATGTTTGCTTTTCATGCCACTTCAACGTACAGAAATGT
This sequence comes from Ontholestes murinus, assembly GCA_963969525.1. Taxonomy (NCBI): domain Eukaryota; kingdom Metazoa; phylum Arthropoda; class Insecta; order Coleoptera; family Staphylinidae; genus Ontholestes; species Ontholestes murinus. The sequence continues at coordinate 56,500,944 of OZ018396.1, forward strand.
TATTAACAACACTTAAAATTGATGTAATCAATTAAAACTATTAAATGTATAAAAGTCTCATAAAATAGTTTAGAAACTTGTACACTGATGAATAAAGCCCAAATAACCTTTTTTTTACCAAATGTACATTTCCATTGATAATGGTCACTTTGTGCCCGAAATGCACATTTGGTAATTCAAATAAAAAGTGTGAAGAAAGGTCATGAAGGTCAATCAATCAATTTATTGACTACATGTACATTTAAAATTTTCAAAACATTTGTAGTCGTTGAAAAACTATATTTGACTTAAAACTATTGTATTTTTAAGACGTTTTATAATATGGTTAATGGAACAAAAGTGAGTGGCCTAAGATCAATGCTTTTTCCCATGAGAGGTTTTAATTTTTATAGCTGAAACTAATCCAATTACAGATTATTTCATTATATCAAGTTATTTCATTTAAAAATTACTACTTTTTACGTTTTTTATATAGTCTAGCTTAAATATAATAAACCCAATTAAATTTCTAGACTCCTCTCGTCTTCAACTTAAGATAATATGGTTAACTATTATTTAAGAGATTTATAGAGATTTTCCTGCTACTATTACAGATTCATGAACCCAAGCATTTGATAAGCAAACCCCTAATACAGTGTGTAATTTCCCTGATGAATGAAGGTAAAAGGATGCAAGAGGCCGGTGCCTCATTACCTCCAGGCCCTCGCCCAGGGAGATAGGACAAGCCTAGGAATCCCTCGTGAGTCGTGTCCTCTAAACTGCACCCCATCTCAGTCCTCCGTATACTAATAATTTTTCTGTACGCTGTAGGCATTTCTAATCCGCTTTTATTTAGTTTGAGACTACCATAGTGCTTATCACTACACGTGCATATTTTCTATTTATTTCAAACTATATCGCTCCTTAAATTCCCAATTTAGCAACACTTTCAGTTTCACATTGTTTCTTGAGAATGAAAATTCGAAAAAATAAAGAAGTTGGGCAATTTTTATTTCAATAATAATTTATGTTTAATTATAATTATCCATACCTCATATATGAAGGACGCCCTTAACAGGCCATTTACCTGTTGTCAAACATAATAGACAATAGGAACGTCTTTCATCGAATTATGCCCTACATTCGGTATGCATACCTATCAATCAATATGTTCTCCAGTTGTATAGAAATTGGCACTATACAGGATTTACATTGTTATGATCCTAATAATGACTTTGATACAATAGATTATTTACACTATAACGTGTAATTAATGAGATGTGTGGCACGTACTATTAAATATTTACGGCCTTTGTGTCAAGGACCATGCATAATTATACAAATGCACAATCAATGGTATGTTATTGGATATTGATATATTTAATTGAATTAAATTCGTCGGTTTTAATGCAAATATAATAACAGCAGGTCCACATTTTAAGTCCTAATTATATTTTAAATGTGGAATTGTAATGTATAATATTTAGATTTATTAAATTAGATTATTATTATTTACAGGTTTTAGCAAAGGCATATAGGTTTAATGGATTGATAATTGTTTTGGGTGTATTTAATGAAATCGTTCATAAATGTAATTTATTAATGGTATTCTTTGTAATTAAATACTGTATCCTGCAAAATGGAATTACAATAATATGATATATAATCTTTTAATATTAGGTAAATTATAATTAGAACACTTGTTATATACAAATTAAAAAATTGTTATTTTTTAAATTGTATATAAATACTTACAAAAATATAAAACATCAAATCTAATTTAAAATTACCCAATCATTAGTAGAAGGGGTCATCGATTATATATTTATATATATATATATATATAATGATAATATTTCGTTCATAAAAACGTATCTGCCAAATTAATCTTTTATTTAATTAAATTAGAGAAAGGTAAACTGTGTATCTAACCCAGACCAAAAAAAACGTAATTTAATTTTATTAAATTATTTAATATATGTAAAAAGGATATAATTCATATTATGATATATAAAAAAACTATTTGATACCATTAATTAGTTATTCCATTAAAATAAAAACCTTTATACAGAGTGCTTAAGTTTTTGTAGCGAACTTGTCGGTCCTTACTTCAAGTATGGATGCTTATTTTGTCCAGGGAATTTCAAGTGATGGTCATTTTTTTTACAGAGGCCTGGCAGATGACATGACATAAAAACCGATATAGCTATCAATCAAATTTTTAAGACCCATTCGATCCTAACTGAATCATATTTAATTTTTAATCTCAAAGAATACATTTAACGAAAATTAAAATAATATTATCACTAAATGAATTAGATTTTGCGATTAAATTATGTAATATTAATTTAAAGTTTTTAATTAGTTATATTCTTTTTAATTTGTGCCTGGCATTACCTATTATAATATGTCGACCAGTCGCTATTTGCTTATTTTAATACGTTATACAGATCTAGCCTAATGGACTCTATTGATATTTAACAGTAATTTGAACTTTTTTTATATAATATAAGGGTAAGAGATATAAGACTTTTAGATTTAGCTAAAGGAGAGAGAACAAAAGAAAATAGATATCTAGAGCGAACAGAATTAAAACAAAAGTTGTCTATAAAGATATTGATGTCAAATATTTAGACGAGAGAAACATGAGTTATTATCAGAATAATAGATAAAGGAAGAAACAAAAATATTATTTCTGAACAGTTTGAAGAGGTAGATTATCCAATTTGGTGAAGATAAGATGCGAATTAATTTCAGATGCAGCTTTTCTTCAATTTTTAATAAAATTAACTTAATTAGGAATAAACTTTTCATAAAACTAAAAATTTTCAAAGTTTCCAGCATATTTTGCCATTTCTTTGCATAATTGATTATTTAATTTTATTTAATTAGAATTAGTAAATTTTCTTAGACAGTTCTAAATTTTTCCAAAAATTTCTTCCCTAATTTAAGAATTTTACTTATCTAAATTTATACTTATAGCTTTAGGAACATTTTATATTAACACTATTTACACTTAATGCACAGCCCCTACGGTACGACTATTACTGAAGATCCTTCAAGTATTTTATTAACTTTATTTTATATTTATTTATGCTTTCTTCTGCTTTTAGAGCTACCGAAAGATTATTATACTCTCGTATGAATAAAAATTAAAGCTTTAAATTTCACAAAATGTTCAATGTTAGCCACTCCAATCTTTGCAGCATTGTTCTGATATTAGTATAATTATTGCAGTTTAAAATTATTCTCATCCCTTTAGTTTGCAATATCTGAAGTCATTTCAAAGATCCACTATTTGCAAGATACAAAATAGAAGTGAAAATGTGGCATTGAATATGATTGTTTTGGTGGCTTGCGACATATAATAACTAGTTCGTCTCAGCGCAACCAACTGTTTCCTCTTTTTTACATGTATAGTCTATATGTTCATTGAATTGTAATCGCTTATCTAATTGAACTGCTGGATATTTTATAGAATTAACATAATTTATAGGGCAATTATTGAATTTAATTATATTATTTTCTATGGAACATTTTTTTTACTTATAATCATCGCCTTAATTTTAGTGGTATTAATTTTGCTGTAACCAATTGTTTAGATTAATTAAATCACTATTCATTTCATTCGTTGCTTTTTGCTATTATATATAATAGTATCATCTGCAAACAGATGGAATTTGCAATGACTCAAGCAGTTTCCAATATCATTTATATATAACACAAAAAGCAGAGGCCCCAAGATACTACCCTGCGGTACCCCTGTTTCAATAGGTAGAGTATCAGATGACTTATCTCCAATTTTTACTTTTTGGGTTCTATTATTCAGGTGACTGGTAAATCAATCCAGTACTGTCCCATCCATACCATATCTTCTAAGTTTTAATAGTAACCTTTTCCTATCTATTGTTTCAAACGCTCTCTTGAAATCTAAAAAAACGATGCTTGTACTTTGCCCTATGCCCAAATTCTTTTTCCATTCACTTACAAGATATTGCAGTGCCGTTTCACAATTATACCCTTCTCTGAAACCTGACTGGTGCTCTATTAATATATTTTGTTCAATGAAATGGGCTAGAATTTGTTCATAAATAAATCACTATAAAATTTTTGATATGGTTGGTACCGTATTAATTAGTCTGCAATCTTCAATTTTTATCCTATCTTTAACTTTTTTAATTGGAATTATTGTGCTACTTTTCATTTTCTCTGGGACACTTCCTTTCTCTAATGATGATATTATGTTAATTAAGTTATCTCATCTGGGCTCGATTTGTTTGGTAGGTTGAGTATTATTTTCAGAATTTCTTCTTCACTAATAAGTTTAAATTCCTTTATTTTTACTTTAGTTACAACATAATTATTTATGGCACTTGTTGTATTCGTTATTGTATTTAAAATTTCATTCATGCTACTTATAAAATATTCAATGAATTTGTTGCCATTAATTTGTTCTTCTATGTATACTCCTCCATTACATTCTACTTGATTGTATGTACCAGTTTTAGTATTTGAAATGACTTGTTTTAATGTTTTCCACACTGTTTTTGGGTCGTTTTTATTGGCATCTATACAGTCTTCATAATATTTCCTTATTGTCTCTACAACTCTATTGCGTGTTATCTTGTATTGTTCCCAATCCTCTTGTAATTTGTATTACAAAAAGTTTTATATCTACTATCACCGTTTTTAATGTCTTCTAATATGATTGTATTAATCCATGGACATGATTTGTTTTTTATAACAATTTGTTTCATCGGAGAGATTTCATTTAGTATATTCATGAAGCTTTCATAAAAAGTATTATATTTGTTATAAATATCTCGATCCCTATAAATAAATGGTATGTTACTAATGTTCTGCCTGAATAGAGTTTCATCATTTTCGACCTAATTGTTTTATTCATATTTTTATTTTCATATTTTTGTGTTATTTCATTAATTACTTATCAAAAGATAAAGATAGAAAATGAAATTCTTTTAGAAAATTGTCAATAAAAGAAACTTATTTTAGGAAGAAAAGAGTTTTTGTTTTGTGTACGTATATCCTGTAATTCGTTGTTGTATTTTTCAATACAGCATTGTTCCTTTAGTAATTTAGAAAAAAAAATTATAGCTCCAAGTCATTCAAGTTTATGTGAGAGATTTTTAAAAATTAAAGAAACGCTTAAACCATTTATTTTTATCTATTATCTAGAGAGAAATTTGTTGAAGATAATAAGAATCATAGTATTCCATTCCCATTAGATATTGCCTGGTGCCCGAAATTATTTTTTATACTTTAACTTCAAGATAATGATTAGGTTTCTACCAAAAAATAGAATCAAATTGTAAATAGCGTTAAACTTATTGTAAAAGGTATCTCTTAAATATCTTTGACTATTTCTTAAAATTAAAAATTAAACACAGTTTTTTAGAACGTTTTCGTTGAAAAATATAAATTTCGAAATCGAAATTTTAACTGATTGAGATTAAAGAAAGACACTTTTTTCGTGATACATTTGAATTACATAAAAAGTACTTTTACTTAAGTACTTGATTGTAGAGGCTTTTACTTTGTGATACATTGTTTAATAATTTCAAAAAGTATGCTTTGTATTACAAGCCGAGCTGAATAAATAATTTTGTGTGATACTTAGAAAGTTACAATTTTATTGGCATTAGTTTGACTTATAAAATATTACTCTAGAATATCAAACAAGTACAGTTTTTTTACGGAATTTGAATATTTTAAAGTACCTTACTTACTCCACAGTTTATTTTTATTTTGCAAACTGCATTTAGAAGAGAAGAAGAAAATCAACAGCACAGATCTAAAGAAACACAAAGAAGTGCGCAAATTGATAAGATCAATAAAAGCAAGAGACGTCCATTACCTTAAGTCAGAAAAAGGTAACGCTGTTTTTATCACGAAAATAATGTAAATAAGTTACTATCATCAGGTCCATACTTAAAATTACAGAAAAACCCACTGAACACCTACAACAACAAAATTTATGAATGTCTCAAAAAATCAACATCACTAATCACAAAAGAATTAATGTCAAAATTAAAAACTAAAAACCCAAACTTACCACAACTTTATTGTTTGCCTAAAGTTCATAAAAAGGTAGATAAACTAAGACCCACTGTCTCTAATCTACATTAGCAAAATAAAAAAAACTGCAGAGAAAGTGATTAGAAGTTATTTATATAGCATGATCTTCACGTAACTCATCAATCAACATTACATCCCTTAAGATAATTCTGATTATTTTCTAATTGTGTCTGTGTGTCTTTAGAGGTTTGAATAAAACTCCAAAAATCTGAACTCTTGGCCAAAAGTTTTTTTTTTGATTTTTGATTTTTGATTTTTGATTTTTGATTACGTCTTCAAACTGATAATGAGAATTTTACAAATGTCTTCAAATAAAAGTTTATGAAAATTTGTTCGATAGATTTATTATGAGTTAACTGACACGTATTTCGTTTGTACCTATCATTTTCAAAGTTTAAACTACAGTTTATGAAACACCGAAAAGCATTTTTTCGTGATAATTTTGGAAACCGAAATGTTAATAGATGTATACTTTTTAGCCATTTTTTTTAAAAGAAAGTCTCAAATTATTTGTACGAAGCCCATTTGGCATTGTTTATATTAATTAATTAACATAATTATCGTTGTTGTTGGCAGTTTCTTTGATTTGTCGGTGATTATGCAATAAAACAGAGATCTAGTGCAATGATTAGATAATAGATGGCACCTTTATAATAATATCTTAGTTCCATTGTTTACTCTATTGTATGAAAAATGAATATTGGCTTCAGAACAGCACATAATCTACATACTGATGTATGATGGTAGAGGGTAATATACCTTTTAATGATAGGATATAGAAATTGGAAAGGATGGAGACTTGTGAAACACCAACAAATTAAAATCGTGGATACTATAAAAAGTATTTTATTGAAGAAATGACTTTAAGATTGATTAGTGACCAAATTGTTTTAACTATATTAAACGAAATATTTAAAGTTTCTGTCTTAGGATTTGATGGGACAATATTGTTTGTTGTAGTGTTACCTTTTAAAAATCAAAACTGCATAGTAGGATTCGTACTACTGCGAAACATTTATTCAAAGAAGGTTTCAAACCAAATGATTTTTTAGCTTCTATGAAGTTTTCACACATTTTTAGATTAAAATAAAAAAAAAAACAGGAAAGTTTACCCTGTCAGTTAAATAATAAACTCAATGGGGTAACACACATTTATTGTTGGACACTGCAACATGTTTCGCCACACAGTGGCTTCATCAAGCAGATGAAAATCTTCAATTTGTTATGGAGTTTCATCATGTATCCGCCTCGTCAATTCAATTATTTTGTACTTTGAAAATGATCAGGAATGATCGAAACACGTGTCAGGTAACTGAAAATAAAAATATTATGGAACTTAACAAGTGTTTTACCCCATTGAATTTACATATCTCGTTCCATCAAGAGTGTAGCTTTACCAATATCAATTATAAATAATAAACAACAGTCCTATTCTTCTACGGCTTTTTTAACTTTTTTTGATTTTTCCTTTTTAGGTGATTTTCTCTTTTGCGCGGTGGTGAAGGTTAACCTTCTGCAGTTTTTCTTCCGATTAAGACGATCTGAACCACCAGAATGGCTCCGAGCAAGCCGAGTCTGACAGCTGTAATATTGTATAATAATAATAATAATAATACGTTTATTACGGTAATCACCATTTTACAATTAAATATACATAGAATATAATTTGAGAGAGTATTAACAGGCATACAAGAGTCAAAATTAAGATTTAAACTACAACTAAAATTAAACTATATTAAAATTAAATAAATTATAATACATATATCTAAGTAAATCAAATTAATTATGAATTTTCAATTACATTTTCCTATTCAATGATCTTTTAAAAGAAGAATATGATTCCCTAAACATATCAAACCACGGATTAGTACAATAGATGTTAGCAAGGCTCATCAGGCGGGTTACTGAGTTATGAGTGTCAGCAGCTGTCCGGTAGGTATCAAGATGATATATCTTCTTCGTGCGAGTTGACCTCTGTGGGATGTGAAATGATAATTGCCTCAGGAGATATGGCGAATCCAGCGTTCCATTCGATAGACGATGTAGAATACACAAATCAGCAATAATCCTACGCTCTTCCAACGTTTTTAAGTTGAGTTTAATCCTTACGGTTGAATATTCACCCTGAATATGATTCAGCCCATCTTTATATTCAATGCAGCGTAAGAATTTCTTCTGAACCGCTTCCAGGCGAGAGATGTTGACGAGTGAATGTGGAGTCCATACAGTTGAGGCATATTCGAGGTGACAACGAACTAAGGAACAGTATAGTGTTTTCAGACATTCAGTATTAAAACTTTTTCCGATCTGCCAAATATATCCCCATATTTGCAAGGCCTTCTTACAAATATTTACAATATGGGTAGTAAACGAGAGTGTACAATCAAAAGTAATACCTAGATCTTTAATGGTTTTAACTTTAACTAATGTTGAGGAATTAATGGAATAAGCAAAATCAATACTGTTTTGGCATCTCGTTATCGACATAGAACAGCATTTATCAACATTAAGATATAACCTGTTGTTAATGCACCACTGGTTTAAGTTAGAAATATCCTCCTGTATAGATAAGCAATCATTATACGTCGTAACTATTTTAAAAATTTTAAGATCGTCTGCATATAATAAATAGTTACAGTGCTTAATGGTGTCTTGTAGGTCATTTATGAATAGAATAAATAGTATAGGCCCACAATGGGATCCTTGTGGCACACCTGAAGAAACAGTGATGGGGTCTGATATAAAGTTGTCTATACGGACATGCTGTATACGACCTATAAGAAATGAAGACAACCATCTTAGAGTGCTAAAGCAGATGCCATATGAACCCAATTTGTCAAGTAAGAGACCAAAATCAACCCTATCGAACGCCTTGGAAAAATCAGTATAAACTGTGTCTATTTGGGACCGAGAGTCCAAGGCGTTCGATATATATTGCCTATACTTCAACAAATTAGAGGTAGTGGAGCGATTAGTTACGAAACCATGTTGATTATCGCACACTATTTGTTTAGAGAACCATGCTAACTGGTCAGCCACTAATTTATCTAGTAGTTTTGGTATAACGGACTGTATTACTATACCTCTATAATTTTGGACTAGATGTCTAGGGCCAGATTTATGTATCGGAGTGACAAAGCTGGTTTTCCATTTAGTCGGCATAATTCCAAGTTGTAAAGATTTACAGAATAAGTTGTGAATTGGGCGACATAGTGCATAAATACAATTCTGAAGGAAGTAGCTGGAAACTTGATCAGGCCCATGGGCATGCGATGGCTTAAGACTAATGATTGCATTAAATACCTCTTCTAATGAAACTGTTAGATGGCTATCTAGACTAATATTGGAGCTGAGTTACATTCTAGCTGTTGATGTTGTATATACAGAAGAAAAAAAATTGGAGAATAGGTTGACAATATCTGATCCATTGTTAGCATTAATATTATTATAGCTCATCTGACTTGGATAACCATTTTCTTTCTTAAGTTGTTTAGCATACTGCCAGAAGAATTTTTGATCTGATTTAAGTGAGGACTCTACCTTGGATAAATGATTATCGTAACATGTTTTGCTTAGTTTTTTGCACTCATCCCGAAAATATGCAAATGAACAATAGTCACTATATAGACCATGTTTTTTGTACTTTGCGTGGGCTGCTCTTTTTAGGTGAATTAAATTTATTAACTCTTTAGACATCCATTGGGGAAAAGATGGTTTATTGTGAAAAATATATTTGAAAGGAACGAATCGATCAATAGCCTCATGGATAATGTCGTAAAATTTATCAAGAACAGCTTCTATATTTGAGGATAAGTCAATAAAATCCCAGTTTTGGGAATTGAAATATGCATTTATTAATTCAAAGTTGGCTAGCTTAAAAATATATTTTTTCTCTGTAGTGACCATATTAACTGCATAACCAATGGGAACCTCCATGATGTAAGCATAGTGATGTAAACTTGTTGGGAGGAGATATTCATCAGCAAGAGATACAATAATGTTAGATGAACTAGAAAAGCAAAGATCTAAGTATACACCACGCGAGTTAGGTATGTTATTTATTTGAGAACCATTCAAAAAATTAAAACAGTTTAATAATGTATGTATAGCTGGATTAAGTTGAGTACATGCTGCATTATCTGGCTTAAATTGTGGAAGGTTATAATCTCCAAAAATAATAAAATTGTTACATTTAGTATGTTCAATGATCTCTTCAATACTATTGCAGTGACTCGCATACTTATCAATAGACGAACTTGGTTTTATATAAACTCCACCAATAATGTAAGTTATGTCTTTTGTTTTTAATAAAATATATAATTGTTCTATTGAATTATCACTGCATATAAAAGACGATATTAAATGTTTTTTTACGGCGATCAAAATTCCACCTCCTCTAACATCTCCATCAACAGAGCGGTCTGATCTATAAATAACATAGTTCAATAACTGAAGTTGACTATTACAAATATTTTCATATAACCAGGTCTCATTTATAATAATTATATCGTAGTTGTTCCGATTTACACTAAGTAGGAGATCATTTATTTTTGTTCTGATACCTCCACAGTTCTGGTAATAAATACTTAGTTTTTTTGTAAACGGTTAGGTGGATTATTTATCTTGGTCAAGCAAGGTATGCCATTACGATGCACAATGCGCAAATTAGTTTCACCGTTTAATTTTCTATCATTCAGTTCTTTCTTTAGTTTATTGTAATAATCAATTTGTTTTTTTGTTCTGTCAGCCTGTAGCCATGCCGAATTCTTTCTGTTTTCCTTACGCCAAGCCGAACCACAACATCAAAACGGCAATGATGATGCTGGCTTCACGGGTGATGAACATCACATCATTGCTTACAATCCTTCTTGATCGTGAATGTGTTATTCTTGTCCATGATCTGGATGAATTGAGCAATATAGGTAACAAGCTCTGAGACATAGTGCTGTACAAAGGGGCAAATTAGGAGCCTGTTGAACTTCCAGTATAACTAAATGTGAAATGTTCTATATTATGATGATCGAAATAAAATTCCTTTCTTGACTTATTATTTAATTAGTGAAGTTAGGAATTTTATTCCAGTATAATACCAATAAATAATGCCATTCATTTATTGGCTAGAATGCAAGCAGTTTACCAGGTGTAAAATCTATAAGATAAAGTAGAAATAAATTAAGTTCTGCTGAGGTAAAGTTAGAAGAGATGATTCAAATTCAAAGAATTAATGAGGAGCTAAAAAGGATATATGAAAGTGCATAAAGGCATCAGCGTTGATATAGCTTAGAGATTGGTTTGAAACAAGACTTTAAGTAAATTTGATTGATTCATTACAGGTTATAAAACAAGTCAACACCGTTAAGATAAGATAATAATAATAATAACAATAACTTTTTTTGAAGCCCAAAAAGCTTAAAGAGATCTCTAATTAAAACTATTCTTCTTCGTCCATTTTTCAGTAGCGCACTTTGTTTTTTATATTAGGAAATAATTAATACGAGTCAACATCTGTAAGAGACGTATCAAGCTATTAAAACATTCGTTCCAATTTGCTAAATGAAAGTTTTAACAGGATATGGAGGATTGACTAAATCTAAAAATCTATCAGTGAAATTTAATGAAGAAATAGGGAATACTAGTGTCTCTAGGTCTTCGAAATATTCGAATAGGGGATAGAAATGGCAAAACCATCTTTACTACCAGGTCGACCCTTCAAAATACCTAAGTATCCATCCCTTAAGCTCTGTACGATCCGAGTTTTAGTTAATAAAAATGAATACGAGTCAATCTATCAATCTGTAAAATCGATCTCTTCAAATATTCCATCTAATTTGCTAAATGAATATTTTGACAGAGTATGGAGTGTTGATTATATCTAAGAAAATAATCTATCTGCAATAGTTTATCAACATCTTTAGGAGACATATCAAGGCCTTCAAAATATTCCATCAAAATTGCTAAATGAATGAGATATGCAGGGTTGAATAGTAAGGTTGAGTAAGAGTTATGGAGACTAAAAAAGAAATACTAGAGAATAAAAAGAGGTCTAAAAGAAGGGAGAGATTGACCGATTACATTAATAAGATTAGAGAAAGGGTTATGTCGACTAAAAAATAAATACTAGAGGATAAAAAGAGGTTTAAAGATAAGAAAGCCAAATATTAAACAATTATGAATGAAGACGAGAACGAAGATATTGGCCCATTACATTAATAATCATTGAGATTATTCTGCTCAATTATTTAACCGGATTAGAGAAAATCAAATTTATTTTAAAGATGTGGTATTTAAAACCACCATGCATAAATAAGGGGTAAACCACAGATAATAGATAGTTCTAAGATAAAAAGATATCATAGAATAGAAGAGAGTATATACCTAGATAAAAGAGTAAAAGTAAGAAGTTTTATATAAATTAAGCATATTTTGGAAGAAACGAGAAATTAATAATTTCATGATATAAACACTATTAGCAATACCCACATTTGGTTCTAAAATAAGTCAACGCCTTATTTAAATGATTTTTTATAATCTAAAAGAGGATCTTTCTTTAGAATACCTATTTTTATTAGAAATAAAGTAAGGTTATTCATTAAAAATGATATTGTCTAGTTCTATGTTTATTGATTTTTTTATGTTCTCTGCGGTGACCTCGGATTGTCCGGTGTGTTTCAGGAAAGTGTTTAGAACTCTCGTTTGCAATTTGAACGATCGTTTCCTTCTTTTTCATTATGTTTGTTATCATATCCTCGAATGAAAATCCATTATCAATGGTTTTATTATCATCGTCTGCTTCCATGGTATCAACTGCTGCACTTTTTTCAACTTTTTTATCATTGGTTGATAGATAAGGCGTTGAGATGTTGAAAATCCATATGCATTTGTATATTAAAGTTGTAAATAACTTGTAAACTTTCATTCACCTGAAGAAGCAATACATTTGCGAAACAATTGTAGTGAAAATAAACACACATTTTGAAAATCTTAGTTATTTACAACTTTAATATACAAATTCTTTATCATTTTCATATTCTTTTTCTTCAGTCTCTTTATTGATTCTATTCACTTCTACATCAGCGTTGCCTTCTTTGTTTTCTTTGGAGTTAATGGTTTATTTTCATCGTCAACTGCGTGATTTGTTAAAATAGCTTTCTTTATCATTTGTCTTGCTGTCAGATTAAGTATTTTGTTCAATAGCCATATTATTCTCTTCTGAATTTTCTGTTCCTTTCTTTTTCTTTTTATTTGGAGTTTCTTCCTTTTTACTTTTAGTTCAAAATACTTTTTTATTGCTAGTTTTCAGAAAACTTTCGCTTCAGTGCAAGATGTATTCTACCAAGGGCATTAAGAATGATAAGAAATCCATCAGCAGCATATTTTATTTCATGAAGAAATGAGAAACACGAGTGAACATCTGTAAGAGACATACATCATGGTCTTGTAAATATTGTTCGGTCCAAATTGCTAAATGAGCATTGTGACGAAGAATAAGAGGTTGACTAGAGGAAGGGTTGTGGGGACTTAATGAGAAGTCTTCAACCTAGAAAGCAAATCAAGAAGTACAGAAAAAATAAAAGGAGGATTAAAGCTAAGGAGTCATTTATTATGGTAGATGAAATAGAAGAGATTATCCGTGTAGATTAAGTTATGTTGATCAATTATTTGACAGTATTAACTCAGCTTAATTGTAGGAAAAACAAATATTTCAACGAAATGGCAAATAATATAATAAAGATAATCTAGAGATAATAAATAGTACATAGAGTTCATAGATAAAAGATGATATAGAACAAAATTGTTTATATACCTATATAAGAATAACAGAAGGTTAAAATAAATTTAGCATATTGAGGAAATAAGAAACTCCTCCCCTTTTCCTCAAAATGCTAAATGATTTCAGAATAGGGAATAGATATGGTAATATGAGTTACTACCAGGTTAACAAGTTGAAAAGTATCTAAATTACAAGAATTTACTAGCAGTATTTTATCAAGAAATAAAGAATACTTGTTAACATCTTCAGTAGACATATGTAGGTATTCGAAATTTTCCATCAAATTTGCTAAATCAGAAAAGGGAATAGAGATGACAATACCATCCCTGGTAGCAAGGATCTCGACTCTAAGCTTGGTACGACCGGACTTTTTGTCTTTAGTTTCTGAGAAACAAATTGTATCCAATTTATACGAATTAATTAAATCAGTTAGATTTATTTAAACTATAGCTCTTTGTTCTATTATATCATGTTTGGGGTTATTGAAGAATGGTTTGATTTACAGTAATAAGTTACAGAATATCGTCTAGAATAATATAAAAAGTTTCATCAACAAAATTTGAAGGATCAAAGGTATACGAATTTTTTTTAGATTAGGTTAAGAAATTGTTCTATGTTAAATTAGTTATGGGAAAGATGGTTAGAAAGGAAGCATGGCATTGCAATGTTGAGTTACGATGATCTGATATTACATGATACCATGGGATATTGACGTGGGATGAAGGGGAAGTATATGTGTTTAAATTTGTAAAAATAAAAACAGGGTTAATATAATAAATACTGCACCTATAAATCCAATCATAACAAACACTGAATAAAACACTTACTATGTTTTTAACCACTAAAATTTATTACAATATATAAATATATTACAATGTGTACGACTTAAGTTTCGACTTTTGACGGCCATTATCATAACAATATTTAATGTACGATTACCTATAAGTTATCATGGTTAAATAAGATTAAAGGACTAATATAGAAAAACTACTTTACATAAACTCAGATATATTCTCATTTAGTAAATTTTGAGTATTCAAAATAAACAAAACAATTACCTTTGTTGGTATCACTTCTTTATTTACACTTGTAACTATAGTTACAACTTCAGAGCTAGTTATTATCAAACAATAATGAATTTTGAGAGTTTCTAATAATAAACACATGACATGTCTTAACAGTATCAGAATTGTACAAATTAAACCATTAATGAAACCATTAAGTAACGCACCCTTCAATACTTTCGCTAAATAGGTTGTTGTAACTGAAACTAAAAATAAATGCAAAGAGGACAGACGGATGGATAAAAGTCTTTCAGTGTTAAAAATCCACAGTAAATCTTTTAAATTTATTATAACTTTAAGCTCTAGGATTTGCATGAACTGTAAACAAGCGTAGCGGTTTATAAGTTCCGGAATATCTTTAAACTTTTAGCTTTTTAACTCTTATAATAATTATTTAAGTCACATTACCATGTGTAAACTTAATTAATATTACAAAATAAATTTCTAATATTATTACAAGAAATAAAATTATTTAATCACTATTTCTCGTGGGCAAGTAAAATCAATAAATAACTAAATCAATTACCGTAATTTAATACGTCTGCAATAAAACACTTAATTGTAGAAAATTAGCTTTCTCAATTATGCCTTTGCACATAAAAACGTCACTCCGAGCGTATTACTCATTTATTACCGGAAGTTTTCGTATGCACTTACTGATCGGAAATGGAGGACTCTAAAATTTGATATAATTACCCAGTTTATTGGGTTTGATTCATATTTCGGCTTTACTGTACTGGAAATTACTGCATGAATACGTAGTATGAGCTCGAAACTTCATATTCCATTATTCGGTAATAATAATAGGTTATTAATCCATTTTATTAGGTCTGATCCATTGTCGTTTATTGTTGGACGAATTCTGAGGGATTTCATTTCTGACGTTTTTTTTATTTTGAAGTATTCCATCATGTGCAATATACGTTGGTATTTATAAAACCAATCGATTTTTTTCTTCATCAATCGAATTTTATTCTGAAATCAGTCGTATTTAAACGAAATTAAATTCGAATAATATCAGAAGATAATTTAAAATTAATTAAGTTTTATAAAAAAAAATATATTCATATTGATATTTATGTATCAAACGTGCGAATATAATAGTCTCGAGAAACTTATAAATAATTCTATAATTGTATACAAAAATTTCGACTTCTCATAGAAAGGCTATAGGTACTATTTTTATAAATATATATTCCATGTTGAATTTACCATGTTGAAATTCAAAAAGGAAGCAAAAATTTACATGAAATAGTGCTCTAATAAAGGCAGATAATTAATAATTCTTGCATTAAACTAAATAAAAACATTGAAAAGTTACGCCACTTAGCGAGCATAAATCATAGGATTAAACAGGCAAAAATTTAATGAAACGAATTAAATATGAAAGAACACAGTCCCCGGAAACGCGGTAGTGCTTAATTACTTACTTCCCCGCCATGACAAATTGCAGACAGTGGGAATTTGTCACTTTTGTTCACTGTTTTGGGGATTACTTTGTTGCTTTATAATTTCACACTTTTCGCCTTCGCGCCCAAATAACTACACACTTCCGTAAACTGAAGTCGGAAGTTCGGATTATGCGAGTTCCTTAATATATTACTGGGGATGTGCGTGCATCGGGGAAATTACGTTAAGTGGAGGGTGCGTACGTGGCAAAAATTAATTAGCTTTCTTAATTTATTATCCCGGCTCATTTCCATTACAGTGGTATGTGCCGGATTCCAGATAATTAAGCAGTTGCAAATGAAGTCCTAATAACGCGAAACAATAAAACGCTTCCCAGACCTTAAGATGCAAATACCGTGATGATAATCACGCGGAAAACCCACTAAGAATGGGCCTAACTGTGGTTTCAATTTAATTAAATTACGCTTAATATGGGGCCAACCCACTAAACTCTCTAATACCATGTGCGTAAATGTCAGGTAATTCCGGCATTATAGGTGAAGATACAAGGAGTAATCTTCGTATTATTACAAGCTTCTCGATAATTAATGATTATCATTGCAAAAACGCATAATAAATGGGGAGCAATGACGTCAAAAACATTCCAATGTAATAAAATTCGCAGTGTGATTATTTTCATTGTTCCAGCCCCAAGCAATATGTATTATTGTTATTTAATTATTCACTCACGCAATATAATTATTTAGCATTTTTTTAATTACAATTTTTTTACTGTTGAATTTCAGGGGACAATAGACGGTATTTATTTTATTATTTGGTTGCACAATATTTATATTTAATTTTACAGTGTGATGATAAAGTTTTGGATCTCATCAACGTGATAAAGTTGAATCTAATGAAATGTTTTAGACGACAGATATCACTTTAATGGTTTCCCTATGTTTACGGACACCAAGGGTTATGAAACACCATAGTAAAACTCTGTTTTCCTTTTACTGAGTTCTTGGAGAAAGAGGATCTCCCCCAATACTGCTTTGACCTGAAGGAGAATAAGCTCCTAAGAATTGTAATCAGAGGCATTACCCCCTGACATCCCCGTCCAGAACGTCATATTAACTAGTTTATGTTAAACTAGAAAACTCAGAGGAAGGAAAGAAAATCTTCAATCAACGTTTTGTCTGCTGTCTCCACGTTAGGGTCGGACCCAAAAGTAAGACTCCCGCTAAGAACCAATGTCAACAGTATCAAAAGATTGGCTACGCTGAGGCCAATTGCAGAGTCAGCTTCGGCTTCGTGAAATGCGCAGGCAACCACCACACGACCGAGTGCACCGGTTCGTATGACACTTCCGTTAAATGTGCCAATTGATAGTTGCAGCGCTTTCACTTGCTTGTAGCGAAAGAAGCCAACGAACTTCCGTTCCAATTACCATCAAGAAGAAGTTTCCTTCTTATAAGCGCTTGACGGACTCTTGACCGCTATTCCACAATCACCAAACGCCCCTACATTGCCAGGTCCAGTCAATTGGGCTCAGATTTTTGAAAATCTACTAACAAGTACCACAAACCAGACAGAACTTCTTACATTCTTACATTCATAGTTCTTACATTCCCATGATAACGACTCAAAAACCAACAATGTTTTACAACACCAGACTTGACAACCCAAAAGACTTTCTTCACCTCTCCATTTTTTTGTATTTTATGCACGAGTATCATTGTAAATCCGACAATGAGTTCATTGCTTAAGGTCGCGTCAGCTTATCTTTCACCTAACAAGCTGATGCTGCAAGATGATCTAAACCTTGTGACAACATGCCTACGATCATGGCCAGTGATCTGAATGCAGAGAGCCCTAACTGGATTATCAGGGTTACCAACACACGTGGGAGATCTCTCATTGGTTTCCTTACATAATCGAATCATGGCATCAGAGCTGTAGGATCTATTAGTCTCACGTTCTACCCCTCGGCAGCGTATTTCAGTCCCGATGTACTTGATATTGCCGTTATCTCAAACGTCAACTCAGACCATGATATTTAGACAAGTGACGACCATAATCCAGTATTTCTAGACCTTTCGTTCGGCACCAGTAGACCTTTGAGATAAGTAGTAGTAGTAGTCCACAAACTGGCTATAATATAGCCGAAAGGTTGAGCACTCTATCTCCCCTCTTCAGATCATCAGATCTAAAGAATACCTTGTGGCAGATGTCGATAAGCTCTCTTTAGAAATTCAATCCGCTGTTAACGAATCCACGATCAGCAGAATCATCGCACAGGTAGATCCCCTGGCCATTACACTTGAGTTAAAGACTTTGATCAAAGAGATAAGGATCGCCCGATGTCGGTAGCAAAATAGGCAAGACCCGACTCGCACTCAAAATCAGAGAAGATATGCATAAATGCAAGAACAACCGTTGGGAAGTTGCCTAGACTCGGTTTAGAAATAGAAGCGACAGAATCATAACAATCAAGCGTTACTAGATGGCTACTTTTACACCTTCATAGCTGAGGTGTTAGCGGAAACGCTTGAGCTCCAATTTACCCCAAACCCGAACGATAACTTTGACTTTATCGAGGAAGTCACTAGAACCGTCGAGAATTATTTAGTTAATTCTAATAACCGCAGGTGGACCTCTCAACCGGCCACCGCAGAAGATCTAAACGGGCTTATAAAACAGTTCAAAACGCGTATAACTCCGGGTATCGACGGAACTCCCACTGCGATGGTCAAGAACCTCCCCCGCGAGCTTTGAAACATCGCGAACCCCGCAGTGTGACTGGGACACCTACCCTCGGCATGGAAGTTAGCAGCCGTCATAAGCATCCTCAAAGTAGGGAAATCACTTTGCCTCCCATCGAGTTGCCGCCTCATCAGATTGCTCAGCACGTTGGGTAAATTGAGCGAAAAGAAAATATTTATTATATTGTATTATCATAAGGCTTTAACCAATACTACCAGTAATACTACTATTTTGCTATCAACAGCATTAGTGGACGTGATTGACGTTTGGGGTAATAGTCAGACTTTAACGGTGTTTGCAGCGACTTGGGTTGCAATTGATCCTCACAGGTACACCTATTCACGGCTTAGCCCAAATGCAATCAGTGACTTCAGTTGGAACTACGTCTTGTATTGTCAAACCTAATGGACAAGCTGAGCCACAACTACATATTGTGGCAATTGTACTCAAGCAAATTTGTGGAGATATGCCTGCTGCTTTTGTTCCCTCAGGGAGTTGGGAGCATGTTAAAAATTTAAAGCTTGCAGATCCTACATTCGGTACACCAGGTCGAATAAATATGTTGTTAGGTGCTGAAATTTTCCCTTCATGTTTGCTGGATGGAAAATTGGGTGGGGAGAATAGTTCGCCCGTCGCGATAAATAAATACCTTATTTGGTTGGGTACTTATGGGAAAGGCTGATCTTCAACAATCTTCATTGTCTCATTCATTTTGTGTCACTACTGGCCCATTAGATATTAGTAAATTTTGGGAGTTGGAACAAATTCCACAAAAAGCGGTAGCTTCAGCTGAAGACATTAAAGCTGAAGAAATATACTCCACATCATATGTACGGGATGATTCGGGTAGGTTTTCGGTACCTTTGTTGTTTAGTGTGGATAATCCTGAGTTTCCTTATTCAAAGGAAATTGCTTTGCGGCGATTTTTCT
The DNA here is from genome assembly GCA_963969525.1 of Ontholestes murinus. Lineage (NCBI taxonomy): Eukaryota > Metazoa > Arthropoda > Insecta > Coleoptera > Staphylinidae > Ontholestes > Ontholestes murinus. The sequence goes on from OZ018396.1 coordinate 56,520,939, forward strand.
CATTAGAACGTCGCTTATTAAAGGATGCGTCTGTTCATAAATCGTACGATGATTTAATGCAGGATTATTTGGATTCTGGTCACATGCAGCTTGTAGAGTCATACCCGACAGATGAGGATAAATTGTATTTCATACCCCATCATCATATTCCAAAGCCTGATAGCCTTACCACTAAGCTTAGAGTAGTGTTTCATGCTTTATGTATAGCATCTAATGGGTATTCTCTAAATGATACCTTGTTCACGGGACCTAAATTGCAAACAGATATAGCGTCAGTTTTGTTAAGGTTTAGACTTCATTCGGTCGTCTTTACGGCTGATATAAAACAGATGTATCGTCAGTTTAATGTCATAACTGAAGATCGGGTATATCAATACATTTTGTGGCTGTTTTCGCCCTCAGAAGATATTAAGGTATGTCAGCTGAACACAGTCACCTATGAAGTATCATCGGCTCCATACTTAGCACTGTATACAATCCAAAAATTAGCTGAATTGGAAAAGGATCAATTTCCGGTGGCATCTAGAATATTAGCTACAGATGTATATGTCGATGATCTAGTCACGGGTTGCTCATCATTACCAGAAGCAAGCTCTTTGAAATCAGACATCAGTTTGTTGTTGAACTCGGGGGGGTTTGAGCTGCGTAAATGGGCGAGCAATTGTCAGGATCTCCTTGCAGATGTATGTGATGTGTCAACTACTTCTTCATCGCTAGTTCAAGGAGAATCAAATTCAGCTGTTAAGATTTTCGGATTGCACTGGAACCCAAATATAGATTGTTTTTTCTTAAAAGTCGAAAAGACTGAGCGATCATGTACTAAGCGAAACATATTATCGGATATTGCTAGGATATTCGATCCCATTGGCTTTCTCACCCCCTTAACATTCTTTGCAAAAAGGCTCATACAACATTTGTGGACAATGAATATTGGCTGGGATGAAATTCCTCCACCAGATATCATTTCGAAATGGTCTCAATTTAAGGCGGAAATCACTCATTTGTCGTCGCTTCTCGTTCCCCGCCGTCTTAATCGAGATTGCACAGAAGTTTGTGAACTGGTTTTTGCGACGCTTCTGAAGCAGGCTATGCAGCTGTCGTTTATTGTCGAGTAAAGTCTTGTGAAAATGTAGAAGTCTTTTTTGTGTGTGGCAAGTCCAAGGTTGCACCGCTCAAGAGAATATCTATTCCTCGTTTAGAGCTTTGTTCGGCACTTCTACTAGCTGAACTCGTTGAATTTGTCGTCGAAACTGATCGTAACACCTTATCATTTGATTAAATATTTGCTTGGTCAGATTCCACCGTAGCATTGTCGTGATTTAATTCATCGCCACATCGGTGGAAGACTTTCGTTAGTAATCGTGTAACTCTCATTCAAGAAAAAAATTCCTCCTCATTCAGGGTTTTACGTATCGACCTTGACTGATCCAGCTGATCCAGCATCTCGTGGTCTGCTTCCTCGGGCACTACTCGAGTGTTCGCTATGGTGGGCGGGGCCGTCGTGGTTACTAGAAAATGATGATTCTTGGCCGCGAAGCTCATCGAGTGCAGACCCATCACTCGCGCTTGATGAGGAGAGAAAAATTGTATTAATTGCAAAAGTTGAATCTAACATCATAGATTCAATTCTAAATCGTTTTTCGTCGTTGCGTAAAATTCAAGGTGTAATCGCTTATTGTTTGAAGTTCCGTCAGAAAGGGAATCGACGTGGAAATTCACATTCTCACGAAGAATTATATATCGCCTTATATCGTATTGTTCGTTGTGTTCAACGAAGCGTATTTTCTGAAGAGATTACTAGACTAAAAAGGGGAGATCAGTGCTTAAAACCTCTAAATCATCTAGCCCCCTTCTTAGATGAAAAAGGCATCGTCAGGGTAGGCGGTCGTCTTCACCATTCTCAACTCTCTTCAGAACAAAAACATCCTATCTTGCATCCAACAATTCTGGATTTTGTCAGCTTGCAGAGTTATTAAACGTCGCATCGCAAGCTGTTATCGTTGTTTAAAGATTTGTACTTCGTTTTCGTCCCCAATAATGGGAAACCTTCCGGCAGTTCGAGTCTCACAAATCAAGCCCTTTACTCATACGGGTGTTGATTTTACAGGCCCTATTTCCAATACACTTTCTCGCCGACTGGAGCTAGGACACAAAAATCGTACATTTGCATTTTCGTTTGTTTTTGTACGAAGGCACTTCACTTGGAAGCTGTCTCGGATTTATCTTCAGATGCTTTTCTCGCGGCATTACGGAGATTTATTGCCCGTAGAGGTCGCTGTACAGATATTTACAGTGACTGCGGTACCAATTTCGTAGGCGCAAATAAGTTTTTGTCTTCATTTGCAAAGGTGTCTAGTGAGTCGCTCAGTGTCAGGTGGCACTTCAATCCACCCTTCAGTTCTCACTTCGGAGGATTGTGGGAAGCGGGTGTCAAGTCAGTTAAGACACATATGTATCGGTTCATTGGAAATCAAATTCTTACATTTGAAGAGCTTTCTACTCTTCTTACTCAAATCGAAGCGGTGCTTAATTCGAGGCCCCTTAGTGCTATGAGTTCAGATCCCAATGACATGTTTCCATTAACCCCAGCGCACTTCCTCACCCTAGAACCTTTAACGACACCTCCAGATGAGAATTTAAGTGATGTCAAACTAAATCGACTATCACTGTGGCAGTTATTGCAGCGCTGCCATCAAGATTTTCAAGATTTTTTTCCTTGAACACCAAAATAAAATTCCGGATTCTCAAGCAAGCTTTTTGACTATAAAGGGTGAACGAATTCATATAAGAGGGCTTCTCTACTAAATGCGTTACTGTCGCAGTCTTCCTCGATATCTTGGAAGCGTTCGACAGAGTCTGGCATGATGTTCTCACCCATAAGATGATTCATCTTATCTTCCCCAACTGCCTAACCAGAGTTACGCTTTCTTCGTGACAGATAGTTCCGATGCAAGATAAACAAAACGTTATCTAAAGATTTTTGTAGGCATCCCACAGGACTTTGCTCTGTCTCCAAAACTGTACAACATCTACACAAGTGATATACCAAATCTGGCTCCGGTAATGATCGCCCAATACGCAGACAATACAGCTCTACACCATAGTTGATTTTAAGAAAACCCTCCAAGCCGCTATCGATACCTACGAGAAATGGGCGTCACAATGGCGACTTGAAGCCAATGCTGATAAAAGTGCATCTGTACATTTCATCAGACCGTACCTCAAAAAACGTAAGATCGATTCCCCCAAATCTCATTTGGTGGAGAATTAATTCTGATAAAGAACGAGATCAAATCTTCTTGGAATCATAAGTGCCATCCAAAAGGCCAGAGCTTCGTTGGTACATCTGTGGCCTCTCATCAACACGCGATCAACTTATTCTGTCAAAAACTGTTCACTACGACGATAAGACCACGGCTTCCATTTAGGGCTACTGTAGACCCACTCAATTAGCAAAACTCCATCGTATGCAAAACATAGCACTCAGGCGCGTACTAAATGCAACGCTCTACATGAGGAATTTTATGATTAATAAGATTCCGAGTATCCAAGAGTACATCAAAGCGCTCGCTGTAGACTTTTACAGCAAACTAGACCTCATGGAATTAAATTTCCAAAATACGATGTCACTGTACTCAGCAAACATCGAAGGCCGCGCATGATTCTAATTGGCACTTAATTAGCACTCCAAAGCCTTGAGACACCGTAATCCGGCCAGTGCCGCTGCTCCTTTTAAATTCATCGCTCGAAAAGACATTTAGGTCCAGGTCTAGTCAGAACAGCGATCGCGTAGAAGAGGTTTTAGTCAGTAGGAGTCCGACACTGCCCTACTATAAGGGTGTCAATCCAGGATTTCCTCTAAAATAAAAGGTTTTCCTTTTCCTTCTTTCGAGAAGAATAGTAAAAGGACTGAATCCCCCAAACCTTAGCGATAAAAGAAAAAACCGATTTTCGGATTATTCACATCAGCGATCTTGGAGTGGAATCCATGATAGATAGATTTACTCTCCTTCCTCTGTCTGTCTTCGTCTTCAACTGCTCTACACTGATGATATCTATAATATATAAAAACCGGAGCGTGGTTGTTGTTGACAATAATTTAATGTCCTTATAAGGAAGAATTTAAAGATGTTTGAGCTGCTGTTTAATCATCAAATCAAAATTCTTTTGGGTAGGGTATCAATTAATTAAATTTTCAAAAAACCTGATGTAATTATTAGTGATTTGAATTAAGTGTTTTACACTTTTATGTTGTAAAATCTGTGAGAAAGATAGCAGAGATCATGAAGATAATTAAATTAATAAATTAGCGATACCTCTTCTTAAGGACAAAAAGAACTTAAGGGTTGGCCTTATTTAGTCCACTAATTAACAAAAGTATTAACGTGAATAATTGAGCGTTGGGGATAAGCAAAAACTCCACAGGTTGAAATTATGGTGATAATATAAAATAATTAAAAGAGGTAATTATTTTTAAATACAAATGGTTTAAACATAAATTACGTTTAGATACATATCAATTAGCGTTGAAATTAATACAACGACTAGAATTTAAAATAATTAAAACACACCCACCCACTAATTACCTATAACATTTTCAATAATGAGTCGAAGTATTAATTAAATAACATGTCATCTGCATTACATATAATTACAATTTATAATCCAAAACATGTATTAATTAGTAATTAATTCTATAAAATATTTATTATTTAAAATAATTTAATACAATTTATTAAAATTTTAATTTAATGGTCTAAGTAACTAATATAATAATTATATAAAAATTATAATTACAGCAATTGAATTAAATCATTTTTAAGAGGGATTTAGTAACGTAATACTAAATTGGCTTGGAATAAATGAAAAGTATCGAAACAAAGTTCCTTTACAAATTAAGTTTGTACGTCAAGAGTTTTCATCGTTAGAACACAAAACGCTAATTATGTCCTAGATAGAATTACTCCATTAAATCTTGTCCGTTAGCAATTTCCACATCTGCAGAGATTACATAATAAATAAAATAAGATAAAATCTAATATATTGACTAAAATTAGCAACAGATGTGGGATACAAACGAGGATATGATAATCTAAAGGGATGTGATATATGATGAGGTATTAGTTGATGGATTGGGTATCAGCTTTGCGAGTAAAGACGAATAGAAAACATCGAAGAGAATTGATTCGCTCGGATGCGATATTGCTATGAATGGAATTTCCGGACCATCAATTACCATTGCAGGGTTTCGTATGGACGTGTGTGAAAGGTTAGTGCAGTGCGCGGCTTGAAAGCCTCCCAAATGTTGGGAACGGACTCGATGACCCACTTGGGAAACGGGGGGATTCGCAATGATATAATGCACTCACTGTATTTTAGTATGTATGCATATTTAACGATTAATTTGATTTATGGGACCGAGAGGGTTTCAAAGAATATAATGCCGCCCAGTAATCGACTGTAGCCTATATTTTTTCATAAGAAAGTCGTAATAAAAAATTTTCCTTTTATTCGATTTGCCCTTTAAAGTGGGAAATGCTTCAAATGGAGGATTTTAATTAAAAATATGCATTATGCATGTAATCCACGGTGCGCAATATGCCCAGCTTAATCAACTGAAGTATTGAGGAAACTGTCCAGTTGTCGTTTTATTAAGTAATCAGTTGAATAAGTAAGTTTAAATAAGAGTTAAACACATTAACTAATGTTTCTCCAACGTCAGATGTTATAAAAGTATGCTCTTTATTATATAATAAAGCAGAGATGTAATTGAATCAGTCACATCACTTTATATAAGTCACTTCACGGTGTAATTCACTTATTCTGGTAAATAAATAGATGCGGGATCAAAATTTTAATGTCGATAAGAGGAGCTTACAATAATATCTAAGATGGCAGTTTATATATACAGGGTCCTGCAACAGTGCGTCAAGCTTTCCTAGCGCCTTTCTCGTAAGAGATAGAAAAAAATGTTTCGTATAAAAATTTATTGATTTAAAAATCTCTATGCCGTAAAATTATTTTCAAATATACAGGGTGTCCCAATTTTGCGGTATAACAAAAGCAAACATTTTTTTAAATGAAACACCCTGTATATTCTTTCATTTTCTAATTTGGATAATATTTTATAATTTGAACCTTTTTTTGGTTTTTAATTTTGATATGGCATTTCCGAGATATTGACGTTTTTCTGAAAAAAATGTAAAAAACGGAGGTTCACAAAAAAAATTATTCTGATGTTCTATTTGAAATTTAAGAAATTTTCTTTTTCCTATGGTTGGTCATAAGTACTGTTTATGTACCAGTATTAAAAATTTTCACTTTGGAGGAACCCTGCCTTTGAATCAGACACGCCATTTTCTAAAATTTCAAAATGTCGTAACTCTTTTTTTTTAAATGGAATCATATATTTTTTTAAATTTTATATTATTCTGCATCTAATTTCCTACAAAAAATATTAAGCATACCCTATACCTAAAAGTGATATTTTTCAAGATATAAAAGAATGTATAGTTCAAACGGTCCTTGAATACGAATTTGTTTTTGAATAGATAGCCATGACTGAAAATATGCATCTGTCAATTAAACAATTAGTTTGACATGTAAATCTCTCTGCTGCAAAGTGATTCTCTCCGTTTCGCGGTATAAGAAGACAGCAAATTAACATCATGGATTTCGAAAAGGGCGAATAGATTTATTGAAATGGGAAGTGTGAATTACAAAAAACAAGAAAGAAGAAAGCCTATCATCAACGAGGAAAACCAACTTTCAGTGCTATTAACAGCAACTGAGCATCCCAACGTAAACCAAAAAGACATTGGTGAAGGAACTGGCATAAGCGAGAAGTCAGTACAAAGCATTCTGAAGAAAAATCGATATCATGCATACCATATTCAGCTACATCAAGAACTGAGTAATACTGATTTTCAATTTCGTTCCGAATTTTGTATCTGGGGAAGACAGGAAATTCAGGACATAACAACGCATCTGTCAGGCAATTTTCACTATTATTCAACTGATAATCCTTATGTTATGAGACAAGCTGATCATCAGCATCGACGGTCTTTGAATGTCTGGGGCGGAATTTTTAGAAACCATGTAGTAGGTCCACATTTCTTCGAGGGCCATCTCAATAGGCCTATGTATTTGCACTTCCTGAATTGAATTACCCGGAACGCTAGCAAATAGACCCTAACTAACAAGAAACAGGGTATGGTTTTAACAAGACGGAGCACCTGTCCAATTTTCGCAAGACGTGAGGGCATTTGATTTTTCCCAACCAGTGGATTGGTAGGAATAGACCCACAAAATGGCCTGCTAGATCTCCAGATCTAACAAAACCTGACGTTTTCTTGTGGGGATACTTAAAAAAGATTGTTTTTAAGGAACCACCAACAGCACCAATGAATATGCATCAACGAATTGTGGAAAGGTCTTTTCAGCGGCGAATTAATTTGTGCCTAAATGAAAATTGAAGACATTTTGACCATTTACTGCAGTAAATAATTTTGTTATCTTTACCGGCTTTGGAATAAAATAATGAATCGTATTATCTGTTTCCGTTTATCTCACATTGACACTTACTTGCATTTTGTTAGTTATTTTGCCTCAGCATGATCAACTCCGTACATAGAAGTATGTATAATTAAATGGTTATTTATGTTATGAAAACTATTAAATATCTCAATAACTATGGGGTTTAGACATATTATTATTTGCAAAGTTTGGCATTTCTTCCTAATCTAATTAAATAATAAGAAAAATAATTGTTTTCGCCTATCTGGATAGCACTGAGCATAAATTCTTTAGGCTTGCAAACAATTAATTCCACCTTCTCCAGTAGCATATATCACATCAATTAATTCTTCTCAAAAATTGCATTGTTATAATCGTAACGTACAATGAAACCATACATACCAAACTTATTGTTTAATTGACAGATGCATTTTTTTCAGTCATAGCTATCTATTCAAAAACAAATTCGTATTCAAGAACCGTTTGAAATATAAATCCTTTTATATCTTGAAAAATATCAATTTTAGGTATAGGGTATGCTTAATATTTTGTGTAGGAAATTAGATGCAGAATAATATAAAAATTAAAAAAATATATGAAAACAAGAGTTACGACAATTTGAAATATTAGAAAATGGCGTGTCTGATACAAAGGCAGGGTTCCTCAAAAGTGAAAATTTTTAACACTGGTACCTAAACAATACTTATGACCAACCATAGAAAAAAGAAAATTTCTTAAATTTTAAATAGAACATCAGAATATTTTTTTGTGAACCTCCGCTTTTTACATTTTTTTTCAGAAAAACGTCAATAACTCGGAAATGCCATATCGAAATTAAAAACCAAAAAAAGGTTCAAGTTATAAAATATTATCCAAATTAGAAAATGAAAGAATATACAGGGTGTTCCATTTAAAAAAATGTTTGCTTTTGTTATACCGCAAAATTGGGACACCCTGTATATTTGAAAATAATTTTACGGCATAGAGATTTTTAAATCAATAAATTTTTATACGAAACATTTTTTTCTCTTACGAAAAAGGCGCTAGGAAAGCCTGACGCACTATTGCAGGACCCTGTATATCCAGAAAAATGTTTTCTAATTATGAAACATAAAAATATACACCTTTTATAGATTAATCTATAAATCTATTTGTAAATTTTCCACTAGATGTCTTTAATGTACCATATCTACATGATGTTTACATCGCATTAGGCGATTTAAAGTTTACAATACACTTCAAAAAAGTTCTTTGACAATTTTGTGTTTAAGTAATGTTACAGCGTTCCAAAATAGAGGTAAATAATGATGATTTGGTCGTCATAGTAATTTTTCTATATTTTTCTAGAAAACTATGAGGTTAGCGCAAAATAATTATTGTTATTAATTTACTCAATTTTGGATTGCAATTATTTTGTGTTTGTTTACATTATATAACTTTTAACTAAACCCCTCGCTTATGTTTGATTGATTAGAGGGTGGGATAGAGGCCGCCCACCCACCCTACATATACATATAAACTTTAATTCCTTATCGTCTCGCGGTTTCCAATAAAATTAACTACAAAAGTTTTTGAATAAAAAAGAAGTTTAAAAGATAAAATGTTTGAGTGAGTAAATTAGCAAAAATTTGATGCATGATAGGTGGGCAGAATATAAAACAAAATTAGATAAGATTAGCTATAGAAAGTCATTTATATTTAAAATTAAATTTTGATTTCGTTTAATTACATACAGGGTTTTAATGTTTTTAGCAGCAAAATCATCAACGTTTGACAATTAAAGTTGTCATGTATATGTAGGGTGGGTGGGTGGCCTCTATCCCACCCATCAACCAGTAAAACATAAGCGAGGGTTTTAGTTAAAAGTTGTAAAATGTAAACAAACAGAAAATAATTGCAATTTTTAGAGATTTATTCTTACAAATTTTTCATATAAATTTTGATGATGTTTTACTGATTGGAGGGTGGGATAGAGGCCACCTACCCACCCTACATATACATATAAAATTTAATTTCTTATCGTCTCGCGGCTTCCAATAAAGTTCGTTACAAAAATTTTTGATTAAAAAAGCAATTAAAAAGGTAATATTTTTAAGTAAATTAGTAAAAATTTAATGCATGATGGGTGGGTATACTTTAAAACTAGATAAGATTTGCTATAGAAGGTCAATTATATTTAAACTTAAGTTTGTATTATGCTTTATTTTATATTAGTTACAAGGTTTTATTGTTTTGTAAGCAGCAAAATCATCAACGATTAGTATTTACAATTATCATGTATATGCAGGGTGGGTGGGTGGCCTCTATCTCACCTTCCAATCAGTAAATCATAAGCGACGGTTTTAATTAAAAGTTGTAAAACGTAAACATAACATTATTGGAAATTTTAATAAATTTATTCAAACAAATTTTTCAAATAATTTTTGATGATGTTTTACTGATTGGAGGGTGGGATAGATGCCACCCACCCTACATATACATATAAACCTTAATTCCTTATTGTCTTGCGGTTTCTCATAAAATTAATTACAAAACTTTTTGTACAAGAAAGAAATCCAAAAGGTAAATTTTTTGAGTGAGTAAATTAATAAAATTATTATGCATGATGGGTGGGCAGACTTTAAATCTGAATTAAATAAGAGTAGCTAAAGAAATTTATTTATATTTTAAGTTAAATTTTGACTTTGTTTTATTTTTTATTACGTAAAGGTTTGATAGTTTTTAGCAGCAAATTAATCAACTATTTGCAATTAAAATTATCATGAATATGTAGGGTGGGTGGGTGCCCTCTATCCCACTCATCAACCAGTAAAGCATAAGCGAGTGTTTTATTTATTTTTATTGCATTTTTAAATAGATTTATTCAAATAAAATTTTCAAATAAATTTTGATGATGTTTTACTGATTGGAGGGTAGAATAAAGGCCACCCACCCACCCTACATATACATATAAACTTTAATTCCCTATCGTCTCGCGGCTTCCAATAAAATTAATTACAAAACTTTTTGAATAAGAAAGAAATCCAAAAGGTAAATTTTTTGAGTGAGTAAAAATTATTATGCATGATGGGTGGGCAGACTTAAAATCTAAATTAGATAAGATTAGCTGTAGAAAGCAATTTATAGTTTAAATTGAAATTTGATTTTGTTTTATTTTTTATTACGTAAAGGTTTGTAGTTTTTAGCAGCAAAATCATCAACTATTAGCAATTAAAATTATCATGAATATGTAGGGTGGGTGGGTGGCCTCTATCCCACCCATCAACCAGTAAAACATAAGCGAGGGTTTTAGTTAAAAGTTGTACAATGTAAACAAACAGAAAGTAGTTGCAATTTTTAGAGATTTATTCATACAAATTTTTCAAATAATGTTTTATGATGTTTTACTGATTGGAGGGTGGGATAGAGGCCACCCACCCACCCTTCATATACATATAAACTTTAATTCCTTATCGCCTTGCGGTTTCCAATAAAATTAATTACAAAACTTTTTGAATAAGAAAAAAATCCAAAAGGTAAATTTTTTGAGTTAGTAAATTAATAAAATTATTATGCATAATGGGTGGGCAGACTTAAAATCTAAATAAGATTAGCTATAGAAAGCAATTTATAGTTTAAATTGAGTTTTGATTTTGTTTGATTTTTTATTACATAAAGGTTTGATTGTTTTTAGCAGCAAAATCATCAACTATTAGCAATTAAAATTATCATGAATATGTAGGGTGGGTGGGTGGTCTCTATCCCACCCATCAATCAGTAAAAAATTAACGGGGGTTTTAGTTAAAAGTTGTAAAATGTAAACAAACAGAAAATAATTGCAATTTTTAGAGATTTATTCATACAAATTTTTCAAATATTTTTTTATGAAGTTTTACTGATTCGAGGGTGGGATAGAGGCCACCCACCCACCCTACATATACATATATATTTAATTCCCTATCGGCTTGCGGCTTCCAATAAAATTCGTTACAAAACTTTTTGATTAAAAAAGCAATTAAAAAGGTAATCTTTTTGAGTGAATTAGTAAAAATTTGATGCATGATGGGTGGGTATACTTTAAATCAAAATTAGATAAGATTTGCTATAGAATGTCAATTATATTTAAACTTAAATTTGGATTATGCTTTATTTTATATTACTTACAAGGTTCAATTGTTTTGTAAGCAGCAAAATCATCAACGATTAGTATTTATAATTATCATGTATATGTAGGGTGGGTAGGTGGCCTCAATCCCACCCTCCAATCAGTAAATCATAAGCAAGGGTTTTAATTGAAAGTTGGAAAATGTAAAGAAGCAAGAGAAAAAATGCTGATATGGTCATCATAGTACTTTACTTAAATTTTTTCCGAAAATTGTGAGATTTATGCAAAAAGCATATTCTTAACAATTTCTTTACTGTGTAGGAAAGGGATATTATAACCTTCTAATATTAATTGTACTAATCACGTACTTGAACATTTTCACAAAAATTATAACTATGTTAATTTAATTGTCAAATCAAATAAAACAGTAGCTACATTATATACACATGTGAACTCTAAGCTATTAATATTCAAACTATTCAAATAGTATCATGCTCCAGTACACACAATTAAAAGTCCCAACTAGTTAAATCGGTCGGTGCATGTTCGCGAATATTTTAAATATTTAAAGGCGTCAATTTAGTTGATAATTTATACACAGTTTCAAAATTTCTCAGCGTTAATAATAACATGTTGGATGCTTGAAGCCATAAATAACTTTATGATACATATTGAATCAGGAACTTTATCAAATGATAAATAACTGTACTGTACGTTTGATAATGGCGTTATAAGGCTGAAACTATAGTTACGAAATAAATTCCGTGTGTGATATTAACAAAGTAAGTTTTATTTATCATTTAATAAAGTTCCTGGTTAATAATAACTGTTATTATCCCTTGTATAGGGAAACTGTCAACTTTAGCTACACTCAGAATATACTTATTATTTGTTTAAGACAAAAATAGTGCATATTTAGGAAGAAAATTTATTTATTTATTTATATATATATATATATATATATATACAGGAGTTTTTTTCGATGTTCTCTATGGGGATCTCGGAAACTATAAGAGATAGAGAAACGGTTAAATGGGGAAAGAAGTGTAGATTTACGAGATGAATAAAATTCCACTTTCAAAGTTTTCAAAAAAGTCAAGGGTAACTAGATATTTTGAAGTGTCATTTTTTTCAAATCAATATATCTCGGTTATTATAACAGATAGAAAAAAACTATAAAAGACAAAGTTTTAGATAATTTTATGCAAATTTATAAAAAATAATCAGAAAATTTTTATCGCCATTATTTTCCGAGATATGACGCAAACTTACATTTTTTTAAATGGAAACCATAGTTGGCTGTGACTTCATTCAAAAGGTAATTTTTTTCTCTTTAATCCAATATGGCATACAACATAGTTATTTCTAAAAATGAGTGAGTTATAGTCATTTTAAATTTTATTATAAATAAAAAATGGGTAGCCATGAAAAAGGTGAAAGTAAAACAATTGCAGTTGTTTATAATATTAGCAAAATCAATCGGTTTTTACAATCGGGTAAATTAGCTTTGCGAGAAGAGATCTACAGCCGATTTTTTTTTTACTTGTGTCCTTGTTTATTACATTTCTAAATCACATTTAGCGAGTGATGATATAAAGATATATTTAATATATTATATAACCTTGACCAACGGCCGACATTAGAAGTCGTACCACAGGGCTCTGTCCTGTCTCCGGTCTTGTATTATATCTACACCAGCGTCATACTCAATCAATACGCTCAATACTACCCTTCTGTACAAAGGGCGAACCACATCTTGAAAAGTACTCTCCAAACGGCCCTTGACTCCTTTGAAGAGTAGTCCAATAAGTGGCGACTAGCGATCAATGCTGACAATAGTACCTCCGTGCACTTCAGCAAAAACAAACATCTCGTCATCGATTCCGATCAAAAATAAGTAAAAAAAAGAACCCTTATCAATGCTATGGCCATTGATAATTTTCAAATCTAAGATAGCCCATAAGATCAAGATGAATTCCTTTAAAATGATCATTAGGCCTCAACTAACCTATGCAGCTTCTGTATGGGGTTACTGCAGGCCCTCTCAGATCGCGAGAATGCAACGTCATCAAAACGTTCACCGAGGGACATTCACGCCGAGTGTGATGGAGTTCACCCGAGGGATTGGAGTAGCCTTCTATGACAAACTTGATACCGGTCCTCTTACCGGGAGAATTTTTCTCTTCTTTTCTTTATTCGTGCTACAACAGAGTTTACACATGTCATACAATTTTCGACTTTGTAAAACGACACGATGAAGCAACTAAAATATCCGAGATGCTTAAAAAGGCCTTGAAGGAGGACTGCATTTCAAGGTCACAATCCGCGAGATGGCACAAGGCATTCAAGAAGAGCTTGGAGAAGTTCGCTATCGTTCTCGACGCCCAATAACAACCAAAACCAACGAAAATATGAACAGTGTGCGCAGAGATTTGGTTTACGTCCGTTGGTTGAGCATCCAGCTGTTGATACCCTAAACATGTCTACATTTGCGGTACAGGGGATAGTGACCAATGCGCAAGGTCTGTCCGAAGTGTTAACAGAAGACCAGAAAGAACGAGTAAAGCCAATACTTGTTGATATGATTTAAAATCCCGACTTGGCTGCATGTAACTTTGTTTTACTTCCCCGACTGAAGAAACTGCTGAAAGGAAAGCATTGGAAGGCCGTGGAAAACATTCCAAAGCATGTTGCAACGTTTTTAAGAGATATTCATGTCAAAGTGTTTAAGGGTACCTTACAGACATAGCAGGACACGTTTTCTCAATATTTTGTTGATGTACGAAGTACTCTCTTCTGTAGAGATTAAACATATTATTTGATAAATCAGATTATTTGAATGATTGTGAAGAGGGTTGTTAACGCGTCCTTGGCACACTTCCGCATCTTTATTTTATTATATCTCTGGATTTTTGCTCAACCCCGTGCCAATAATTTTTAGGATCAGTGCCTAGTGCTGCGTATATATAAATATGAACACTCTCGGTTCTCACTGTTATAGTTTTGCCGAAACATCACCTTTTAGTTTCATCTCAATCTCCCCTTTCCGCCAGTAATTTCCGGAATTACTACTTTACTCCAGTGATCAGTGCCTCACCTTGTCGTGCTGTTGTAGCTCCTGTAAGAAGTACAATGTCAAAAACTGTTTAATTGATCCACTGGGTGCTAATCGTTTAGGATTCGGTTGCTAATGAGTTCACTCTTTGCTCCAACCCGCTATTCACTGAGAAAGTTGCGAGGACCAACTCTTTATAGGCATGGTTACCAATATTTTGTTTATTCTCGGAAACCCATTTTAATTCTTGTTACTCCACCTGGTCCTACCCGTAACAGGGTTGTCAAGGTTCCTTCATTTTGTTAGAATTTTTAAAGAGGATCGTTCTGCGCCTAAAGGGTGTCTCAAAATGAACTTTTAATTTATTAATAAAACATATTATATTATTGGAAAAGTACGAATGTTTTTATTTTAATATAAGGTACAAACATGGAAGTTATGTGTGAAACACAATAGATAAATGGGCTTGGTTACAAATGGTCATTCTTTTGACCAAATTTTCAGTTACATTTTGGCATAATTGCGGACTAATTTCATTAATGGTGCATCTAATTTCTTCCTTGACATAGACTTTTCCTTTCATAAAACACCAAAGAAAGACGCCTAATGGCGTTAGATAGTACGACCTCGATGGCCAATTCACATCGCCGCGACGCGAAATAACACGACCATAGAACTTTGTCTGCAATAACGGCATTGTTTCGTTCGCAGTGTGGCACGTTGCACCATCTGGTTGAAAGAATATATCTTCCAAGTCCATGCCGTTTAATTCATTACATAAAAAGTTGGTTCACATGTCGCGATAACTAACAGCATTCTCGAAAAAGTACGGCCTAATCACTCCTCCAACCCAAAATTCGCACCAAACAATGACTCGTGGTGGATGCATGGGAAGCTGTTGGATCACTTGAGGATTTTTGGTCCCCCAAATTCAACAGTATTGTTTATTCACGTAGCCAGTATGCCACCATCGATTTATTGATGCTCCTCTATCCAATTGGCGATCGTACGGCGGTCAATTGGATCTTGTAGGCATGCAAATTCGGTGCACAGAGCTTTTAGAAACGTCAAATTGCTGAGCACGATGGCGAATCGAGGTGGAAGGACAATCGTCAACACTCGTACTCACTACGGCTATGTTTTTAATCAACCGACCGGTACGAGGACGGTCACTGCTTTTTGAGGTTAGAATTGAACCTCTAACCTCTAACCACAGTATTTCGAGATGGTGAGTTATGATGACCAAAAGACGTACGGACTTTTCGAACCGTCTCTGTAAAATTTTCATCATTTCCGTAATGAATTTTCACAATTTCTCGTTGGTGCTCGATCGTGTATTTATTCATGACTAAACCACAATACTTCCTGATGCCAGTTGTTACAGATTAGTACTCTATGTACACATTGACAGTCATCCTGATATCTTAGACCTGATAGTATCTGTATTACGCGTCTTTAAATACCAAACAGACGCTTCAAAGCAGCAGAGTGACCCCAAACTAGGATGCCATATGTAAGGTGGGATTGGCATAGGGAAAAATAAGCAGTACGTAATGCGAATGAAGGCAGCTGCGTTTTTAACTGAAGTAGAGGTTGTAGTTTCCCTAAAAATATATGATCGCAGCGAAAACAAGAGATTAACCGTTTTGTTCACAATCAAAAACAGCTTATTTGGGTCAAACCAAGCACTAACATCAGTACTGGATTGATTGTTTTTATCAATGGCCTCTAGAATATTCCTAGATTTATTTGTAAATGACGTATCATCAGCAAATTGGAAAAAAGCAATAAACCAAGAATGGAACCCCGGGGCACACCATACTTCAAAAGTACTTCCCCAGATTTTTTTGTTAGAGACCACGGTTTGCTGTCTTTCGTGGAGATACGAGCTAAATAAACGGCAGCTACTCAGGTGGAAATTGTGGAAGTATAGTTTACGTAAGAGAATACCATGATCGATGCAGTCGAAGGCCTTACTGAGGTCCAGGAATGATCCATTCCAGCTTCGAAACCCTGGATAATTTCCTCCGTGAGGCCGACAAACCCATCGGTTGTTAACCTTCCCCTACGGAAGCCGTACTGCGTTTCAGACAGAAGTTTATGCGCGTCAAGAAAAGCGAGCATTTGACCGAGCAGTATCTTTTCAAATATTTTGACAATAGTAGGTAATATAGCTATAGGTCTATAATTGCTCACATTACCTCAATATTTGCTTTTTTGAGTGAGCTTGGAAAGATGCCATTTCTAATGCACATGTTTATCAACTTTGTTATAGGTATAGTAATAACATCTACTACCCTCTTAAGTAGATTTGCGGTTATCTTTAGTTGAAGAGCTTTTTTAATTTAATAATTAAAGAGCAAGTAGGGTTCTAGGTGAGAACCTTGAGGAAAGACAGATGTTACTTTAGTAGGACTACAAACACATTTCCCAATACGAATATATTGGTCCTGTCGTTCAAATGAAATTCTATCCATTCGAATGCAGTACCATCAATCAAAATTTTATGATCAAGAGTATCAAAATCTACCAAGAACTACCTAATAGTTCAGTGAAGAAATTACAATTCCGACTTAATAATATGAATAAGAAAGATATTATTTATTCCCACGATAACTTGGCTGGATTTACTTTAATCTAAAAAGCGGATATTGCCAAAGACTATCTTCCAAGGATCGAGAGAATAACGTAACCCGATATTTAATGCGCCTGATATATTCTGGACTCATAGATTACCAAAAGGATTGTTGTAAAAAATTCAATGTAATACACCTTATATATTTTGAAGGTGTAGTTGTGCAGGGGAAAACTTCCAAGAACCACATAAAGAACTCAAAAGAGGTGTTTCAACAATTAAGAGATTCGTATAATGTATTTTCAAGGGTATCGACTCGCTTTTGTAACCGTCTCCTACAATTCTGATTATAGAATGAACCTCCTCTTTACTCCTCCTTTCAAGAAAATCTCTTCTCATCATTTAATTCTATTTTTAACACTCCAGGTGAAACAGAAAAAAGAAAATTCCTAAATAACGTTGAAGAAATTGCGAAATAATCACCAATCTTGAAATTGCAATCTTAATCAGAGTTAGTGGGATAATCTTATATTAGACAACGGACTGCTGAATCATATATTTAAGAGTTGAGAGGGCCAGGAAGAAAGGAAGTGACGAAAGAGCTTCCAACTAGTTTTTTTTTTTCTTTAGGATACTTGGAACAAATATAAAAACTAAATTTAAATATTTACGTCACTGTAAAAAAGGCACAAAACTCAATATTCAAAATGATGCAATATTTTGAGGAAATTGTTAAACCATCTGCATAACAAGCAAACAAATATTTTAGTACATTTTTTCATTAATTTGTTATCCTTGATAATTACACTCAAATGTCGAAAGGTAAGTTGTTTGTAGATAAAGAAACGATCTGCAGTGATGAAGGGATCTAATAGGCGCCAATATATCATTATTTGAACGTATTTTTAATGCAATTGATGTTGCTCGATCATTTCTTGAGTCTCGTCCAGGAAATAAATTTGAGGGTTCATTTTTAAGTTGGCAGAATGGAATAGAAGGGGATTGAATAATATTATAAAATAATTATTATTTTTCAATTTATTCACCCACAACCATAACACATTTTTCACCTCTATGAATTAACTTGTGAATACCTTCATAAAAATTATTTATCCTCCTCTAAAAAATACGCTGAAACTTCACTTTTGATTGGTTGAAAATTTCTTACCTCGAAGCTCTTATTTCAGATTTGGAAAGAGATAATAGTCGATGAGAGAAAAATGTGGGCTATAAGGTGGGTGATCAGTAATATTGGAGTACACCTTCTGCAAAGCAGCCAACGCAACTCGACTCTTGTAAACAGGAGCATTTTCGTGTAATAGCAGGACACATTTGGTTAATTTTACTATTATTTTCTCTCTGCCTTTTTTAACTCCTCTAAAATTGAAGCGTACTATTCTCCGATTATGGAAACACGTTTTCCTTATAACCAATCAAAAAAGTTCCTTTTGTGTCTCAGAAAACTGTCGTCATGAGCTTTCTCGCCGGCTGCAACACCTTGAAACCCAAGTTTTATCCTCAGAACAATTTGCTCCAAAAAACCATCCTTTTCTTCGTTCCACTGGTTCGCTGGTTTTTGTGGCGGTGTGATCAATCTAGGCACCCATCTTGCACAGACTTTTGACATACCGAGATGATTATGGAGGACTTGAAAAATGGTTGTTTCAGATACTGAAATGATGAGATCTGAAGTGGTGACCTCAACAGGTTTCCCAGGTTGGGAATCGTTTTCAATTGATTCCCTGTCTTGCTTGAAGAGGTTGTGCCACTTGTATACCATGGTTTTTCCTGGACAATCACCAATAATCGTGGAAATATCGGTTAATCAATATATAGTCATATGGGTGTTCCATTGAAACTAAATTGAAACGAAGAAAGAAATTTTAAACCTAATCCTTAAAATAAATGCAACGAGAAATACTTTACATCTACAATTCTTTAGAGATATATACTTGCTTGTTTTAATTCTGTGCTAACATACAAACCTAATACATACAAAAATAATATAAATAATATTGATCCAAAATTTAGAATGCACGAGAATTGGGCAGAGTTCATCCTAGATGATCTTCCACTCGTACCCTACTTCTTCTGATGACGCTGCTGTCATACAGGAACTCGTCAGAAACCATTGAACCATATTTAGGTTTATTTTTGCCAAATATTCAGGCATTTTTGTCTATAATGTGGAAATTATATGTCAACTTGACTGACGTTTTTTTTTTAAATGGGATCAATTCCCTCAATTTTTTCAAGTATCTGCTATACAACATGCTAGACAATAATCAGGAGGTACTTGGAATAGGTCCTAAAATTCATTACTCCTTCACAATGGCTTAGAGTCGAAACTAGTCGGAGAAGAAATATTCAATTATCTCTGAAACAAACCAATTGCTTTTATTATTTAGGTAACAAAACTGTTTGATTTTCAAATTGGTTTTATTTTAAACACTATAATAAAACCAATTTGAAAATCAAACAGTTTTGTTACCTAAATAATGAATATGAATTTTCAACACTTAAATGCCTCAACAATCAATCAATTGCTTCTAGTTCTAACAAAGATAATCATCTGTAAAGATGAAGAATAAATTAATACATTTTAATAAAATACAATACTATACAATGTATTTTGTTATTTTTATTAAATATAAGTCATTTTTATATTATCCACCGCCTATTACATTCCTATACATACGTTATTTTTCTATTTTATAAATTATTACTACTATAATAACCTTACAATAACATTATTCTTTATATTTTCATCAGGTATTATCATTTAATCTCCCACTATCATAAATGTAATTTTCTCAGACTTTATTAGTCATACGTTTTTATTTAGCCACACACTGTATTTTAATATGTACTAATAAATCCCGATGCGAATTTTACGGCCGCACATTACTTGGAGTCGTAATATTTTATAAGCTATATTGATTATTAAATATAATCTCAATTTTATGTTGTACTAGACAAAGGTTTGAAAGCGATATTATATTAAATACCAAATAACTATAAAATGTTTATTAAGCCCAACACCACAGTATGGTAACTTAATGAACTGGTACAAATTTGAGGCGATAATATATTGTATTTAAATTATTATAACAAAAAGAGTAAAAATATTATCGTAAAAAAAGTATCAAAAAACATAAATTCTACTTTAAGCCGTGATCAAATATGCAAGCCGTGAGCCTCCGCATAAATATTTAAATATCAATCAATCAATGTCTTGTGTGCCTGAAATATAATAAATGATTGTAGATTTTTTCGGTAAACTACAAATATTAGTAAAAGTTTCGGTGACTGATTGTTTGGTATACGCCTAATATAATTGATACGTTATTTATAATAGTGAGATTTTGCACATGGTGTGTTAAAAAAGATCTCTTATTATTTTATTTACTTTCTGTGTATGGTGTATATAATATGCTATGGTACAACCAATATATAATATAACATAAAGGAGAAAACATTATATTCCTTTTAGCTCGCCCTTGCAATCAGCATTTATCAAACATACGAGTGCGTGTTTATTAGCTCGTGTAATTATATTGTTTTCTTATAAAGGAATGCATAAGGGAGTTTTATTAAATAAAAGGGTATGTAACTAATGAGTCATTAATATGCGGTAATGTAGATTGTTTCATTTAATTGTGTACACAGCTTTGTTTACTTTTCTTGGTCAGGTGTTTAAGAGGTATTTTAGGTCCAGCCACAAGGTTTATTTTAATCATGATTATATTTTATTTTATTAAAATATATTTGATTATTTAAAGTGTGAAGAAAGTATAAAACAGTGTTATAAATTTAATTTCCAATGATTAAAGCAACAAAATATGCAAAACACGAACGCATACTCATATGTTAAATATCAATAACGGGTATTTTTATTATTTGTATTACAATTGCAATTATTTCTATAGTTACTATTAAACATAATGAGTTCTTTTATCTAGGATTCATTAAAATTATGAATTTCATTTTATTATTTATATATTAAAAGTGTATTACATTGCATGCGGACAATACGTATATAAATAGCAGTTTCAATTATTGCACAATATATATTAATGCTGGATATTAATAATTTATTATAAATGTAAATTGTAAATTATATAAAATTATGTATTAAATACGCCGTCTACATTTATTAAAATCAATCATCATAAAAGAGAGATGTGAATAAATGATGACCTGATTATAATACCATCCTATGCGAATATATTGTATAGGGTTGATTTTATTGCTGTGAATGAATATTGTTATACTAAATAAAATGCAAATCATCCTCGTGAATATTAATGTAGTAAGATAAACAAGTCCGTACAAGATGCTGTCGTTGCCAAAGATTATTTAAATAGCAACTATTATTATACGTACTTTCAAGTATTGTTGGAGATTATTATTCCATCATTGTTTCCACAAAGTATGATTATTCCTGAATTTATTAAGTTAATTTAACTTATATTTATAATTTATAATTTTTGAAAATTTATATAAATATATAATTTTAGGGCTGAAAGATAATCAGCCGATAGATAATAAAGAAGAAGAGTAGCAGAGTAGGTATTTGTATGCTTCAATCTGTTCTACGCATTTTCCCCCTTCTTCTTTTGCTATAACTAATATTTGATCTTTTCTATATTGATTTTTATTCTTTTGTTTTAATTCCTTGTACCATATATCTATATTTTCCTGTAGATCTTTTTCAGTTTTTGCGATTAGTGCTAGATCGTCTGCAAATGCGAAGTTTTCAATCTGCGATTTTTCCATATTGTAGTATCCTATCTCTACTATCTTTGTTATTGTCTTGACGTTTTTCATTATGTGGTCCAGGCATATTATAAATAGTTTGGGGCTTAGTGATCCTCCTAGTCTTCTCTTGACATAATTAGATGTATTCTCATATATACTTTTAATTCCTCTCATTAATTTTTCCCTATATTTAAATCTTTTAGTATTTTCCATATTTTTTCCCTTGACATTTGTTTTGTGTGGACTGGATGTGATGCCGGTTTAATCTTATCGGATGGTTTCGTTGTTAATACTGCAGTTGATTTTAAAGGTGTTTATTCTACTGGTGCTAGTTTAAGACTAATTTACAACTAAGTTCTATTTACAAGTCAATGAAAGCTATCAGCATTTTTTCTTCATTAATTTTTATTATTTCTATTATATTTTTTATTGAAAAAATATGGTCTTGTATTGAATGCCCTCTTCTAAAGACACTTTGGGATATTTCCATATCTTTTTCTGCTTTATTTTCCAATCTGTATGTTATATACATAAATATTAGGGGCTTAGTGATATATATGTTCGTATATCTTAGCTGTTGTGTATATTAATGATATTCCTCTGTAGTTGTTGAATTCATTAGTATCTCCTTTTTTGTATATTGGAAACATTATTGCCTTTCCCCATTCCTTCGATGTCCTTCCCTTTCCCTATATTAAGTTTAATATTTTTCGTAATAAACCTTCTCCACCTTAACCCATGTATTTTAATTGTTCTGATTTTATTTTGTCATGTCAAGGTGACTTCCCATTTTTAAATTTTTTCAATATTGTTTTTATTTCTTCTTCTGTTATCTCTTCTTCGACCTCCTCTGGTTTGTCCCTTATATCATTTTCTTTTTCCCTTTCTTCTGTCTCTTTGTTTTTCCCCCAGCAAGTCTTGAAAGTGTACCTTATCTTATCTTTATTTATCTGAGTTAATATTAAATGTTTCCTTTTCTTTTGTTGATTTCCTTTAACGTTCTATTCCAAAGTTGTTCCAAAGTCTGCACAAGCATTCTCTTTGGTTCTTTTTACCACCCCTTTGACTTGTTTCCTCATCTTTTTGTATTCTTCATAGTCCTATTCTCTGTTTGTGTTCAAATATTTTTTCCATTTCATTTTTTCTTTTTTACCTTTTCTCTTATTGTCTGATTCCATCAATATGATTGTCTTCTTTTTCTGTTATTTCTTATTTCTCCGCATGCCCGTCTTGTTGCTTCTGTAATTATATATCTCCATAATTCTTCAATATTCCTATTTGTTGTTGTGTTTACTTTTTCTATTAGTTCTTTAATATTATTTTGATATTTATTTTTCTCTTATTTGTAAGTCATTTAAATATATCCACTATCCATAATTTTACTATTCCTCGCTTTTCATTGTTTTTCTCTTCTTGGATCTCATTATCTTTTCTTTTTATGTTGGTTACCACCATATAATGATCACTACCGATTTCTCTTCCTCTTTTGACTCTTACATTTCGTATTTTGTTAACTTGGTTTCTCTTTGCCAAATAGTAGTCAATTATTGATTTTTATTTCTATTTCTTTTCACTCTAGTGAATTTGTGTATGTCTTTTATGTTTAAATTTAGTGTTCATAATTTGCAATCCATTAACAATGCAAAAGTCGATTAGTTTGTTTCCACTATTAATTTTTATTTCTTCTCCATATGTTCCCATAATTTGAAGTTAATTATGAAATTAAATAATCAATCATTAATAATAACTAATAAATATTTCTTAGAGCATAATAAAGAACAAACTACAGAAATCTGTAATAAAGCGATTCCAACTGCAGAAATCTGTAATAAAGCTAATCCATTTGCAACAAAACCATCACAGCTGCAGGAACCTGTAATGAAACTATTATATCAAAAGCTGCAAAATACAATAACTCCACCAGAATACACCAGATAGAAATCAATCATGCCAAATCGTGGAATTCTGCTTCCTACAGTAAAACAACAGTAGATACCCCAATAACGAAAAAAAACACAATAAATGACGACAAAAGCAACTAGCACTGAGATACCTATAGAGATAAACTCATACAATATAACAAAGAAATACGAAAAGCCAACAGGGATTTGGGGAGGAAGTTCTGTGAGGATATAAATGACACTCCGGCATGTTCAATAATCCACAAAGACCTGGCCAAAGACGGAAGTGCTGCCAAAGAGGTAGGCTTTCTCAATAAACCGGAGGGAACCTACACAGAAACAATAGGGGAAAGTCTCAAGAAACTATTAAAAGTCTCAAGGAACTATTAAAAAACTTTACAGCCTCAATAATTCTGCTAGACAATCTCATTCTAAGGTCTTAGAATGAGATTGCTGGCTTGTTATCTTCTGGCAGAATTATTGAGGCTGGAAAGACCCAGTAAAATTAAATGGCCATCAGCAGGTTCCTACCGTACAAGTCCGCGGGACTGGATGAGATTTATCCCATTCTGTTAAAAAAAGGTATAGATGAACTGGTGCCGCATCTCTCAAAAATCTTCAAAAATCTTCAAAGCCTGCTTTCCATGGGGACATATTCCAAAATCATGGCAAAGCGTAAGTTGTAAATAACTAAGATTTTCAATAATGTGTGTTTATTTTTACTATGTAGGGAAAATAAACACACATTTTTGAAAATCTTAGTTATTTATAACTTTAATATACAAATGAATATGGATTTTCAACACCTCAACGCTCTTATCTATCAACCAGCAAAGCGTAAGGGTAATCTACCTGCCCAAGGTAGGCAGAATAACTGATTTAACGCCAAAGTCATACAGACCTATTAGCCTATCTTCATTCCTACTAAAAACAATGGAAAGATTGTTAGATTCGCTCATAAGGGACGAGATACTGGGGAAAGATCCTCTCAACAATAGGCAATAAGCATACCAACAAGGAAAGTCAGATGACTTGGCGCTGGATGGCTCATCACAAAGTCAATGGAAGACAAAGATATAGCCATGGCTACGTGAAAATAGAAGGGGCAAACAGGAGCGACTGGCGATCAGTCCCAAAAAAGACACAAATTGACATCTTCACAAAAAAACGAGCAATGCAAGGCCTAAAGCCACTGATGCTCGGGGTACGTAAATCCCCTTCGTTGAGGAGGTTTAGTTACTAGGAGCAACCTTCGACGCCAAAATGATGTGGAGGCCACACATCACAAAAGCCACCAAAAAAACATCAATAGCATTAGGCAAGTGTCGTAGAATGTGCGGAAAAAACTTAGGACTAAACCCTAAAATGATTCTATGGCTATACACTAGGGTGATAAGACCCATGATAGCCTATGGAGCAGTGGTGTGGTGGACTAGGATAAAGCAGAAGGGGTCAGTACACAAATACTAGCATGTCTCAATACAAGAGGAGCATTAAGCACCACCCCAACAAATCAGCCCTAGAAGTTATCTTTATACAAGGAGAGGTCAGGTATCATATAGGCTGATGCAAGGACAGAGGCCCATAATTCGATCACACGGAAAAACACACCAACGGCTGGAAGACGAGCTGAAGAAAAACGCGAAATTTCGAAAGGATAGACAATGTACTGATCCCACAAAGAGAAGACAGGACCGACGACCAACCCACCAAAACAGAATCAAATTGGTTCACGGACGGCTCAAAGACCGACAAAACTCGAGACAAAGACAAGGCACCAAAAGTAAAAAAGTTAATGGCTACACTGCAAGCTCAACAAACATATGAGTAAAGAGGAAGAAGACTCGTTCTACACTCTATGCCATTGCGAGGACCTAGCAAGGATTAGACATCAAAAGCTGAACACCACAAACCCAATCGCTTAGAGCTATACCCAAGCCCCACTCAAAGAGGCAAAGCTAGAGCTGGCCATCTGAGATAAGTAGGGACTCAACCTACTTCTTTATAGGACATGCAAAGGGACCAAGATAAGAACAAAATTTTTACAAGAAATTTCAAGCGGTGACAACGAAATTAAAACAACTTGTTTAATTATTAATAACATGTTGGGGAAACCTAATAACCAAGATGAAAATAATAATTGTCTGCTCGGTAATGGAAATGACTTAAACCATTTCTTCAATAACAATGCCAAAAACGAAACCGACAAAATATTATATCGTCCATCTCAATGCAGAATAGAAATTTTTAATCTTATTATATCGCTTAAGAATAAATCATCCACTGGCTATGATGAAATATCAAGCAAATTATAAAATCTCCTATTAATGAACTTGATTAACATCAGTCTCGAAAATGGTAGGAATTATAATTCGAATGTTTAAAAAAGGAAAAAAAGGTGACTTCTGCAAATTTTAAACAAATATTTTTTATCAGTCCTTGAAAAGGTGATAGCAAATAAAATGATGAACT
Source organism: Ontholestes murinus (assembly GCA_963969525.1). Classification (NCBI taxonomy): domain Eukaryota; kingdom Metazoa; phylum Arthropoda; class Insecta; order Coleoptera; family Staphylinidae; genus Ontholestes; species Ontholestes murinus. Next base: position 56,547,302 of record OZ018396.1, read on the forward strand.
AATTTAAATCACAAAAACATATTACATAGTGCACAAAATGGCTTCGTAAATACTAAATCAACTAACACATCTATAGTCTATCACTTATCCTCCTCTCGTCCCAATATACGTTTTCCTCCCTTCCTAATCTCCTTCAGTGCATCCGTTCAGATCTCCCACCCTTCTTCGCCCTCTCCTGCATTCCCATCCCTTCCACATTTATAGTTATATCCTGTTATTTCCTCTCGACCCCTCTTCCTTCCTCACTGATTCCGCCTCTTAATGCCCCCATCCTTGCATTAAACTCTCACCCACGACGTATCTTCCTCTTTCCTTCGTTCTCTCCTCCAACTTCTATCTAGCTATACTTAACCACAAATCTGAAGTCATGAGTGCCCTCGAGAAATCCGAGATTCCAGGAATTTTCCTTGACTTGTCGAAGGCATTCGATACAGTCAGTCGTGAATTCTGAGCACTATGGAGTGAGAGGCATTAGCAACAAACTAATTCTATTATATATAACCAACAGACAACAACACATAAAACAAGAATCGGCTGTAGCATATCAGAGGCTAAGATAATAAACATACAAGGGTGTTTTGAAAAGTCCGTGCAAAGTCCGAGAGAAAACCACCGGCGCGTATCAAGGTCATGTTTAGTTAGTAGCATCTCTTGAATGAACGCACACTAAGTTTCTGCCATATTGGTATATTTCTTTGTGTTTGGCATTCGTGTGAATCAAGGAAGTCGAGTGATTTTCAAGAAATGGGCGAAAAAGAATTTCGTGTGGTGATTAAACATTACTTTATGAAAGGCAAAAGTCCTCAAGAGACTTAAGAGAAGCTTGATAAACAATATGGTGACTCTGCACCTTCGATTAGAATAGTTTAAGTAATTTCAAAATTTTCGGACTGGCCATATGGGCACAAGTGACGCTGAACGTTCTGGACGTCCTGTGGAGGTTACGACTCCAGAAATCATTGATCAAAAGCATGATATGGTGATGGATGACAGAAGAGTTGAGGTGCGTGATATTGCTAGTTACCAAGGGGGAATCTGCACCAAAAAAGGCGAAGATCGTTCCTTCGGCCGGAAAAGTTATGGCAACTGTCTTTTGGTATCCGCAAGGGATAATCCTCATCGACTATCTGGAAAAGAGTTAAACTATTACAGGTAATATTATTTATTGTTATTGGACCGTTTGAAAACCGAGCTGCAAGAAAAACGCCCGCGATTGGCCCACAAGAAAGTCCTTTCCCATCAAGACAACGCACCAGCACACATCTCAGGAAGTCACAGTTGGTCACAAAAGTGGTCGCAAAATTTAAATTTATGGAAATAGGATTCCAACTCGTTTCACAATCCCCCCCTCTCTATCTTCAGACTTGGCTCCTTTAGACTACTATTTGTTCCCCAAATTGAATGAATGGCTGGCGGGACAAAGATTTTATCTTTTTTACATCGTTGGACGAAGTGTATAAGCCTAAAAGGAGACTATGCCGAAAAATATAAAAGGTTTACGCCAAACACGTTAATAGTTTTTATTTTTGCACGGACTTTTAAAACGCCCCCCGTAGGGACACCGCTGGGTAGTATTTTGGGTCCCTTTCTCTTTATTATATTAACATATTAATGACTTACCTAAAGTAACAAATAAGGAAAACATGCACGCTACTGTATATGCAGATAGAAGGCACTAGTCTTCTATCATCAGATAGAAATAAAACTTAATTCTCAACGCCACTCAAGAGTGGATGGAAATGAATAAACAATTAATAAACAAGTCAAAAACAAGAAAAACCCAAAACACATCAGAAAACATACCTGTAAATAATAAAGTTTTTGAGATTAAAAATAAAGTAAATTTCTTGGCAAACTTAAACTGGAGGTTTCATTGTGAATAACTATCGGCAAAACTAAACTCGTCTTGCTGAGCCCTGGTGGTTTTAAAACAACTTTTTGACGAACTATGAAAGTGTTTTGAGTTATGGGCTTATACATTATGACATTTGGATAGAGGTAAAAAAAATATGTATTATTCAAAAACGTGCTCTAAGAATTATTCTAAATCATAAAACAAAAGAAAGCTATAGATACAAATTTAAGCTTTTAAGCTTTCCATAGCATGTGCATATATGAGATACTGCTCTTCAACTTTAAACACTAAGCAAAAAATTCAGCACACATATGATAGTCGAAATATGGACAACTATACCTTCCCAATCCACAGGCTGACTATTAGAAACATCACTCACGTATGTTGCATTGAGGTTGTTTAATTTTATGCCAAAAAGCATTCAAAACATATCCAGTGTACAAATATTTAAAAAAAAAATGAATTAAAACATTTTCTAATGTAAAAGAACTGTAAATAACTTCTCTATTGTTTATGGTTCTTTTCTTTTCCTTTTTCCAATCAACTGTGAATGGGAATTAGTTAAAATTATAATGTACGTATATTATGATTATAATTGTGTCACTGCTCATGTATATTTTTGAATAAAGTTGTCTTATTATTATTGGCTTAATTTTTTGTTCAAATCGTTTTTAAGTTGTTAAGATAAATAATCGTCAATCAAAAGTTATTGGAGCATCCTCTGGTATCCCACAAGGTTGACATATAGTGCCGATGTTATTTATTCTTTTTATTAACGAAATTAGTGATAATTGTAATCATTAGAAGTATTTACACTTTCCTGATGAGTCTAACATATTATTGATGATATTTCTAGTTATATACTCATCATATTCCATTTAAGAGAGTTATGCGATTACTAGTTAATACAAGTGTTGATATTGATTTGACTACTTCTTCTTTCAGTAAATCTAAAGCTGCTATAGTTAAAACTATAGATACTATTTGTTTATGTGTTATAAGATTTATAATTTTAATTATTTTGTAGAAAAGATAGGAACAAACACTCTCAAACCAAAAGGTGGGAAACCAACACCTATAAATTTATATTAATAGTTAAATTAATTAATATTTGTTCCATTAAAAGTTTAATTAACTTTAAATTTATATAAAACACGTTATGTAAATTATTGTAAATGTGTAACTAATTTAGATTTTTTTTTAAATACAATAAAGTAATCAGTGAAAGTATTAATAGCAAAAAAGTTTAATAGGAAATAAACATACTTATAAATAATAAAGGAACAATATTTATATACTTTTTAGTTACGACATTTTATAGTTTCTCCACAAGGTTTATATAATTAGATATTTTTAACATATAAGCGAACTTCTAAGTAAAACCAAAAGGTAAAGTGGCGAAAGGCGAAACTTCCGCATAAGGATGCGCTGAAAGTTATTCGCGAAGAAAAGCAAATCAATCTTATAGACTGGCTCAGCGAAATAATAACAACCTTAAAAATTTCGTAGCATAAGATATTCAGGTCAGATCTGCCCATATAAAATGTATGAACTTTTATTGGTATGTAAATATATCACTGAATCTATAGAAACTTGGAGGGTGGATATTATCATCTTGCTTTTTGAACGAGCATTTTATGTTAGTTATTAGTATTTTATAATACATTATATATACTTTAATTTACATTTCAAATTGCAACTAGCCACCGCCTGAAGTGTTTCAGCCCGAGAAAAACATTTACATAAATATCATGAAATATATTTCAATAATTCCCGCATATGTTAATTAAATGAAAACTGTTTTTATTTAATTAGCAAAATTAGTTTTAAAAAAAACGCTACGCTTAATTAAAATTTACTGCATAAATAATATTTGCAATGCGAATTAGTTATTCCCATTTAATAAATAATGTATAGCTTCGAGGAAAACACGAAATATTTAATAATATACGTACAGGAAAAGTTATCACACTACTTTAATGGTCACTTTATCTCACTTTTACTCTTTTAATGCCCCTACATCAGGCACTTAATCCCAGAAACCCTGTCGTTTCGGGCAGCTAGCAGTTTCGCTTGCCATTTTCTATTATGTAGTTACTCGACCAAGTTTCGCTATCGTTCACTCCTTATTCTCCCATATGCTCGCCAAGACATTCTGTAAGTGTAAATTTTATGAGCCATCCACTTTACAACAAGAAAAGGAAAAACAGAAATGGTTAGTTTATTACTGATGCGGATAAAAATAAAATGTATTCATCAAATAAAATAAGATAATAAAATCAGAAATAAAATATACTCGTTATATTTAAAAATACGCCTAAATGAATATATTTGTCAACAATGAAATTTGCGATTTGCCTCTTAATTATTGAGAGAAAAATAAAACACTTGTCATGTTTCTTTCTTTCTAAAGAAATGGAACATGGCAAGTGTTTTATTTTTTTCAATTTGAAAATTTGGTTCCATCAAGAGAGTAGCAGAACACAATAAAAATGAAATTATAGTAAAAGAACTCAAGAACATACTAATCCAATACGATCATACCCTTTTTGTAGCAGATTCCCGCCGAGGCGCCCCGTTGCGAACCCAAGAAGTTCTGTTATCCAGGTGCACGTACCCTCTACCAGAAATCATACCATTATTTTTATCATTACGGTTTTATTGTCCTGACAAGAAACATTTAATTATATACTTATCCAATTAAACTTATACAGTTTAGTATGTTTAATTCTTGAAGCCATCACTGTGTGTGATATCAACGAAGTGTATTTTCATTTAATTTAAGTTTCTTATACAGTTTAAAACATTCATTTTTATTTGTGAAAATTTCTTAGTTTACTTTACCCCCCATTAATCAATCTACGTTACAATTCAACGGAAACTACCAGTTGTATATAAGTTATATACGGCATGTCTGGAATTTGTTTCTGTCCATTTAGACTCGGAGATTATTATAGCTGAAGGGCAGTATGCTTTTGACAGGCTCGTTACATGCCAATGATGCACGCACGCCTTCCACCAACGCATTCTCTTCTTGACATCCCAGTTAGCGTTCGGAATTAACCAGAAGATTATCATAATTATTAACGTCTAATGTACGATATTAGAATTCTAATTAATTACGAATCTCGATCCCCGCAATGTGGAACGAGGATATAATTACGACGCACAAACAAGTCTACGTGTTAGTTCTAATTACGTAAAGAAGTTTACCGAATCGAGTAACCTAAACGCAATTTAATTGCAATCTATTAGTTCGGATTTCAATGCCTTAATTATCGACGATTGTATTTTCACAAAATTAATTAAAGTTTTTTTCTTCTTCTAAAGGAATATATGGACAGGTTGCGTATTAATGATCCAAATGAGATTTAACTATTATTGTAATAAACTTTCCTTATTACTATTAAATAGGGGTATTATCGGTATTTACCTATAATCCGATGCTTCAAAGGTTTCCAACTTATACATCATTAGAGATGTATGCACAAAGGAATATGTAGCATCTTATTAAAATCCAGTTTTAGGTTTTGTAACGAATTCATATAATCGGCATTTTACATATACCAGCATTTTCCAAAACATATATGGTATATAATGTTAAGTACAAATTGAAAATATATAATATAATATAATTATTATATTCATTATTTATTTATAGTTATAAAACTTTATAGTAAAATGCAACTTCTCTGTTACGAATCTTACCAATCATTTTGCCTCAATTTCGACTAGAAAAGGCCAATAGTTCTGGACTAAGTCACAAGAGCTATCTCGGAGAAGTGGTTTTAGTTAGTAGGAGGCTAACACAATCCATGAAGGATTTCCTCTCTTCTTACAAAAAAAAAGCACTTCCTTGTCTTCAACTGCGCTGCGCTAATAAGATCTAAAATATCTGTGTTATATAACTGCAATCACAATCGATAGAGTCGATGTATTCAATATGATTTGCATTGCTAATATTTTGTTTAATTATAGACACCGGAGGTATACAGGGTCTGTTTAGAAAGTTCCAAGACGGGTTTGACAATACAAACGCTTCCAGTGTTTTTTCATTGTTCAATTGTGTCAAATCGTTTTCCTTTTAGCTCATTTTAGTAGCTGGGACTGTAGAGAGCTTGCGGTAGTGAAAACACGTTAAACTTAGAGTAAACTTCGTTAGCAGCGAGCGAAGTATGAGAATACGCGTTTTCGTAGTTGTCCTCCACGAAAATCGTCTTTGATGTCTGGACCCACACGGTGGACCCGGTCCTTCAAATGGAGAGCACAGGCCGACAGTAACAAACTCTTTATGGATCAGTCCTTTACCATCGAAAAATACAATAAGTGTGACTTGCTCATACGAGCTTTCTCTTACTTTAAAGATATTATTCATAGTTTTCAAGTAATGTAAGTAAATTACTCTCATGGCCACATCACCATTTTTATGTTTCTTTACATTTTACAACTTTTAATTAAAACCCTCGCTTATGTTTTACTGATTAGATGGTGGAATAGAGGCCACCTACCCGCCCTACATATATATGATAACTTTAAATACGAATCGCTGATGATTTTGCTGCTTAAAAAACAATAAAACTTTGTATGTGATAAAAATAAAGCATAATCCAAATTTTAAGTTTAAATATAAATGACTTTCTATGGCTAATCTTATCTAAGTTTGATCCACACACTCAAAAATTTTACTTTGACAATTTCTTTTATTTAAATTTCGTAATTAAAGTTATTACAAACAACCACGCGATCAGTAATTAAAGCTAATGTGTATATGCAGGGTGGGTGGGTAGCCTGTATCCCACCCTTCAGTCAGTAAAACATCATCAAAAATTATTTGAAATATTTGTAAGAATACATCCAATAAAAATGCAATTATTTTTTGTTTGTTTACATTTTTCAACTTTTAATTAAAACTCACGCTTATGTTTTACTGATTGGAGGGTGGATAGAGGCCACCCACCCACCCTACATATACATGATAACTTTAATTGCTAATTGTTGATGATTTTACTGCTAAAAAAATAAAATCCTTTATGTAATAAAAATTAAATCAAAATAAAAATTTAAGTTTAAATATAAATGATTTTCTATAACTAATCTTATCTAATTTATATTTTAAGTCTGCCCACCCATCATGCATCAAACTTTTACTAATTTACACACACAAAACATTATCTTATTAATTTATTTTTTATTCAAAATATTTTATAATTAATTTTATTGGAAACCGCGAGACAATAAGGAATTAAAATTTATATGTATATGTAGGGCGGGTGGGTGGTCTCTATCCCACCCTCCAATCAGTAAAACATCATCAAAATTTATTTGATAAATGTGTTTGAATAAATCTATTAAAATTTGCAATAATATTATGTTTATTTACGTTTTACAATTTCGAATTAAAACTTTTGCTTATGTTTTACTGATTGGAGCTTGGGTTAGAGGTCACCCACCCACCCTACACATACATGATAACTTTAATTACTAATTGGTGGATTCTACATCTTTTTTACTTTCCCTGATTGTTTTCGAAAAAAATATGGGGAAAGTACTCGATTTTAGGGCATAATCGCCCCTTGGCAGGTCACAAGAGCTTCCATGGATTCGTACCCCTATGACCGAAGTCGCTTACTTTTTGAAAAGTTCTTTGGTCTTTAAACATCACTGGAAAAGCTAACATCCTCCATTCCTTCTACCCGACACTCGGAACTAACTAAAGAAGGGCCATTTTTGGAGCGCACCCACATCACAGGTTGACCACCAAATTGAGCGAACCTCGAAGAACATACCCTAGAAATGGAAAAGCGCTATTCGTCCAAAAGGACTATCGTCTAGAATTCCAAATTGGGTACCCGTGCCGTCAAAGCGAGGCCTTCAGTTCAAGTGCCCATTTTAAGGTTTGCTATGAATTGAATAACCTAACGGCTTCAGCAGTAGCCCACCGTTAGGTCATTCAAACTAACACAAATTCTGCATGTCCCCTTGATTCTATGATGCCGCTAGAAGTACACCTATATCCCCAAAATACTCCCTCCGCTGAAGCCAACAAATCTAACACAATGCCTGTTTCAAAACCGTTGGTAACTTAATCAGAAATATTGTTTTATAACTACCATCTACTTGAATTTCTAAAAACTGAAAATTACACCACCCCATATTTCTCCTCAACGGAATCGAAAAGGCATTTGAGATAATTATTCATAGTCAGAAGTAAATAGAGTTAGCCGGTACGGAGCCAGAAAGCGCTACCTGATAAGATAAGATAAGAACTTCCTGTCTGTAGCGGAAGATAAGGCATTTCCGGTTGATAATGGCGGAAGTAGATAAGGCGGTTTGTAAAGGATGTTGATAAGACAAGAAAATTCCAAGAAAATCGCCAAGCAAGTTTAGACTTGTGAACAAATTCCAAAAATTATCCCGAATATTGATAAGGTAATAAAATTATATAAAAAGTTGCAGAACTGAATTACTCTCCAGTTAAATAATAACAATCAACATGTTTTCATGCACTCTCTGTAAATCAACCTTCACCCTTAACCGTAATCTGATAAAGCATGTCAAAAAGTACCACCACCAAGAACCCTGCCAACGGTGTTAAGCGGGTTGCCGACCGTCCACTAGCTGAGGCACCTCCCATGAAGAAGATCCAGTGCGACGTGTGCCAAGAAGAATTTCGGACTCCTCAGCTTCTTAGGGGACATCTGAGATCTCAAAAACATCACGATTGTCCAACCCGACGAAGATGGTATAAACAGAATTGCTACTGCATTTAGAAACCGCATTACCACTCACGTCAAATACTTCCGATATCCTAATCTAATTCTTAGAGGATAGTAAGAAGAGGTTTTTGCGTTTGGTGAGTCGTCATCATCGATTAAGAAAAAGAAGGATTGTATCAATGTACAAAATAAATTGGCTCTATCACCTTTTGACGATAAAAGACATATATGTGATAACGGCGTTGATACTCTAATCTGGGGAGATAAAAACTTGGTGACAGCTCCTCCTAGTGAATTTTACTTGTTTTATATTATCAACTACTTATTTACTATATGTGTCGGATTTTAAATGCAAAATTTGCCATAGGGATCGGCCACTTATTCTCAGTCTGCGAGCATTCTGCACTACCGATCGACGTGGACTTGCTTCCGCCGCTGCCCTAACTCGAGCTACTTTTTCTAGGGTTTAAAAACTTCTTCCTCCTCTTCTCGAGGCTCTTCAGGCTTTAACGATCCTCTTGTATGAAGGTTCTATGTCTCCTTCAGGATAGTGTTTCGCGTAGGAACACGACCGGGGCTTCCAACATTGAATTGTGTTCGAAATCAGCGTTGTGTAGCAATCACAGACCGCCCAGTTTTGATGTAAGTGTCATAAGCAAATATGCGTTGCTCTAACTACTAAACCAAACAAAATGGTAAGGCCGAGTGGTCACATATCAACCATTCCAAAAACGTAAGGCTCCCCCTGTGCTGAGTTATACGGGTTCCAAAAACATCATACTTCTTTGCCGGACCCTGTATAATATTTTTACAATAATTATTTGTGGTTAAAACATAGTGAATTTTTCAATTCCTTTGCATATTTGAATATTTTTTCTATATTTACAAAATATTTGCTTTATCTATCCAACTATTTCGCGATTTATCTAAACTTAACCACTTGACGTGCACTTTGTTTCCCTTTTTCCTCAGCACTTCCACTAGATAGACCTATAAGTTTAGCGTTTTTGAAATTCTTCAACATAAAAAGCACCTTAAATTGGATTTCCTGCACTATCTTCCAACAGGTAAACGGTAAAATTAAAAATCTTTTTTCCGGAGATTTTAAAGTGAGTAAACCACCCGCAACAACTGCTCCTCCTTATCTTTAGTGACGTCACAAAGTCGCATTCCTGTAGTACTACGCTTCCGCTTTTTGTAATCAGCTGTAATTTCATCCAAAATGTCTATTCAGCGATAAGTGCCCAGCAAACTGAATGTTCGATATAACTTCTATTTTAAGATAGGACATGATGACCCATCATCTGTAGTTGATAAGATAAGGACTTCCTGTTTCTTACGGAAGTTGGGGTTTCCGGTTAGTAAGATAAGAACTTCCTGTTTGTAACAGAAGTTGATAAGATAAGGCGTTTCGGGTTGATAAGGTTGAAAGTGGATGAGGCGGGCTATGTTTGTAACGGATGGTGATAAGATAAGAAAATTCCAAGAAAATTATAAAAATTATATAAAAAGTTACAGAATTCTATTATTCTCCAGTTCAACTTCATTTTGTACATTCATACATGTCTGCTTCGCTTGGGCTGTGACGTCAGCACTATACCCCTGATCATAGAACTCACACACATTATACCCTCACTACACAACCGTGTTGAAGTGCATCTAAACGAGATAGATACCACCAATACATGATGTTATCTCATATTTATCTCAAGAAATTAAATTAAATTAAATAGATCACTGTTGCCCACCCTCATTATAATATATTATTTTTATACTTCCAACAACAACATCACAATCACCACCACCTATTCCAACAACACCACCAACGCCTACACCATCACTACCACCACCACCTACTTTATCAACACCTACATCACTCCGACTCTTCAGTCCGGATTTAAGCCAAAGAAATCTACCAACAATCCAGCAATCCATTTACAGCAACCCCACACAAGCCATCAATAGAGGCCGCATTTCTTACGGCGTCTTCTTGGACTTCCAGAAGGCGTTTGACATAGTGAGATACAGCGGACTTCTTTATAAGCTGCAACAATTCCGATTCCCACTGCAACTGCAACAGATCCTCGCCAGCTTCCTAAATAACAGAAAATGCACGATTATCTGTGAGAATGCCAGCTTCAGATTGTTAATTCTAAATGGCTTTCCGAAAGGCTTGGTGCTCTCGCTTAACTTATTTAACATTTATATTGCAGATTTCCCCACACTGCTCTTCAATCCAGTCAAAAATGCAACAGTACATGGATGGCATGGCGTTATGGACAATCGCTTCGACCCTTGAAACCCTTGAAGCCGCGATAAAGTATCTACAAATCTACATCCATTAGATAGAAAATGGAATCAGCAAATGGAGAATCTCCATCAACACTTCCAAAACGCAAGCCATCGTCTTTCATCACGCACGTAAAGCCAGTTGATACGTCACGTTCTCGCCCATCAAAATAAAGCCAACTAGCGAGGTCCAATACCTCAGCTTTATCCTCTCGAAAACACTCGATCACTACGGCACCATTAACAATATTAACAATATTAACTAAAGCTGATTTGGAGAGGCTAACCGTTCGCATAAGCGGCTGTCAACTCAAGACGCTAATTCGCACATACAAAACAACACTAAAAATATAGCCTACTTCGGCATCGGCACCAGCCGTCATGAATACTGCTTCCCTTAAAAGTCGAAAAATCCCAGGACAAAACTTTTTATCCCTCGACCATTGAGATGGTCAGCAACGTAATAAGGAACCTAAAATGAGATAAGTCGGCCAAGTCAATGAAGCAAAAAGTAGTGAAAATAAAAGGGCAATAAGGCTTAAAAACAATGACATTTGATGTTCTACAATTTCAGCTTTAATTAGACCGAGAAATGTGCGAAATATTACTAAAACCTACGGCAGCATTTCCAAGCCTTTTTATCCTAACATTAAAACACTTTATATCGTCTTTCGAGTCGTTTAAAGCACTGTGCATTTCTGAATAAAGGCAAAAATTTAGTTTCACTAGTAAAATTGTCACATGAGCAGCAGGATGTGCACGAATTGTTTGATATTAAAAATGTTTTTTACATAGATAACTACCAGCAATGCATCAACGAAGCTCAAAAATTGAGAAAGTCCTCTTCCCCGAACATTGTTGTGGATCGTGACATTTTCTCCTATGGTGCTTACATGGCACATAATAAATTCTTTGTGGTTCTGGATGGAATCAAGGAAACCTCGCATGAAAGAATTGCTCCTCTAAAATGTTAACAGAATATCTGCACCAGAAAAGCAGGCATGAGGATATCAAGTAGAGCAGTTCATTGTAGTGTTGACAATGACACTTTAATATTGGTCGCCGTTACTATTTATAGCAACGAGGGAAACTATGAAGTCGCATACCGTGTCCTCCACAGTTCAGAAACTCTGGAAGCCATAGCTTTTCTCCAGGACATATGATTTAGCCATTGAAGGAGATGCAGGATAAGGATGATGATGCAACTCTTACACAATTGGCTCAAGCTTGGATTAATGTGGCACCAAGTGTTGACAAGTATCAAGAAGCTTACTGTATTTATCAAAAAATGGTTGATAAGTATGGATCAATATCAATGTTGTTAAATGGTCAAGCTGTGGCATTCATAGCTCAGGGAAAATATGCAAAAGCTAGTGTTGCATTACAAGAAGCTCTTGATAAGGATCCCAAATGGAACCGGAGGTTGCAATTATTGACCTAAAAATGAAGGAAGCCGAGTTTGATAGGGCTTGTTCAAGATAAAATATGAAGAAAATGTTTCCTTTTTTAAACATCGTGGTGACTTATTGTTTTTTATTTACAAACTCCGAAAAAATTCTAATGGTCAAAATAACGAATAAGGTTTTAAAGTAAGGAAAGAACGTTTTTTAGCTATATTCGATTGCGTATTCAACTAGATGTGTATTTTTTTCAAATATTTCTGTTTTCATAAGTTTCCCTGGTATGCAGAAGGTGTTTCTTCTTTTAATTAATTGCTCACTTAACCCGTGGTGAAACATATTTGAAAAATCTTGATTAGAAATTAAAAACACTTGGTTTGTTTCACAGAATATTCTGTGAAACAAACCAAGTGTTTTTAATTTCTAATCAAGGTGTTTCTTCTTATTTAGTATTTCATTTATTTATATCAACAAAGTAAGTTTTATTTGTCATTTGATAAAGTTCATCATTATGTTTCGTAAAATAGTTTTTGATTGTTAGTGTTCACTCATATCTACCCAAATTTGCTCCAAGATGCTTTTTGGTCTTCTACATCTCGTTTCTCTTTATATTCTTAATAATCTATTATTCTTTTTTGTCAGATTTTTGTTTTTGATGTTTATTTTAATTTGCTCAGACCAGAAATTAATTTTATTTTTCTTATTTGTTGCTGGATTCAACAATGTGGAGGTTATCTTTGAGACAGACGCGTATTTTGCAAAATTTAACAAATCGTATTTTTTGGAAGGGGTTAAACGGCATAAACAAAAAAAGTACAGTAATTGCATTTCATTCCTAAAGCAGATACTTTTGATCGACCCTCATATATTCCAATGTATTATAACATATAGATTTTATATTTTAGCGTTCATTAGATGGTAGGCAATAGGGTTTTATGTCTATTTGGGTATAAATAACGGGTATATAGAGATGTAATGACTTTTAAAGATGAAAGTAATATTCTGCTCTGATAATTTTAGCGACTTAAAATTAGAAATCTATATAATACAATGTAATATTGTAGAATATAAAGGTTTGATTTATTTATTCATTGATTCTACTCTAAATTTGCAATCGTACTTTTTTTAGTGTAGTATAATGTTTAGTTATTTAATTGTTTCATTACGCAAAATATAACGAAGAAAAATGTATTGGTATTATAAAAATTGATGCATTTTTAACTAGATGGGGGTTTACAATAACTCCCATACTGCTTTACTCCAATTACCACCTGTCAACACTTGTTAAACTCTGTTTAAATATTTACCATTTTAAACACGATACGCAGGCACATGTGGAATTTATAAATTCAGAATAAAGATTTATTTAACACGTCAGTTTGTAGAGATTAAACGGAATTAGTATGCTAGGATTATTCCTAACTAAAGTTACAGCATATATAGTAATGGATATAAATTACTTCTATTTCTAAAAAAGTAACATTAAATATTTAAATTAATCTTGCCTTTTAACTATTACAATTAAGACTATATAGGAATCCATTATATTAATATTAGAGCACGTATTTCATTTATTAAAAATGCTTAAATGTATGCGAAATAAACTATACACAAGTACGAACAATTTTGAATAAAGCCAGTCACTTCCGGTTAATGTGTTGCTTTTCAACAAAGAGGATTTTAATTATATTTCATATAAAACATTACATTCAGGCCTCCGTCGACGAGTTCGGGCTTAAAATATTCAAGAGAAAACGCAATTACCACAACTGTCGGCGTGTTTAAAACTACCGAGCAAGAACACTAGCCGTGGAAATATTGAAACTTTAGCTGGCAAAACGAAGAAATCAAACTGTAAGTTGTGCCAAGTAATTAGAGCATGCATTCACTGCAATTATATATATGTACGACATGTACTCCTTTGTTATAAGCGGAATATCATCAAGCACTTTGCGAAATTTCATTCACGAATGGATATTCCATTTAAATGATGGACCGTGATATACCGAGTTTTTTATCAGGATATAATGCTCACGTCAAAAGGAGTTTTTGAGCAGAAACGCAATTCACTCGACTAGAATAAATTTATTTCTTCTAATATTAGAGCATTGTTGTATGTAATGCAAATATATATATATTTAAAATGTGCATTTAGTTATGATAAAATATATATAATTGGAAGTTAAAATGTTTTTATATATAAATATATTTCTGTTGACAATAACTGAATAGAAATATTATGAATTTAAATATAAATATATTTATAATAACGCCCACCAGTCTTGTTTGTCATCCTAGATTAAGACTATATTTGTAATACCAACCAAATACAACATTTGAATTACTTTTACATATTAAAATATGAATGCAAAATTGATAATTAATTTAGTGACGTTTCAAACAGTAATAAATATTAATAGCATGGCATAAAATGAATTATTCGGCGTTAAATTTTGAAAATTTACAATATATATATATATTTAGGTATTTTAGTTTTCTTCATAAATAATATAGAATAAAAACGCATAGCTGTAAAATTTAAGGAATTCGAGACGGTTACATCGCTATAAATTTTTCATAAAGTATTTGATCGCAGTTTGTGCACGTATATTTGACCTCTTAGTATACTTTTTGGCACGAAGTCCGTTTTCCGTGCTAATGTAAAGATTAATTGTCTCGTGTGCATCCACTCAGCTTCGGATTCTTGGCATTTGACCCAATATTATTTTTATTGCAAATAAGACTTTTACTTCTGTATTAACTGTATTTAAATGTATACAACATAAGCTCTTGTTAGTAATATTTTTCCGAATCTGTATTGCTCTTCTTAATATCACCATATTATGCTGATATTTATCTCTCAATGTATTTAAAGAGGAATTTTATATTTACGCTATAAATATAAAAATTATTCAAAAAGCATATTCATATTATGTTTCCAAACGTTTAAAAATAATAGATATTGATTTCAGGCACAATAAATAACGTTTACGATTATTTATTTTGAAGCATCAGTAACTATATTTCCATATACATTTTGAAATTATTTACATCGTACACCATCAACTACGCAACCAATAAATTGAGTTGAAAGCAACGTTCATGATTTAATAGAGCTCCAATAACACTTCAAATTTACTGTAGCGTTTATGATATGAACTGATCGACATGAGTACAGTTATTAAACGATCAATGAATAATTTTAGAGTAATTCATTATAAACGATAATTTGAAACACTTTTATTAAAAAATAATAATACAAAAATTATCCTTTAAATCCTACAGAAGCAATTTGAAATTAATTATGTAACTTTAATATATTTTCAAATAAAGTATATTTACGATTAAATTTCTGCATAGGACACTTACTACAAATAAGAATATCAACGGAGCGTGAACAGATAAAATTGCACCCGTGCGGGGACACGTGGGAGATCCACAAAAAAATTACAGATTGATAAATGGACCTGGCAAAAAGAGTGCGGATCGCATAGATCTATTATGTGTCGGAAAGAGTTCAGAGGAATAAAAGAAGGGAAAGGGTTTCGCATTGTGGAAAATGCAGCGTTTTAAATAATTTCAACCATACCATAAATCCTCCAATCGCGAATCAATTATAGCCGAAATACATTTATATTTACATGCGAAATCGCTCACTGAAAAATTAAAATTGTTTTCAACCAATCCAATTTTACGTGAAAATAATTTATATTGGGAATTAATGTAAAATTGCCTAAACATTAATGATTGAACAGAATTGTAATTAAATTATTTTACCAATAGGTAGTTAATGTAATATTTTACTTGAATAAAAATTTGACGATCTAAATATATATTCAATTACATTTATAGTAATAATAGCAACACCAACAATCGATAATCAGTTGAAGAATGTACTTGGAGATGTCAATTCAATTTATAATCAAGTATATATTAAAAATGTACAAATGAGATCAAGAGATCTAAACACGTGTCTGCAGATGTTAATAAACTTGATTATTACATTATCCTAATCAATATGCAGTATTTTTCGGAATATAAGTCGCTCCATTTTTCATAGAAATATGGACTCAAATTTTGGGTGCGTCTTATGGTCCGAAGGTATAACTTTAAATAGTTTTTCAATAAATCGTCTCTAAATTTGAGATGCGTCTTATCTTCTACCGCGTCCTATAGTCCGAAAAATACGGTATATTTCGTTATTTGTGAGTAACTATTAAAAACCATTTGCTATTTCCCTTAGTAATTTTATCTGTATTAAGCTGTATACAATGTCAACTCTATTAATGGTGATATCCTGTATCCAGAATTGAGTTTTAAGTTGAAAATCCTATCCGATGACAATTTCCCAAGAGATGTTAATATTCCGGGGGAGAGTTCCTTCAACTTTAAAGCTGGACACATATCTGAATTATAAATGGACCGACCTATCGATAATCCTAGAATTATAAACTATCGAGCTATCGATAGTGCCTACAGTTGTTTTAATATTATTTTCTAATTAAGTAGAATTTACGTTAATTTGAAAACCTTTATTATTAAATCGGGCTTTATTAGGATATCTAGTACTGAAATCTTTATTATTAATCCTGCTTCAATTAGGACTAAGTACTGAAATTAGAATATTTTAGTATAATAAATAATTATCTAAAGCATTCTTTGTACTACATTAAAATTAATAATAAAAAAAACAGTACAGTATTCTATGATTGTGAAGATTATATAAAATATGGATCCCTCGAAAATATAGCATAGCTTCACTGACGAGCTGAGATACAACGAAACACGTGTCTAAACATTACCATTACTAAATAACTTCTATGATGAGATTAAAAAGCGATAAGAGCATAAATAACATTGTACTTAATCATAAGGATTGTGGCAACCGTTACTACGTGGTAATTCATTATAAACACTTAACTAACGCACTTACTTTCTTTTTAGTGGTTAAAACATAGTAAGTGCGTTAGTTACGTGTTTAACATTGTACTTAATTCAATTTAAGTCTTGTGTCGCAGCTATCCAAGTTTTTTGGTGCTTTTGTACGATATATAGTGACAGGAAATTAACAGAATAATCAGATAAAAAATGGCAAAATTAATAAAACTATGTTTTTGCTTAAAACAATATAATCTTTAGGTATTGCTACACTACTCATAATGCAATACGAATATTTAGGCAACTAAATATACACATAAAAAATGCATTAATTTAGAGAATAAAGTTACCTCAACTCAGCTATTTTAATCACGTTGTATGTTCTTTCAATAAATTAATTCCAAACTACTTAATTTCATTAGAATCTAAATATTTATTACCTTACTGTCATAGTTAAATTTAACGTACAGTTTATTTTTCGAACAACAAATCAATTTTTGAATTCATATGGACTTTTAAATACTTACTTCAAGTAAAAACGCACAATATTTCATTTAAATATAAATCTAAATTTATATTAATTTAGCATAATTTTTAATATCAACTTTATAATAATGTCCGTACACGGTTTTACTGCCATCAACTAAACACACGGTGCGTTATATAAGAAAGAAAAAACCGCAACAACTTCATTCTAGTCATTACAATGTCCACATAACCTATAAAATTTATGTTTACTTTTTGATGTTATAGTTTCTAATCCATAATGTTATCTTCAAAATTACTAAACGCCATCAGCCGATTGAGTTTACATGATGCCTTCGCTACGAATAGTATCAGAACAATTTCCGTATCGAGCAAGAAATACAGGGAGGTGGATGATCGGAGAGAAATGATTAAATCTTTACCTGCTATGGATGAAGGAACCTCGGGTGAAAAGGCAATCGACATAGATGCTATAATTAATCAGTACGTACACATAATGTTATTACATTGGCCCGATAATTTGTGATTGTTTTCAGAAAAGTAAATATATTTCCCGATGCTGACACACCTAACCGTTTATTTAATGGGACACCGTTTAAAGAATTGCCTATATTTAATATACGTGTGTCACCTAATAACACAATAATAAGCTTAACAGACTCTAAAGGTATTATATAACTAGTGTGTGTGGTGTGGTTATTATTTTGGATTTTTAGGTTTACCGAAAATAATACGGTCCTGTGGTATCGAAGGGTTTAAAAATACCAGGAAGGGTACTAATATTGCTGCACAGGCAACTGCGATAAGTATTGGATCTGTAAGTTTAATTGCTATCAGTATTTATATTTTCGTTTGTTTTTATTAGTTTTAATTAAGTATTAAGGCTTCTCAAATTAAGATAATAATTGTAAGTCACCTCTGCTTAAGGTAGCATTTTTGTGTAAATCAATAACAATACATTACACAAGTGGTGGTTTTGTTTCTAGAATGCAGTCTCTACAAATACAAAATCTTCAATATGAAAGATTATTTATTTATGTATTTATTTATTTTGCTTCACATGTCCACCTAAAGAAATGTTCTAACAATTTATATAAATATATAAACACTTACCAATTTGGAGCAGGGGACATGCAGGCGGAGTTCACGTAGTGTTCTTCCACTCAAACCCATAATACTAGATGAAGGCATTCTTACCAGTAGTGTATTTTGTCCATTTAGACAATATTTTAGCCATTGCTGGCTTATTTATTCTCATATTATATGAGAATATTTAGGTGACTTGATGTTTTGTGTCAATGTCAATTAAAGAAAATACTATGTTTTTACTACAATTGTTTATTGTAATTTAATTCAATTGTTAATAAAATCATACCATTATCGTATGGCTACTTTTAATTCCATTATAATATAAAGATTTTTTTCCAACAGGAAATTTCTAATATTAAATTACATTAAAATTAATTAATCACGTACTGCTTATTATTTAATAAGAAATATGTCGAGTATCGAACTTTAAGATACTTTTTACATATTAGGTAATTATTTAAAATTGATAATTAATCAATTGTTTTTTATATGTATTGATTCTGGATAAAATTACTTTTAAAGAAAACACTGGCATAAAAAATTCTTAACTGATGTATGCACCTTCCTGATGATGCAACAATTGTCATACAACAATGAAGAATTTTTGAAACCACCCATTAGATCAGTGACTTATTTAAAAGTGAAGTTACTTAAACAATTTTTGATATACAATGCCTACAAAGAGATATTTATTTATTAACATCTTCATACTCCTTTCTAATAAAATAACACAAAATTTATAATATAAAATATGTAATAGTTCTCTTCACCAAAAGATCTTCCACTCAAACCCATGATTTTAGTCTTTTATTAGACATGTTTTGATGACATGTGTTGTCACATAAACAAAACCACTCAACATTTTTTTTTAATTTATTTTAAATAAAAACATTAGTTCCTCTTTATCAACAACTATTTATGGAAGGTAAAATATTTGGAACAGTGAGTTTAAAAATAGTCAACTAATTTTATATTGGATTGATGAGCCTTTTACTTGGTGAAATTCCATGATATAGGTGTTTTATTTATCACCAACTAATTTTACCTGACAAAAATGTTCTCCTTAAAGTTGCTAATGTGTATCCACTTTGTTTTATTTTAGAAAGCATTGGAGAAGGGTATCAAAACTGTCAGAGTTCGTGTCAGGGGGTTAGGTCCTGGAAGAATGGTTAGTATTGTCCCTCTGTTTTGATTTACCTAATCATTGGTTGTTTTAGTCCGCAATTAAAGGATTACAAATGGCTGGAATAGAAGTGGTTTCTATTACTGATAGTACTCCAGTTTCATGGAATCCACCACGACCTAGAAAACAAAGAAAACTGTAAAGATGTAAAATACGTTGAATAATTTTTGTAAATTATACAGAATTGTAATAAACTAATGGAACAAGTAGGTATACATTTCATATAGCCTCTTTTGTTCTTGGGCTGTGTTCATTTTTGAAGTAAGTTTACCATTGCAATTTCTCCTTTTAATACTAATTTAACATATTCGTCTAATTTTGTTAGTTTTGAGAACATCAAACACTTTTTAATTTATAAATTTCACCAATATAAGTAGTAAGATTAATTCACCCCTGTATTTATAATTTTAGAAAGTTTTTTTGGTCACTTTTAGTTTACTTGGCTGTATTAAAATGAGTTAAAAAGTATGAAAACAACATGAACACTATAAATTTACTTTATTGAACTTTACTTAGTATTTAGATTCGTGTTCAGTTTACAAAGATTATTTAAAGCAATTTTTAGTCAAAAGAATCATAACTTAAGTTGATAGTAAAGATATTAAATTACACTGTATAATAAAAATGTATTAACGTCCTTTACATTGTAGAAAATTATCTAATAATTATAAAAAACACGAAAACATTTCGTAAATCTAGATATATTACACTGTATAATATTTGTTAATTAATTCTCATATTATTGCATAGAGAATTAAGTTACTAAATAATAACCCTCTTATTATTGAACCAGTTCTTGATCTTAAGCATGTTTGGAATTAATTCTATGAGTTTCTTAATGATATAAACAGTTAACTAAAACCCTATCTACATTTTTACCATTAAAATCATAGAAAGTGTTTTTTTTTATATTAATAATTACAATATGAACTGTTTGTTTTTTATTAACCATTTAAATTAAATTATTATTTTTTTAATAGTATTTGGTAAAATTAGTAGTCGGATGGGTGACCGGTACCATTCACCGTTGGGATACAATTAATGGTGCTTTAGAGTGACGGGGGCGATCCTTTAAAGTAACAAGCTCATTTACACACACACAAATGACACAAGGCGGAAGGACCACGTGGTCGATAGCCTAACACTACTACTACTACTAGAATTAATATGTAAATTTGAAACCTAAGCTTAATTACTTATTTAATAGTTTTTTTAATACTACCATTAAATTTAAATTTTTATGCATATCTAATAAAACAATAAAAATGACAGCTATTTTAACATATACAGAAAATGGAAGCAAAACTTGTGGATGTAAATTGGGTTGCATATACTATACTTCATGCGGTGTCAATGTCTTCACATTTAAATTATTAACAAGCAGCAATTAAAGTTAATTGCATCTAATGAGGATGTGTAATCATCTCGTTACGCTAACGTGTCGTCTAATTCAGGAACCTGTGCTCGCAGCAATACTCCCCTATTAAACCGATGGCCAAAACACCCGAGAATAGTGACGGAACATACAGGTGGCACAAGAGCGAGCGAGACGCAGCAAACTAGTATATGAACCAGTTAGTATTAAACACTAAATATGGCTGCGTTTTGACAGCACCCCTTTATCAAGTGATTGTGCGTGTGTTTGTTTTAATATCGTTTTACGCAACCCCGTGATCCTTCCGAGATTACCTACACCATCGGAGATGTTTACAAATGTGAGTAACGATAACATGCGGCTAAACGAGGGAATTCCGCCCGAATATTAGGCTCATACACTGCTTATTTTCTTACTTAAAAAAACTAATAATAAGTTGTTTACAAGTGCTTCGAGTACACTCTTGTTCTTATCGGTTCTCTTTTATTTCTGCGAGGGTGTCATCGGTTCATTACTTTCATTGGAAGTGTTAGGTTATGGACCGGAACTACTTGTAATCCTAGAAAGTGCAATTATTTACAATGAATCACTGCTTCGACGGAATATCGGTTAGTGTTACATAATGAGCGCCCTTGAATACGGTGAATTGGAAGAAAAAAAATCAATAGGCCCATATAAAATTCTCTATTAGGTTAGGTCAACAAATTTGACGTTTGTTTTTGTTTGAGTAGTCGTTCATTTGTTTAATTGATGAATCGTCTATTGTTTATTATCTCTGCTCAATTGTAATTACATGATTTTTAATGTTTAAATGAACGCAAATAAACTCTAGGAATTATTAATATTTATTTTTTCAATTAAAAAAACACTACCTATAAATTGTGACTCAAATTTATTAATTATAATAATTTTATGTCCTTGATAGATGAATTGTTTTTAATATTATAAATTATAGGTTTTTAAGACCTGAAAATTACTCTATTATTTGTCAATTACAGATTAATACCAAAATTAAAATTCCACACATGATTATTTACGTTTTGCCAAATTTGGATCCAATATAGTTTACAATTAGAAAATTATTGTTGTGAATTATTATATTATTTATTTAAGTCTACACTTCATCGTTGCCCAACATTAATGTTTATAAATAATGTTTGTACTTTTTGTGGTTGGTTCTCTAATAATAGTTGCGGTTCTTTGCCTTCAAATAGTGGTACACCTTTAATCTTACTTTATACCTCATCCAATCGAACCTCCATTGCGTATTTTGGAAGAATTAACGGGTGTCCCAACAATTATTGCTGTCCTGGATGACGTTGGAATCAAAAACGTAGGTCGATTCTTACATGTAAGTTATGTTTGACAATTAAAATGTCAGTTCATTTATTTGGCACATGAAAGAATTGATTCCAACGCCACACGGGACTGCAATAATTGTTGGACACCCGTTATTTTCCAATTTTTCATTGCTTTCTCGTGTAATTCGAAGTGCCAGTTCATTATGTTGCCTTTCTTCTTTCAATTGTTTTTATTTTCGCTTTTCTTTTTAGGCATTGTGCTCCTGGTCTTCGAGTACCAGTCTATTTGCTTCTCTCTGATTTTTTTTCTCTCTTCTTCCTCCTTCATTTACCCATCTTCCATTTTAGCATTCTTTCTCCTCTTTTCTTCTTCGAACAGCCTCCTTTCCTACTCTTCCTTTCGTTTCCTCTCCTTCTCTATTATTTTGGTCTTTGGCGTTTTATTTTAATCCTGAACCTTCTGCAGACTATCCATTTGATTGTTCACTGATGCTAATAACGTGTTACCATCAATTTTTGATTTACTGTTGGTCATCTTAATTAATTGTAGAGATGACTGCTTTAAATTCTTCAGATCATTAATATATTTAACGCTGCTCTCTTTGTCTTCAGTTATGAAGATATGAATTTCAATTGCTTCAATTTAGCATCTTGACTTTTTATTTTTCTTGTCCTTGGGTCGCGTTTTCTTCTTTTTGATTTTTGTTTTGTTTGCCATGCCCATTTCAAAACGATACAAAATTTTATTTTTCAGATTCAGTAAATGCCGCAAATTATACTTTAATCTTCCTAGATGTGATTAACCATTTGTTTAAGTTAGCCATTGTTGATTTATATTTTCAAAATCGCTCAACATGATCTTATCAAAATCGCCGTAGTTTCCAGGCCTGAAGAAAACCCGTCTTATTCCTCATCCGATGGACGAAGAAATTAAGCATCTGTTGATTACTGGAAGGATTCTCCTCAACATGTTGCTTTGTAAACGAACAACAGCAGCCATTAAAAAAAAATATAAATACAATATTTTCTCGAAGATTGTGTCCCGAATTGAATCAAGCATTTTTTAAATAATTTTCTCACTTATGTCTTCGTGAAACATTATAAAATAGTAGGTAGAAAATTGATAAACACTTGATTTAATACTAGAATAAGTATTTCTATATTTTTTTTAGTAGGAAAGACAATTTTTATACATTTTTATTTCATTCAACTGTCGATTTCTGTAAAATACCGATGTAATCATCTCCATCATTAGCTGACATATCAAAATTCATAGAATCTTAACGTGCATTATGTCCACATATCAACTTTACAACGTAATATCTAAACAACAATTGTGCAATTAACTGCGACGAGATTAGGTAATAAAATAATTACAACATATAATTATTGCTTTTCACTCGTTCCTACGCCAAAGTGTATAATTATTACGAAATTGGACACTTTGATGTATTGTTTTATGTGGAATTGCTTTCCGCTCCGTACCTACTTTACGATTCTAGTGCGCCTGGCAAAGAAATTGCGTTCACTTAAAATGCATTTTATAATGGAATTGATCATTAAACTGCAGATTTTGTATTCTCGAAAACTCAATAGCGGGCATTTGCATACACAGCGGAATATGCAGCATTATGAATACAATGTACTGACGGAGAAGAGTTATAATCGACTAATGCAATCCAATATGAGATTATTTTATTTGTACCTTAAAATAGTTTTATGTAAATATTAGATTTATCAAATTTGTTTCGTTTTATGTTGGTGGCGTGTAGCATGGGTGAGATTAAAAATTATTTGTTCGTTATAATCAAAGCCTTTCGTAAGCGTATTTTATGGACATGCAACCGACTAATACTTTTCACACTCAATTACAAGTCCTCCATCCCGTGTATAAACTGTTTGCTAATAGATTGTATCACTTGGAAGATTTTTTCATTCAACTTTACTATTATGTAGATGTAATAATTAAGGAACATGTTTTATGGCGTTTTCTCTTCGAAAATAAATCAATCTTATCTTTCGCCAAGGGGTTTCGATAGTTTCCTCATACATTTATAGAAATTGCGATTTGAAAGTAATTCTTTCCAATATAAATTAATTAAGATTGTTAGTTTTTAACAGTCCGCAAATATCAAAGAATTTAATTATAAGCATCGGATTTTTATAATTGTAGAAAAAGTTCTCACGTTTTAGGGAAACATTTTATTCACATCCTTCTATCCAAGTTCCCATTTATGTTCGCTCACAACTTGAACTCAAACGATGTTAGCACGATTGATTTGATTGAAATTGAGGTTGCCCGTTCAATTTACAAATGTTCGTCCGGATAAGTGATATCTCTTGTAGCTTTACGACCACTTTGTAATTGCTAAATGCTGCACATCGACGTAATTGCAATCGTATATTTCTATACACGAATAGCGTTATTGGCTCCCCTGTTGTGAATTTTATTACGAATTTCTCGGAAAATATTAATGTGTACATAACCGTTACTTTTATAGGTTATATATTTACCCCAATCAAATATATTTATCAGTGTTGATGTATTAAATTTAGATAAGTGTGCAAAGTATACCTTAAAAAAGTTTTACTTGTTTTGTATTATGTTTAAAATCCACAAAAATACTTTTTAAATGCTATAATGCAATGAAAAACAAAATCAGAAGCTGGCCATCCAATTAATTAATAGAAAACAAACAAAAAAATTAATAGGTGAAAATTCAGGATACGGAAATGTATGATTGCCAAACTGTTGCCAATTATACAGTAATAAAATTCGCTAAATTTTAATTATATCCAATAATTGTAAAGATATAGTTAATTATAAAAATAATCGATAGAAAAATGCGTGTTAATTAAGAAAAAAGTTGTGATCATTATAACAGGCTTTAATGTTGTATTGATTATTTAAACCTGGAGCGTATTAGTTTAATCTGATAAAGATGTTTTTCAGTATTTGCTCTATTATTATTATTATATACTTTCGATAAATGCAAATTTGTCATTTAAGTGCAACTTTCGGTATAACATTACTAATTTAACAAAGTCAAATAGTATAGTGAATTATTTCAATTTAGCCTGGAGTCCAAATGTATACAGAAAAATGTAACCATTAACTCTGTATCCTTTGTACAACTCTAGCAACTAGCAAATAACACCATTATTCCCACATTACAGATTTTAAAAAGGTTATTTATGTATACAATAAACACAAATGGTATCGATTCTTAGGGAAAACCTCATTTTGTAGCTTATCTTACTTTGAAGCCCATTTATATAAAATTTCCTTTAAGTTGGAAAATTTCTCAATGGAAATAGAAATAGAAAGTATATTCGGAAATTGGTAAGAATTAATTGAAATATATATAAACAAAAGCATAAAAGTGGATATAATTTTAATAAAAAATCTCTTTCAAATCAGTTGTATAAAATATTGAAATTTCGTAATTTGACTAACCTCAAACGCCGCTGAAGATTTTGAATATAAACATTAATGTACCACGAAGTGAATGCCTCTAAGATCCAAAAATTTTGATTTTATTATATGATGAAAAGTATCCTAATTTTAAAAGAAAAATTCTAAAATCCAACAATATCTCCATTCCCGACTATCAATTTAGATTTGACTTTTCCTTACTGTATCTACATCCAGTATTCAAACAAAGCATCTCCAAGGTCACAAGTCCCCCATTGCTTTTCTTGACATCAAAAAGACGTTTGACTTGGTGTGGTATCGAGATTTGCTGTATAAATGTTTCCTCATAAATATTTCCCAGCATCTTATCATCCTAATCGATGAATTACCAATCGATCATCTCAAGTAAAAATCCTACAATCATTATGCCCACCAATCTTTCTTGAGCAAGTCGCCCTACAAATTTCTTCACTCTACCGCTACTAAAAAACCTATATTCTCACGACATTTTCAATTCCGACCCTACCATATTTCCACTCCTTTTTATCACTGCCTTATTTGCACAGGCTAAAACACTGCACTCTGCGTTTAATGCACTACTTTCCTTTAAACCTCATGGCCAACCCAATCAAAATTAGAACCCGGCATTTTAGTGTTTTAATATTCAAGTAGCTGAAAGATCCGACCTACTAAGTCTTACGAAAATAAGACACTCCATTAATCCTCTAGGTAACTTATACACCAAACTGTTATCATCAGCCAACGTAATTCACAAAGAAACCATTCAATGTATCCCTTGTCAATAAATTTTATATTCTTCGTAATTCCAATGTTCCTACAATGCAAAAAACATACAGTGGTATGTTAACTATAAAAAGAAAGGATAGTTTTTTTTTGCGGATAGGGCATAGTGTTTGGAGAAGTATGATGAAATCAAGAAGGCGACATCATTTCTAAATAAACCCGTATTCTTTATGTTTAAGAATGCGGCAAAAAACTATTCTTTCTTTTTATGGTTATATACAATACAATACAATTTCATATATCTATATACGACTGTATGTTTTTTGCAAAAAGTATAAAAACATCAAAACTTTTAAATTGATCTTAAAACAACAGCATGACGACAAGGCATCACTGCTGTTCAGCGATAGTAATAGATTAATCTTATAGGTCTTCGATACAAGAAACTTTCTCAGATTTAATTTTCATTTTTTTTTAATTCTACAAGTACATGTGTCTTTAAAACTTTTAAGAATTTTAGATGAAACTTTCATATTTTTTCTTATGCTTTTATTATTTTGTCTTTCACCATCGGCGCCGTATTTATGGTTTTATTTTTACAGATTCAAATGCTTTTGAAAATGTGACTTTGACAAAGCTTTTATTTTCTTCTTCAATCTAATCGTATTTTGGCATATTTTATAGTTATAATATCCTTTAAATGATTTTGTTATTTTAAAGTTTTGTTGTCTTTACTTCAAATGTTTTTGGCACGCTTAACAGTTTTATAACTGATTTCTTCATTTAACCGCCCAGGAACCTGGAAATTTAACAATAATTATTAGCATTATATAATTGTATGTTCTGCTATCCATCAAATGTATCATTTTAATTTAACGGATTTTAAAATAAACAAATCTCAATTAACTGTTGCTGTATTAGGACAATTTACTTGAAGATTTAGATCACTAATGATAACGTAGTTATATTTCCTTTTTTCACAATTTTATTTTATTTATTTATTAGCTATTCACTTTGAGTACTAAATGCACATTTTCAGTTTTTCTTTGAGAAGGAATATAAGTGTGTTTTAATTAATGAATATTTTATTTAGATTTTATTAATCAATATATTATTTAGACTGAGTTTTGTAGGTCAATGTACAATGTATACATAGATCGAAAATACGCTAGGACAATATAAAGTTTATTTAGGTAGGCTAGGACCGATGGATACATTATTAGCCTAGCTCAAGAGTGCGCTAGAACAATAGATAATAAATTGGGGTAGGTCAAGAGTACGCTGGGGCAATTAATAATTTATTAGGATAGGTCAAGAGTACGCTAGGACAATAAATAACTAATTGGGGTAGGTTAAGAGCACGCTAGAACAATGGATAACTAATTGGGATAGGTCAAGAGTACGCTAGAACAATGGACAACTAATACGGATAGATCAAGAGTATGCTAGGGCAATGAATAAATTATTTGGATAGGTAAGGAGTTCGCTAGGATAATGTGTAATTATTTGAGATAGGTCAAGTATACGATAGGGCAATGAATACTTCCGTAGCCTAGGTCAAGAACACGCTAGAACAATGGATAACTAATTGGTATAGGTCAAGAGTGCGCCACCGCAATTAATAATTTATTAGGATATGTCAAGAGTAAGTTATGACAATGCATAACTAATTGGGATAGGTCATGGAACGCTAGGGTAATGGATAAATTATTACCCTAGGTCAAGAGTACGCTAGATCAATGGAAAACTAATTCGGATAGGTCAAAAGTACGCTAGGGCTATTATTAAATTATTAGGATAGGTCAAGAGTACGATAGGACTATGGATAATTAATTGGGATAGGTCAAGCGTAAGTTAAAACAATTGATTTCGTAGCCTACGTCAATAACATACTAAGACAGTGGATTGTTAAATGGGATAGATCAAGAGTACGCTAGGGCAATTAATAATTTATTAGTGTATGCCAAGAGTTTGCTAGGGTAACTGATAATGAATTAGCCTAGAACAAGAGTACAGTGGATAAATAATTGGTATAGAACAAGAGTATGCTAGGGCAATGAATAACTTATTAGGATAGGTGAAGAATAATATAGGATATTGAAAATTTGGAATTTGTGAAGATTGAAAAAAATCGAGTTGGTCATATGTTAGGGTGTTAAAAGAATGTATCGAAAAGTAAAATCAATAATTTATTGGGATATGCCAAGAGTATGCTAAAATAAACTTGATATTAAGAGTGATATTTTCTTTTATAACATTTTCTTTTTCAGCCATTATATTTTTTACATTACCAATATAGCTTAGGGTATAATCTTTTAAAATTATTTATTAATATCAAAACAGTAGCACAACTTACTAACGAGTAATAGAACCATTTTATTTAAGACATATTTAAAAAAAGAACGTCAGTGTTTATCAATTATCCTTGTTACTGAGAAACGATAAGAGCAAGTGTTAGAGAATAATAAAATGAACAGCTTGTGAAGGATATTTTTTATTTTGAAAACTATATAGGGAAGGCACTATGGCTACAATGTCATTTTTAATCTAAGAACGAAAGTTTACTGTCCAAGTAGAAAAAGATAGAGTTAAAAGCCAATCAAATAAAATATCTGTGAATGTGGACATCCCACAAGGCAATATTTTGAGACCTTTATTTCTTATACTATTGACAACAGATTTAAACAGTATGTGCGGAAATAATGAACTCACCTTTTAAGCAGATGATACAAATCTATTCCTTAAAGGTCTAAACTTTACTGAATTTAAAAAAGAGGAACAGAAGTTCTTGCAAATGTAAAATTGTGGTTCAAGGAAAAAAAAACTGTGTTTAAATGATATAAAAACAGATTTCGTTTTATTCAATTGTACTGAACATACAAAGACTATCGCATTTGCCCTTTGGTTAAACTGAGTAAACAAGCTCGCTTCCTTGGATTAATTTTTGATGATTCGAAAATTTGATAAACATATACAATTGAACATAAAATTAACCAAAGTGGTATTTGCTCTTTGAGTACTAGAAAAATATAGTAATATGTACGTAATAAAAACAGCTTATTTTGCAAATTTTTATTCTTTATTGAGGTATGGAATTATTTTCTGGGGCAGCAGTAATGTAGTTGATAGCGTATTTATAATACAAAAAGGCTATGCGTATCATTTTCCAAATGAACTTCTTGTCTAGTTGCAGGGGCATTTTTAAAGAAAAAAAGATGCTTACTGTTGCAGCCTTATACATATTCGAGTATGTAAAATTTCCTTTCAAACACTCTGATAAATTTTATATAAACAGTAAATAAGTATTTATACACGCGACATTATTGTCAAGATTGTATTTTACCAAAGCACCGAACCACGTGTTTTGAAAAGGGAGCACATTATGCCGCATTAAAGATCTTTAATAATCTACCACAAAGAATCAAAAATATAAAATGGTATAAAACAATGAAACTTTGCACTTTGGAGCCGTATACTCTCGATGCATTCTTGAATGAGAACTTATGATGTACTGATATATTTTATACGTTTTCTTTGATGCTTGTATATATTATGTAAGTATGTTCCGAGAAATAAATGCATAATAAGGGCATTAACAACTGATGAAGGTTAAAACAGGTTTATAGGTTTGGGCCTCATCAGTGTGATGCTGCCAATTATATAATATTATTTTATGGAATCTATCAATAGTTTAGTGTCGAGCCCTTACCAGCCCAAAATTTTGGGAATCAAGTAAGTAACGCACGCTCTTCGCGAAACGTAGATACACCAGGAAGCAAATTGTAGTGTCTTAAGGATAATTGATGGCTACTTGAGTACCACTTACGAGATAAAAAAAATGTTACAAGTTTGACGTCGGAAGCGAATCTGTTGTAAAAGTTTTCATCGAGCTCTTTTATAAACTCCAATATACTGCGAATTTCAGTGTCTCAATAAATTTGTATATTCTGCATATCAAGCAGAGCATTTAATGCCGAAGTCTTGAAATTTATGAAATAAATAAAATAAACTGGAGTTGTATATAAATAATATATTAATAATACTGGTACTTTTTGATGAATTAGTTTCTCATTTAACCCGTGGTGAAACATGTTTGTATTAATTTGATTGAATTAAAACACTTGGTATGATTTCACTTGTTAAATCAAGTGAAATCATACCAAGTGTTTTAATTCAATCAAATTAATACTGGTACTTATATCTTTTCATCACACTTTAAAGAAAGTGAAGAAAGGATACAACAGCGTTATTTATATTGATTATATGATGTAGTTGCATTGGTTAATGTCGTTGTAAATAATTTAAATCTATTTTTTCATTGGTAGATTTGATTTTATATTGATCATTGAGTCACAGCTTAATCAATGAAGATTTGACCTTTTGTATTTAATATGTTAGTTAATATGTTAATCATTTTTGACAGGGTAGAGTTCTGTAGGAATATGCATTTGCTCGTTAGAAAGCGTATTTTTAATTTTGCAACAAAATCTTTGGGATTTTGGGTCGTCACGCTGTCGGACTTTTATCAGTTTAAACACTGAATAAAACCCTTACTATGTTTTGAACCATTGTAATTATAGTCGTTCAAGTAAGTGTTTTATTCAGTGTTCATTATGAATTACCATGTAGTAACGGTCGGAACCATCATTATGATTTTTATCATTTGTTAATCTGAAATTTAAAACAATGTTTAAAATAATGTATCATCACCATGGCTTTCCCAATGATTATTGCTTAATTAACGCAATTTATCTCTGACTTTCATAGCTAGGTGTTGAAATTCCGCATGGAATAATCGATCTAAAGTGCTCTGTTAATTATGTCGATTGTTTTCCTTTAATAAGAGACTGGAGTTTAGGGGGAATAATTAAAGGATCGACCTGAAAGGTAATTCTGATGCGATGAATTAAATTCTCCCTGGTGAAACATGTTTATGTTAGAAGATTAATTAAAATTCTTGGTTTTGTTTTACTATTTTATTAATAAATAATATAGTAAAACAAAACCAATTGTTTATTATTAATTAATCTTCTAATTAGTAATTTTTATGGTCTTACTCATTAATAGCTGCAAAGATGACTGAGGAAAGCCTAGCGAAAACTGCTTCAGAGTCTGTTTTCAATATTCATCATCATCAAGCCGTTCAATCCTGAAAGGATTATGGCCACGCTTTAGCGTATTTATAAATCCATTTTCTGAGGTTGATTATTCCTCTTCTTCCTCTTTTGCTGTCTTCATAAGTTTTCGTGTGTCTCGGCTGCGTTGGTTATTTCTTTTCACTCTTTTCTGTTTCTTCATGCTTCTTTCCAGTTTCTAATTCCCATTACCTGTGCGTCTTCTTCTATTTTCTTCTGCCAGCTTTTCCTTGTTTCCTCTTTTTTTTACCTAGAGGGCTTTATTTTGTTATTCGTTTGATAACATCCATCTTATTATTGATAAAGGCGTGGTGAAATTCTCTACCCTTTTTTTATTCAGTATCAACAGCCTCTCATGTATTGTAATACTAGGAATAACTAGATGTATTCAAAGGCTAGGCTTACTCTGAGATTGCGAAGAGGTAACAAGAACATCCGGGCTGTGATTAGATTACGAGAGATAGAAGACTGTTAGGACCGAAATGTTAGGGCACTAAAGGAGATATTTAGTGTTCTTATTCGCCCTCTGCTGTACTAGCCGTGTATTTTGGAATTCAAATCACCAGCCATATTCGTCATAAATAAATAAATATATTTATTACCCTACAGGAAAAAATCCCAAAATTGGAACATATATAAAGAAGAAAATAAATTTATATACTAGCATAACTTAAACTCAAAACAATAAATGGTTACAATAAAAATTATTAGGATCACCCTTTAGTACCAGTTTGCTAAGTGATTGGTAAGATTTAATATCATGAGTATCATTAACGAGAATAATAATAATATTATTACTATGTTTAACCGGACAAGCTGCATAAAAAAAAAAACGATAGGGATAAGCATAGGTAACTGAGAGCCACTAAGCGCTTAGGACTAAAATAAGTGTTTATTTTTGCAAGAAGACCAAACACACGAAACATGCTTTTTTCTGAAAATAAATGAAATCAGGGTATTCTTCCTGGTTGTTAGCACATACTTTGGGTTTTATTACTACTGTTACTATTTTCCTAAAGCGCGACTCTTACATAAAGTCCACTGATGTCCTTAAAATTTAAGTCTTACTTCCCTATTTCATACTTGACTTCTATATAACTTATTTACGGCCATCAAGGTAGTTAAGCTATGAACAGAATCTACCGGGATGTTAGTGTTTCACTATTAAGGATATCTTAGACGAAAATATTTATCTAAATATGTCTAAAGACGACTTTGATTTTTTTCAAATATAGGGATATTAATTCCTATCTCTAAAAACATTCGAGAAGTGTGGTTAAATTATATTTATGACACAAAATAGTACGTCGTCGTTATCACATTGAAATTTTATTGATTTGTATTTAAAATAATTATGTTTTGCTATAATTTTTCATTTTTAAAGACTCGAAGCAATTTAATTAAAGTTATACGTTATGTTATGTATAAAATAAATCTGTTTAAATTTGTTAAACTTAATTAGAGTTATTTTGGTTTAAATGGTTCATTTTTGAATTTCCTGGAATCAAATCTGTTGTGATGTTCATACATTAAAATAAAATGCATCATTATTAATTTCTAATAGCTTTGTTTAATGTAAAAGATTAATATACCAATTGCACATACAATTTTTGCAAATTATGATGCATAACACAGATTACCTCAGCAACACACAATAATTTAAAAAACTTATTTTACGCTACGCTACACACTTGACATAATGCGATAATTTAGTCAATGAAAATGTGTGTAATTATAACATGTTATCAACGCAATTTGATACGCCAGATTATCTTAGCCTACGTTCCAAATACTGGCCACGTTAACAATTATTCTAAAAATAGTACTATTTGCATTTGCAATGCACTATGCGTATTTTTCTATACCGAATGAATAACGAAAAGTATCAACTGGACTGGATATATATCACGGGTTACTGTAAGGTCACGGCTAATAAAATGGAAGAAACAACAGGTCATGACTAATAAAGTGCAAGAACTGACAGGGGTCAAAAATTGAAAACGTCTTTCAACTCATAAATAATAAACCGTTCTTTATTAATGGTTCGTCGATTTTGTTTTACATTAATGCGATTTGTTAACAATTGATTTTAATTGGTTTTAATTACAAATTAATGTTTGAATCGAAATGAACTTAATTTTTACATACTAAGTGGGCAATAATGATTTAATTGTCTTTAAAAAAACTGATTGTCAATAACATAATAATGAGTAGAGACCATTTAATAGAGTTTGATAAGTTCTGACCTAATTATGGAATATAGTTTGTGCGTACCTACCTAAATTGTTCCCTTAAGAAATATTTTCAGGAAAATGTCAATTTTACCAAAGATTATGCAAAAAATAATCTGTAAATTCATAAATCATAATCATCTTTATTAAAAATTTTGGAGAATATCCTATCACTTAAATTTTAGAATAAATGAATAGAATAAATTCATATTTTTGGTATAATTTACTACTATAACGATTGTAAACTTTTTTCATCTGAAAAATTAATATTGTAATCACTTAGAAAGTTGAATAAAAACAAATAAAACATTTGAAGTGTATATCGATTTTAAAAACTTAAGGAATAAACAGATGGTTATATAGATAACTCACATTATGGCTCATAAAAGTTCTTCGCCTATCTGTCCAACTAAAACTTTCGTAAATTGATCGCCGCCGAGTTTGTGTCCTTCGAGGGTTCAATGTTCGCGTTACGATATCCGCAATACTGTCAGGGGTGTATCTATATGTTATATCACCGTAATAGATGGATTTAGATACCTGTAATAAAATTTTCGATACAAAACCATTCGATTATGTGTGATAGCATCGTTGCACGTGCATTAATATTTATATTGAAGAAATTGTGCATTCGCAATTACTTATACTTATTAAGGGATACATGATCATTGATATTATCTTTCGCGCATGACAAGACAGATTAATTGCATCTGCAGATCGTATCTACGATAATTCACATCGCGAAATATGAAATAATTACCGCAATTTCATGATGTGAAATATTCCTTTCGTATTCCTTAGAGGCAATCACCATCAATAACGGAATGGACGCACATAAAATCGGTTTAATTAAATTAGAATTTACTAACTGTTAATACAGAAGATATATATGCCGTAACAAATT
This sequence comes from Ontholestes murinus, assembly GCA_963969525.1. Classification (NCBI taxonomy): domain Eukaryota; kingdom Metazoa; phylum Arthropoda; class Insecta; order Coleoptera; family Staphylinidae; genus Ontholestes; species Ontholestes murinus. The sequence goes on from OZ018396.1 coordinate 56,582,303, forward strand.
GAATTACAATTTTAAAAGCTACAAAACTTATTGTTTAGCGAGATTGCCACTTGATCAAATGAAAAATATATTTTTATTATTATAACACGGTTTTATATGTAAATATGAATTGTCTAGTAAAAGTTTAATAGAAGTGAAATATTTATTTCAATTAACTTTCAAACTATATAAATTTTCTGTTGGTATATTTATAGATTAAATAATATATGTAAAGATATATTTCAAATTATTATTATTGTATAATTTCTTTTAAGTGAAATTGACAAATTTAAGTGATACATTTTATTTTTGTAACGTAATCTACAATGTATTTTATTACACGATAATTAGATTGCAGCAAGTACGTTTTAGATGCCGCGGTAATATAATGCACATACTCGTTGTCGCTTTAGGAGCACGTGGATTATATCATTACCATATTGGGAATAGACATCCTTGATACCATGATACCTTTATGTTATAGTACGCGAGGGGAATATTATCTATAAAGACCGCATATACCTCGGGTGCTTCACTGAAATGTTTATCGATAAATGCGTTATGTAGGAAGCGAAACACCCACCACCCCATTAAGTGCCCCCTCACAATTCGCATTTCAATATTTATCATATCACGCTCGAAGCCGGCTAGTTTATGGGCTTGTCTAGAAAGCTATTGGGAAATTATCGGCTTGCCGTTTTTTTATAACTTTGTTTTGAAATTTTAATGGTTATCCTCCTAGACAATTTCCATTCAAAACATATTCATATATTTTAGCACACAAGGAAATTCATATGAGGAAACTTTTCACTGCTACAATAGTTTCTGATTTATGTAGGATTTTTGATCAGAATTGAAAGGTTTTGTAAATCTTTAGAATATTTTACGTTGAAAGCTGGAAAATCTATTACCTTATTCCTCAAATAGGTTTAAGTTTGGAGTTTAAATTTGATTAGATTTTATTTTATGTCAGGAGAAGAATATTTTTATTATTGTTAAATTAAGGAATAATTCTAAATGATATCCTAGTTAGTTGACTTAAATAAAGTTTCCAGACATATTTTATACATATGTGCTGATAATAATAGGTTTCCAAAAATTAAATTAGTAGAAATAGTGGAAGATATGATCTAACAAACAATAGAAATACTAGGAATAACAGAGACAAAAACAAAAGGACAAGGAATGGAGAAAATCCATAAAGGATACTGGCTGATATGGACTGGAGTAGACAAAAGAAAGAACAAAAGGTGGAGTAGGATTGATTATATCACCGTAAAGGGAAAAGATGCAATAAGAGAAAAAAACCTGAATGAAAGAATTATGACTACAGATATAAAACTAATAGAAGATAAAATATGGACGATGATAGAGGCATACGGAACAAATGAAGATACAAAAAAAGAAACGAAAGATAGCTTCTACGAACAACTACAGGAAGAAATAGAACGAAGGAACATAATGATACTAGAAGATCGGAATTGCAGAGTAGGAAACAAAAACAATGGAGAAGGAGAAGTAATCGGAGTCGAAGGAGAAAACATAAGAAACAAAAATGCAGAAAGAATAATACAACTGTACATCGAAAACAATCTAGAAATAACAAACGCGAAATTTAAACACAAAGAAATTCCCCAGCACACCAGCAATAAGAAATCAATTATAGATTATTGCTTAGTAAGCAGAAACAACTAGAGAAAATAAGAATTGTAAGAGTCACGAGGAAAGCGGAAGTAGGAAGTGATTACAAAGTGTTAAAAATGAACATGATATTGAAAGGAAAGGAAAAAAAACGATAAAAGAATGAACAAAATACAAGAAAAAAAAACCAAAGCATACAGCCTCAAAGAGGAGCACATACAAGGGGAATTCCAGAAGAAAATACAGGAGAATTGAATATTGAGGAAAAAATGAGAAACATTTAAAAGAATAATCTTGAAAGCAGCGAAAGAAAGTTGCGGAACAACAAAAATTGGAAACAAAGATATTAAAAACGAATTGGCGGAATGAACAAATTAAAAAAAACGAAAAATGCTAGATATACATACAAACGAAAAAACAGATATACAAAGAAAAGTTAGATCAAACAAAGAGGATAATAAAAGAAGACAAATAAGAAGCATGGAAAAAATTTGGAGAAAAAAATGAAAATAAATTTTACACAGAACCAGAAAATATACTATGGAACCCTAAAACAATTAAGGAAAAAGAAAGAGTACAATATGATGAGCATAAGAGATAAAGACGAGGCGATATTAACAAACGAAGAGAAAATAATGGAAATATGGGGAAAATACAAGAGCTAGCAAAAGAACAGAAAGAAGAAAATAGAATTGAATATCAAGAAACAAAAGAAAAAAAGAAAGAAAATATAAAGACAAATATAGAAGAAATAAAGGAAGAGGAAAGTATAGAAACAATCAAAAATACTACACGACAAATTAGTTTGTGTAATGTAACAACTTACAACGAAAGGTAGAAAGGCAAAATAATAAATAAATAAATAAAACATTCCTTCACTAATTAATATTTTTATACCCCTCCTCTGACCATATTTTATTAACCTTATATTAGGCTTAGTATAAGATTAATCTTGCGTGTAATAATCAATGTGTAGCAGATTCTTTGGTAGTTTTCTAAAAATCAGGGGATTCACTTAAACTGGCGATATCTCTATTCATTCATTTTTCTATGCCTTTTGGTACTTGCATGGTATTTTTTTAGGCGAAGTGTAAATTAAAATTAAGGAGTAGAAAAGAAGCTCATCAAGTGTACCATATTTTCAAAATGAAAGTATATATTAAATTTTAATAATTATTAAAGATCAAAAATTAATTTAAAAAAATCGTGTGATCGGTTCTATTTAGAAAACAGGTCTCCTTATTTGGACCGCTGGTTTCCTAAATTAGATTATTAGCTTTCTTAATGACAAGTACAATAAAACAACTTTTTAATTGCATTGTATCATTTCGTGTTCCTCGGTTTTTTGGCACAATACGTAAAACCATGAACTATCCTATCAGTTTCTCTTTTGCGTTTCTATATTCTATCAAAATTTGTTGAACTTACTTTTTTTAAGTTTTATTCCAACTGTGATTTGTAAGGGCTCCTGGTTATTTAAACTATTTTTTGGGCTATTGGTGCACTGGAGAATACGAAGGGCTATTTGGATTTGGATTTTTATTTGTTTGAAGTAATATTTCTTCAAGAAATCTTCTCGTTCTGCGGTAGCTTATGATACATAAATAAATATATAATTGTACTAACGACGAAAGAAAAAAAATATATACAGATAATTTTGACTGTGTGTAGAAGGGCGGAGTTCACTCTTACAGATGATCTTCCACTTAAACTCGATGATCCTCTTCTTCACTAATCCGTCGTAGGAGGTCCAATTTGGAATACAAAGGTCACTAAAACCATATTTTTCTTCGTTTTGCAAAACATCTTCACTGTTGGATGTTGTAACAGGGGTTCCAGAAGTTTAAAAAACACAGGCCAAATTCCGAAAGCACTTATTAGAATTTCTACCTGATGCTTTCCTCTACGGGCAACTATTTTTCGAAGAACATATGATCTTATCATAGTTTCAATAGAGATAAGAAAATTGCTGGTAAAAAATGGTTCGACGCATTTTTTAGATGAAATCCCCATATTTCGGTCCGGAAACTCGAAGAAACCTCAATAAATTTATGCTCTTCAACAATTCGTTCTAAGAGATCGAAACAATGATTGACATTCTTTGTGTTAAAGTCTCCGACTCTCACCATTGAGGTTCCTTCAGGTTTCTAGGAGCGATTTCGTTTCAAAAATGCGTCGAACCATTTTTCACCATCGATTTTCTTGTCTCTATTGAAACTATGATAAAATTAATTGCTAGTTTTCTAACGTTATGGACGTTAAACCAAGAAAATATTCTTCAAGGTGAAGGATTTGCTCTGAAATAATTCTTTTCATGTCTGTAGAAAATAGACCCAATGCTCTAACATTGAGTTTTTCTCATCAGCACGTCTTTTGATGGTTGCCTTTTGAACATCATGCACACGGCTGCATTAATTAAAGCCTTAAAAACCACTTTTGTCCTCTTTCTGACATTATAACCATGAAAATATGTTTTCAAATTTAAATTTGTTTATAAAAGAAATCTTGTTTTTGGTCCAACTTAGGCCTGTCAAAATCATAAATCAGTAATCATTGTGCTGATATAATAAGACTTGGAACTACTTACGTTTAGACGAATTTATGGCTTTCACAATTACGTGGAAATAACAAATTTCGCACGGATTTCATTCTATGGATATCACAGTGGTTCAAATTACGCTCCAGTCCAAATTTGGCTACCTTCCCTTATATTTCTTCTGCCTATATTCTACAAGTAGTATCATCTACATTACCCATGTCGAAAATGTGTTACTTACTGTGACTAGTCTTTTCGATTTTATTGAAAAATGTTTAGTACTTTATCTGAGATATTGACCATTAAAAGTGGGAAAGTCGTTCTAATCGCCAATTTTATTTTATTGCATTTGATTGAAAATGTTTCATAATCTGAAAAATAAAAACAATATTCCATAAATAAAGAATTGCATTTTTATTGCATTATAGAACAACAATAATAAAAGAAATTGAATTATTTTGCACAACATGAGAATACTTCTTGAGATTGCCATGAATGTATTTCGGGACATCAGTGTTTTGAAGTACGGCCTTTCAATGCTCTTGTCCGTACTCCAATAATAATGAAGTTGAGGTTTTTGCATCATAGACATAGTGCAAAATGAACTTGCAATTCCTCTGCACAAATTTCTTTGAAACTTTGACCCTTTTCACCAAATCTATTAGTCTCAGTTACAATATGTTCAAGAATTTCAAAAACAATCAACAATTGCACTTTGATCACTATCGCTACTATAAAAACTTTTGATTTTTGTCGGTCTAATTACCTATTCACTATTTCGGAAACACAATCGCTCATTTTTTTTAACTTGTTTTTATTATTTTACCCTGAAACTATTTCCTCTCTTCACACTCTTCACTGACTACGCGCCCAATATGCACAAGTATAATATGTGCTTTGGTGATGTGCCCAAGAAAAATGTGCCCACATATGCGCTCTGGTGATAGTGGCAAAATTCGCGTTCATATGCGTTTATGATGCAAATGGGTTAATAATCAATTTTGTTTATATTAGCTGCGAGTAAATTATAGTCGGTAGTTGCATCGTCACTCGTATAAGTTTTGGCACCCTTAATTGCATTTTTGAACCAGTTTTTGATTATATACATTATAATATAATCAATTTGGTTACGGATTACATGACCTTGGTTGTCTGTTGTGTATATAATCGCCTTTTAGGTTCCTTGAACCACCACCACGTATTTACTGGCTTGGCAAAACTCTCTCATCTCTCTTATTTCGCCAAGTCTAAAGTCTCCTTAAACTCCAGGTGCTGTCTCTTGACCTACCTTGGCATTGAAGTCTCGAACCATGATGTTCACTTCATATCAATACTTCATAAAGCTTTCTGTAAAGTTCCTATATATTTTGCCTGTTAAATAGGAAGAGCTTTTTTTAAAAGGAACCGATTCCCTACATTTAGGCCCGTATATAAGGTATGGTTGCGATCATTGGACCACTTAATTGTTTAGCGTTATAGGTAACTCATAAACTGGAATTAGTAAACACTCTTAATAAGTAATTTATATAGACGCCAAGTTGTAGTATTAATATATTAATTAATAAATAAACAAACAGTTCTTACAATATTTAATAAAAATAATTTTTTAAATTGTTGTCATCATTGGACCGAGCGCTGGTACCTTGATTTTGCCACTAAGTTGCAATCATTGGACCACTGCAAATTTGTATATAATATGATGATTTCACCTAGTTGCAATGCCTAATAAAGGATTCAAATCTAAATATTTTTCTTTGATTTTGACCAAATAAATACTGAAGATCTGCAAGTCCCGCAAATATATCTTTTCAAAGATTTGCTAACACCTGCACAATCTTCATGAATCCAGTCTTTATAAACAAGGCATCTTATAATGTCTTCTTTCGCAGCTTTTTCACACAATTTATTTAAACTGTCGGTCTTCTTTCTTCGCTTTTGTTTTGGTGATATTTTGTTCGTTGATTATAGCGTTGATTGAGGGTGTTATTTCTTTAGCACGTTGGTCTGTTTCTTTTAATTTGTGCACAACGTTTTAGACACTTGAACATTTTTGATCTATATGAACTTGAATCCGCAATTTGTTCAGACACAGTATCCGTTGCAGTAATCTCTAGTGTTCCATTAGATACTGGGTGCCCCATTACAAATTCTGAACTCTTAAAAATAGATGCATTGAAAGGAAAAATGCCTGTCTTCCGAAATCCGTTTATGGCGGTACCAACAGTGCTCGAGAATATGCTTTTCCAAAAAGTCCGGATACTTGAAAATGTTGTTACACATCTTCCTGGATTTTGACGCATCCACTTTTCTGCTTCCTCTATATAATAATTGCTTAATGGCTTAAAAAATGATACATCAAGAGGCTGCAATTTATGAGAGGTACGCGCTAGGAGTGAAATCGTAACTATACCATGTTCTTGAGCATATATTATAGCATCCAAAATTTTTGTATGACCGTTCAATATTAAAATAACTTTATTATCCTTAGTTGGTTTTACATTGGACACAAATTGTTGTAACCATAAGAGAAATATTTTCTTACTAATATATTCTGGATTGAAAGCAAATGTTGAGCCAGGTGGTGCTCCATCTTTTAATAAATTCTTTTCTCATTTTCGCTTAAAAATTAAAAATTAGCGGTGGTACGAAAAATCCAGCAGCATTTATACAACATACGGATATCGTTGTTGTACCCCGCTCACCACTTGCAACTGTCCCTACTTGATGTTTACCTTTTAGTGCTAAAATCTTTCTTGTTTTTCTCTGTACGATAGAGAGTCCAGTTTCATCCATATTGAATATGCGTTCTGGCTCATGAATATTGTTTGTGTCCATGCAATTCTTTAATATTTCAAAAAAACTGTTTAACTGGAACATGATTAAACTCAGTTTCAGAAATGAATAATGCGATTTTTTGCCCTTAATTTCTTTTTCTTTATTAAATCGATGTTTAATTTTATTTCTTTCGGCTACTTGAATTGCAAACTGCCCAACTTCACCAAATAGACATGTTCGCAAAGCTGGGTTTCAAGCTCTAACGGAAGATCACCCAAAGGACCAACAACTTTGAGGTCTTCTTTGTTCATTAAATTTTTCCCGTGCAGTCTACGTTTTAAAGTAGCTTTCGAAATTCCAAACTTTCGGCTAGCCTCGTTTAAGCCTATTTGTGTTGTCCTCAATTCTTGTAAAGCATTATTCATGTTTGCCGCATCCCACTTATAATATTGACCTCTTTTTGTCATTGTAGTCCAAAAACTTTTTCTCTAAAATTGGTCTAATGCTATGTCGAAGTTTCTATTATTAGACCGATCCAATGATATAAACTACTTGGTGGTTCAATAATAGCAACTGTACATAATTTTACATTTTTCTAGTTCCAAATAAAATTGAATCATTTGATACAACATGTCTCCAAACTACAAAGACAATACAACGTGGTCGAAAATTATAAAAAACTGTGATGCAATATGAGCGTCAAACTTTATTTTCTGAATTCCCACGTTGACTCTTTTCCTGAAAATCTTGGAGTTGTCAGCGAGGAACGGAGAGAGAGAGATTCCATCAAGACATAAAGGAGATGAAGAGACGTTACCAAGGAAGATGGAATATTAGAATGATGGCTGATTACTACTGGACCTTGAAGAGGGACTCGCTTACAAAAATCCACAAAAAGAAAACTACAAAACGCAGTTTTGAGGGAAAAAGAGAACGATTTTATATAAAAAAAACAACGATTGTCTAATGTAGATTATACTGCATTGTTTTTAATGAACAGCTTAATTTTGCAGTGTAATTTTCTATTACTTGTAACACTTTTTTATGAAAAAAATGTAGGCAATTTATTGGATTGCCTGCGGTTTTGATTCACTTTACGGATTTTACCTTTTTTCTGATAACTAATTTTAGAAGTTATAATTTTCGAAGTCTCCCTCAATATCTATAAGAATTCTTTAAGTAATCTGAATAGATTGTAGTTCCTAAGCTTGATTTTAGGCTTGTTAATTTATGAGTGAAGTATAGCTATTTCTTTTGACGATATTTTACCTTTTTTAGTCGATTTCATTCAGAATAAAACTCCTGAGCTAGACATTCTGAATATTCAACCTTCGTTTAAAATAAATACTATAATTAAATTAAATATACGCATCTAAGCGTTCGCTTATTTTCGATTTTAAAATAGTCCTAATATCTTCCTTATGCTTCTTAGAGGTACAGTATAAATGCAGTCATTATTAACCATACATCTGTTATATTTATATCTACCGATGGCCTTGGTCATTTTATCAAGACTATTTAATAAAAGATAAGGCTTTATAACCTGAAATATTTGTTTTTCATGAATAAAAGAGCAAGAAAAGACTTTTTTTTTAAATTTCTTTTCCTGTTGTGGTAATTATTTCATGAACGTTCAATAATCGTACACCATGTAACAGGTACGATACAAGATTTCTTTTATGATACTCCAGGAATTAAGATTGTAAAGAGAAACCCTTCATACATAATTCAAGTGTTAACAGTTGTAATTGTAACCATTTCCATATTGATGCCAGTTCGGCAATGATACACCCGAAGGGAAATCATAATTATATGTAAATCTAAATTTAGGAATCGACTCAATCTAAAATAGGACAGCGTGAGTCAAATAGCACTCATCGCGTAGTCATTAAAATATTCTTGGAGTATCGTCCAGTATGTAACATGTGCTTAATATTAAATTAGAGTTTGTCAATTCTCCCAATTCACATCTACATTAAAATTTATAATTATTTATATGAATGTATGAAATATTAATGACGCAAATACAATTTTAACAAATCCAATCAAAAAGTAACAATTAAAAATATATTAATGTTCCAAACACCAAGAACTTATTTAAAACTTCTATTTTTACTAAATTACAAGTCGTGCAATAGGTAAAATGTAATCATTGAACCAAAAACAACGCTATAATATTGTAGTGTAATAAATACTTAATTTAACAAGTATTCAGCAAAATTTATTACAATTATTATTGAATATGTACAAAAAATGTTTTTTTTTAAATAATATGAACCAGCACACAGAAGAGAAACAATAAACATGTTATTCAATTTGGGAGATAGCAGTTATCTGAAAATAAAGAAATGGGAACATAACAAGAGTTTTTTTTACCTCTCCTAATTTGAAAATTTGGTTCCATCAAGAGAGTAGCAGAACAAGTATCGATTATATTAAAAACACTATTATTATTTATAATTCTCTAAAGAGAAAAAGACTACCACTCGACTAATAGATATAATTCCCATGGCTAAAAGCAGCAACAACATATGTTAAAAGAAGTCATGCTGAAGACCTACGGTCGATAGCCAGGAAGAAGAAGACCAAGCATCTTAAATAGTATTATTATTGTTGTAATTATAAACTATTTTTAATAAAGGTGTTTCTCTCTAGATGTAATTAATTTATAAATATAACAGGTCATAACATAAAAAAAATCTACCATTAGACCATTTCGTTTCCGTGCATATCATCTTATGGACATTAAAACGCTTTACAACATCCATCCCCAGGTGAGATGACTGTCAATATTCTGAGCCATTGATCGGACCGAGTATCAGTACACCATTTAAACTCGTTTACAGTATAACAGTTGGCTTTTTTGCCAATTGCTTATCTCGATGGGAAAAATCACACCCTTGCTGCGTTCGTGGTGATTCCAATATTGGCACCATGACGCTTCACTTCAACAGATCAATGCTGTAATAAGTAATGCGATTTAAATGTCCAGTCATCGGATTGATCACTGTTTTGTGGGCTATTACGTCAAATCATGCAATTAATTGAATACGTATAATTCTGTTTCTAATTGTTACTCAAAAAATAACTTACTGTAATAAATTGCAATTTTATGTATCAATAATTGATACATACATCAGTATGTGAAAATATTCTGCAATACAACAAAATAAAAACTAGCGCTCTGATATGACTTTTAATAGAAATTGTAAATTTCTAGTAATTCCAAAAATATTAAGATAATAAGATGCTCAAATAGAATGAAGAGTTAAATAAAGTAAATGTCGTTCTATTTACTGGTCAGAATATTGTTAGTTTTAATCGTTAACACACCCAATATAATATTATTTATAAAGATTGTCTCAAAATTAACGCAAGATTTGAAATTGCCGCAATTTGCCCAGTAGATTGTTGGCAGCCCTGAAAGAAAAATAATTCGATAACCAAGAGTTTAGGGTTACTAAAAATGGAGCGTTACACGATACAACAACGTGTTTTCATTATTGAACAATATTTTAAAAGTAATGAAATTTCATACAAGATATGGTCGGGATAGTGTTTTAAATTCGTCAACTGTGAAGAGATTAGGTGAAAATTTTGTGAAGACTACCTCAGTTAGAGACGCTAAACATATTGGTTGAAGCAGTGCGTAAGAGTGTTGGTTAAAATTCCAGAACATCAATTCGGCGTCGTGGTCAAGAATTGCAAAATTCAAGAAGCTCTTTACAACACATACTCACAAAATATCTGTGTCTCCATGCTTACAAAATTCAGTTAGCACAAATGAAGCCTAATGATCATGCATAGTGAAGAGAGTTCTTTGTATGCATCATTGAACAGCAAAAAGTGGATGCTGTTTTTTTTTTCGAGCAAAATCATCCTAAGCGATGAAGCAAATTTCACCTTAATGATTTTATTAATCGGCAAAATTGCCGTGTTTGGGGTTCAGAGAAACCACTTGTGATTGTCGAAAAACAAATGCATCCACAAAGCGTTACTGTTTGGTGCAGGTTTTAGACCATACTTTTTTGAAAATACGGCTGATAAAGCAGTGACTCTGACTGGTGCTCGATATCGCAACATGCTCACACAGTTCTTTCTGCCGAAATTGGGTCATATTGAAGTGGCCAATATGTGGTTTCAACAAGACGGCGCCACGTGGTATTCAGCCCGCGAAACAATTCAATTACTGCATGAGACATTTCCTGGTCGTGTACTGTCGCGTTTCGGTGATTCCAATTGGCCCCCTACATCCTTTATTTATAACTGTTGCAAATTTAGTTTGCTATTTACACTTGCAAGAATTATTTCGTCAAACTGTGACCTTCGTAATTGTTGAAGTTGTTGTTATTCAGGTAAAGAGTAACAGTGGTAAGGGCAGATTAAATAGATTTATCAATGAGGAATTTCGGTTTGAATATTTAAGAGTTGTCCAGTTTATTTTCATTGGTTCATTACGATTAATTTTAAGGCGTTTTTAAATCTTTTTTACCTTTGTAAGTGATTTATTATGATGACGAAATAAAATTCCTTACTTCACTTATTATTTTTATTAATACCAGATGTACATTTCGAGTACTATGTACTCATTAATAATGGTGATTTATTATCTAAATTGGTATTTGCTTCGGCGAGGTGTTAACATGAATTTTCCTGTTTTTTATTAGATTTTTTTGTATTCTTCTATTCTTTCATTTGTATGTTAGATCTCCGTTATTACAAACTGTTTGCAGATCCCCAAACTCTTTGATTGCTATTCGAATTATCTTCAACCAGGTTGATTTCTGTCTTGAGAATGTTCGAAAATGACTACATTTTTTCCTAAGATTACGTTCAGAATTTTCAAATATCATAATTAACACATCACTCAATAAGTCTCCGGTCTAACTAAAAAAAAAACAATTATTTTTTCTAAATTTCACTTTATTCATCAACATACTCTCCTGAGACTGATACATTCATTCCAACCCTCCTTTAACCTTTCGATGCCCTTTATGTGAAACGATTTGTCTTTACTCTCACAATAAGCCTCAGTTTCGGCAATCACTTCTTCATTTGAGCCAGATTTTTTTCTCTGGTGCGTCTTTTTCATGTCGGCAAAAAGCCAGTAGTCGCTGTGGGGCAAATTTAAAGAGTACGGTGGGTGGGAAAGCAATTCAAAGCGTAATTCAAACAAATTAACCATTGTTTTCATTGGCTTGTGACACGGGGCATTGTCCTGGTGAAACTGGACTTTTTTCTTCTGCATGTTGAGTCATTTTTTCTTGATTTCTGCACTCAGTCGATCCAATAATGCAATATAATATTCACTATCGATAGTTTTGCCTTTCTCAAGATAGTTGATGAACAAAATTTCATGCGCGTTCCTAAATACGATGCCATAATCTTGCCAGCCGACTTTTGAGTTTTTGGTCATTTTGGATTTTACCGGCTGCTGTCCACTCAACTGATGATCTCTTTGATTCAGGCGTATAATAGTGAATCCATACTTCATCTAATGTCACATACCAATGCAAGAAATTCTTTTTATTTTGGTTGAACAGTTTCAAACATCGCTCTGAATCTTCGACGAGTTGTTGTTTCTGGTTCGGTATGAGCAAACGCGGCACCCACTTCGAAAGCAACTTGGTCATGCCTAAATTTTCATCTACAAGCTATCTCACAGAGCTTGTTATGTTACAATCTTTTAAAACTCTTTTGTAGATATTTTTTATGTTTTCTAGAACAACTGCCGATTTTGGGCGACTAGTGCGTTCAGCATCGTCAGTGCTTGTACAATCGGATTTAAATTTAGCATACCAGTTAATTATAGTTGATTTCCCTTATGCAGAGACCTCAAAATGCTTATCAAGTCACTCTTTAGCTACAACAGTATTATTCCCCATCAAAAAACAGTGTTTAATCAACACACGAAATTTCTTTCTACCCATTGTCTTAAAAATTACAAAACCGTGCTAACTAAAATGACTGTAACTTTAAGCTAACGGTCAGAATCCCATACAATTTTGACACGTACTCTTTGAAGATTAGTACTACCCGGAAATCAGATGGGTCTGTCAACAATGTTTCCATATATGTCAGACCGGAGACTTATTGAGTGACGTATTGTGTATGATGAGTATATGCAACATTTTTGCCTGGGTACCTTTTATGCATTGAAACTTTAGATGTTGTCGTTATATGTAAGCCTATAAATTAGGTTATATTTAGAAAGTTTTGTTTTATTTTATCCTTAATGATATTATTAAAAAATCAAAACAATAAGTGCAAGTGTTCTTACAAGGCCATTACTAATGTGAGTAGAGGGTTATCATAAAACAAATAAGGACTTTTTTACAAGTCAGTTAACAATATTTGAATATTAGATTGATCGGGCTGATACCTGTTGAAACTCCAACAAAAACAAACGTGTTTTTATTTTACATGACTTAGTTTTTCCAAAGAGAACCTAATTTTGCTATGTTCAATTATTATGCATTTCTAACATTTTCTATACTTTTAAGCAGTAAATAAGTAACTTATGTTTTGTTGCAGGTTCTTCCAGTTAGAACAACTTCATGTGTAAGTAGTTACAAGTTTCATTTATTTGATATATATCATCAAAAAGTCATAATATTCAATACAATTCTAAGAAAAAATACATTGACTCTGAAGACTAAGAATAATTGTATTTATACGTTCGAATAAATAATAGATGATTGAGCAAATGACAACGGATTATTTTTTGAGGCAAAATCACTATACAGCAATTATATTGGAGTTATTTAGACACATTTTTGCAGTCAGCGCAAGTCTAACCCACCCTCCAATCAGTAAAATGAGAGCTGGGGTTTTAATTAAAAGTTGTAAAACGTAAATAAACAACATTATTGCAAAATATAATAGATCTATTCAAAAAAAATTTACAAATAATTTTTGCTGATGTTTTACTGATTGGAGGGTGGGATAGAGGCCACCCACCCTACGTATACATATAAATTTCAATTACTGATAGTCTTGCGTTTTCTAATAAAATTAATAACTAAACTTTTGGAGTGAAAAAGATATTAAAAAGGAAACATTTTTGAGTGAGTAAATTAGTAAAGATTTGATGCATGATGGGTGGGCAGACTTTAAATCTAAATTAGATAAGACTAGCTATAGAAAGTCATTTATATTTAAAATTATATTTTGATTTTGTTTTTATTTTATTACATAAAGGGTTTGATTGGTTTAAGCAGCAAAATCATCAACGATTAGCAATTAAAGCTATCATGTATATGTAGGGTGGGTGGGTGGCCTCTATCCCACCCTCCAATCAGTAAAACATCATCAAAAATTATTTGAAAAATTTGTATGAATAAATCTCTAAAAATTGTAATTATTTCGCGATTATTTATATTTTACAACTTTTAATTAAACCCCTCGCTTATGTTTTAGTGATTGGAGGGTGGGATAGGGGCCACCCACCCACCCTACATATACATGATAACTTTAAATACTAATCGTTGATGATTTTGCTACTAAAAACAATCAAACCCTTTATGTAATAAAAAATAACACAAAATCAAAATTTAATTTTAAATGTAAATGTCTTTCTATAGATACTCTTATCTAATTTAGATTTAAAGTCTACCCACCCATCGTGCATAAAAATTGTATTAATTTACTCACTCAAAAATGTTTCCTTTTTAATTTGTTATTTTAATTCAAAGGTTTTGTAATTAATTTTATTGGAAACCGCGAGACTATCAGTAATTGAAATTAATATGTATATGTAGGGTGGGTGGGCGGCCTCTATCCCACCCTCCAATCAGTAAAACATCATCAGAAATTATTTGAAAACTTTGTATGAATAAATCTCTAAAAATTGCAATTATTTTGTGTTTATTTATATTTTATAACTTTTAATTAAAACCCTCGCTTATGTTTTACTGAGAGGAGGGTGACATAGAGGCCACCCACCCACCCTACATATACATGATAATTTTAAATACTAATCGTTGATGATTTTGCTGCTAAAAACAATCAAACTTTGTATGTAATAAAAAATAAAGCATAATCCAAATTTAAGTTTAAATATAAATGACTTTCTATATCTAATCTTATCTAATTTAGATTTAAATCCTGCCCACCCATCATGCATCAAATTTTTACTAATTTTCTCACTCAAAAAATTAACCATTTGAATTTCTTTTTTGTTAAAAAAGTTTTGTAAATAATTTTATTTGAAACCGCGAGACTATTACTAATTGAAATTCATATGTATATGTAGGGTGGGTGGGTGTCCTCTATCCCACAATCCAATCATTAAATCACCATCAAAAATTATTTGAAAAATTTGTTTGAATAAATCTATTAGAATTTGCAACAATGACTTGTTTTTTTTTTACGATTTATAACTTTTAATTAAAACCCTCGCTTATGTTTTACTGATTGAAGAGTGGGATAGGGGACACCCACCCAACTACCACCCACCCACCCTACATATAGATAATAGCTTTAATTGCTGATCGTTGATGATTTCGCTGCTAAAACCCATCAAACCCTTAATGTAATAAAAAATTAAACAATATAAAAATTTAATTTTAATTGTAAATGATTTTCTATAACTAATTTTGTCTTATTTAGATTTAAAATCTGCCCACCCGTCATGTATCAAATTTTTTCTAATTTACTCACTCAAAATTTTTACCTTTTTAATTTCTTGTACTCAACAAGTTTTGTAATTAATTTTATTGGAAACCGAGAAACTATCAGTAATTGAAATTTGTATGTATATGTAGGGTGGGTGGGTGGCCTCTATCCCACCCTCCAATCAGTAAAACATCATCAAAAATTATTTAAAAAATTTGTATGAATAAATCTTTAAAATTTGCAATTATTTTGCGTTTATTTATATTTTACAAGTTTTAATTAAAACCCTCGCTTATGTTTTACTGATTCGAGGGTGGGTAGAGGCCACCCACCCAACCTACATATACATGATAACTCTAACTACTAATTACTGATGGATTCTATTAAAACAAAAAAAAACTTGTTCAGTGAATGAAATGTTAACTTACAACCTTCTTCACTCTCTATGCGGATTATAGCACGTGTAGTCTAAGTAATAGTAATCTATAAAATTTAATACAGTCTTTAGAATATTCAATCTATATTGTTATTGTTATTATTAGTTTAATGTTTGTGCTATTGAAAGCATTGCATCATTAACGACCACCTCGTTATTTCGAGGGTGTGGTATTTAATATTATATTTAATCATCAATTAAAATAAATGTGATAACCGTAAGAAGCACATTTTCATTCTCTCGAATAATTATTTCCAGCAGTTCTTAAGCAAATGGTGGTTAAATTTCCAGCGCCACTAATCGTGTAGAATATTAATGTAATAGGCGGTGTATTACACAACCGGTAATGCATTCATATTAAAGCTCCTTTATAGGTCGTAGTTAAAAACAATTGTTCCCCAGGAAGGAATTACAGGCATGCCGAAGCTGTCCCGGAAGGTCACAAAACTGTCTCGACCAAAATATTCAATTATGGCTCAACTGACGCGACGGACCGTTACACCACATCACCAAAATGGAATTAATGAAATTCTTTCTATAGAATAATTATGCATGTAGTTTGCTTTTATGAGGGACGATCCGCGGTTTTTATTCGCGGAATCTTATTTAAAATTCCATAAACGCAGAATAAATATTCTTCATGGGATTCGTTTTATGATCTTTTGGGATAGTCGCGTGAAATGCAATGTTTTATTCTTTCTTTATGAACAAAATTTAAGTCTATTGTGTATGTTTTTATAACCGACTGGAGTGATTAATTTAGAGTTTTTGAATTTATTATTTATGCACTTGTTATGAATGTGAAATCTTAAGATGTGGGACTTGTTAAAGATCACGATGGATGGAATATTTTTAGATCCACGAAGTAGTTGAAAAGTCTTTATTGTTGCTAATTAGAAGGTGAATTAAACCCTTTTGTTTTACTATTTTGATAAAAATATTGGAAATTGTAATCTGCATACTTATTTTAGGTCAGGCTCTAATAGCACAATAACCACTAATTGTGAAATCGTTGTTCCACGCCTGCCCCTTTTAATGTTTACTTAAATTGCGAGCCACTGTTTCCTAAATTACAGTTATTTACGAATGGATATCGGGGTCGGTTTGTGGGGATAATTAAATCTACCATCCCATTGTGTCTCTTTTCACAGCACAATGCGTCTTTGACTCGCGGGCCAATGAGGAAGAATTGTTGCCGTAATTGAATAAAACTGGCGATCTAATAACGTATTCATCTCCAGGGTGGATTCGTTATTGCTGTGAGAATACAACATATACGGAATTGCTCTGTGCATTTTGTTCTTGGTTGTTTATCACATCGACCAATAACACGCAGTCATGGGAATTATGCGGCGAGGTAATTGATTCAAAGGCCTGCACCTAATTAAACCCACTTAATATTATTAAATTCAAGTTAACGTGAATTGGTGTAAATTTTAATTATTTTATTTGTCGTATTCATTAAAATGTCGGACGTCGGTAATTGTCTCTATCTAATGCAGTCATGCAATTTAAAAGAACAAACGATGATGCGTTAGTAACGTGGTGATATTTTAATATATTTAATCCAAATTTTCTCCATAAAATTAATAAATTTAAATCTTCTGATCATTACTCCTAAAGCAGGCCTATTGATTGTTAGTCAAGTACGCTACCAGCTGCGCCATCCAGGCACAGTATGGTCATCACCCCTAGTAAATTTCAAATATCAAATTTCTAAGTAATTTATAATATGTCGTGATTGTGAATTGATTATATTTTCCGAACATATTCGCAATTTAGATTAGCTCTTGAGAACGCATCAAATAGTACTAACGCATTGCAAAGGAAGTATGTAAAGCCTGAAAGGTGTAATTACATACCAGTTTGTTGATATTGATAACGGCCATTTTAAGATGAATAGGGAATACACATGAATGGATAATAGGTTTGTTCAACTTGATTATTGCTTCATTTGAAATTCATTCGATAAAATTTGCACGAAAATAAATAGACGAACGTCACGTCCAGCGTTGTGTATGCTTATAACGTAAGCCACATCGCTCACCATTTGCATATTATATTCCTTTTTAATCGTGCATTCGAATAGCGTACATTTTGTAAATGCCCAGTCTCGTAAAGGAAACGTCGACCATTCATCCACGGCTTTACACCTGCAAGGAAATATTTATTAATTCATTTCCGATACAGCAATTAACGCTTATATGGTCTTATTTACAAATAGCTTACAGAGATTAGATAACTGTCCTGGTGTACACGCCTCATTTAAATTTCCCACCGCCAAGCGATACCCGATTGATTCCATGGTCGACGTTTCAGCGAGTTAACAAGCAATTAAATGGATTTGATTTGTTTTCGTTGTTGTAATCGCACTTCCTGCTCGCATTAGTCTGCACGTCTTTGGGTGTTAATTAACTGCGCGAGAATTTTAATTCATCGTAGATACGTTCAACTTACAGGGTGTGTTTGTGGTTCTGTTTGATGAGGATTCAGTTCATTGCAGAAAATATTTTTATTCGATTATTAGCTTTAATAAACTACCTAACCATCTCCTGCAACTCTTTTCTGTACAATACGAACCCGATTTTTTCTATAACCTTGAGACAATCTTTTCTTGTTTTTCTGAAATGGCTGTTTTGCCCAGTGATTTTATAACTATACTTTGCTTTCTTTTTAATATGTTTAATGTTTACTTTTTGCTCGCCTAAATTCTGTTAAGGCTTCTCAAACGTCTCTTTCTAAATGGGAACAATTGATTTAAAATAGATTTTTCTAATGAAAAATTGTTACCCTAAAACATTTTTTACTCAAGTTTGGACAGTCTAACCAGGGCTCAACTTTCGAGAAAAAAAGTTGCTTCGTTATGTGTATTACTGAAAGCAGGGGGAATGAAGATAAGTTATCATCAAAGTAATAATAAGAATTATTCTCTTTGAGAGTTTCTGCACAGCAGTTTTACATTATTAAAATTTAAAAAGTACCAACTAACAGTTAAAACAACTACTCCTCGTACTAAAGCAACATCAGGCATTGAATTACATAATTGTTCGTTGTCGTTACATGTCTGAAATTACATTAAGCAGAATGGAAAATTAGTTATAATATTTTAGAAAGCAATACGCCGAATAATATATTTGTTTATCTGCCCTTTCCTAAGTCGCAACTTTTTATTGACACTGTCTATTTTTGTTGCATATAAAATCGTCATTTAAGATAATGAACCAAACATTTTAGCTAGAGAACTGGCATATCTAGAAGCGAACCTAATTAATTTATTCAAGATATGACAAAGGAAAAAGCAATTATTAATCTCTGGGATTTACAATAAATGATTTGAATAACAATCAAAATTGAAATTGAATGATTATTTCAATGAAAGGTGAAAATTTGAATGTTGTGTTTGTAGATGTGGATGATTATGGGCACTAAAAAACTTATAAAGCTTGTCACTAACCCGTGACAATCAGTTATGAATGCTTAAGGATGGTGTGCAGCGTGGATTTGTGTTCAAAGCGTTTTACAAGAATACAGACAATGTGAAGCTTGTACGTAAACATTTCGTCTTCATGTAATTATAGGATGTCACCATCGTGTTCCATCAGTGCCAGATATCAAGTCACACACATTATGCACTAATATAGTTGTAGATAGCTTATGTGCACTAATAATATTCGGAACATGTAATTTGGAGAAATGATAAGATTCCCTGAGGAGATTATGATTTCTTTTGTGATAAAAGCAAGTGGAAAAGAGCTGAGATTAGAAGGGAAAATCTTGTGCTGAGAGCCTACGCCAATTATTCAATAGTGTATCGCAGAAAGTTCAGGAATGTTTGCTTATTAAAGGAACTCATCTTAATAAAAGAGAAACAATTACCGAAATTCCTGTTAAGAGACTAACATTCAATAATTAAATACAACGTCTGTAAATTCTCATCTTTAGTGAAACTTTATACAGGGTGACTGGCGAAAAACCTTTGGTGCTGTATCTCACTTATTTTTTATCCGATTTTAATAAATAAAACATTAAATTAAACCATTCTTAAAAGTCTTTAATAGGATCTGAACTGTTATTTTTTCTCGCACCCAGTTTTTGACAAAATACGATCAACATTTTTTTTTTAATTGCACTGTATATATATATGTATTTTTATTGATTCGCAAGGAGATTTTTTTCTGAATATAAAATTGTAGACAAATTTATCCATACATCAAACTTAAGTCGAGAAATTGAGGATTAAAAAAATAAATAAAAAGTCAAGTATCCATTGTAAACAATATACAGACCCTATTTTAAATGTCAAAAGTGACAGTGACAGCCATTGATACAATACTGCAACGATTTTTAATTATTTCATAATTAAAATGTTGCAATATTTCAAACACTGTACTAGAAGCTGTGTTTCTACAGAAATTGTTTTTCAGTTCTTTAATCTTGCAACATTTTTATTATGAAATTATTAAAAATCATTGCAGTATTGTACCAATGACTGACACTATCACTTTTGACATTTGGAATAGGCTCTGTATATTGTTTACTATGGGTATTTGAATTTTAATTTTTATTAATCCTCAATTTCTCGACTTTGGTTTGATAAATGGATAAAATCGTTTACAAATTTAGATTCAGAAAAAAATCTCCTTGCGGATCAGTACAAAATATATATATATACAGTGCAATTTGAAAAAAAAAGTTGATCGTCTTTTGTCAAAAACTGGATGCAAGAAAAAATATCAGTACAGTTCATATTAAAGTCTTTTAAAAATCATTTAATTTGATGTTTTATTTATTCAAATCGGATCAAAAATAAGCGAGATACAGCACCAAAGGTTTTTCGTCAGTCACCCTGTATAATGAAAAACTCTTTATGGTGCAATTTTTTCAAGGCCATAAATATTTCAATGAAATTTCATGTAAAAACCCTGCATATAGTGAATCTGTAAATCTATATAATAAATTTTTTACTGGAATTTCATGTATAAATTTTTATGCATTATCAAGTGTTGAATGACCTGCAAAGGTCGAAACTATAGTTGTGTCAAAATTGATAATATATTGTAAACTTTGTTTGTGTATATTATACAATAAATAGTGGTATAAAAACTTAGAAATTATGTTCATTTAACCTTTTTTAAAATAAACAACCATATAGTAACGGTCGCTACCATCATTTTCATAGTTAAAGTAACATTAGGAAAAGATGGACAGTAATCGAAAGTAAATTGTTGATCCTTAAGATCAACTGAAGGGACATTTCTTACTAAAAAAAGTTTAAAAATAAAGACGATCGACTTTCGTCTAACATTTAATCTATTCAAGTTATGTATGTATATAAAAATTTAGACCATTTATGTTAGCACATTGAATAAAGCCAATAAACATTAAACATTAAACATTATTGATGAATTTTTGAATTTGGATTGATATAATTTTAATCATTTTTAGAGAAGCTTTACATTTAAATAGCCCAATTAAAATTTCTTAAATATTCATGTATATTACAATTAAATTTTTCTCAACCCTACAATAATAATAATTAAATATTTTTGACCACTGTTGCCAATTTCATTTTCTTACATATACGTTCTAAAATAAAGATATATAATTTACCCTTCTAATAAATTAGCTTACTACTTGTTTTGTATTAAGAATACTGAATAAATATTTTTCCGTATGAATTATTAATTATTCTGGTAAAGAATATTTTATGAAAAGTTCATTAAAAAGGTGTTATCTAAATTCTAGTATCAAGCTTTATTGAACGTATCTATTTAGATTATAGTAATGCGAATCATAGAGATACTTCTTTATAGGGTGACAGCATCCATAACGTCATCAAATCATATTATAATCAGTGTTAAAATTCTTTGTTCGCTTATTGAAATGTTCTTTGCTTCAGGCGGTTGTACATCATGTTTAAGTCAAATCTTCAATATGGTTTACGGCCACCGTTCTGATAATTTTGGAACATAGTAAGTGCTACCTTAAAAATTTAAACCATTCGTTATTCATTCATTAGTGTCCATTCAAAACCCATCGCTTAAATGTTCTCAACAATTTATTCATTATGGAACATTAATTTTTTTTCCTAAATTATAGTACTTTCAGTACTAAAAGATTGTTTCGTTGTCTAATAGAATATATCAAAGTATTCTTCTTATTATTACATTGATTAAATATTTATTGTAAATTAAAGATTTGTTTTATTCCATAATTAATTTATCAATTTCCTGACATATTTTTCGACAAATCGATAAATTAATAATGGAACAAAACAAGTCTATAGCAGCGGAAGTATTAATTTGATTGAATTTTTTTTTAAAGTATAGCATAGAAAACATTTAATTTTTGGAATAAGTTTGAAAAACGAAGAAAATACAATATTTGAGACCCCAAAATTATTTTAAATACTCTAATTTAAAATCTAAATACTAAACGAGAAATTTACTTACTAACAATATTTTTGAAAATTCGATAATTTATAAATAAACAGTTATCACAATTACATAATATATTAATAATAATATACAATAAATAATTAATTTGTTATCTCTTTGCTTGTATGTTTTCCTAGTCGATGACTAAATGCTGATCAAAGTGCATAAACTACGGTTTCATTCATTCGACAGTTTATGATTCAGTAATTTTTAATTGGCCTTTGTGGTTTGTAATTTTCATGCCAGAATGGAATTCCCACTGCGAAGAATAATGCAACAATAAAAAAAGTGCTGCCCCTTATCAAATCCAAAGGTTCCCACACTATAAAAAATCATACATCATACATTTGTTAGTAATGCATGATTACTGTAGTGAATAGCTTTTTTTCAAATAAAATGAACTTGGTAACTTGGCACACAAGTATTAGCTTTACCAGATTCTTCGAATCGCATCTTTACGAAAAATAAGGTAAGTAAGATGCATTTCAATACGTTAATAAAAGTGTAATATAGATACAACAGCTTTCTTTTTCTAAACTAAATCTTTTTAAATATATGTTCTTTTTTGTACACTTGATTTGAGAAATTTTTTCGTGGCGATATTTTAGTTTTTATCGATATTATTATCTTACCACACTAATGTTTCATATCTGTTGCAAATTGTATTAAGTTTTTTTTCTACAATAAATTAAATTGAATGTATTAGTTCTGTAAAACGTAAGGGTTGCTTAAGATAAATATGCATGTAACATTAAGTATTAAGAACCGTCAAGTAATAGCAGTTATGATAATTAATGTCTAGTTATGCTTTAGTATGGAAAGTAGTATAAAATCATAGTTGTTAGTTTTGTTATACCTTTTCTATTTTATTTATGTACTTGTCATTTTAATGTCATTGTAATTAAAACTTAAGAAAACTTTAGAATTTTCAACCTTAATAAATTGTTGGCTTGAGCTAGATTAATGCGTAGTGTATTAAGGTAGGTCGGGAGTACGATAGGTCATTGAATTAGTTGTTGTGGTAGGTCAAGAGTACGCTAGAACAGACAGAGTAATAAACTCTAAACAATCGATAAAAGCAGTGACAAAAAATACTAATAAAAATAATTGGCAAAAGTATTAAAGCACTAATTGTAACGATAAAAAATAAGACTGCTACTAAGCATCTCTTTTCTATTTACAGAAAAAATAAAATAAATTACATGTAATGAATAAAATAAATCCTGATATAAGATAATGGTTTAATTTTCTCCTCAACGGTTGTCTTTCAGCCATAAAAATTAATATTTAATAGGGAAAATAACATTAATGAAAGCAGTTGAAAGAAAGATTGTAAAATCTGGAAAATTTATAGAATTTATAAAAAAAGATGATTATAAATAAAATTGATTGAAAATACTTTTCTAAAGAAAATAATTAAAAGTTATAAAATAGTCATTAAAAAATTATCATTTGTTTAGATTAATGAAAACAATTGTTAATAAGAAAAAAATAATTTATCAGTTGACCTGTGATGAAACATTTTTGTATTAATTAGATTATTTATTAAAATGCTTGGTTATATTTCACCGATGAATTAAATTCTCACTTAACCCATGGTAAAACATTTTTATGGTAATTGGAAGGTTAATTAAACACTTGGTTTAGTATCGCTATTTTTTATAGTGAAACAAAACCAAGTGTTTAATTAACCTTCTAATTATGTTTCACTTATTTTTATTTATTTTGTTATTTATAAATAGGTTCATATTTCTATTTTTTTGTTTCTTGAGAATGACAGACGAAATAAGTTGGAGAAAAAAAAATTAATTAATAATTTAACAGTCATAATTAAAAACAAAAGAAAAATAATTTAATAACAATTTATAATTTGTAAAGAATTGACAATCGGCGAAAAAACTAAAATAATTAGATGCCACTACAAAATAGTTAAGATTCTTAGAAAATCATTTAAAAAAGAATATATGAAAAACTTTAAATTATTAAATGTTTAAAATTATAGAAATTTGCGAAAAAGATAAGAAATGACACTTCATAAAAGTAGTTGAAAATGTGGCCAATAAAAACACATCAAAATTGTTTAAAAAAATTAAAAACAGGTGAAATTGTCGAAATAGCTAATATTTACCTGTTATTATATAAACTGTTAAAATTGTTAGAAATTTATTTTATAATCCTATATTTTATGTAACAATCACTAAACTAAATTACTCTTGGAAACGTGACCAAGAAAAAAAATTATAATGATTAAAAAAAATAACAAGACTAATTGTTTTTTATATTAACTCAATGAAGAAATTATTCCGTAAGCATTAGCATCAATTAATTTGGTCCATTATTATTTAAATAATGATTTTAGTGAGGAAAAACTTCTTAGTTATATGTCGTTCCGTGCTTTTCGCTGATGACACCGTCCTTGTTGCCCATTCACCCTCCCTTCAAAGCTCCTTCGACTCCATCCAAGCTTGGTGCTCCAAATGGTGAATTAAAATTAATTTTTCCAAATCACAACTATTCATCCCCTACCACAAAATCACACCACAATCCCCTACTATCCTAATAAACAATACTATTATTTATCCCACATACACCTGCAAATATCTTGACATCCTATTCGATTCAAAATTTTCTTTTAAATCCCATACAATATCAATAAAAAAACAAAATCAAAACCAGGGCTCGGCATTTTAGATCGCTAACATATAAACAGCAAGGAATATCTGTAAAAACTGCAACCCATATACAGGGTTATTCACGCTATACGGCACGGAATATTGTGGCCAAAATACGTGACTTTCAAAAAGTTTCACTTTGGATATATGGGGGTCTATTAGGGCTACTTTTTAAAATTATTTTCATAATATACAGGGTATCCCAAAAACCCTAAAAGTATCAAAGTTGTGTTTTTTTTAATGAAACGCCCTTTTATTGCATTTTTGGATCCGTCTATAAAAATAAGTATGTGTTTTAATAAGGTTTTTATTACATAAACCTTAAGGTTTTTGAATTAATTAGAATTTTGTAAAAATGTAACCTAATTCTCATGTTTCAAATACTTAAAAAATAATTAAGTTATGCATACCAAATTTACACTGAAGTGTAACAATAGATCATATTTTATTTTCCAAGTATAATAAACTTGACATCTTATGCCGGGTGTAAAAAAATTGGAATTAAACAATTGAGAACTTTAAATGACTATAACTTCATTTATTTAAATGGAACGCTATACTTATTAATTTATCAGCAAATGCACGTTTTAATTACCTATCGAATGGTATTTAAATCTTAAGTGTTAAGTCTTCTCGTTTTTACAGAAAACGTCAAAATATTGTTTATTGCACCGTTTTAGTACTTTTAAAGTAAAAATTTTAATGTATCTAGTTTTCTATCGTATTTAAAAACGTCAGATAATTAATTTAGTCTGTTACTTTAGTTTAAAAAGGATGTCTTTTGTTATAGTTGTGTTATTTTGCGTTTTTGTGTTAGATTGTTAGTAATCGTTATTGTTTGAACATGGTTGTTGTATGTCATAGTAAAAAATGAAAATTTACACAGATTTTCTTATACTGAGGTTTTTATAACTGACACTTCCAATTTCTTTAAACTGGTTTAATAGTCTCTCAAAAATTGCTGGCTTATGGTGATTTCTTTCGGGAAACCTTTAAGTATAAACTCGACAAGCCAATAAACAATTTTGATGACATTCTCCAAGCATAAAAATAATGCCAATAACCCCTTCTTTTGAGTAAATCTTTTTTACCAAAAAATACAACAGCGATGTTCAAACAATAACGATTACTAACGATCTAACACAAAAATGCAAAATAATACAACTATAACAAAACACAGGCTTTTTAAACTAAAATGACAGACTAAATTAATTATCTGACGTTTTTAAATACCATAGAAAACTAGATACATATTTTTTTTTACTTAAAAAGTACTAAAACGGTGCAATAAACAATATTTTGGCGTTTTCTGCAAAAACGAGAAGGCTTAACACTTAAGATTTAAATATCATTCGAAAGGTAATTAAAACGTGCATTTGCTGATAAATTAATAAATATAGCGTTCCATTTAAATAAATGAAGTTATAGCCATCTAAAGTTCTCATTTGTTTAATTCCAATTTTTTTACACCCGGCATAAGATGTCAAGTTTATTATACTTGGAAAATAAAATATGATCTATTGTTACACTTCAGTGTAAATTTGGTATGCATAACTTAATTATTTTTTAAGTATTTGAAACATGAAAATTAGGTTACATTTTTACAAAATTCAAATTATTTCAAAAACCTTAAGGTTTATGTAATAAAAACCTTATTAAAACACACACTTATTTTGATCGAAGGATCCAAAAATGCAATAAAATACAGGGTGTTTCATTAAAAAAACACAACTTTGATACTTTTAGGGTTTTTGGGACACCCTGTATATTATGAAAGTCATTTTAAAAAGTAGCCCTAATAGACCCCCATATATCCCCAAAGTAAAACTTTTTGAAAGTCACGTATTTTGGCCACAATATTCCGTGCCGTATAGCGTGAATAACCCTGTATATAAATTAATATGCCGGCCCTTGTTAGATTATGGTGCAATCTTTTTTACCCAAATCCTTCACCACTTCCAAGTTGCCGAAAGATCCGCCCTTAGAACCTTAACCAATCTCCGACATCCTACCAACCCACTCCACAACCCTTCAAATGAGCTTTTATACGGAACCACCCAAATCCCACCCATTTCCCAACGTATATTAGCCCTAAGCACTAAATTTGCTATTAATCCCCACAACCAACCCCTTCTGTATCTCTCAAAACCTAAATATCCCTTCTAAATATCCTCTCATCATAATTCATCAATTCATTTGTGCGAATCACCAGGACAATTAAGGTAGCTAGCAAAGACACTTTTTTTCTCAATTTAAATTTAAAACAGGGCCTAAAGACCTCAGGTTTAAAGCCCAGATGGACTCACATAAATAAGAGTTTACAGCGACTTTAGATATCGTTGACACAATTAATATTATGGTGGGTTTGATATTTTTTGTAGTTAAGAGTTTGATTCGTTGAGTAGAACGCCGTTTTTTTTCGATTTACAAGTTTTCCAGTTTAATTCCCTTCAATTTCTATCCACATTGAGAATGTGCAAACTGTGAAGAATATTTTCATCAATCGTGTTTAAAAAAAACCATTCCAAAGTCTGTGGAAAGCTGCTAACTATGTCAACCGTCGACAATGAAGTTGAGGTTATATTTCCATGCTGTGATAATTCAGGTATTTTACAATTTAATTTCCACACTGAAGAGAATAAGCTACTAAGAAAAATTATTCAGGAACTTGAATGTAAAAATGTGGTTATATTAGAAAATAGTTTTTTTAAAGAAAAAATAATTTTATTCTAAATAAGCAAACCTGAATATTTATATCCGGAAATTGTGGTTTGCATTCTAAACAATGATTTGAAAAAGAGCTAGAGTCTTCATTGAGAAGAAATGCACGAAACTGTTCGCAAAATCGAGTTGATACAATTGATCCTCTTTAACCTACATACACGCTATTGCATTCGGAACAAGGGATTTTAGAAACGCCAGATTTTTTTTAAAGGATCTATTTTATCTTTTGCATTGAATAGCATTTTTGATAATTTTCTAGGGGGTTTAAAGGCTACTTGATGATTCTGTTTTAGAAAAATTTTAGAAATTTGTTCTCTGATCCAAAATTTGTAAATGAAATGAAAGATGTATTTAAATTGGGTGTTTTCGGATATATTAAAAACATTTTTGGATGAGATTGCAATTGAAATTATTTTAAATAATTTAGTGGCTTTTCTGCTAGTAGTTAAAGGAATGGAGAAAGCTCGATGCTGCTAGTTTGTGTTATTTGAGAAAAAGGGATTTGCTGAGTTGACGTTTGTAACCTTTCTGTATAATAATTATAATAATAATAAATAATTACAAAGATTATATCTATATATTAGTTGCTCCTCCACTTAATTCAATTTTGTTGTTTTTGTGAATTAACATTAAATTTAAAAAGTTAATTCTGTTGTTATTTTCTGTTCGACAGAGTGAATTTAATTTTGTTAATTAGATTTAAAAATTGATTCAATGACGTGTTGTGCCACTGAAATATTATTGTTATTATGTCACCAATATGTTTGTACCAAAAGAATGTGTGATTCTTTGCAAAATCTTTTATTAATACTGGCCATGAATAATTCAGCTACAACACAATTTAATGGAGATCCCATAGAAAGACCAGTAGATAGAATCTATTATTGAATTTGAAATAATTTTGATTTATACATTGATAAAGTTTTGACCTAATCAAGTAATTGCAATGTAAAGCACATCACATCACACATCGAGTAAATTTTGAATGATTTGTAGACATTATTTGTCATTTAAAAAAATATATTACTAACATCAAAATAATATAAAAGTTTTGAGTTATATTAACGATTAATTTGAATTATTTCTAGACAATTTTTAATTGGCATTTCGAAGAATATGCTGCCAACGTTGTTGTGGATTTAAATTGTTTGGATAAAGCGAGCGAACTTTTCACTGAATGTTTTTAGGGAAAATTTGGTGTTTCCTTTAAAAGAGTTCATTGAGTTTAATTGCTACACCTCTTGTAACACTATTAATATTCGAAATAACAGGTTGTATAGAAAATCATGTTTATGAGTTTTAGAGCATAGAAGGTAAGAGATTTTAAATTATTCTAAAAACTCAGCAATAAATTTGGGAAATAATTGTTGTGAAGAATAATATATGTAGTTGAAAGTATTCATATATAATTATCTTTTTCTAAACCTTGCTATTATTAGCTATTATTAGTAAGCACATTTTCTCAATATGTTAAAAAATACCTTCATTTTACAATGAAGAAAGAGACACAATAACTTGGTTTTACCACTACCACAATAAATATTTGGTGGCCAATTTTCTTCTCCACCTAATTTGCTTTTATTATTTGGTTATTGTCTTTACTGTTTCTGTTTTTGTAAGGAGGGCTGATATTTTTTTTTTTTTATAATTTTATAAAAATCTTTCATCACAGGTTAAGTAATTTAATTCATCGTGAGGGCTGAGAAATATGGCATTAAACATTTATTCGAAAACATGTGTTAGACTAGGGTTTAATGAATTAAGATTAATATATCAAAACGATTTCCTAAGAAAAATTGATAGAAAAAACTATATAAGATTTTTTGCCTTGACAATGAGAAAAACTATATAAGATTTTTTCCCCAAGCATTGAGATTGGCCTTGAGTTTCTCAAGTAATTATTATGTACTCTATTAAAGCTAGTACAATGGACCATCTAATTTATCTAATCCAACCATAATTCATATTATTTGTCTTCTTGTTTAAAATGAACCAATTCTTTACATAGAATTTTCTTATTTCATCAAAAAAATATGCAAATTGGATTAACACATTACTGTTCTGCCCTTTATGTATAACACCGCCATGGCCGGATGTACAGGTGGTGGTCGCATTGCACATGCTCTTTTTAACACGATTTCCCTGAATAATAATGCGCTTCATAAAACTCACCCTGTCCTGTATTATCACTATTTAACTAAGCGGGCACTGTCTAGCAGATGCACTCGGAATGTCAATGCACTCTTAATCTAATCTCATCTACTCTTTCTTCATAAGAATCTAAGGTATAAAATATATGTAGGTGAAGTTTAGAATAAAAATTTTATTAATAAAAATAAATATATTATTATATAAGTATTAACGTTTGTGTAAATAAAAATATTGTCGATAAGAAATAATTGCTTAGAACATTACTGTGCCAGTGTTTTAGAATGTAAAAACTTACAGCTATTACTACTCGTAATGATGCACCTTCTGGAATTGAATTACAACTAATAATTACTGTCATATATCATAATTAGCATTTTTTTTCTTTAATGGTCTGAGAAATTATTTTCTAACAATATTTCATTAGCAAATTCATATTTAATATTATTGTTATAATTACTATGTAAAATAAATAAAATTTGTTATAAAGGAGGAGAGATAAAAGGGTTTATACAAAAAATAGTTTTTGGTTGTTTATACATTTTGTGATTGTTATTAATTACATAGAAAAACATAATACATTTACTTATTATTTTTTTAATAATCAATAATAACTAAAATTATATATATCTAGCGTAAATATACTAGGGTTTAATTATCTGTGTATAAGTAGGGAGCTGTAATTAAATTCATTATTAATTTTTAATTCACACTCAATTTGCTTGTGGTAAAAGGAACTTTCGTTAATTTGTTAAAATCCATCGTAATTATAAATAATTAGAAGATCTTGCGTTCTGATTTCAGATTTCTCGTCTTGATTGTTGTATGATTTCTAAAATTAATGTGTAAATACAATTAGATAATAAATTGCACAGTTTTAGTTTTTGTATGTGAGGAAACTAAATTAATTGATTATATGCTGTTTTTACAATGCCATCAAACATATTGGGAAATCATTTTGGGTTTATCTTACTTTCTTGTAGGTATAGTTTTCAATAAGGCAAATGAATATTAAACTACATTAGGGCTAATTTTATCTAGACAATATTTCGAAAGTCAAATATTTACAAAATGTTATAGTATTAGTAAATCTAATTAAGATCTACAAAATAAAGAATATAATTTTGCTTGTTAATTTTATAATAACAACATTTCAAACTCGCCTATATATTATTTTTTCCTTAAAAAAAGCTATAAAAGTTCTGGAGCGTCAAGGCATGGTTTCTCTGATGAAGCAATTCCTCAACGAATTACACGACGTTCTAACCTTAATCCCCAATGAATAATGGTGTGTTCCAATCTCGTTATGTCCTAAGTTCATTAATCGTATTTATCGAGGGTTCGCGCGAATAAATAATCGAAGAAATCAATCAAGCAATTATTCAGTTAATAAGCATTTATAACTTAAATTTTAAAAAATCATATAATATATTCATTCTCATCACATCGTTAAAGTTTTGCATACTAGATCCATATGGTAGACCTATTAAAAACGATTTTTTTCGGCAGAAGGGTTCCTTTTTTTGTCGGCCAAAGTCAGTAAATTTTAATAAGTATCAAATTTCCTGTATAGGTACGCCGTCGACATATAAAATACCCCTGCTGACGTTACCTAATCGGCAAACTGCGAGGTATATATATATTGCGAAACTACCTGTATTCGGGGTAGATTATCTCTTCGTCCCGTACCTGAAATTCGAAACTCACACCGTATTTAATACACGCTTGACATGAAAACAAAACCGAAAAGCCAGACGAGCACTGCCACTGCATTCTTAGGTGTTCACGTTTCACGTATAATTTTTAGTATGAATAAATAATAATCGGGAAACGGCACTTAATATGCAACTTGCACACATAGACACCGCCTTTCGGTATTCAGTTATTCATTGTAGATATTTATTTATGGATTTTATAGGATTATATTATGGGACATGCAAAACGTTACAGTTGAGTGTCTGGCATTGTAAAATTGTTTGTACTGTAAAACTTGTTTTTAAGATACTGTTATTGTATTTAATTTTTGTAGTTCAAAAATGTTGGTAAAAGTTTTAGATACAAAATAAAAATAAATCAAATTTTTGATATGATATTGAGCTGAAATATAACAAGAAACAATGAAGTCGTAGAGACTTCAAAGACAAAGCAGTTGAGTTTGGATAGTGAAGCTCCAGACTTTGTTGTGCTTGAGGAATATAAATATATAAACAAAGAATGGAAGCAGGGAAAGATCAGTTGATTATTAGGCAAGTTTTAGAATTGAGAGTAAAAGAAACTGCAGAAGCAAAAAAGAGATAATGGAACTTAAAAAGAGAAAAAGCAGATAATAAATTGAAAATGTTTTCCTTTTCAAATAACAAAGCATAAAATTCAATGGTATACAATTTTTCCCAAAAGCTTCTTTCATCCATCCTAAACTGATGTTTAAATTGCTGAAATATCTTTGCCTTTTCATGCGAATACCAAGACATTTTCCTTTCATAAATCATCCTGTTAAACCTATGTCAATTCTTCGAGACTTTTCATTTCAACGGTTATATAATAATAATTGTTTCTTATTCAAGTTCACTTATATTATTATATGTACAAGATATACCAAATGGGCTCTTAGTAATCTCTCTAAACATGAGGTACTTATTTACTCAATTCGACCATAAAATTAAGTTTATCCTACTTCCAGATAGAATTAATTGTCTTCTATCAAATATTATCGTTTCTAATTTTTATTATATTTTACCTTTGACTGATTCATATGCTGCCCATTCCCAAACGTCCAGTCAAGTATATGTGATCGATTAAATATCGTCTACGTTTAAATATTTAAAAAAGCTAAAGCCTTTCTTCCATTATCTTTCGTAAAGCCTTTTCTTACATATCACTATATTATTAAAAGCCTATACGAGCTCTAAACAAATAATCCTTTCATTACGAACAATAGATCCTTCTTAAAATTAGAAAGAAAAATTCTCCTATTTCTAGTAAGAGAAGTTAGTGCTTTTTTTGATCTTTTCCTTAGTTAAAACTGAATACCAATCAGTTATATCAGGAAGCACTTTTCACTTCTTTATTTTGCCTTCTTTTCTATAAAGCATAAACTTCTCCTCCAGTTCTTTCGTTCTCATGCCACTTGTTCAAACTAATAATCAAACTGTGCATAATATTTATACCCTTATTATCTTAACTACACAGATTTAAAAAAAAAACATGTATTTAATTGCTTAGCTGTCCAACTAATCAATATCTTCTTTAATCTGCTCCTTTTTCTAACCAAACTTCATTTCATAACTAATTAGAGTTTGCTGGTGATATTGTTTGGACATTGGCTTCAGTAGCAGCAATTTATCCCAAAATTATTTTGACATCATTTAAAAATCAATCTAATTTTTTTGTCGGTATTTCTTTGAATGTTCCCAAATCCAAGATTTGCCATGCAATTATTTCACTTTAATCAATCAATAATCCGGGCTTTGATGGTATGGAAAAACTTCGAGATATAGAGGGAGAGAACAAATTATTTGGACAAAAAAAAATACCTTTAGAACAAATACATTAAAATTTAAAATAAGGGTTACTCCGTCCGTTTGGGCTACCGACCTTCGGTCTTTCTGACGTGACTTGATTCTAATTTATGTAAAAAAAAAAACAAAGAGCTTAACTGATGAAGAGTTGTTGATGGATGTTTGTGTTTAGGGGGGATATTGGGGTCTCGAGGAGTGCAGAATTTATTGAGGAGGGTTATATTAAAGGGATTTTTGGCAAACTTTACACTAAGGCTATTTATTCGTTGGGATATGCGGGTGACTTGGGTGGTTTCGTAAAGAAGAATATTAGGAGGATTGTGCAGGGGAAAAACTTCGATTATTCTTTGATTATTTGTCTCTTATTTTCACTTATTCTCTTGATAAAAGTCCTGTTATTTGAAAATAAAGTTATGTAACTCTTACATTCAAATCAGGTTATCAGAAAGATATTACAAACTGCGTCACTCTGCTATATGAAAGCTATTTGATAAATTGCTTGTTATACTAGTAATTCTTTACCAGGATAATATTACTAATATTCTATCGAATTTTATTTCTTTAGTGGAAAATCATCGAGTATCTGATGAAGCGTTCAAAAACTACTTTAATGTTGCAAGAGTACGACTCTTTTTTGCGTTCTAATACAATTTTAAATCAAAAAGTCAATAAATTCGTGATCGTGTTTTTAATTTTTCCAATTTCTTTAATGTTAGAAATTTAAGACAAAAATACTACTACTTAACTGCCTGCCTACATCTACGTGTTTTCGTATCCTTTGTTTATAGCCCTAAACATAATATTAATATATTTGTTGATGAATGGCTTAAAATACCGAATTTTAGTACTGCCAAAAATATATTTATGTTGCTTTGTTATGTAAATGTTAAAAATGTCGATGATCTAATAACATCTCATAGCTATTTTATTCACGATGATCTAAATGATATATTTGGATGACTGATTTTGATTACTTAAACAAAAACATTTACTTTTTTGATATCACACATTATAAAATGTGATACCAACAAAGTAAACGTTTCGGCTTAAATTATCAAGACCATTAATCGAATTTTATTATAACACATGATGTTCAGAAGATTGGCAATTTGTTTTTAGGATTGTAGGAGAAATTGGCTGGATTTTATAGATTCTTCGAGAATTTTCGTTTGCAGTAAGTATTCCAATTCCAGCGTACTAAATTCAAGGTTTGCTATAGATTTTTCGTAATATTGATAACTATTAATATATTATTATAATTCGAAAACCATGTGAGTAGTTTAGGATGCTGATTAGCTTCAGAAGCAGTACTCAAATAATTGCTTTACAAATCTGGGTTTGTATAATATAGCACGTCAAAAAAGATCTTTACTTTATTTCAAAATATTATAAGTAAAATATAAAAGGAAAATAATTTTCTTTTTGCGCTTTTTATCTTAAGTAAAAAAGGTTCCCCTTTCACCTTACCATTTCATAGAGAAATTTGAAATACGTCCTACTAAAGTATCTACATCTACATTTAATTATTTCCTCTAATTTGTTTTTATTAATATTTCAAAATATTTTAATAATATTATCTCTAATCCTTATTTTAGTCATCTTGTTTTCCTGGCTTCTTCTTCCTCGACTTGGCTTTAACAAGATGCTCCTTCGCCTCGGTGATGTGGAGCATAGATCATCGTACATGGCAAATTCTTCTTTGGATTCAGTTCCCAGATCATCAAAATCCTCTTTGAAGCTTTTTATGCGCTTTCTTGATTTTATATATTTGGGCCCCTTCTTCTACCCTTGTTGGTATACTA
The DNA here is from genome assembly GCA_963969525.1 of Ontholestes murinus. Classification (NCBI taxonomy): domain Eukaryota; kingdom Metazoa; phylum Arthropoda; class Insecta; order Coleoptera; family Staphylinidae; genus Ontholestes; species Ontholestes murinus. The sequence continues at coordinate 56,617,587 of OZ018396.1, forward strand.
AGTATAACATTAATTAATGATAAGAAACTAGCTCATAGACGTTATACTTACTGAACATTAGAAAATTATGGTCAATGTAAACCTCATTTAAAACGTAAAAATAAGATATTGGATTGATGAGGCTGTTGGTTGACGAAACTCTATTTTGCATTTAAATTAATAATATTAATATTCATATTTATAACAAAATAAAAATTACATCTCATTAAGAAGCATATATTGGCTTTTCTTCGATAGCAATTAGTAAAGAATTGAAATCTTTAAGTATTAAGACTTCATTCAAGACAAATAATAAAATCCATAAATTGATTAATAATGTGAATGCCAAATCGACAAAAAATGAAAAATCTGGCCTTAATGATTGAATACGAGAATCCAAGTAAAATTTCATTTAAGAGAAAACAACTTCAAATTACGCCAATCACCTTCGGAAGAACAACGAAAATTTAAAAATGTGCCAAAAGGGAAGAAAATTAGATCTACTGAGAGAGCTAGAAATTAATAAATTTAACAAACGAGATATTTTATTAAATGAACAAACTGATGTTAATAATTAGCCACTACTAGAGTCGTTTTAACCCCACCATGTGCAATTGCAATTCGTTAAAATCATTACTCATATGCTTAATGAAGCCAGGGTATCAGTGTCTCTACATAATAAAGCAAAAGGTAAATTTTTGGGATTATGTAAGAAGCACAAATTGCTATTCTGGCAATCTGGCTGAATTATAATCTTTGCCTTTTTTGAAAATTATTTTGTCATGTAAACCCACACATAATCATATATAATTTAAAAAAAAAACACTTTACACGTAAAACTGACCGTGTTTGTGTGGCTATTTTGTAATCCCAACTAAAAAACATTCAATTAAAAATTAAATTTGCTGATGAGAACTAGCAATTACTACTGATATCTGAGGTTTTAATATGGTTCTCATTGAAGCAAACTTTATGTAATAAATCTATAATAATTAAGCCATAACGACGCCCGTATTTAAAGTTTTTGTATTTATAATGATGGAATGAGCTAAAATGGTGCCAATCATTTTACATTATTGTTTTCATTCAATTTGGAATATGTCCTACTAAAGTAGCTACAGATTTTTTTAACATTTAATTATTTCAGCAACTTGTATCTTGAACAAAGAATAAACTTTAATTACTTCTGTAATTTTTTAAGAATCCCTTCTATTTAACCATTGAAGTCTCTAAATTTATTTAAGCCTATATCACTATTTAAAGTCCCTCTTTTATCTTAAGAATCTGGTGCATCAACCTAATTCTTTTATTTTGCAGATTCTACAGACTTTTGTCTTTAATTATAGGAGAAAAGAACAAATATTAATTATTTGGATTTAGAAGTATCTACACAGACTAAAGCCATTGGCATTTATTTTTTTAATAAGGTTTTTTTTTTGTACAATTACAATCTCGGCATGTCTGAACTTTTATTATATTTTATCTTCAATACTAAATCCTCGAAATATTGTATGTCGTTTCATAAAGCAATATAGAACCGATTATACTCAAATCTCTTCAGTATCTGCAATATATGATTATTATTACTTAAAATGTCTCTTCTTTATCTTGACCAAAAAAGAATGAAGAAATTTGAAATCTGTTAGTTTACCGAATTCTTTTATATTTGGACATTTTAAAAAAGTTTGTTTTGAACTAGAAGACAAATGAAGAAACTAATTAGTTCAATTTTTTCTTTTACTTTTTCATTAATGATTTGGGAAATTTAAACAAAACGCTTTGTTTGATGATATCACACTTTATTTTATAGTAACTTGAGTTCCGATCATTAACTGATTATTTTCAAACTTAAAGTTTTAGTTTAGTTTAGTTTATTGGCTTTACAAGTCCTAAAAAAATAACATACATTTACAATAACTCTGAAATTTTGATCGTAAGACTTGATGTATCACGAAGTTAACACCTCAGACATTAATCAATTTGAAAAAAACAATGCTTAATGGTTATATCGATATCCAAAGCCATCGACAAGGTATGTCATCTTCCATGTAACATCAAAAATTGTATGGTCCACAATATGTAAAAACACATACGGGGAGTTGTTTTACCTTGAAACAGTTTTTAAACAATAATATTTTTAATTGATTAATGGTTGAGGCGTTAACTTCGTGATACATTTTGGAAAATTAAACAAAAACATTTACTTTGTTAATATCACACTTTATTTTTAAGTGACTCGAGTTTCGAATAATGATCAGTTAATGATCGAAACTCGAGTCACTTAAAAATAAAGTGTGATATTAACAAAGTAAACGTTTTTGTTTAAATATTTTTATTTTTACTTATATAATGTTTATAATAATTTTAGTAATAATATTTTGCATTCCATTATTTATGGGTGCTACAAACATTTGCAAATTTAAAATATGTTATTTAGGATTAAATTATATTTTACACTCTTGCAAAGTATTCCCAGATAAAACACTGTTCCACATTGGGAGTAAGACGGAGGAAAAGTTCAATTTAACAAATAAATCGTATTTAATGCACATAAAAAGACAAAGGAGAACAATTATATAAAAGAAGTCTATAGGCATGTCGCATGCATTGAAATTCACAGGGAACTTGAATACTTACTTTTGATGTTGCGAAGTTTCTGTTGTTGAGGGTGGAGGCAATTTACATATAATTGTTTCCCTATCTATTTCATAAATAGTTTCATTTCTCAAAAGGAAAGTGCTCCTTCTTGTTTTAACAAAATATTGAGTTTCATAAACAATGTCTACTTTTTTATGATTTTTAGCAACATAATAAACAGTTTTCTTTTTCCAGCAAGTTTAACTAAAACATTATCTTCGTATTTAAGCTCTTTACATTAAATATTCTCCTGTAAGGCTATGTTCATTTCTTCTTCAGTATTCAGTCTTTTAATTTTTGCATGAATCATAAAATTTTTCGTTAATCAAAAACGTCATTTGTTGCAGGTCGATTTTGTTTTTGTTTTTCATTACTGGATTAATTTGTTTCTGAACAGAACCACCTTATTTCTTGTTATTTTTATTCTGATCTTCAATTTTCTTCGTTTATAATTTACCTCTTCCAGGTTGTTGTCTTCTTTCTAGCTGCAACTTTAGGAAATGTGCGAATCATGTCGAGGGTCACGATTTCGGATGTTTGCCTTAATTTGAACTATAAGTGACAGCAAGATAATGAAGGCTGCATTATAACGGCATTACCATAACTTGATGGAAGCTTGTGAATCTAACACAAATTCGTTTGTTGGTTTTTGAGATTTTCATTGTCCGTAACATTTGTCGTTGAAATGGAACAACACAGTTGACAGGGTTTCACATTTATTGTTGAACACTGCAACATGTTTCGCCACACAGTGCCTTCATCAGGCAGTAAAAGTGAAACCCTCCCAACTGTGTTGTTTTTATAGAGTTTCATTATGTATCCGCCTCGTCAATTTAACATCGTAACTTTTCATGATCCGTCACATTGGATAAAAGAAGCTTGTTGTCAGTAAATATGTTTCTTTAAAATAGAAATAATCCTGTCACCTTAAACTCAACTAATCTCTTTTGAAAATGCTCTGCTGTATGCAATGCCAATTAATTTTTCGATGCCATACCTCTGGACCGGTTTTCCTGGATTAGATAACATTCAACTAATACTACTACTCACGGCACTATTATAATAGGATTTTTGGCCCAAATAACTCTGTTCTGGTTCTCTGGTCCAACGGCTCAAACTTGTGGAAGGTATGAGTTGGAAGGATAATACCACCACGGTGTTTTCCTTAGCCATATTCAAAGCTCAATTGAGATGTTTGTTTTATGATGGTCAAAAATAATAGATTTCACATGTCTGATAAAATGATTTATATATTTAACAAATTACACTTTTCAATCACCCACTTGGATTGGCATCTTCAACTACATCATTTGGAGCTGCAATGAGCATGGGTGCAAAAATTAGCAGCGATTACCGATAGCATTAATAGATGTTATTATTGTTATATTAAGTTCTCTCTTCTCTTTGTTAGGCCATATTGCAAGGCAGCTGATTCTTTCATATAGCTAACTAACTTAGGTTCTTATAACATTTTCTTAACAGCATTTTTTCGGTATCGTGAGCTCGCTGAAACCTGAAGAATGTTGGATATGTTTTATATTGTCTACTCAGTTGAGTTTTCGTTTTTCCTATATCACTTTCGGCCCTTACTAGAGCTTTAGAGTTGATTTTCTTCTTCATCTTACCATTCTTGCTGAGAGGCATAATTCTGAAAGAATATATAATAAATTAGTTTGACAGTAAATTAAACACTTATTTATTGGCAATAATAAATACAACAATGGCGTGACATTAGGATAAAGAAGACGCCTTCAACTAGCCTAGTTTTTCAGACATAATATTAGCTTCTATTTACAATATTATGTTCATGTTTATTAATAAAATTAAAATTCGGCTGTTAAACACTACATAATAGTTCAACTTTTTAATGTATTCATTTGAAACGCCTTTTTGTATTATATTTTGGGATGACAACAGTATATTTGCACACTCAATAGTTTAATACTAAGTGTCAATGTTTAGCATAAATTAACGTTTTTATATTTGTGGATATTTTAAAGATATTCAAAGAAATACGTAGAATTAGGCATTGTCGACTTCTTTAATGTGGTATTTATTCTTAGCACACTCCATAGTTTAATATTAGTATCAATGTTTAGCAGAAATTAACGTTTTTATATATCCAGATGTTTTAAAGATTTTCAAAGAAATGCATATAATTAGGGATTGTCGACTTCTTCAAAGTGATATTTATTTTAGCAAATCGGTGTTGTATTACCTTTTCCTAGAAAAAACATATTTAGCATTCAATTATAGTATTAATAATACCTTTATTGTTAAAGTTATCATAATAAATTAAGTTACTACGTTAACTATATTTACAACCTGCTGATTTTAGATTTTGTTAAGCGTATGTCTAGAGACTGCGTTAAACTTAAATATGCAGTATTTAAAATTCGACGTTAATATCGATTTGTCAGAAGCAACGATTTAAAACTGGATTTATCGCGTTTCTGGAAATCTCGAAGGAAATTTACATGAAAACCCAGTTTCTTTTAAAATTAGATCGGACGAGCGTGTCATTTAAAATGTCCATTATATTCGCGTTATATGCGAGGATAATTAATGAGTTCGCGATTAAATTTGAATAAAATCAAAATGAAAATGTGGCGTTGGTTTTCCTCGACAGCAGGACTTGTAACGATTGGGGTTGTACTGGATTTTTTGCGCGTGCGCGTCCTCACGCTTCCTGGTGTACAGCAGTCTGACGGTCTGTAGTGTACATACAGTGGTTTTACCACGGCGCGTAACAAACCGCGATGTTATTGTGCGATGAGTGGTATGCCCCCCTGAACTCCTAAAATCCTGTTAAAAATAGTTACAAACGCAAACCGTAAACTGTCATCCGCCGGCAACGTTATTTATAATCGACAAAGAAATACGCCGTCGTGATGTTGACTCCCTGAGCCCTCGGATTCCGTGTGCGGATTGTTCAATGTTTTTGTTTTGATGTTCGCAATTAGTGCTCTGATGGTTTATTTAGGATGATGGTGGAAAAAGTCGAAGGGTTTCTAATGTATAGAAGGCCGACCTACAGGGTTTTCCAGTACTTAGAGACGTAAGTAAAACGTGTTTGTTTATTTTGGGCGGTTGACTTAACTCGTGTCCACATTGCGGAGATAATTGATCTAATTGCTATTCTGCTGCCTCCAATTGAGCACGCCGAAAATTTCGAATGTCTCGCATCACTGTTTTCTTACATCTCGGACGTAATTATCCCCGTGTCCCAGGGCGAACTTTCGTTCAAAATTCAATCCATTGCACAACGGTATCCACGCAATCCCATTTTATGATTACGGACGGTGTAACATTACAACAAACATAACATTGATAGTGTTTACACGGTACCTACAGCCTGCAAATGACTCTCTGCTAATGCCCTGTTCTCTTATGTCTTTCCTCATTTCAACAAAATCCCTTATAATAGGTCAAGAAAAATCCCTTATGTTAGAATCCGTTAATTACTACTAATAACACCTTTAAGTTGTTTTAATGTAATACAATTCATAATTTATAATATCAAGTATTCAATATAAAACATGTTATTAAATCACAGTTTAATACCTTAAGAACCAGGTGATGGAATTTTAATTTATTTATATCTACCAACATCACGATTATTGCTTTTTCCTGCTAATGACACATAAGGAGGAGTTAAATAAGTATTTTTATATGTATTAAAAGTAATTTCGCAGATTAAGATTATTTCTTCGCGTTAACTTGTACAATAATAACATCTCCCAGTTCTTGACAACTAATTATACATTCTACTCTTTACAAATAAGATTTAATTTTAATCCCATGCAATCATCCTTCGTCAGAATAAAGAAAATATCAAATTCCACTGTCGCTAATTACACGCTTACACCAATTACATTTATCTCGTACATAAAAATAACGTATTTGCATATTTAATAAATATACGATTACGATTAATCACGATTTATTTTAGTACATTGCCATTAAATTTATTAAGTATAAATAAGCGATTAATATATGTTACTTATTATAAGAAATACAAAGACTTGTACTTTCGATTTATGCACGAAATATTTGCAATAATAAATCGGCCCGATGAAATACGACATTTTAATTGCTGACGTAAATATCGGTGTTTATATTATCGGGCATTTCCGATGCGGAATTAATTGCTAAAGTTCGTTCAACCCTAAGGGATGGCATATTGATTACACCGGAGATTCCCTTAGTTACTGAAGCGTTTGTTGTTGATATCGCCCCCCACCCCCTGCCGTACTACACTACTGCGCAAAATTAACCTTGGACAGTTTGACACGGCAATTATCAAATATAATTACTGATTCATAAATTTACTGCATTGTGTAAATATTAATTGAATTTATTTACATAATAGGTAATAAAAAATAATACACAATCAATTGAGCTGCGCTGACAAGACCCAAATAGGTCGAAACCAGTCCTTAACTGTTGTTGACAGTGAAACAATATAATACAGTTATACAATGAAGTACAGTTATACAAATGACAATTAATACAGAATACACACAAAATAATGTTTATTAAGATTTCAATATTATATATCCCCCATGCATATACAGCCAAAAAGCATCTACTAAAAAGTTGACAAGAGAACAAAATAAAAGAATATATAAAATATTACAAATGACAAAGAGAATACTTTCTCCACCAACATCATGGTAAAAGAAGGGTTTGAATGGAAGAACATAATTTGTCCCCGATTATGACGGCCCTTATTACCTGAATGTGTAATCCATATATATTAGTGTAACCTTTTGTACATTATTCATTACTTCTTGATAATGACATTTTGTCGAAACTAGTTGGAGAAAAAATAATAAATATTCTGTGAAACAAACCAAGTGTTTTTAATTTCTAATCAAAACATAATTTGTGATTGTGAACTCCGACCTCGCTTCTTTCGCCCAAAATTTGATGTAAGTTTTTTCATTCAATTTGTTATACGTCTATTTTTTTGTAAAGAAAGGAGACCAGATGTAATTAAATAAAATTAAAATAATGTCATTGGAAGTCTTAGAAAGTATTCTCACACAATTATTTATTTGTTGATTGGTAATAGTGAAAATCTTTTTTATATTTCTTCAGCACAACACGTTTTTTTTTTGTAATTTTTTGATGTATAGTTCATGTGTACTAAAAACGACAATTCTTTATGTATAATAACTCCAAGATATTTATTTGAATGAACTTAATCAATTGCAGTATTATCTAGAGGATATTTTTGTTTAGTTCTAGTAAATTAAATAGATAGAAATTAATGTACTTATTATATATAATTTTGACGTAAGAAATCCGGGAGTTCACTTTGAAGAATGTTCTTCCACTTCAGTTTAATGTCATAATTAACCTCTAATTAACATCAACATGTTTCGTCACGGGTTAAGTGACAATTTAATTCATAGTCGGTCACAATTTTCTGTGTTTATTTTTTATTGTTAATTGCCAATGCATTTGTCTATATATCAATTGTATTGATTTTTTAGATAGTTTTCATCAAGCCAGTTTTCTAAGTTTTCTTAATCTTAATTTATTTTGTCTGTGATTTATTTTAAATTGCTCAATGTATTATCAATAAATAAATGATACCTGTAATGTTTTAAACATTTGCCAATGTCAATCATATACAGTACGAAGAGAAATGAACCAACAATACTTCCTTGAGGTACACCAGTCTCAATTCGTAATGTACGATACCATCGATTCTAGTCAAGAAAAACAATACTGTTTTAAGAAATACCTAATTGTATAGGCTTCTACTTGTCGAAACTGTCATATATCTGTCATGCTGACATAAACAGCTCAAATATTCTCTCTGCCAAAAGAGACAAACTAAGTCTAACTAAGAAACGTTCATTGAAGCAGCATTGATGAAGTCTATTCATGGGTTTGAGTGGAAGATCATTTGAAGAAGTCTCCGACTAAAATTTTAAGTATTTTTTCAAATTTTGTATATGCTTTTTGTAATATTGTATTAGAAAGGAGAGCAAAGCTGTAATAAAATAAAATAAAATTCACGAGAATAAATATTTTTGTGTGATAATTACAAAGTTACGATTTTATGGGAGTTAATACTGTTCTGAAATTCTCTCTATATCCCCTAAACTAAATATTGTAAAACTGTATGACAGTTATTTTTTAAACTGAAATCCTAATTCTCTTTTGAATATTTTCTAAAATTATAGATTGTAACAGTTGTTCTTATACCACTATTTTCAATTCAATTCAATTTTGTTCGTTTTTATTGGTGACGTTTCTTCTATTTTAATTTCTCGTTGGCACAAAAACAAACAAAACATATGTAAACTAATTTTGACATTTTATTAAATAAGATAATAATAAAAGTACATTTAATATTAAGTGAACACAGTTTAGAATATATTTCTACTATTTTTAATTTAATGACAGTCTTAGGGCCGAAAGACCATCGGCCAATGAAGAAGAAGAGAAGCAGCATAATAATTTTATTTTGACATAGGCTTATGCCATTCAGTCACGAGATGGTTTGTATTTTTGTATTTTTAATAAAAGCTTGGAAGCTAAACACTAAGAGCTCCCAATATTATTATTACCTGGGAAAGTTAAAATTTATATTTTCGTTTTGGAGTTAATAGTAAACTTGTAAATTGCACATTTAATAAATTAGACTTCATATCTATCTAGAGTCATAATATGTGTCATGTTAATAGGTAACATTATATATTTCTCAATTGTTTTTAGTAGTACGTTTGTGTGGTTGCTGTTTAGACAGCATTCAAGGAAAATAGTATTCAAATCTTCTTTCTGGCCACAGTCACAGAGAGGGTCTTCTTTTAAGCCAATTCTATGAAGGTGTTTTGGGAATTGATTATGGTTCATTTTAGTTCTTGTAATTGCAGTGGATAACAGACGTGGAAAATCAAAGATATGATTTAGGTTGAGATATGTTGGATGTATCAACTTATAATTTGTTTTCGGTTGTTGTAAATAAATCTCCAAATTTACGTCCTTTAATGTTTTATTAATAATATTGTTAACTATGTCCTGTGTTGGAACTTCAACCCTATTGTTCAATGATGTTGCTTGTTTTGCTAATTTATCGGCGATCTCTTTACCAAGGATGTGTCAGTGTCCCTATACCCACAGAAACTGAATTGACTGTATATCGTCTAGAGACGATACGATATGCTTTATTTTAATAATATGAATATTTGAGTAGATGGTCTTAGGATGAAAGGAAGATATCGCTTTTAAAACTGACTGGGAAACAGAAACGATCAAAATGTTTCTATGAGTATATTTGGATGCCCATTTATTTATTTATTTATTTATTTATTTATTTATTTATCTTTGGTCTCCTTTCTTGAATAATTCACAATAAACATATTAATAAAAATACAAAACATACAATTTTGGGCAAAAGGATCACAGGCGGAGTTCACAATTAAATATGGTCTTCCACTCTAACCCTTTCTTTACCATGATGTTGAGGGAGCTAGTATCCTCTTCGACATCTGGAATCTTCAATATTTACTTTGGTTTAGTGTATTCTTCCCCTTTTTCGGAGAGAATTTTCTGGCTGTTAATGTCAGCATGACAGATATATAAATAGCTACTGCTTCAGATGTGAACACAGAGATTGTATTATTAATTTGTCTTAATCTCTTTTTGACCCATCGGTATATATAATGAGATGTTCAGAAAATTTTGATTGTACAGCATAATTAAGTAATGTTTAAATAGTAAAAGTTAGTGAATTTTGGGAACAGGGGTTCTATGGGATGAATTGCAGTGTTATACGCAAAGAAATTGGGGTATTAGAACATTTAATCTTGGATTTGTGCATAGTCCGACATGATGTAATCAAGGCAAAGTCATCTGCATACTGTATGCAAGATATATCGAGAGGAAATAGCTTGTGGATATCAACTGTGTATATATTAAACCATGTGGGCGAGAGAACTGACCCATGTGAAACCTCAACTGATGATACTCTAGGTCCAATTGGGTTTCCGGTGAGGGAATCCAATGTATATACATTTTTATTTTATATAAGGCAAATATATTGTGTGCCACCTTCAGAGGAATATCCATATGTATCATTTTTTGCTGAATTATGTCTAAGTCGATACGAGGGTGGTTATAGCATCAACAGTTTCAAGTCCTCAGCGGAATCCATATATAGTTTTGAGGAAGTTTTTTTATGGTGTTCCAACCACCACTCTAATCTTATTTTAATTAACTTTTCGAATATTTTTTTTATGCACAATAGGAGCGATATGCACCTGTAAGAATTCGGGCCATCTGATCTTTTCCTGGTTTAAGGATGGGAAATACAATCACTGTCTTAAATTCACTATAGTGATTCATATCTCCAAACCAGGCATTGATCAAGCCTAATAGATATTTTTTGCCGTTGTCTGGTAACCTATAATGCATGCTATATGTAATTCCATCCAGCCCTGGAGCAGAATAGTTCGTTTTTTTAATACAAGATTTCTCTCATTGAGAACGGGTTGGCTAGAAAATGGTTTACATTTAAGTCCAACTTAATTTAGTTGTTTGGTTTGTGACATATTGCAGGATCAGGATATCTAAAAAGGAGTAATTGATTTGTGTTGGGATTTTATTTCCATTGTCAGGAAATTTACCACTTATTTTTTTACCTGTTTCCACAGGGAATTTATTTTAATATTATCGCAAAATGTTTTCTAGTTTTCCCTTGCTTTCTTTCATTTTAAATAATCGTTTATTTTCTGCTGGAATCTGTTTTGCTCTTATACAATTAGTGGAACTAGCACTCCGTTTATAATATATTAAACTATGTTTACTTTTATTATATTATATATATATATATATAGTATTATTGTAATACTATCTTCAATATAAATATCAGGTGGAAATAGTTTTGATTTAATTTAAATATTATGTGTAAAACAAATTAATATATTGGAGAGGTTTATACTTATAAATGTAAATGCAAGGAAAGACATGTCGTTAAAACCCGCCCTCTCTGATATAAGCATTTTAAAATTTAAAAAGCAATTTCATCCAGTATTGAACTCGAGCCTGCCGGACGAATTATGGCCATTGAGTATTGCTTGAATATAAAGACGTACTTAAATCACCGCTGGCTAACTCGGAAAACTAATTCCTCTCATATTTTGTACTTCTTATTTGTTAGTGCCACCGAACTGTACTGAACATAAATGAAAACCTGTACGTAGTGATAAGGTCTACAGACTAATTTTTTAGAGATGCTAATCGTAAACAAGTCATAAATTTGTTACATTTGTTGTTAACTATTGATAAAGTAGATGTTTCTCCAAAAACCACAATCCACGAATTAAGCTCATCTTTTCATAATACACAAGGCTAAAAGCAACGACAACAAATGCCAAATGGAAATAGACTGAAAGATCTACGGTCGATAGCCATAAAGGAAAAGAATCACAAAAATTGTTATAATTATATGTACCTCTTCATCTTCAATAAAGATGTTTTCTCTCTTTAGATGTTTCATCAATTTTCTAGAAGGAAAATAAATAAATACGTGATCCTTAATTTGCCAAACAATTAAACTATTTGATCACACGGATAACAAAATTAAAGGATTTTCCTCATTACCAGATGTATGCATTAGTGTTTTCCGGTTTGACTAAGAGATGGCGCCAGCGAAAAGTACGCAGCGTATTAATTTATTGTTTGATTTGTTTCTATTCTTAAATCAATCTAAAATACATACTGTTATGAATACTATTACTGTAATTTAAAGAGACCCGGGCGGAGTTCATGTCTTCGAACTGTTCTTTCACTCTGACACATTCAGTCTATTCTCGCGACGAATACGTCATTTTGTTCGTCTGCCATTAAACTACAAACACACACAAGTTGAGCCCGCCAAAAACTAGCATCTTTGTTCTATTATTCACTGATCATATCAAGTTTTGAGCCTCAAAAAGAACATGGTTTTTCTTAATTAATCAAAAGAAAAAGGCTGCTGAAAGTCAACGTTTGCTGGTAGAAACATATGGTGAACACGCTTCATCGATTAGAACATGTGAGACATGGTTTTGACAATTTTAAAAGTGGTGATTTTAATGTGAAAGACAGTGAGCGCTCTGGTAGACCACAAAAATGCGAAAACGGGCATTTGCAAGTGTTATTGGATGATGACCCAACTCAAACTCACCAAGGCCAAATCGCTTCGGCAAGAAGACCATGCTCAGTGTCTTGTGGAACCAGATCGGTATTGTGTATTATGAAGCCTGGCGAAACCGTCAATAAATGATTAATTTAAACCACGCATTCATCGAAAGGCGACCGGAATGGGCAGAATTTCCCTTGAAAATTACCTGTTTTTTTGTACAAAAAAACCAGAAAAAACTCATCCATACACCTGGTATATTTATGAATACAATATATGCAGGTGTGAATTTGTTAAATAGCTTGATCTGAGGATATAAAATACATATGAAGAATTGTAAACAATACACAAGCATTTTCTATCATATTTTAGACTTTAGACGTTAGAAAATTCTTGGTTTCTTGGTTACTTTACGAATAACATCTTTCTAAGAAGTTTAAATAAATAGTGTGATATTAACAAAGTGAGTTTTACTTTATTTAAATATTGGTGTATCACGAAGTGAACGCCTCAACCATTCAATCAATTTCTAAGAAGTAATAAGTCATTGCTGAAATAGTAGATTAAAGAAATTGCAGGTAATAGAAGAAGGGAGCATTTATAAAGCTCTTGATGAAAAACCTGTGCGTTTGGTCTATTATTATAATATAGAGAAAATTAGATGCAAGTTATTATTCTAAACAGGAATAAAATAAAATAATTCTATCACAACAAACACAATAATTGTTCTATTTTTCACCAATTAGTTTTTAAAGATTTGATCAAAGTTATTTGTTTCATTTTTAATTGCTTTTTGCATTGTTTATTTTAAAAGTTGTAAGATCTAATTTACAAACCTACATATTTCATTCTGATGATTCTTAGTAGTGACTCTCAATGCAAATTATATTCTAATTATATCCGAATGATGGCTAAGACTACTGGTCTCTCATAAGATCACAAAACTGAATGATGAATAATGCTCTTTTTCGCTGTGGCTAATTCGGTTGCAACGGTATGCATTTACCATTATGAATTTCTGTTTATTTTCTTATTTAGTGGTATTTACTTTATGATGAATAATTTTAATAAAAGTCGTATTTTTACTGGTTACCAAATTATTTTGAATTTGCTTTACGATTATCTAAATTATCAACAATTTGTAAGAGTTTACCAAAATTATCTTTCGAAGCCTTGTTGGAGTACATCATTATTTACTAAAACAGATATATTTTTGTGGTTAGGGTCATTAAATATTGCAATCCTCTAAAAGAAACCTGCATCTTCTTTATATGAATCCAGCGCTCCAAAATATACATCTCAATACACTTAACTGATAACATTGTCAAACACGATATTTGTGACTCGATTCTCTTTACTATAAACCGGTTCAGAATAAAGCAAAATGAAGGAAATTCAACGTCAAAGTGATACCTATTTGATTTTACGGGTAAGATATTGATTTTATGGAATTTTAGGCTTTATGTTTTACCATGTGGTTGCTTTAATGGCCAATAATAGTGGCTAAACTTCACCATAAACCACTTGTAGGTCTATAAAAGACACAATAGAATTGACGCTAGAAGAAAATGGCTTTATTATAATTTTTGAAAGAAGAAATTTGGTTTTGTTCCATTCTCTTTTTCTCACAAAGAAGGAACTTATTGTAGTTGGAAGAATATTCACGGTTTGATTTAGATAATCCTCTCGCATACCTCAATCCGAAAATCAATAGACACGCCGATTCCATCCCTCCCACTGATAATTAACGTGTTTCCCCATATCGGTATATATAAGTGTAAAAATAGTTTTAAGCATTAGTCATTGATAATAAGTATATGGTACTCGAAATGTACATCTGATATATAAAGTGAAGGAAGGAAATAACAGAGTGTTTTAATTCAATATTTTGGAAGAATTTAAGTATATTTTCGATAGAACAAAATAATATTCAATTTCAATATAATACAATATACTTTATTAACAGTAGTAACTTCGTAGTTACATTTCTATGCATATGATACAATTATATTTATTCCGTGCTGTTTTTGTTTTGAAAATATAACACTTTCTGCCTAATCTACTGACGTTTATAAGTTAGAGAACTTTCCCTAACAAGTCCCCAAACATAATCCCCCATCATATTTTTAGTCTGTTTTCTCTTTTATTGATTACCATAATGTCCTGATGGAATCGTTCTTCTTATTCTTCAGAGTAATCACCCATGTTATCTTTAAAGCAATCGTGATGCAAATCTAACATATGTAGCTTCAACTAAATCTTCGACTAGTGTTTTAAAGTTTTTGTCTTGTGATTCTCCAAGAATCCTTCCTTTTCCAAGCTTCTCTTTCGGTTTCATTTAGTTTCTGTTTAAACTCTTCCGACTTTATCATCTGCTTAATCTGCGGTCCCACAAAAACGTCTGGTTTTACTTAGGAAACTTCTCGCGAAGAAACTTAAATACCTGCGATTGCTTGTGAAGCCCCTTAACAAATTGCTTTATAGGCTCCAGTTTTAAATTTAGTTTAGTTTATTAGCTTTACAAGTCTTGCTAATAAAATGATACAAAATAAAATGCATTCACAATAACATTAAAATTTAAATCGCAAGAGCTGAAAGAGGAGTGTAGTGTTCTTCCAAAACTCAACCATTAGGATATTCTTGCCATTTAGGCTATATTTTTGTTCCATTTTTAAGGAACTATTTTAACATATGTAAGTCAATATGACAATGTAGCGGATACAATAAAATTTTGCTCCGATCGATCAATGACTTCCACTTACCATTTTGTGTACCGACAATGAACTCTAATCTTGGAGCCGAAACCTTCACCTGGTAATGCTGATTGTCGGCTCGGCTGTCCCACAAACAAGAGTAACAACGGTTCTTCGTATAGCTTCCTTGCAGTCTTATGAAAAATGATATCATCTTAAAATCCCCAATAATTTTGCGATTGATTTCTTGGTATCGAAGTTTTCAAGCACATTTTTGACGCTCTCATAATTTTCCTTGAGATCAGATGAATATGCTATGGGGATGGAGGGATATCGGTTTCCATTATGAAGGAGAACTACTTTCAATGTTTGATGAAAGCCATCTGTAAATGAACGCCATTGGTTTGAGTTGTACTCAATTTTCAACTCATCGAATAATTCGTTGATATCATTACAAAAACATTACTCTTCTAATAATTAGAACTACAAAGTTTCGCTTTCTCTGCTCAGTAACACGTATGTCCTTATCAACAAATTTCCACTGCTGTAGTCTTGATACCAAAATTTCAGCCTTTACCTTCAATACATTTAAATCTTGAACCAAATCGTTTATATCATTTTCTCGAATCGTCAGAAAGAAGAAAAAGTGGTACATTACTCACCAAAGCACTTATACATTAATGATACACAAAATGATTTTGTTTTCTTCCGAGAAACAGAAAATCGACTAGCAGCAACATTACAAAAAATACATGTAAAATCACCAGAAAATATATTTTTAATCGCTCAAGGTCCATAAAAAAACCATTTTTTTAGCGTCGGATTTATTGTGACTTTTCTTAACGTTCAAGAAATTTGTGATAAAGTTTAACCCTTCTTATTGGTCATCTAAAATAACCATAGCATAAATATAAAAGCCTAAAATTCAATCAAATCAATCTCCTACCCGTAAAAGCAAATCGGTATCACTTTGACGTTGAATTTCCTTCATTTTGGGTTATTCTGAATTGGTTTATAGCAAAGAGAACATCCAAATCGAAAATAATTTAAAAAATCTTTACAAATCATAGAGTTTTAATATTTTAATTTTGCAAGTTTTATTGCTATCGTCGCAGATAAATATTAATAGGGAAAATTAGAGGACCATGTTTATAATTTCCAGATTTTATAATACTCTTTTAGAAACAGGAAATATTCTTGAAGAACAAGACTGGCCAGTACCTGCAACACTAAATCTTCTGCTTCTTGAAGAAGTATCAGGCTTAATTCACGAAGACCATCAGTTTATTATACATGATGCAAATTACAAAAGGTTTCAGAGATTGTGTGTCAGAAAGCATATGCTTTAAGGGAAGAATTACTGGACACATTAAATTTCGTTTCTAAATAGTCACAATTCATTTTGCACCTAGATAAAAGGCGTCTTCTGATTTGACATGAACGTGAAATCAGATATAATCTACAACTTGTACGAGATGGCTCATAATGTGAAATCATATGATTTTGCCAAAATATGCTTGATACCTCATTTTAAAAACAAAAATTCAGAGAAAAAATTATGTGCAGTAGTAAATCACGAATATTCAGAGAATAGAAAATTTAATAAAATATTGACGCGATATGGAGTTTCAACAAGTAACAGCCTCATAAATTCAGTAAATAGAAAACTTATTTGGGCAAAATTACTACGCAAGCAATATTAAATAAAAGCAACAAAAAGTGAATGTTGTCTTCAGCACTTTCTGTAAATTTAAATATAAGACTCTCAACTCCAATACCAAACTTTCAGAATTTGAAAACCAATAGAATATAATTTGACATTTGCGGAATGTAAATAGATTATTATAGGCCAAGCAGGATTAACTGAACATTCAAGATCATTCCGCCAAAATTAAGAAGAATCATCAACTTTAGCAAAATATTATCATTTTTTTGGCGAAATTTTTTGGACACAAAAATATACTTAGAATACTTGAAAATGGAGTATCCCAGTACCTAATAACCAGCTGGACCTAGAATATTTACCCATTTCTAACGCCATTTTGACTTAATTAAAAGAATAAATAAGTACAAACATGGAAGCATGTTTTAATTGTAATTTTAATTTAATTTTAGTTTGTTATTGGTAAAATATTTGATGGTAGATGCGTTTACTTCGTGGTACATCACACGTGTTATTGGTAAACTGATTTGTATGAATTGTGGTGACTTATCCACTAAATTCGCTAATAAATATAAGTTTCTAGAACAGAACATTTTTTCTCTTGTGTCGTACATATTAATTATATTTAGTAATTTTATATTTTTGTAACAGTGCCAAATTTAGTCAGTGAGAACGAACGCAGAGGGTTTTTCTATTTTAACTTCAGCGTAGAAATTATTTTTACTATGAATTTGATTTGTTGATTCACTGAACTCATTAATGTTTAATTGTAGTAGATCTGGAGAATTATTGGGCCAATTAAAGCGGATATAAAACTCCTGTTGTGGTTTGAAATTCGGTTTATAGCTGAATGACCTCGATATGCACGTGCTGAAAAAACTTGGTTCAAAATTTATCAATGGCTTCATTCCATAGTTCTATCAAGTCTATGGTAGTATCTGGAAATCTCACCCTTTAATGTTGAACTTGCGTTAGTGACTTAGAATTGTTTTTCATATAGTCACTATCATTGAAACATGTGCTTAGATTTACCCATTAATAAATAAATGAAATATGAATTATAGTATCATTAATTAGAAGAAGAAAAACAGTAATCGTTTTATCATATAATTTAAATACATTATCATTGCTGTTTATTGTTTGTTTGCTACTAAAGTATTGTCAATTTAATTAAGGAAATATTTTAATGTGCAATTTTCAATTATCGACAACATTTACTAGAATGTAGGTTCTTTATACGGGGCCAATGTGTCAGACACTTTTCTTCCTTAATACCTTCAATGCGCTGAAAATAGAAAAGGTGTTAAAACTTTATGATTTCTCCTATTAGGACTTTTAAAGAAGGTTTTATTTGAATATTCAACATGTTAACCGAAGCCGTATAAGGCGTCCGGATAATTACTTGACCCAGTCGCGAAGTTTTAGCGAAGTCCTAGCAGTCCGGATACACGTTAAATCCATTACAATTTGAATAAAGCGCAATTGTAAATGTATCCGAGTAGGTTAAGTTTAAATTTAATTTTATTAATTGCGTCGCGTTTCAAGTCATTAGAAAAGTTAGAAGATTAATGGATGGAATATTTTGAATTAAGGTAAATGAAATTTTAATCTGCAACTAGTGTAATAAAGTTATGTTTAAGCTTTTAAAGGATTTTGCCTCAACACTGTGAATAAAGTAGTATGAATTGATTAATTATTATAATTATTATGTGCTTTATACTTTGGTTGTTTGATTGATTTCTTTGCATGTATATCGCATTTTAATATTAATTTCATAGCCTTCTGTTTTATTTACAAATGTATTAACCATTCATGTTATTATATTTGAAAATCTGTAATAAAATCTATTAAGATTACTCTTTTTCGATTACAGATTAATATACTTTAAATTATTAGTCAACTTATCTATAACTACAGTGGAGAAGAATACGATATCAATATTAACTGGAGTTGCCGAAAATATAGTAATAAGTAAAGTTGATAAACATTTGCAGACACATGTTTCAATATTTTGATCTCGTCAGTATAGCTTTATTTAAAAGTGTAGTAAAAAGATATCCATTATTTTTGCATGAAATTTAAGGCGTTAAAATTACATGAAAAGTCACAAAAATGTTCTCATACAAAATGAGTACAAATAAGCCAATAATGGCCAAAAAAATGGCTATAATGAACTGCTGGTGAGGAAACATCTCCAGTAATATGGGTCTGAGTGGAAGAACACTACGTGAACTCCGCCCACATGTTCCCTGCTCTAAATTATTAAGTACTTTTTAAATTTATATTAATTGTTAGAATATATTTATTTAAGCGGACATGTAAAGTAAAATCAATAAATAAATCATAGTTATGATCGGATTTAGGTTTTGTTTGATAACTTGTTGCCATTTTGAAGGTAATTTCATTATGCATCTATCATAGAAGTTCTCGTTCCTATTAGCAAAAAAAATCAGACAGTCAAGTTTCATTAGTCTCTCTTGCTTTAGACAGGAACAGATGGTAATCAATTGATGTCAGGTCCGGACTATAAAGTTGATGCTTAGGAACCTCCCAGTCAAGCTTCCGATACTTCTGGCAATTCAGCAGAAAATCAAAATATCAATAGTCTAACGTTCTCATTTATCATAAATATGATCTGCGTATAACCATGTTTATCGAATTAAATTTTGTGAAGATGGATATACATACAATTATTCATTATATTACTAACAATTACTAATTTCTTCAAAATTATGACGTTGTAATCCTTCTGTAGTGCTTCTAAATAAACAAATAAAATACTTAATTAGAATATCATATACTTGTTTCTCATTAATCACTTGGTGAAACATTGTGTTAATAGAGGTTTTATAATTAAACTCACTTGGTTTGTACATTAATCTTGATAATGGCATTAAGCCTAAACTAGTGGAAAATAAAACCAAGTGAATTTAATTATAAAACTTATATATCTAACTAGAATTTAATTAATTATGCATTGCATCACCGTCTGTGTGTTTTTATTTTTATAAAAAGTATTACACGTATAGAAGGTATCAAGTATGCAAAAGTAGTTTAGCCTCTTTCACGGTATTTATCTCTATTTATATGATGCGGTGCAATAAGTTTGTAAAGGTCCCATTCAATACGGTGAATCTGTTATCATTTTATAATCCCTTATGAAAGGCGAAGGACGAAATTCGCCCGAGTAGAAAGCCATAAAAAAACGTCCATTCAATTTTTAGCGGCGAATCTGAAGCCCCTCTCGGATCGTGTTTTACAAATGTACAGAAATAGAAGGTGAAGAAAAGTGAGTGATCCAATAATAATAATTTATTTAAATCGCTTTGTGTATACACAGCGTCTTGTTTGATATAACCGGCTGCGCGCACATTTGCCTTTCATTGCGAGTCTAGTTTATTTTAAAGGGGGTTGCGCCCTTACAATGTTTACAGAGCTCGTTTTCTGGCTTGCATTATTCCTCTGTCTCTGTGTGTGTGTAAAGACGACACATCGATTAAATAAACAAAACATTAAATGTTATCATTTTGCACTATGGCCATTCCGTACCGTGAGCAAACGCGATATAAATAATGCAGATCCTAATCTTTGAAGTTAAATAACGACGCATGGAGGAGCATAATATCTATCAAACGGGTCGGTTTACAAAAATCATCCGGATTATTTGCATAAAACGCCAATAACTGTTTACTAGACTTGTATATCAAACGAGAATGCTTGGATACCACCTATGCTACTTTTCTAACCAAACAGAAATCGATTGTTTTTGTAGTCAATGTACTTGTTCCTGTTTGATTAATGTTATGGTCCTTTCCTACCATTCACTAAATAATCTTTATTTGTAACTATAAGGTATTAAATTATACAGCTTCTATTTTGATGAGCATACCAAAGTTAGTTTAATCTTTATTTGTAACTATAAGGTAATTCTATTTCGTACACCAAAGTTAGGAAAATTGTATGCTTATATAATTAACTTATTAAAAGGTGCACT
Organism: Ontholestes murinus; assembly: GCA_963969525.1. NCBI lineage: Eukaryota > Metazoa > Arthropoda > Insecta > Coleoptera > Staphylinidae > Ontholestes > Ontholestes murinus. Next base: position 56,638,694 of record OZ018396.1, read on the forward strand.
TCCATAGTTGCTGACCTTCAAGTTGGTAAACTTTCAACCAATTATAGTTGGTACATTAATTTAAGTAATTAAGTTAATTGCCTAATTACATTAAAAAAAAAAACTGTTATTATTGAACACGCGCAGATATAAGCACTGCATTATTTGATTATCAATGTTAAATGCATAAGAAGGTAATTAATTGTGTTTTATAAACTTTTTAACATACAGTAGAAACCATGTGATGACTGAAATAAAAATATATATGTAAGGTTGGCTGAGTGGTCATTGGCCAACCCTGTAATCAGTAAAACATCAGCATGAGTTTTAATATATTAAATGACAAATTTATTATAAACGAATTTGTTCTTTGTTTCTGGTGATATAGGCGATAACAATCAATGTTCGTTATTTGTTACACCGCATTAATCCGAACAATGGGCCAGCATGTCGATATTAGACACAAAACACATTAAATCTTTGATGCATTGTGCATGCATGAACATATACAAACATGCTGTACTATTTTGCACACGCAAACCTGAATATTTGAAATTAATGGAAGATTCAATATTGGTGAGGAATTGCAAATTCGAATTAATACTGAATCGAAACGTATTTAATCAACCTAATAGCCGTATTGATAATGTCAATATTATTATTAACGGTAGTTCAACTCGATCTTTATTGATATGAATGTATAACAGGAATATATATGAATTCTAAATTCAGATAAACATAATATCACAAGATATGATGGAGTGAGGTGCATTTAAGTTTTCTTTGCATAATTTTTATGTGACTGATTAAAAAAATCGCGGCCTTGCTTTCACGTTTATTCAGAGGGGAATGGCGTTCGAAGAAAAGTTTGGAATTCAATCGATACCCCGCTATTTACAAGAATGTGGAGGGTGGGTTACGGAGTTTTCGATAATGACTGCGAGGGAGTTTATAAAACGGAATAAAAAGTTGCTATTTTCATAAGGATTTGTATTCCCGAAATTTAAATACCCGTTGCAGATATTTTTTTACATTATTTAGGGTAGTGGAATACAATATAACAACACAATAAGGGATGATATTACATAGAATTAAAATATGAAAGGTTTGGGTTAGAAGGAAATTTCAATATTGCGAAATGCTTACTTGGTATATTTCACTTTACAATATCCTGTTCATAATATTATCTAAAAATTATAAATTATATTAATAATTACTTAAATTTAGGTCACAGGACTTGCGGACGGAGTTCAATATTTGTTCTTCCGCTCTGACCCCTTCTTCGGCTTCAGATGATGGAATTCTCTTTCACCGAAGTATTTTTGCCACACGAGTAATATTTTGACCATTGCTTGATTGAATTATAAAGTAAACTGATTAATACATTTTAATTTGAGCATAAAAAGCAGTAAAATTAGCTGGTTGTGCAATTTAGACAAGTAATATTCATAGCGGGGTCTTAGTTGCTCTACCAAAAAGAAAAACCATGTTTACGTTCTAGAGAAAATATTTCTTGATTAATTTTCTTACTTATCTCTTGGTGAAACATTAAGAAATAATAGGTAGATAATTGACAAACACTTGGTTTGTTTCACTACCTATTACTATGGAAAATATTGATTTTGATTGGAAAGAAAAATAAGTACATAATTACATTTTAAGGTAGTTTCTTAAGGATGGATGATAGCCACGAGAAGTAAGTTTTCCTAGAATATAGACGTTAATAATTGTCTGTTATATCCGCTAATGTCAAATCTGTCTCGTCAGACGATAACATAATCAAAAACAGTTTTATCATAATCGTCACTTTTAAAGGTTCTGAATTAGCAAGTTAATGCTTTGGGATGCATGTTAAGGTGCTCAACTGCACGCGCCTTCTTCAATTCGAATGAGGATGGTAAGTAGAAACAGCGCGTGCCCTATTCAGTAGGAATGGAGGTGGTAAGCACAAAAGGGCGCGTGTCTTAACCGACCAAAAATAGTGAATTAACATATAGTGCAGATGAGATTAACTAATTAAATTGTAAATTTATTGAAACGACAGTAAAACAGTTTTTCCACAACACTGAACATTTAACCCAGAAACCAAGTCGACAACATTTCTATTATATAATTAACAATGTATTTAATGTTTGAATATTACTTATCAGTAAAATCCATAGCCTATAGTCTGGTAAGTATTCTGTATTTTAAATTTTTTTTTTAAATTTTTACCCAGTAAATGGTTTATTTGATAAGTTTCCGACTATTTCATATTGTAGACAAAGCTGTTTAAATGTTTTGGTAATTGATATTTATAAACTAGCTTCTTGATTTTGAGATACTGAACGCTAATTGCAATTATTAAAATGTGATATGATGGCGGAATGTATATTTTGGAGCGTTGAAAGAAAGCAATCTAACTAACTAAACAGTTAATTGGTACTAAATTAAATTCTCACACTGTTTTTGAAATAAGCATCCAATTTCATTTGCTTTGATTGTTGCTTCCTTTCTTTCAATACTAACATAAGGTCGAACGTCAGCTGGGATGCTTATTTTAACATTTGCACTTCGATTGAAATCCCCATCTATCTCACAGAGCTCATCTATTAACCTTTCTATAGAAGAAAGGATTTGAGTAAAATCAGCCATATTTAGGGTTTTCCCATTATTTTCTTTCTCATCCTTCTCCTCTTCTTCTTCAATTTTCTAATTGAGAACGATCTAATACCTCTATCAACTCTTCTAATTCTTGATTTGAGAGTGGTTGGTCATGCAGCTCTAACAGTTCGGTCACATCTTCAATTGTGACGTCTTCGAATCCACATCGCGCGTAAGCCTGATAATAAATAACAAAAAGGGGGACTTGTGGCAGCCCTCCGACTACACCAGAGAAAGAAAACACTGCCGGGGGACTGGACAGGACACTTAGAAATACTGCAGCAAATCGACCCGGCCCTTCTGTCCAAACCGACGGACATTATGTCCAGGAAGCTCGAATTCGAATTACCGTTTAAGGTGTCGATCGAGGACCCCAAAACGGCTTTGATAAGAGTCAAGGAGTTTGGACGAGGGATATCAGCCTGGTACACGGATGGTGCCAAGAATACCAGAGGTACTGGAATAGGCATTTATGGCCCTAATAAAAACCACACAAGCTTCATGGCTCTGGGCACGACGCCCACGATTTTGCAAGCGGAAACGATTGCAATTGATATGTGCGCCAGAGAATGCTTCAATAGGCACCTAAATGGCGCGCATATATACATCAGCTCAGACAGCCAAGCCGCATTAAAGGCCGTTCGAGCCTATAGTCAAGGCTCACGGACTGTCTGGGAATGTCGAAGATCCCTCTGGCAACTGGCGAAGAACAACTTGTTGACCCTCATGTGGGTCCCAGCACACGGGGATATTAAAGGCAACGAAGTGGCCGATGAACTCGCAAAAAGAGGTGCAAATGCCACTCTTATAGGACCAGAGCCGTTTTGTGGACTCCCCATGGCGCATAGAAGAGAGGTGGTGCAAAAATGAGAAGAGGACACAAGACGTAAGCATTGGAACAATGTACCAGGTCTATGTCAATCAAAACGACTCCTGAAACTCGATCACAGCCACAAGGTGCTTGAACTCACAAGGAACGACCTAAGAACTTTCACCGGACTCATGACAGGGCATTGTGCCCTCCGATACCATTTGTGGAAAGTGGAAACTGCAGATTGTGTGAATCGACAGATGAAACTACCGAGCACATTGTGTCGCGATTGCTCACAAGCGTCTTTCACACTTCGGCAGGGTCCGATTATCCCCCAAAGAAGTGAGCATTATCACCCCAAGATAGTTACCAGGTTCATGGTGGACGTGGGACTGCTTAGGAAGTGATTGGTTAAGGGTAGAACAATAGATCTGTTAGGTCGCAGTTCACGAGAAGCTAACACACCTCACTAAGACCCTACTTAACCTATAACCTATAAGCCTGATAATGTCTTCGTTTATGAACTTATAATGAAAAACACGATCGTTTTGAGTTTAGCTCTATTTTGTAGATACTGCTACAATTGTTTCACCACACAGTAGCTTCATCAGGCAGACTAATGAAGTCTTCGTTTATGTTAATGTTATCTACCTCTTCTACACTTGCACCTTGTATAAATCCAGGCAGAAGTTTACGCCAAACGCCATTTAAACAATTGTTTGTCATTTCGTCCCCAGCAGATTTCAGATTTTTGATTCCTTTTAAAATGTCGTATGACCGCCAATAATCTTTAACGGTCTGATTGGAATTATTATATATCGCCTTAATCATTGCTTTTAATGTTATGCGCAAATAATACCCTTTAAAGGTTCAAATTACCCCCTGATCCATGGGTTGTAATACGATGGTTGTGTTAGGGGGCATATAAGTTAGCTTGACGTCCAATCCCGTATCTAAGGTGCCAGGATTTTGCGGATTGTCTAATAGGAGGAGGTTATTTCGGTCACAAAATTAAGCACATCAGTTGCTGAGTGATCCAGCCCTTTTTATTCCACCTCCAAAAAATCTGACAGGGAGCTTTTATTAAGAACTTTAAAAGCCCGTGGATTCTGGGAATGATACACTACCATTAGCTTTAATTTTAAGGAACCAGAAACATTTGATCCCAAAAGTACAGTAAGTGTATCTTTGGCCGCTTTAAATCCAAGAGCGCTGTGTTCTTCTCGCGAAATAAACGTTCTCGATAGCAACTTCTTCCAATAGAAGCCTGTTTCATGAAAATTGAAGATGAGATCTGCACGGTAGTTGCCTTGTTCCATAATTTCTTGAAACATTTGAGTGTAAGCTGCCGGTGCTGCTACATCAGCGCTCGCTGCTTCGCCGCTTAGTTTAGTGCTATGGATATTGGTTCGAGATTTGAATCTCGTGAACCACCTAGTGCTTGCCAAGAAAGTTTCGTCAGTGTTTTCTTTGCTTCGCATATGACTGCTTGTATGACAGAAATATTTTTTTGATTGGTGTGGTCAACCCACAATGCTAACAGTAGTAGTAGTAGTAGTAGTAGTGTCTGACTATCGACCACGCGAAGATCAATTAGGAGGAACTAGCCGACTCTAGAACCTCCCCTGATCTTGAGGATCATGAGGAGGTTCTAGAGTTGGCTAGTTCAGGGTCAAAATGAAGAAAGGTTATTAGTGCTTTATTCGTCAAATAAAAATTTGATCTTCACGTAACTCAATCAACCAATTTGTCAGAGTAGGTCCTTGACATTCATATGAACTTGAACGACCTTGACCTTCAAGTGACCTTGACCTTTAAATGACCTTGACTTTCGAGCGGCCTTGATATTCAAATGACTTTCAAGTTGTAATGGCCGTCAAGTCACTTTGACCTTTAAAATACTTTAATTGGGAGAGGGGGATCGCTGAAATTAAATAAATTGAATGGCAATAGATTATCGAAATTAGTTTTGTAAAGAGTATTTTATTTGCAATCGGCAAAAATGAATCCAATGTGGGTGCGAAGAGTATTTAGAGGAGAGGAGAGCCTTACAGTCTGCTGGTTATAGCTATAAAAGTTTTATGAGCATGTCTTTGGATTCTGGAAAATAGTTTCCAAATTTAACAACTTGCAGCACAGGATCACATTCCGAAGCCATTGGGATGTATGATGGAACAGTGGTGGAAATATTTAAACTGGGTGTATTATGATGAGAGACCACTAAAATTTTATGGGGAACGTCACCATCGGCTACCTTTCAATAGTGGGGTTGGATTTAAGAAATATATAGCAGTTGCCTTATTTGCTGAACATTCTGGAAGGCTTATGAATACTTCTTGGAGTCGGAGATATATTGTCGTCATCAAGAGAAAGTTCTGGGTAGACAAAAATGGATTGGTGGTATTGTGTGCATTGTAGGGGGCTCGCTTATCGTCAGCCATCATGTACAATGTTTTTTAGAACGAGATACTCTAAAACTGTTTTAATGAGTGGTGCTAATGTAGTAGAATTCATTCGACCTGAAAAAAAATGGTAAATTAAAAATGTAATTTAATATTACAATATTATATATGTTATACAGTGTATCCTGTTAATGTGGGGAAATTAATGAACCATAGATTCGAAGGATCAAAATATGATGAATTAACATTACAAAAGTTTACGATTATGACGGAAGTAGTCTTCAAAGTGCCAAACAATATTATTAATTTTATTTATAACAATTGAACGCTACATTCGATCTGACTAAAATGTATTAGTGTTGATTATCATAATACAACATGGGACTACAAGTTTCATAACTTTGTTTTTATGAGATGTTGCTAAATATTAGTAAATTAGGAGAAGTAAAACTCTTATGTTCCATTTTATTTTCAGAAAACTGACACGTTAAACTCAGCTTTAACTTTGATAATGATCCGCAAGGACCGAAACACGTGTCAGTTATCTGAAAATAAAGAAATTGAACATAACATGAGTTTTACTTCTCCTAATTTGTAAATTTGGTTCCATCAAGAGAGTAGCAGAACAAATATCGATTAAATATTAGTAAATTGAGAAATTCTCCTGTGTAACGTATATATTTTATTGCAATCCACTTCTCAGAATTACAACTCATTCAAGATCTACCATGAAGTAAACGCCTCTACCATCAAACAATTCTTAAAACATTTTTATCCGTTTGTCTAACTGCTTATTGATACCGAGTCCTCTGGTCGTAAATTTGCATGTTTTTATTTGAATCCTAATTATGAATGCTAAAAGCAAAATTAGGTACAATTAAACTATTTATCATAACTTCCATTACCTTTAATTTTTAAGTAATATAAACGCGTATCACCTTTATAAAGGTACAAGGAGCTAGTTAGGAACAACAAAAACGAACGCAACTTTTCGCAACGTCCGCTCGACTTGTAATAGCTTAAAAACTCAAGCTTTCATATTTTTAAAGTGATCACATTAATAGTAGTGTAATAGAGCTGATACAAAATTGGGAGCAAATTTTTATCATGTAATAAAATTTTGGAGCTCATCGCTGATCACTATTTCTAAATAATTTGGTTATAAGCTTGAAATTTGGCCTAAGTCATTATTTAAAAATTAAACTCAATATGGTTTAACTCCAATTGCATTGATTTAATTGATCAATGACTAGATTGCATAGTGTATAATGAATAAAATTGTTTTCAGAGTTTAAAATTATGCAAAGCGATATTGGATTTTGTAAGTCCTCGCCACTATGCTTGAAAGGTCTAACAGTTGGTCTGAAAAGTTCGTATCGTTTCTAAGAGAGGGCGTCACTAGATATTTTCCAAATGATTTTCAGTGTGAAGTAACCTTCAAACGATATGTTTGAAGGTTACTTCAGCGATCGGACAATTGTTTCGTGAGAGCATTGTAAATAAAGAAACCTTTACGTTGAATTCTCATTTAACCTGTGGTGAAACATTTTTATGTTAATTAGAGTATTAATTAAAGAAACTTTTGTTATTGGAAAAAAAGTAGATAAAAAGGAATTTCGTGTGTTAATGAAACAGTGTTTTTTTAATGGGAAAAAATAGTGCTGGAACAAAAACTTGGCTTGAAAAGTGCTTCAGCGGAAGCAATCATTCGCAAGTGGTTTGCTAAATTCCGTAGAGGCTATATGAGCACCGAAGATGATGAGCGCAGTGGGCTTGCAAAAGAGGATGTTACAGACGTAAACATCAAAAAAATCTACAAAATTTTGAATGACCGTAAAGTAAAGACTCTGAAGATATCAAAAGAAAGTGTTGGACATATCGTACATGAATATTTGGGTATGCGAAAGGTCTGTTCAATGTGAGTGCAACAATGTATTGATGATTCAGAGCAGTGTTTGAAACTGTTTAAAGCGAAATAAACAGAAGTTTTTGCGTCGGTATGTGACATTGGATGAAACACGGATCCATCACCACACTCCAGAGTCTAAGCGATAGGTCAGCTGAGTGGACTGCATGCGACGAACCCAATCCAAAGCGAAGAAAAACACAAAAATCGGCTGGCAAGGTTATTGTGTCTGTATTTTGAGGTGGGCATGGTATAATGTTCATTGATTATCTTGAAAAGGGGGAAACAATCAACAGCGATTGCTGGAGCGTTTGAAGGATGAAACCGCGAAACCCATTTGAATCTTCATCAAGACAATGCGCCGTGACAGAAGTCGATCAAAACGATGATAAAACTCAATTCATTGGGCTACGAATTGCTTCTACGCTCACCGTATTCTCCAGATTTTGCTACTAGCGACTATTTCCTCTTTGCAGACCTCAAGATAATGCTCGCTGGAAAGAAATTTAACACTAATGAACAAGTAATCGCCGAAAAAGAGACTAAAGACAAATCATACTACAAAAATGTTATTGATAAGTTGGATATCGCTATAATCGGTGTATCGCTTTCGAAGGCAACTATGTTGAATAATAAAATTGAATGTTTTTTCCTTCAAAACGATACTAATTTTTTGTTAGTTTATAGAGGGTTAGGCTACGGTGCAAATATGGCAGTTTCAACCCCTGTGTTGTGTGATGAATTCGGAATCTTTAAAATCAGAATAGTCGCAGTGTTGGCGGTTAATTCAGCTTAATTGTGCAGTAAAAACTTATTCTTGATTATAAATATGGTTCACTGAACATTTGTATATTTATGAGAATTATTATCACATTATAAATATTTGCAAAAAATAATCAGATCACTTTATTTACACTTACAGGTATGTAAATAATTTATATTATAAATACCACATAATTTTGCATTATGCATGTGTATCAGGATTTTTCATTGAAAAGAATATCTAAAATGTATGCTAAACTATTCGACACACAATTGTATTGAAATATTACCTTAAATAAAAAAATAATAAGTTTGTTGGAAAAATTCTTAATGAAAATGATAATAATTTTGTTAGTTTACTAGTGTATGTAGTTTCGAGAAACTTAATTTGTCATCATCAAACTGTAGTGATTTAAATATCCACTGTTTGCCAAATATATACCTTATTTTGTAAGGCATTAAAGAGCGGTTAGAAAATTAGATCGGTTTGTTCTTTAATTAGCGGATTTTCGGGATGAATTTATATATGTAATTGTGAAACTACAGAGACTTCAATGGGCAGGACACCTGCTAAGAATTCCGGAAGTGTGAAGAAGTGCAAGATGAAAGGCAAAAGGCCAATTGGAAGGTCAAGAAAGCGTTGGGAGGATGATGTTGAATAAGACACCAAAAAAGTCTTAAAGCTAAGGGGTTGGCGAAGAGTGGCGATGGACCGTAGAGAATGGAGGAATAAATTAAGGGAGGTCTGGGCCCGAATTTGGGCTGTAGAGCCATTGAATTGAACTACTGGTCAAATTTGTAACTCTGGTTAGTGAAATTTGATTAAACCATACAATCACCAAAACATATGATTCATTGTTAAATTTTGAATTATTCTTTTTGTGATAAAATCCTCTTATATTCACTAATCAACTTTAACTACTGCTCGGATTTTAAAGTATTTCGTTTTGGAAAGTGCAAATGAAATTCTCTGAAAGTCTCTGAAATTAAAATATCGTATTGTTGAAGACATTAATTTCTGAATAATACATCTTGATAATGTTTAATAAAAACACTTCTTTAAAGTGTCAGAACTTGTCAAAGAAAGTCTTTTTTTAATTAACACTTACTTATCATGAGTATGGTTATGTTTACAACAGCTTGAGCTACTTGTTCCAAAAAGCGAATGGAATTTAACACGATGGAAAACATAAACATATTTGATAAACATTTCTATTACACATAACACATATGGAATTAATGCACAAATTAAAATAATGTATATTTTAATTATTTTCCTAGAAATACATTGAATGTACACGCTAAGATAGATAATTTTTTGGTAGATCTGTTATCAATATTACTAACAATGTATAGCTGGTAATTATACGATGTTATATTTTATTTTTCCCGACAAGAATTAATTAATTATAATAAGACTAACCTTTAGTGCCGTTCCGAAATGTATGTGTGGTGTAGAAATTTCAATACAGCTGGTTAACATCTGTTAGAAATTGAGGAACAGCAAACGCTGTAATTATCACGATCATTATTATAATCGTCCAAAATATTTAGTATTGTGTAAGTAAACAGATGAGGTATTATTATTTATACATCAAGGATATTAAATTATGTCTGGATGCGTGAGGACGAGATAAAATCGTTGCTTGGATAGGTCGTTATCTTATCAAGACGCTTAACAGAAGTATTTAAGTAAACATTTAGTAGCTGTCAGGCGTGTCAGCAGTATTTTCACACATAATAAATTAGGCGTACGGTGGGCATAACCGAAAAAAAGTTACACGCGTTGAACCTTTTGTAGAATAAATATAATAAATATTGCTTATGGTGCTACGGTGTTCTAAAATAAAAGGGGTTGCACGGCAGCGCATTGCTCTTTTATAGCAACGACTCTTTTTTTTATCTCGCTCGTCCTATACAGCCTGGTAGCAGATGCACTGACAATTTTATTTCTTTCTGCCCCACTGCTGGCTGTACAACACAATGTGGTTCTTTTTATGACAACAAAACACGCCTGCTGATGTCATGTTGCCGTATAGACTTACGTAATTGTATTATTACGAACGGATTTAGGTATTCTTACGTTTTTAATATTGTGGGCAAATGGAAATGTCAGTGTACTTGTTCCTTTTTTAAATTCCCCTTCGGTAAAGATTTTAATTTAAAACCAATTGAGTGATAGTAAGCGCTGTAAAAAAGTTTTGCTAACTTATTGTAGTGTGATCCGTAGCGGGATCACGTTTATCGCAAAATTTGAATGTTGAATGTTGAGTGAGGTAGGTTAAACGAATGTAGTATAGAAATTTTCTTTCATTTCACATAGTTTTAAAGACGATATTTGGTAGCATCTAAAAACTATATTATAATAAAGTATATTGATAACGAAAAAGTATAAAATATTTTTTATAGCCATCACAATGTGGAAATATGAACTTGAAAGAGGTTTAACATTTCGCATGAATATTTATTATGGAAGTGGGAAAACGCTGGGGGTATCCGTCATTATATATGAATTACTCGGCAGTTTTAATAATACCGTAATGTTGTTGACCCATGCTTTATCCTAAAAACACACCGGAAGCAATTATCGCTGTCTCCACTTGATTATTTGAATGGACCGCCATTCCTTTTCATGCTTTATTCACGCTGCAATATCGGTTTCGGCCTTTATTTTTGCCCCCCTGAGAAAAAAACTCAATTATATTAAATATTGGTATAACATACTCGAGATCAAGGCCACAACAATACACGGCGCTAATAGAGTTTCCGTTATAATTATAGATATTAACGTTTACTGTTCTAACGTATTTGAAGGATGTAATTTTCCCCGTTTACTGCCGTAATAGAAGTATATAATTTTAGAAGATTTAGATTTGCGAAAATTAAATTTTACAATCTTTTACCATAATATTGTAAAATGTTAGATATCTATAAGATTTGTTTTTTAATGGGTGTGTTTACTTATTTCTTTTAGATAAGAAGGTTTATATTTCTTTAGCTTCCTGAGTGAATGCAACTAATCAGGGAGGTGCGAGGGTAGTTTGGCTCTTTGGTATTTAGTCTTCTACTCGTCAATTTTTTTTAAACTCTCGCACAGACAACGCAAGGTTTGCTCCTGAGAATGGTGGGTTTCTCAGGAGCGAACCGTCCGTTGTCTGTGGGAGAGTTTAAAAAAATTGACGTGTAGAAGATTTTAAAATATTTGAGGTTTTCACCACTTAAATGGAGAGTCAAGCAAACATATCATTTGAAAATGCGTGTATAAGTTTGAAGAAAATTCAAAAAACGTGTTAACCAAGATTATGCAAGAATGACAGTGAACGTGAATAGTCTTAACCAGCCTGTTCCTGACGATCCGAACCTTTCAATTTGGAAGCGTACAAACACTTTAAATGCACTTCGATCGCATATTTTATGCACCTATACCTGCACCCCTAAAAAATTCAATGTCAGTCAATGTGAAATTTTTCATAGCAAATTGATCTTCAGGAGAGGTGACATAAATTAGCCTCCACGCAGTCCTAATTTAACCCCTATGGACTTTTTCCTGTAGGGTTATCTCAAATCAAAAGCTTGTGCCAATAGAGCAAATTCTCTGACCAATTTGAAAGAAAATATCCATCACAAAATGGCAGTCATCGCAGAGTTTACCTGCTTAGCCGTCATAAGAAATTTTAGTGTTCAAATAAATGAATGTTATGACTGCGAAGGCTTAAATTTAAACGATATTATTTTTAAGCATTAAGGTGCCAAATTGAATAGTTTAATAAACAATAAACACATTTTAGATTAAATGGTCTACTAAACTACACACTGTACTTCATAAGATATAGTGTGATAATATAACACGTTTTACATTTCATCACATTCATATTGCCTCCATTTAATTGGATTATAATTTGTTTCCACTGTTTTCAATAGTAGATATTCAAATCTGATCGATCTTATAGGTTGAGAACTATTTCAAATAACAAAATAAGAACTTTTTGTTGAAGATTGTGGATACACTGCAGTTTTGTTGAGTTAAAGATAAGGTTTTCTCATCAGGAATTTGGAAATCATCGAGTAGATGGTTAGAGGCATTCTGAATAACAGATAGTATTTCATCCATTTTAGTAGGGCTTTCAGCGTTTGCATCTTCGCATTATTAAGTGATTCATTCATTTAATATAATGTTCAAAATAACAATCTTCTTAAAATGATATACACCTGCTTCCCTGAAACCATTCGTAATTACTTTTGTGTTTAAATTTCTCCAATCATCATACACAACTATCTTTGTTCCCAAGAAGCCTTCGATGATTTGAACATGCTTATTTCTAAGGATTGATGCATTTGTGTTGGATAAGGGTTAGTATTAAAATTGTAACATTAGCTTCACAAGCTTTTTCTAATAGTCAGATACTAATATGGGTAGAAATACCATAATTACATCCTTCAAGAGTAAACTCCGCCTTTCAGCTTGTAGACGTAATTATTTCTTACTATTTTATGGATTTTTTATTATATTTATAAAGCAAGTCTGATAAAGTACCAATAAATAAATAAATATATTAATAAACTGGACGGTTTGACCCAAAAAGTAGTATTTTCTAAGATGCACCATTGATCCCAGATATTCTTCCACTTAAAACCTAATACAGAAACTATTATATTTTCTCTTTTAGGAACACTTATTATTCGAGTATTGGGGATATTTTGACAACCAACTACTTAAATTTTTAAGGGATCAGAAACCTAAAAACCAATCTTCTCCAGGAAGATCATCTTTAAACGGAGTGTTGAGATTATTACTATTTCCAAAGTCTTTAGCTTTTCATGTTCTTCTAAAATGACTGCATTGTTGACATGCTTTCCATTCAATGTGTTTAATAATGTTTTCTATTTTGCATGTGCCCTGTCCTAATTTCTGTTGAAGTTTCTTAAATGTTTATGTTGTATATGCCCTTCGGGTTGATTTTTAATATGATTTCGAACCATTATGGAATTTAAAAACTGTAAACATATTATTTATTTAGGTCAGCGTTATAGCATTAAACCAGGAAAAGTAGAAACATGGTCATACCGCACCTCATATTGCGAAAATTATATTTCAAAGTAAATAAATCAAAAACACACATGCTTTAAGTCGAAAAATAAATGTATCAACTTGGCTATATTATGAATAATTTAAGTAGATTTAATTATTTTGCATTTTCATTGATGTTTCAATTTTCGGAAAGTGTAAATGAATACAATGTTCATCTTGAATTCCTAATCTCTATGAATTTAATAATTAGTAGTAGATGTAGAGAACCTACCTTTGTGCATGTAATCAAGGAGGATATGTTGGACATCACTCTAGCTGATGCCTTCATAGCAAGTACAATTCAAAATTGATATGTTGTGGAAGAACCCTCTTTTTTGGACCGATTTAGCAGATTTATTTCATAATAGATGTCACTAAGAAAGACGCTAAGAAGTGTAGAAATCCGAGGAACATAGACTCGAGCCTCTATTTAGAGGGCCTAAGTCTGGGAACCGACATCCAGACCATAAAAGAGCTAGGAACAACAGCGGCTATGCTCAAAAGTAGTATCCTAAAGGGGTATTAATCCAGTTGTCCTCTTATCTCCATCTAGAGACATGGTCTCGTGGAACAAGAATTTAGTTTGCCTCGAGATCTTGGAAAACTTTCAACAGCATAAAAAGACAGGCCACTGGAATGCCTATAGACAGTAGGCAAGAGGTTGAGACTGAGTCTCATGATTTTTTTTACGTTTTAGGCTGTTCTTGACTTATGTCAATATTTTCACTTCCCTAGAATACCTTTGCCTTACCTTCTTCCGATTACTTTTTCATTGCCCTAGCATTCTGTAAATCTAACCTAATAAATCATTAATTGTCCTAACGCATTTTTGACCTATCCCAATTAATTACACAGGCCAACAAATTTTGACTTTTTGAAAGTTAATTTTGATCTGACATCTAATTTTATATAATTTTGATCTGATGAAATCAAATCCCAGTGTCATTTTGCCGATGTAAAAATATTTCAATGTGCAAAAGAACAGCTTTAAGGCTTCTTTTGGAGGAATCAATAAAAAGCCAATAATCATTAGTTACCCTATCGTAATATTGGCACATCACCTATAATCAATCGCTACTATTATATAGACATAACTCGTCTTTACTTTAATTAATAATTTAATAAAGGATGATTTAAAAAAAAATTAAATATTTTTTTTTGGTAATGAAAACTTTTATCATTTTTTAAGTTATATAATTTACACGTCCATTTTTTTCGTTAACCATTACACTCTATTTACTTCAAAACTGAATTTTCCCTCTAATACCATTAGCGAGGAGTGTACACTCATGTGCAAATTTACTCTCGTCAACCGGTTTTACTTTGATACGATTATTACCATACAATATATTGCACGCTATATACCACTTTTTTCAGCATGTGTTAAAAATTTCAACTAGACACTGTTCTCTCGACATGTGCGACCCCAGCTGATACCCTTTAGGGCGTTACTGTAAAAAAAAATTGCGTGTGAGTCATGTCTGGCCACGATCGATGAGGGGGTTTATTCCACCCTCCTATTATGTAAGGTAATTCCTCTAGGGTAAGACATAAGTGTGTCTATAGAATGTGGGTTAATAATCACATCAGACGTGGGGAGTCTTGCCAGGGGTGCATATTTGATTAATTTCCTAGATTTATTCTAGTTTTCTCGTGCCGTATTTGCACTCCGTGAGAATATTGGTTTGTCGACGGCGTAATTACACTTGAAATTCCCTACATTTTGGGGTGGTGTGTTTATTCAATTGTGGAAATTGCATTTAGGTACAATATGTTGTTCGTGTTATTTATGGGATTAACGCTATTCTGGCATAATAGCCTCTCCAATCACTATTATAATTATTTTTTATGTGAAGTAGATTAAGTTTACTTGAAAAAAAAACGCCAATGAAATTAACTGCCAAAAAATATAAACAGTATTACATTTTTTTTAAGTTTAGAAATAAATTAATTGATTAGAGGTTAATTAAACCCTTGAAGTTCTTTCACAATTGTTTAAATTCATCGTAATTTAATTGTTTTTCTTCTAAGTAAAGGTATCTACAAATTAATTAATCTCTCAATAACTTTTTTAAATTTTTTTGTACATCTTTGAAAATTGAATATTTAATTGTAAAAGAAAAAGGCTTAAAAATGGAAAATTACCCAAAGGAAAACTTAACAGCGGGTGACAGAAACTGCGATAGTAACTACAACAATTATATCTACCAAATTATCATCAGAAGAGACTGTAGAAACCAAAGAAATCCACAAACATATCACTGACGATAAGTTTAAAATGAGCAAAAAAGAAATAGCTAAAGAAAGATTCTTCTTTTCAATAACCAACAAGAAGAAATTATTAAAATAGAGACTGATAAAATAGAAAAGTCATTTATTTAAGGATTGTAATACAAAGGTATCACAATACTTTAAATGGTTTATTAATATTTTACCTAGTTAATAAAAAAAAACGATATTATAGAAAATATAAAAGTATTTGGATGCAGATGAAGGCACCTGCCGTCTTTTTTGAAAATTTCTTATTTCTTGTGGTAAAATATATGCCACCGGTAGCTACTCATTCCACTACTGGTGTGTACTGCATGCCCGTTTTCTTCTTCTTTATTCTTTTTTTTTGTTACGCCCATATCGCATATGTTCGGCTTACTTCTTCATTCTTCTCCGTTCCAACTAGATGGCCTAGCGATTGCTCAATCCACGGCTTAATTTTTGGCATATCGGTTTCCTGTTCTTTCTTCTACATTCTCTTCCTATGCGACTCTGACATCGGCCGCTACTCTTGCTTGTCTTTTGTTCTTCTTCATGCTACCGATGACTACTCGGTCTACCACCAGTATTGCCATGATTATTTGTCACCGTGCCCTTGTACGTTGCTCTACATGAGGCCGGTTTCTGTGAGTGAGCAATTGCAATTCTGTACCACATATAAGCATATAAAACCTACTTCGCCTAAAAATGGTTGGTTAAAATTATTTGGCCGCTTTAGACCAAGCAGGGATTAGATTCCCGGGTCCCCTATCTCGCTGATTTTGTGTAAACGAACGAGAAAACATGTTCTACGTTATCTACTCCATTTATACAAGCATAGTATTCCGTCTCTGATATCTTGTATTATTTTTCTTTGAATTTTTTTAAAATAATTGTAAAAGAATATGAAGAAGAGGATGAAATTGAGCTTATATATGAGTAAGATATTAATACAGAAAAGGATTACAAAATGTGCCAACACCAATACCTTAGATCGTGCCGTTCAAGTGAAAACATCGCAGAGTGTTGAAGATGATTCGAATTTAACAATTCCTCGATGTTCTCGACGACCACAAATTTTGCGTAAATAACTTTACTAGGTGCAACTTTTCCAAGAATTGAAAAAGTGGTCGTGGTGGACATTTGACCCATATAATTTTTCATTTATAATTGCCAAATCTTACTCTTTCTAATACAATAAAAATTTAAATCATTTTCTTCTAAATTCTTTGTTTTATTTTATTAAAAAGACAAAGTTCTTGTTGAAAAACATATTTATTTATTTATTTATACATCTTCAGACTCCTTTCTTAAAAAATTATATATACAACAAATCAGTTTAAAAAAACGTACGTCAAATTTTGGGCCAAAGAAGCACTGGCAAATTTCACATTGTATGAATAAGTTTCTTAGTATCTATTTATCCGATGTGTTACCTGGTACAATAAAGCTTTCATAAGTATAAGGATTTACTAAATACAGTTAAAGCTTTTACACTAAGTTTTATATTTGCATAATAATTAAAATATTAATCTCATGACTTTTTACAGTCTCATATAAACATCAATTATTGTATATATTGTATATCAGTATAATACAACTTAAATTAAACAGATGATTAAAAATTTAATAATTTTGAGTATCTTACAATTTTAATTTAGCTGGCATATTTACTCCTTTCAAACCAGTTACAATTTTTTTGCACTTAGAATGTCCATTTTCTTGCTTGTTTCTATACTAGCACTGCCAGTGTGAGGCAAAATCGCAAAATTCTTAAATAATGTATTATTTCAGGGCAAAGGCTCGGGAGTCATTACATTAAGTCCAGGATTATGGAGATCATCAATTAAGGCTTCCTCCTCTGCTTGTATTAATAAACACTGAAGTTGACTTCATCTTTTTAAAATCAGTCTCGTCGATTTCTTGATGCCTGGGTTTAAAGAGCAGGCGACAATAATAAAATAACCTTCCCGCAAAACCGACTAATACCTCTTTTTCTTAATTGCAATGCAATCTTAATCGTCATAACCTATCGACATTGTTGCTATAACTTTTAAATTTGAAACTGCTTCCAATACCTCAACTTTATCTGCGATAAAGCAAAACAGCGCTTCATTATCTCTAATATTTTTCAAGAATTCACTTCGTGGGACTGGATCTGGTCCAAGTCATATTGTCACATGCATCATTTAATAATATCACTGCTTCTTTATTAACTGAATGTTATATTTATTGTTGAAGCCGGTTTTGATATATTTTGCAATTCATCAGCGTGTTACAGGTAAATACATCCTTATAGTAGCGATCGCTGGTGTGACTAGTCCAGGACCAAAGGTGTTTTGTAGCCGGATCTCAAGCGAAATATCGCTATGATTCTGGAATACGGGTAAGAAGAGTTATACTTTGGAATTTAAACTTCCCGAATAACCATAAATGAAGACAATACCATTAAGATGCTATTGTCAGAGCGTTGCACCATGATTCTTTAGATACATGGATAACCACCGAGAACAATTAGAGAACTGGAAACAGCGGTAATTGTAAATACAATGTTGTAATGCAAAACAAAAATGACATCATTAATGCCTTTAAATTTTCTAAACGACGCCAAAATCCATTAGAACAGATAAATTTCATCAAAAGATTTAAGCGAAGAACTAAAGGAGACTAATAAGATAAAAGAAGTAGTAATTTTAGGAGCAAAAGAATAAACTGCTACAAAGATATCTGAAATTGAATCAAATTATGCTTCCCAAAGAAGTTTCAAAGGTTGAATCAAAGGACACAACTGTGGAAATAATAGGTGTTTTGGATGTGGAATCTAAAAATGGCATTTCTGAAACCAATCAAGTGAGATCATTGATAAACAAACAACGTTAATCAAAGAGATTAAAAGAGGCACCAGAGGAGAAAGTGGGAAGAGATCAACAAGAAAAACTAGGAAAAAAATCCTCGTAAGACAAGTAATTCGGTTTAAAGTAAACAAATAAAAGAAAACAAATGTTAAAATTGTTCCTGATGCTCAGAATAATATAGAAGATTGTAAACTTCCTTCTAAAGTGAATCACCTGTTTTCTCTGAAACTGCAAATGTTAAAATAAATCTAATTTAAAGAATGTAAACTTTAAAGATAAAGTTTAAGAAAAAAAGGATATAGAATTAGAAACCGAAACTTTATCTAAACTCCTGGAACCATTCAGTAGGTACAAATACAAAGTGGAAGACCATTTTGAAAATATATAACCTAAATTATTTGTACATTCTTTCTCTTTTTAAATTTTGTAATGAACTTTTTGCAATATAATGTATATAAGAATATCAAAGTATTAATAAACAAATATACATGTAATTCAAGGGGTGTTCAAATGAAAAGGTACAAAACGAAACTGTGTGTATATATGAATTCAAAGAATACAGAGGCCTGAGCCCAACGATTGCATTAATTAATGAGCTGAAGGATACAGTTTTCCTAGAACTCTTGTGTCTGTGACTACGCAGATTCATCAATAACAAAAACTGAGCCTGCTTGTGCAGAGTATGGATCTAAGTTCAAGTGGGAGCAGCGCGACCATCCACCCTACAGCCCGGACATGTTCCTCTGCGATTTCCATATGTTTGGTTCCTTAAAAAACATCTCAAAAGACAGAACTTCAACGGACGACGAACTCAAAGGTGCTATGAAGGACTGAGTCTCATCACGGTCACAGGAATTCTGGGAACACAGAATTTTTTGGTTCTTGAATCAATGGAATCATTATGCTCAGCCATATGGTGTATACTCTGAATAAACACTTAATCCCACGGTGTCGTTTGATACTTTTTCTTTTGAACACCCCTTGTAATACAGATACAAAATCGGAAATAACAGAAATTCCAAAACTTGAGGAACATAAAGAAATGTTAAAGCTGAAAGCGAATCGACAAGAAAAATACGGAATTTATGTGGTTTTTTATTTTTATTTTTCGATGTAGTCTCCTCGAAGATCAATACACTTTTTCAAACGGTGCTTCAGTCTCTTTTAGCCGTCGAAAAAGTAGGATGTTTCGAGGTCTACGATATAACTATCTGTAGCGGCGATTACCGCCTCATTTGATGCAAATTTCTTTCCTGACAGCGATATTTTCAGTTTGGGAATAGGAGACGTCGCCGAGGGGTAGGTCCGGTGAATATGGAGGATGAGAAACTAATTCGTAGCGCAACTCATTCAATTTAGACACGACAATTCCGGATGAATGAGCCAGTGCATTATCGTGGTGAAAAAGCACTTTTTCCGCAGTAAACGAGGCCGTTTCTCCTTCAATACTACATAGAATCGGGTTAATAAATCGCTGTAGTATTGCCGTGTGATCATCCTTCCCTTCTGCGCATAGTCGATGAGGAGCACACCTTGGGAATAAAAAAAATGGTCGTGTTGATCTTTCCGACAGATAGAATTGTCCACTCTTTCGACTGTTCCTTGGTCTTCGGTATGTAGTGGTGGATCCAAATTTCATCTACGGTTACGAAACGCTTGAAGAAATCCCTTGGATTGCGTTGAATCCTGGCCAGACACTTTTGTGTCTGTTGTCTCTGCTATCACTTTCAGCTTCAATCGGCGATCGGCTAACGCGACATCATGAATCTTGTCGACCATTTCATCGTTGAGAGCGGTTTTTGGGCGTCCACTGCGTGGTTCGTCACTTGTGCTTGTGCGGCCACGTTTGAACTCGCTCACTCAGCAGCTGATGGTCGAAAATAATGAAGTAAATTTTTCATGAACGTCTAGCAAAATATTTCGAATTTCTGTAGCCGTTTTCCCTCCATCCAGAAGTTTTTTTATCACTGCACGAAATTCGATTTTATCAAATTTTGCGAAACCACCTGACTTGCGGTACAAAACACACTCTTAAACAACAACTATTGATAGTAGATGTCTAAATTTTTGACAGTTGCTATAAAAAGGGTTGCCCTTGTCGACCAATGAATCCACTTCAACCATCGTGCGCCATCTTCCGATTCTTCCAATTCTGGAACAGTAATTATACGGCTATAGTTCGACTTTTGCAGATCGTTATCAAGTGTTGTTAGACATCGGGAAGAAGCCTTGGAATTGAATAGAAAAATGTCTTATTTTTCTAACATCATTAATAATTAATAAGTAATTAATTGAAGGTGTTACCAAATGAGAAATTGATGCAGCAAATCACGAAAATGGTATGTTGGATGAATCAGGAGAAACAAAATTAGAAACTATAGTAGTTGCCAAATTAAAAGCAGCTAAAGAGGATGACGTATCTAAAAAACTTAAAGGCTAGAAGGTCGATAAACTAATTGATCTAAAGTCTGCTATCACTTCTAGTGGTAATTTGAAAATTATCCGAGAGTATAATTTCTGATATCAGGAAATAAGCGTTGAATTCAATTCTGCAGCTGAAATCAAAGCCACTGAGTTATTAGAGCCAGAAAAAAACATTATCATTAAGAATTAAAAAAGAAGTCATTATAAAAACTAAAATACGCCCATAACATGAATATACAGTAGTACATGAATTGAAGGAAAATTTTAAGATGATAAAAACTAATCTAAAGTTGATGAATTAAAAAAATTAATAGTAAATAGCACCTCCAGAAATAGAAAAAAAAACACCTCCTGGTTATACAGATAAAATTAGCAAAACTGTTAAAGCAAGTGACAAACTGGAAATTAAAGAAAATGCTGAAGAAAAAGAAGAAGATGCGTTAAGCCACAAACTAATATAATCTAAAGTAACTGAAGTTGTAGATGCAATCAAAAAGATTGTTAATGATTGTAATCAAAATTGATTAAGCAAAATATGCAATAGAAAAAGGTGATACATCCGTGGAAGGCAAAAATTTATTTGAAGTAGTAACAGATAAATTTGAGTAAGTAAAAGAAGAATCCAATATTTATTTTATATTTGATGCTATGAAAGTGGATGAATATGAAGTCGCAGTTTTATAAACCGTATAAACTCGGCGTTCTAGTTTTATATGATTTACTAAAATATTTCCTTCTACTCGAATATTAATCATTTATTTCTTGAATGACTTTCTCATTTATCATTTGGTGAAACATTTTGAACTATCGCTGATGAAGGTTTAAATTAAATTACACACTATTTTCTATATTTACTCAGTAATTAATATAGATAAATTGTGAAATAAACCAAGTGTGATATAATTTAAACCTTCATCACTAATATATTATTCATTTCCATCTCTACAGTAATTTAGACAAGTTCCAATAGTGTCATCTTAAAAGCCATTATTAGCCTTCAATAAACTCACTTAAAGATTTATCACTTTTCAATATGAAATTTATGTTTGTAGTATACACATTTTATTATTAAAAATATTTTATTACACCTACTTGAAGCAATGGTTAAAATATAAATCGTGAATTACGTCTGTACTTATTTGCATATTCAGTAACTATCAAATCCGTTTGTTTGCGTGCATGAACTAACAATAAATCAAACATTTATTGAGTCCTGTTTAATTTCCCCGCCGTTTCATTTTTTATTCTTTTATAATTTCTGTGAGCGCTCCATGCTGTTCCTCTCGTAAAAGCTTTAGCGGCGATGAAAATTATGTGACAGGATGTATTTTGTGGACCCCTTATAAGCCATAAATTTTCATATTTGATTTACAACGTTCTATCGACAAGGATTATATATATTTTTAAATTAAATTTAAATACCTTTAGAGCTTCTTAAATTTAATAACGAAATAATAAAAAATATTTTCTTAATTAAATTTAGGTGCTAATTATTTGGTGAATATAAAATTAAGAAATATTTCTATAATGAAATCATGAAAAAATGTAATGTAAATCTTCTCTATACATAAAAAATTATTAATTACGTTAGTTTACAACAGGACTTCAGCCTAAACATATTTATTATTCAATTATTAAATAAAAACGTGACTGTTTAGAGTTTTGTTTTATTTTGTAGATACACTGTCACAGTGTGGTGAAACAATTTTGACAAAATAAATTGCATAATAGAGTTTCGCCAAGTATCAGCCTCATCAATCCTATATACTTATTATTATCTAATAAATTCAGTTTTTATTTTATCTGGCGATAATTTATTTTTGTTTTCTACGATTACTTCATCCTGTACTTTAATTTATATATTATTACTTGATAACTAAACTAGTATTAGATGTGGTATCTGACTTTCTATAATTAGAATGCCTTGGGGTAGCATAACATATTTCCTTACATTACTTGCACAATTATGAAATTGAATAATCAATATGAATTAATATTTAGAACTATTATATTAAACAGTTACTCTGGGTTTGAAAGTTTCCTTTCGATTAACTCAGCAAATACAAATCTTAATATAACCTAAAAAATGGTGATGTGGCCATCATAATACGTTCGCTTTAGGTTTACTCAACAATACTTCGATGTGTTTTTTTTGTCGATTTTTTTTTTAAATCAGTTTGAAATGTTTTTCGTGGAATATTTTGAAATCCACTCGATGAACGTTGAATTTGTAGAGTATACCTATGAAATGTGTGTATTTGAAACATTGAATAAATTAAATATTAATGATGACTAGTATTTTTTTAGAATATCCTTTAAATTTTGTTCTATTTTTATGTAAAAATCACTTTAAAGTATTCAATTGTTTAAAAGCCACCCAATGAATTTTAATAAAATTGGCAAGATTTATTCTTAAAATGAGTGGCTTTGTAGAAAATCAAAAATTAGTGATCACCAGTTTTTGAAAAAAATTCCTCCAAGATTAATTAAAATGTTTACTAGTTTTTTTTTAGAATTTTTACTAATTGGTTTAATAATAATAATAACTTTATTAACGGACTTCACCCTATGTAGATTAGAACAAATTTAATTGTATCAACATTGAGAAAAATAAATTCAATATTTTGAATTGTTTTCCTTTAAATTTCTTGAAACTATGAAATTCCATTTGCAGGATATATTCTTGAAATATCGAAGAAAGTAAAGATTAATTATCACTAGTTTTTCAAGAATCTCCACTCAATTTTTTGTATATAAAAATCATAAAAATGGTTTTACTTTAAATTTTTTAAAACCTCCTGGTGAATTTTGATGGGATTTGCAGAATATATTCTTGAAATATGTGGCGTTAAAATTTTGTAGAAACCAAAAATTAGTGAACTAAAATTTATTGTTTTTAATCACTTATTATTATTTTTCTACGATTTTTTTTTTAATCAACTTGCTTAATTTTGATGGAATTTGCAGGGCATATTTCCAAAATGTGTGGTTTTGAAATATTGAAGAAACCAAAAACTAGGGGTCACTAGTTTTTTTCAAGAATTTCTTCTAGAGTTTATTGTATTTTTCTTTATAAAAAATCACATTGAGGAATTTTTGAAAACCACCAGATGAGTTTGAATGGAATTAGTAGGATATATTCCTGAAATGCGTGACTTTGAAGTATTTAAGAAACCAATAATGTTCACTTTTTTTTTAGAATTTTCAAATTTGTTTGTTCTTTTTTATCATTTTCAATTTTTTGAAATTCACTTTATGAATTTGGATGAAAGTTGCAGAATCGATTCCTGAAAACTGTGGCTTGGAAATATTGAAGAAACTAAAAATTAATGATCAGTAGTTTTTTTAAGAATTGCTACTACAATTTGTTGTTTTTTTTTAATAAATATCACTTTGAAGTATTTTTTTTTTTTAATTTTTTAAAAGCACCCACAGAATTTTGATGGCACTTGCTGGATACAGTCCTGAAATTTGTGGTTTTGAAATATTGAAGAATCCAAAAAGTAATGATCAACTGTTTTATCAAAATTGTGTATTAATTTTTGTTTGTTTTTTATAGAAATCACTTTGAAGTGTTTTCTTATAATTTTTTTAAAAATCTTACAGTGAATTGTGATGGAATTGGCAGGATATATTCCTGAAATATGTGACTTAAAGGAATAAAAAAATCAACAATTAATGATCACTAGTTTTTTCAAGAATATCAACTAAAGTTGATTGGTTTTTATACAAAAATTACTCTGTAGATTTTCTTTGAATTTTTTCAAAACCACTCGTTGAATTTGGTTTTAAAATTTGTAGGAAATATTCCTGAAGTATGAGGCTATGGAATATTGAAACAACGACAAATTTCTGGTTCTTAGTTCTTCTAAAATTTTCACTCAAATTTGTTGTTTCTTTTTTAAAATAAAAATCACTTTGAATATTTTGAAAATCACTCGATGAATCATGATGGAATTTTCAGGATATAATCCTGAAATGGCTTTGAAATATTTAGGAACCTAAAAAATAAATATTACTTATTGTTTATTTTCTTATAAAAATCACTTAGATATCTCTATGAATTTTGATGATTTTTGCAGGATATATTTCTGAAACAGGTAGCTTTGGAAACCAAAAATTAATCATCACAAGGTTTTCAAGAATTTCCTCTTAAACTTGTTGATATTTTTGATAAAAATCACTTTGAAGTGTTTTTCTTTTAATTATTTAAAAAACACTTGACGAATTTTGATGAAATTTGCAGAAATGTGTGGCAGTGAAATATTGAAGAAACTAAAAACTAGTGATCACCAGTTTTCAAAAAATTTCCTCTAAAATTATTTTTTTATTAATATCTTTTTGAAGAGTTTTTGAAGCTGTTACTTGGTAAAATTCTGTAATATACACGTGGATGTGTGGAAAATTGTTCATAAGGTAAATAAAACAATAAACCAAGTTTTTATTTACCTTATGAACAATTTTCTACACGCCCAAGAAACTTGTTTTTAACAGGATGGAGCAACATTACGTACCCTAAGAAAAATTGTGCGAGAAACGTCCTGTAACCGTGTGTTACTTAAATGTAATAGTAAAATTATTTTATATTTAGATTTGATCAAGCTTACTAAACTCAATGAAGACATCGAAGTGCCAAATAAGAAATTTCATTAGTCAGTGATCGCCTTATTAGTTGGGAACCTAAATTCGTCGTGTATTATTGTTGTGCGAATGAGTTCTAAAAATAGTGCTATTGTATTTGACCATGTGGCTTAATATTACATTGAATTAATGAAGTACTTATAGGACGATATTGTTTAATAAAGTTATTTATTGCGTTGAACTTTTTTTTAAAGCGCTGACTCATTCGCTATTGATATTTCTAAGATTGTCATTGTAGGAACGTAAATTTTTATGAAATTATTCGCTTTAGAAATAATTTGATAATAAGGTATTTAAAATTCAATTACAAAATGATTGATGTTATTTATAGGGGTTCAATAAAATAAAATTTCTGTGTTGGTCAATACGGACGAGATGAATTAAAACGTCGAACTGATGCCGGCAAATCTAATATAACGATTAAATATCATCAGAAAACTTCCAACTATTATATCTATATCGGAAAACTAAATTTTTCCCAACAAGTACTTAGAAATTTAAATGTATACTACCAAAACGTTAGAGGTTTAAAAACTAAAAGAACATTATTATATAATAACATGAGTACTGGGTCATATGATATTGTTGCATTGAAACTTGGTTAGATTCCACTATTAATGATTGCGAATTATTTCCAATGAATTACAATATTATACGTTTGGATAGAAAGCAGCGAAAAGGGGATGGCGTACACTTGGATTGTATGGGGAACTTATTAATAAGCGAAGACATGGTACTCAAAGAATTACAAAGATCCAAGGCCAAATTCACCATGGGAGCAGATAATATACCTGAGTTTTTTGTGAAGGATACAGCTATCATTCTTGCTAAACCACTTACTCATATTTTTAAGATTATATTGCGAACTGGTGTTTTTCCTTCGTGTTGGAAGATGGTAAAAGTCATCCCGGTTTTTAAGAAAGGTGATAAATCTGACATTACTAACTACCGACCAATTTGTTTACTATGTAATTTTTATAAGGTTTTCGATCGGATTTTAGCTACTTATATTTATGCTTCAGTAAAACATAAAATATCAGCCAAACGACATGAATTTTTACCTAAACGATCTACATTAACTAATCTAATGTGCATTACACAATTTACATCTTCTAACATGAACAAAAGATACCAAACTGTCGTAATTTGTGTTGATTTTTCTAAGGTTTTTGACTGAATGTCACATAATATGCTGATTACAAAACTTCAGTTATTTGAGGTACCTAAGAATATTGTCACAGTTATTAAGTCGTATCTAACGGACCGACCACAACATGTAGTTATTAAAGGTCACACTTCGAAGAGCTAAATTGCTAGAAGTGGGGTACCTCAAGGGTCAAATCTGGGTCCTCTGTTGTTCGTACTATTTACTAATGACTTATCTGATGCAGTTGATTGTAACGTATTAATATACGCTGATGATATAAAAATTTATAGAACTATTCACTCTATTTGTGACTGCATTGCTTTGCAACTTGGCAACTTGGCATAGTCTCTTTCAGGTATGATGAGACACGTTCAATTAAAGTCCCTAGTGCAACGGCATGTATAAGTGAATGACAGGAGTTGGATTTTCTATTCTTTTATTACTTAATCGCACAATTTTAGTGGAAAAATAAATAAATAAATTTATTGTATTTTTTATGTATGTATCTATTCGTGTATTTTGTTAACAGGTTATCCAAAGAATAATAATAAATACATAAATAAATAAATAATGTATTTGAGCATTAAAATATAAAAGACCAAATATTATTAGTTCGCACATTTTCAAAAGTTTGAAGCATTTTGTTAACGATTTTAGAATAATTGTCATCTTTCTGGCCCCAAAAAAATCTTCACCAGTGATACAGAGCTTTCTCGTGTTTCTTGATCAAATTGAGTGATGAGATTTAACGTTGTTTATAGAAAATATAATTTCTGATTAAGAAGCTTACATTTATGGTATTAGGGCCCAAAAATTTTTGGGAATTGAATTTAGATGAAACATTTTCCTTGTTTCTCCTCAACGTAATTATCTATTTTGCCAGGAAAAATATCTAAGTGATTATTTAAATAATATAATTTAATGCTCAAATTATTTTCCAGTTTTTATGGTTTTGGTACCTGTTGGCAACGATTACAAGATATTAGCTTTCCACCCCTTCTCAACTTTATCTTCAATGTAGAGTTTTCTCTTACTTTTGTTTTAACTTTATTTTTATTATTTTTTTCTGTATGTGGGCGGTCAAAATGGCATAATATAATTTGTCTAAAATACCTCTCAAAAAGGTCTAAATGTAACTCGGAAAATGGCAAAATTGTATCACCTTCCTTCGGAAGAACATTGGTAGACAGTGAACTCCGCCAGTGGCTCATGTGTCCGGAATTATTTATTTATTTTATATTAAATGTCTATATATCATATAATAATTTTAATAATTAATTAATTTTATAAGCAAGAGAAGCAAAGACAATAAAGTATAAAGACAATTAATGAGATACATTTGGAGCACATTTGGATTACTCACCAATGTTATCTAAAGCTTTTGCAGACTAGTTTCATTATTATTAATCGACTTGAAGGATATTAGCTTTTTCTACAATCATATATATTCTAGAGCGCCACTCTTTGTATGCCTTTGCGCAACTACCTCAGACGAAAAATTATATTTAGGGTATTGAATGTTTTCAAAACAATAACGAAAAATAATATTAAATAAATTATCGTGCTTATGTGGCACGTGAAATGCCTTCAGCTGTTAGTTAAATGAACATGATTGAGCTGTTCGAAAAGCAATTACGTTTTTTTTTTTATAATTGAGGACTTAATATTTAATATAACAGACATATTTACTCTTAAGTTGATATAGAAATGTTTACTTATGAAAACTTTGATTGACACAGATGTGCCCGGTGTGTACACATATTGTTTCTCCAACAAAATGTCAATAATGACACCAAATGAGGTCGTGTTCAATATGGCCATTGGGGATGCTCCCAAACACTAGGGTGAAAGTGCCATAAAATTAGAAGACATGATTAAAGAATTAAGTGATACTTTAACAAGTGTAAAACACGAACAAGAGTACATATAAGTGAGAGAAAGGGTTCACAGGTCGATAAATGAGAGCACAATCTCTAGGGTGGTGATGTGGTCGTTTTTCGAAGCTCTCATCCTGGTGGCCATGACCCTCGGCCAGGTCTATTACCTGAAAAGGTTCTTTGAAGTGCGAAGAGTTCTATTTTATTCTGTCGAAATATTTATTTCCTTTCCTCCATACAAAAAATGTGATTTTTTACAGGAATGCATCATCAGTTCTAAATTTTTGGGTTTCTTCTTCCTAGCCGTTCCATTTCGGTTTTGTTTTTATGTTAATGTGCCTCGATCGGGTTTTACAGCAGCAATGTATTTGTGTAAAATATAAATCGAGTTTATTTCGTTTTGTAATAAAGTTGATTCAAGGTAGTAGTCTATTTTTAGGGCATTCTCAAATATGGAAAATGAAAAGCAGCATTTTCTTCGTATTTTGTTTTTTACTACAGAAAAGGTAACGTCCTATTCAAGCAAGAAAAAAAAAACTAACCGATGTCTATGAACAGAACGACAGTGTAAAACAGCTTTGCAATATTTCTATCTGGTAATTTTTAATGAAGCACTGCGTTCTGGAAGACCAGTTGAAACTGATGAAGACTCAATAAATGTATTTTGTATCATTCAATATC
This sequence comes from Ontholestes murinus, assembly GCA_963969525.1. Classification (NCBI taxonomy): domain Eukaryota; kingdom Metazoa; phylum Arthropoda; class Insecta; order Coleoptera; family Staphylinidae; genus Ontholestes; species Ontholestes murinus. Next base: position 56,668,140 of record OZ018396.1, read on the forward strand.
TGTCGAGATATTAGCCAGAGAAGTAGTTGTTTCAACAAGTAATTTGTTTTGTAGTCTTAGTAAGACTCATTGTTGTAGATTCACGAAATGTTTTCGTACTTTTAAATTATTAATAAATGCATTTATTGGTTAAAATCAATTAATAACTCGTGGATGCTCAAAGAGCTTAAATTTATTGAGTTCGATCGTTCATGATCACTAAAAACGCATAGGTTTGATATCAAAATTCGACGTATGGGTTCCAAATGTTCTTTCGGAAAGTTCTAACGTCTCTTTGATATCAATGTTTTTTTTTTCTTACACGACTAAAAATGATACACTTTTGAAGCGCATCCTTACTGAAGACGAGATACGGATTATTACAACAATGTTAAATACAAGAAATTATGAAGTTAAGAAGATGAACCGACCAAATGCTATCTATTTGATGGGAAATTAAAGGAAATTCGAACTTTAAAAGAGACTGTACTTTGTTGATAGAACACGTAGTATTTATTTTGTGACTATTGTTTCACCCTTTTTTTATATCACACCCATACAATTGTACATTTAATAATGGCCTATTAAAGGTTGAACCTGTATAAAATACTGATACAGTATATGGTTTCAAAAATGTTTTTATTATTCTACGACAATGTTTCACCACACAGTGGCTTCGTCACTAGAAAAACATGTTTTTATTATTGTACGACAATGTTTCACCATACAGTGGCTCCGTCACTAGAAACATTGTCGTAGAATAATAAAAACTTCTTGAAACCATATACTGGGTCAGTATTTTATTAAGTGATATGGACTTTCAACAAGTAACAGTTTCATCAATTCAGTTGAAACTACAGTTACAAAATAAATCCTGTGTGTGATATTAACAAAATGCAGTTTCTTTTAAAGTTACTGGTTCCAAAATGTATCATAAAGTAATACGTTCCTCCATTAGGCATACAACTCAACAGTATACTATCGTCAGCTGAGTAAATTAAATGATTTATTTAAACAGAAAAGACCAGAATTGATCAATAGAAATAGTGTAGTGTCTACTAAGATGGCAAAATGGATTGGATCAGAATAGTCTATTATTTTCATAAAGAAAAACGAAATTACTTTCTGAACAACTTAACACAATCTTTTTATGAAGATGAGTATAATCTGATTTTATTAAAGAAGCATTAGTAGTGGTAGTGGATAATTTATCGAGTAATTGTCTTACCAACATATTTATGATTTATAAGACGTGTTACGAGATGTGGAGTCAATTCAGATAAATGAATTATGCACTTCAGAATCATAATGTATCAAAATTGACTACACACGCCAAATTTATTAAATGTAGATATTCAAAAAAGTTTTTTGATGGATTGCATCACGTACCTCTAAATTAAATTATATTGTGTACTGAAATGAGAATTCAATGAAGTCAGCTATCTACAAAAGTTCTATAGCTTAAATTTGCCTTGTTTTTAATAAAAATTACTTAACTTTTTTGGGAAATAAAAAGTTCTATAGCTTAAATTTGCCTTGTTTTTAATAAAAATTACTTAACTTTTTTTGGGAAATAAATTCCACACTTCTTCAATAAATTAAAAATAGCTAGGATGATTGACCAAAATCAAAATGTTTCAGTTGTATTAGAGAAAACGAACATTTCAGTCTCATCAAAAAAATTGTTAAGAGAAATATTTTCAAGAAATTTATTAAGCTATTTAGCATATTCTGCTAAGAAGCTTATGCAACTGTAAACTAGGATCAATTATAATGCCTAATGCATTTTGAAAAGAGCATTTCTTACATGAAATGAAATTAAGGTTACTTATTCTACCTCTTCCGCACTTTTTCAACTCTCAGAAAGACGTTTTTATCTACTCAATATGATTCGATGAACATTAATGATAAAATCACAACTGAGATTGTGATATTAACATAAAAGTCATAACTTCACATTTTAGTATTATTATAACATGCATGAATTCAAAATGTTTTGAATAATTAATTATTAATAAATTTAATGTGCGTCCTATGACTCTTAACAATTTAGAGTTTCTATCATTCCCGTTTTTTTTTTTGTTTGTTTATCAATACGGTTGGTTTCTGTTTCTTGTTTCTTTTTTTTGACCCAAAATTATACAATGTGTGAAATAATTATTTTATTCGATTTTATCTAACAAGCCGTATGCTTATATCCTACTCTTATCTGATCGTACAATCAATCTCCAAATTGTTCGTCGAGTGCTGATTGTTTGTAAAGTATCTGCAGTATAAACAACGTGACTCACTGTCAGTCAATATTTACTCTTCAATTTATAAATAAATTAAACACTCTACGGTAGCAGGGTGAGAGATTATTCGAGTATCCTATTAACGTAATTAATCAAAACAGCGACAGATTTACATTTTGATACGTGAAGTTCGTATAAATTGGCGATCTTCCTCTTGCTACAGTTGACATTACAAATGTGCCCATATCCGAGTTATGAGCACTAAGTTGCATATTCTAATTCAGACACATTTATTACAGAAAGAATATACTGAAATACGTAATATTCGTCCTCTGAAATTGTAGTTTGCAGTCTTGTGTAACTTTTTTTGTGGTTTCCTTATTATTCTGAGCTATAAAATGCTGAAAGTTTTAAGTTTTACAAACTACTATGATATTACATTTGACATAAAGCAATTTTACATAATTACATTTCTATTCTTTCCTATTTTCCTTTAATGAATGTATCATAAAACTAATTCCTTCTCATTATTGAAAAAAATAACTTTCAGGATGAATGATTCTATTTGATGTCAACGTCCCCTTGAACCCTCTCAAAACGTGAAATGTGTATTTTACGACACACTCTGCGTACGCGTTTTGTAATATTAATGTGGGTCGGCCCTGAAACGCATCATCCCCAACCTAGACACTGTTATTGATTTTGCAAGGGTGTGGTAGCTGACGAGATGTTGCACTCCGGAAAGAATACGCTCTATGTGCAAAATGAACTGAAACCTGCACGGGCGGACGAGGAGTAGCACAAGAGGTGGAGTATCAGCGGCGAAAAATGCAAATTGAACTCGCAAAGGGGATAATTTAACGGCGATTTTTGAGACGTTCGCGAAAATAGGAAAACGTCAGAACCGGTTAGTAAAGAAGAGAATTAATATGCGGGGGACTTTTTTTAATTGAAAAAGCGAAGCCGCCGAGTTTATAATTTGCGGCGATTAACAAACGGAAAGTAATTTACTTTGTGCGTGCTCAAAAATTATGTTTATTCCAGAAAAAAATTACATTGTGGCGTAGGCACAGGGAGCTGAGGTCGGGCCGTAAAGTTAATTGGTAAACAATTAAATTTTATTTGTAATATTTGCTTACAACATAAACCTTGTCAAGTTTAAAGCTTTGAACGCAGTAGTTTTTTGTTAATTAAGAAAATGAAAACAAATTAAAGTATAAGATAGTATAATCATTAATTACGTGTTTATATATTCTTGAGATTTTAATGCCTATGGTATATATATTAATCCTTTATTAGCATTTTATCTACAACAACAAATTCTTTTACATAAATATCCCTTCTATCAAAACTGACTCAAAAAAAACTAGTTATTCCCACTTGTCTTTTTCTTTTCTTCTATCTTCCTTGTTATGTCCATTGCCTCAATTCCTCCTTTCAGTAGCCTTATCCATTCCCCTTGATCATACCGCCTTTTCAACGCGTCTCTAGTCCCCACACAGTCAATCCTCCAGTGCTCCCATCTTTCTTCTTCCCTTCCACACAATCGGCACATTTTCTCCTCTCATTCATCCACGTTCTTCGCTGCCACATTGCCATCAATACTTTCTCCTTCCAATCACCTCTTCCATACAAGTATTTGGGTTTGCCAGCCTCTTCTGCTATTTCTTTATATTTTGGGTTTTATATGCTTTTGTCTATTTTCATCCATCTTTCCTGTTTATCCACATCCCTCAGGGTCATCTCTACTACACTTTCAAATATTTTACCCCTTCCTACCATTTCTTTAACAGCTTCATTGGACCAACCTACTTTTTTGTACATTTCACATCTACCCTTTTCCCACTGGGTCACCGCTATATACGTTTTGTCCGTCTAATTTAGTATTCCATTCGGAATTTTTTTCTGTCCATTCATTCAAATTTTTCTTTCATACTTTGCCCATTTTTTTCCTACATCTACATGCGTCCATCTCCTGATATATTACGTACCATGGCGTACTCTTCTCAAGCCCTAACATTCTCTTCATCCACCATGTTTGTACTCCTTCCATACTTTCTTTCATGCTGAACCCCCACACTTCTGCTCCATACATTAATATTGACCTCAAGCATACTTTCCATATGGTCTCGCTCGCCACCATTGAATCTCTCATTCTCGCGCCCCATTCTCTCCACAGAATTCACCTTCTTCGACACATACTTCATGTGCTCCTGCCACCTCCATTTTGTGTAAAAATTACACCCAAGTACTTGAAACATTTCACTCTTTCTATTTCCTCTCCGTTCCAATAAAACCTTTCATCCTTCCTTCTTCCTCCCTTCATACACACCTTTACATTCGTTTTCTTTACATTTACGCTTAACTTTCTCTTTTCAAAATATCGTTTCATTCTCTCTATCATGCAATCCAGATCCCCTTTCCTCTTTGCCATTATTGCTAAGTCATCCGCATAAGCCAGCACTCTAACCTTTATCCCCCCAATTGTTACTCCACCATCCTGTCCCTGTTCCAATACTCTATCTATGTCTGCTATGAACAGATTGAAAAGCATTGGGCTCATTGGACATCCCTGTCTTAGCCCCTTGGTAGTTCTGAACCACCCCGATTCTTCCCCAAACCCTTTCACTCTACATTATGTGTTTTCATACACTCTTTCCACCCACACTCTCATTTCATTTGATACCCCTCTTTCTCTCATACATTCAAACTGTTTCTCCCGATTGATTGAGTCATATACCCCCGTCAAGTCTATAAATAGTATGTAGATCTTTCCTCCTCTCTCTTTAATTCCAATGATTTGGCTCAATGTTAGTATATGGTCCACTGCCTCTCTACCTTTCCTGAACCCTGCTTGGCTGTCGGGAATAATACCCTTGCTCTGCAACTCCACTTCTAGTCTCTCTGCCGCAACCTTCATGCATAGTCTATAAGTTGCACTTGTTACACTTATCGGCCCATGGTTAGCTGGATCTTCTTTGTCACCTCCTTTGTGCACCGGAATAATTTCCGCTTGTGTCCAACTTTCCGGTATTTCCCTCTTCCTGCTCCATATCATTTTCAGCTTTTCTACAAGTTGCTTCCATTCTTCCCCCTTTTCTTCTTTTAATATTTTCAATGCCTTAACCTCTACTTCTCCCGGGCCACAAACACTATTTCCCTTCATCCCATCCATTGCCTTCTCAAGCTCAACCTCCGTTAAATAACTCCTTAGGTCTGCTATGATACGTTCCTGACATGTTCTTATTTTCATATTATCTTCATTCGTACTCTCCCTGAAGAATGTACTTATTTTCTCAATGTTTACACTATTCTTCTCCCTTTGTTTCCTTCTACGTATAAACTCCCATACCTCCCTTTCTGTTTTAATTTTCCTTATTGATTTAACTTGTTCATTTTCCCATGCTGACTTTTTCTTTTCACATGTTGACTGGTATTTCCTCTTGGCATTGTTCCATTTTTTAAACCATTTCTCCTCATCTGTTGCTTTCCACCTCTTAAAGTTATACCTCTCTCTCTCTTCTTTTAATTTCCCTACACTCTTCGTCGTGCCAATCATCTTGTTTTTCTCCTTTTGTTTTGGGCCTCTCCACTTGAGCTCCTCTAATGCATTCTTCCATCTCTTCCAATGTCACCTTTGTCTGCCAATTTATGCCTTTAATATTTTCTTTAAACTTATTGACTCCCCACTTATATCTTCTTCCAGTACTCAGGTAGCTGTCCTGTGTTTTCTCTACCCCCTACTGTTCAATTGCATCGATACTGGGAAATGATCGGATCCCTCTTGCTCTCCTACCTTAAGGTTTTTCGTCTCCCTTTCTCCTTCTCCATTCACAACTATGTAGTCAATTATGCTTTCACCCCCTCTCCTATATATGTAAATTCGCCTCGTTTATCTCCTACCCTGGTTCCATTTAGCACATACCATTCTTCACCATCGAGCCACTCTATTATTCTTCTTCCTTCTTATTATTTTGTCTTTTGCTTGTCTTTCCCAAATTTCCCCATCCTTATTAATTTTTTCTCCACCAGTTCTAGCATTGAAATCTCCTCCCACTATTATACATTCGTTTTTTAACCCGTCTTCATTACCAATATAATCACTCAATTCCTTAAAGTTACTTTTGTTAAAATATACTGTGATTATCCTGGTCCTCCTGTTCCCTATCCTTAATATTCTTTCTTGGATCCCTTCTCTTTCCACCTTTGATATAGCCTCTTCCTGCCATGTTTTCTTAACCCCTGTAATTATGCCTCCACTTGGCCTACCCTTATCATTGGTCTTTACTGCTGCATGGTACTTCCATAAGAATTCACTTGGAAGCCACCCTCTAACCTCATTCCATTCCTTATCCCTCACCCATGTCTCTACTAATCCAACCCAATCATTCTCCCTTATAAATTTCTGGAGTTTCTGCCTCTCTTCTTTGCTTCTCAGTTTTTTCATGATGCCCCTAACATTCCAGAAACTTCCTCTCACTGTCCTCTCTTTCGTTCCTTCTCTCTTATTTAACTTCTCAGTTACGATTACCTCTTTTACCTTACTTCCATCGATGACACTTCCCCCGCTGTCACTTGCCCCCTTTCCCCCGTTTGTTACTATTCTTTTTTCCCGTGTTAGTTTTTTGCCCCCCCCCTCCTTCTGTTAGCTCGATTGCATTCTTTGACCTGTTCCACTTCCAAACCTTCCCATTTATTACTAACTTTTGGTATCCTACTTTTACAATGCCCCCATTTTCCCTTTCTGACCTAGCTATTTATCTTAGCTGTTTCTGGGTTTTTCTTTCTTCTTTTGTCATGTCATCATCAATGTAAATCCTTTCTTTCAGATTCTTCAGCTTCTTTTTATTTATCATCACCTTGACTTTATCCTCCCTCTGTTCAAGTTTAACAACTAACTAATGCCTATGGTATACACTCCAGGTTTCAATAAAAAAAATAAAGCTGATATAGCTAAAATACGAACAATACAATATGGAGAAAACATTTCTACAGAAATTTTATTCAATTTGTATTTAACACCATTTTTTCAACTTGGACGAGAGGTTTTAATTCTCAAGAAACTCAATACCCACTTTTGCCCTACATAGATATTAGCATCTCTTTTTTAAACAGTGGTTTAGCAATGCCAAATTTGAAGTTTTTACACAAAGTTCTATCTATTGAGATGATAGAGGATTTTTATTACATTTATAGGAGTCCAATCAAAGCCACAACTACTTTTATGGCTATAGTCATAACTACAAAACCAGAGAATCCGAACACAGGCACAGTAACAGAGAAATTCTCTGGTTTTGTGATTATTCTCCAACAAGTTACTTCCCTCAAACATATCAATAAGAAACTCATTCTCATAAAATTGATCAGCACATTGTTGTAGTGAAGTATGCGTTGGAAGCCTTACATTTTTTGTATTCATATCATTAAACATAAAATGTAATCTTATTTGCCTTATAAATAATTTTGCTTATAATTTTAGTATCTTGAGAATATTTTTGCTTTGGTTCATGATTTTAAGTTTAAGGCTTTTATCAGAATTATTATAAACGAGAAAATGGAAAACATTAACCAAGTCTAAAGTAATGCAGCATGCCATTACCACCAATTTCAGTAAAAGTAATTTGTAAAAGCGAGCGATACAAATCACCCCGCAGCCGCCGGCCAGCGTTTTGGCACGGTTTCAAATTCCGCAATAAATGCCATATGAAAGCGCATTATGTATGCGCAAACGTGCGAACTTTATTACTGAAATAAGCATAGGGCGAGTAACTATTTATACGGTTCCCTTGTTGCACATAAATTATCACCATCTTCGTACGCATAATAGAAATGATAGTGGTGAATATTAATTTCTGGGCAATCTTATCATTCTGCAGCCAGGCAGCGACTCCACTTCCTGCCCGTACGCCCGAAGTCCCTTCCGCTGTCCTACATCGTATCTTCTTAAGGAAGTGACCGAAACGAATGGAGTGCACTTCGTCTGAATTTTTAATTGCACCCGGTTATGTACTTGTATCCTGGCCTTTTGGCCAAGTGCCAATTATCTCTTAATTGGGGCATTTTTACATTCTACTTAATTGACTTCTGGTATAGCTTTTTAATAATTATAGCGATTTTGTTTTAAAAGTCGGGATCATATCATCACCTAAATGGTGTAATTCGTAATTACCTATGAACATGAAAATTATCATGAAGCAAATACATAGCATAACTTTCATACACTATTAATACTTGAAAAGGAACGAAGTTTTGTTTTTTTAATTATAACTGCAGCTACTACCAATTATAACTTCGGTTTAAGTAATATAATGAATACATGATTACTTACTATATATATCCTCCATATATCCATTAATGTTTACATTAATGATTTGTTTTTGTTCTATCTAAAATAAGACACAGTTTAGATAATATTGAGTCAATCGACTTTTTTTTTAACTGGTCTTAGTTCTAATGAATTTATTATCAATAAGACACGGTTTAAATAATATTGATTCAATTGACTTTTTTAACTAGTCTTAATTCTAATGAATTTATACACGTTGTCCCCTGAAATTTTGAATACGGGCATTTTAATGCATTACTCGTTGCTTAGTTACCACGCTCGTCACATATTTTAATGGATTGACCAACGGGAAATAGTCAGTAATTGCCAATTTTTAATAAAATAGGGAATCAAAATGAAACATATTTACACGTTATTTTAATATTACTATCTTTACGGACACAATGCTGACGTAACGAATAACAAGTAACTGCAATGTCCATCTTATTAAATGTTCGAAAACATCTCCTTGTTGAGCCAAACAATATCCCAGATGATCATAAAATTCCTGTTAACATTATAGCTCCAAAATGTCAAATTGACATGCATATTGCAACAACAACCGTAGCAACCAATAATAATAATCGAGATATAATACCAATTACATTACTCATATTCAAAATTTCAGGGGACAACGTGTATGAATTAACTTTATATATAAGCTGTTAATATTTTTAAGAACAATTCGTAATTTGGGAATATTAAATGGCACGATGAATAAATCTCTACTGACAGTCCCTGTAAATCCCAAACGGCCGCTGATTTTAATGCAAATGGCGCTTTGCAGTGACGAAGTAATTCCCTGAAGTAACAGGCTTAGTTGCACATCCATACATATAATTGGAATTTTGAAATAAATAGTCTGAAGTTTTATATCAGTGGTAACATCGTTATCCAGATGATGATTAATTTTAATCAATTCAGTTAATGCTTGTTGCGCTACACTCTTGATGCAAACAGATATTAATATTAGGTGGAGAGTAACACTTATTTTGTTCCATAATTAATACATTATGGAACAAAACAAGTGTTACTCTCCACCTAATATTTAATCAATTCGCTCATAAATCAAAACATAAGTATATAATTATTTCCATTATGTTACGAGATGGAAAACCCCCAAAACAAAGTAAATTAACATATAGATCTTTTTTAATATGGAATATAAACTCTCCACGAAGATTGAAATTCTTGGACATGTTGGCCTTTGTTTTTTTTTATGGAACATCTACTTATTTAAGAAAAGTTATTGAATTATTATTTGGTAGTATTTGTATAACTTTGTTTTGATATATGTTGCTGTTAAAGCTACTTCTTTGCAGTTAGTAATTATGACTAGAAACAAAATTTATATATTATGTAGGAGTATATAATAATGATACGTTTATTAATGTAAGAAAAAACAAGGGGAAGGAATTTTACAAGGAATAAACATGAGCCCACAAAAGATAAATCTTGTGCGTGGCTATGAATATAAAAATACAATTTAAAATACATCTTTAAAATTATAATACAATATGTTAAAGAAAGGGCATCAAAATTTACCATGCAAAACTATGTATTAAATTTTATTATATAAAAACTATTCATATTAAAATTCTCGAGCCTGTAACATCATAATTTTGACTTATATATTTTTTGAGTTCACGCTTAAATCTGGCTTCATTTTTATACATTTTATATTTTTAGGAATAATGTTGAAAATTTTTGGTGCAGTGTAACAATGCATAATGTCATCCTGGGAACGACTGTATTTTCTCTATTTCTCGTGTTACACATATGGTCATGTTTATCTTAAGTATGTTTCGCCTTTAAAAATTTGTCCCTACTTTGCAGAAGAAGAGTTGATGAATATTCCACACAATAGCCTCTTGGAACAATTGTTGAGTTGGATATTCTCAGCATACATTCAGGAATTTTCCTTGGGATCTATTTTAGAGAGAGTAGGTAATTGTCTCTAGCAGAAGCCCAGCAAGTAATACCGTTAAATAGATAGCTTTCCACTAGAGCATGATATATTATTTTTTAATGTTCATAATTAAAATTTTTAGAAATTTCTTTTACGAGGAACATTATATATCTTATTTTTTTAGTACATATTCGGCGTGCTTGTCCCATCTTAAATGGTGGTCAAACATTACTTCTAAGTAGTTTATGTTTGTAGTGACGTCGATATTATAAGTTTTATTATTTGTAGCTACTTCAAGGTTATGAAATGTTGACAGATTATTATCGTGGCAGGTGAAGGGTACAAATTTGGTTTTGTAGATGTTAGAGTCCAGGTACTCAAATATTTTTTGCAAATCTACTTAGCCTTTTTTAACTCGTTCCAGCTCAAATCTTCGTAAAATATGGCTGCATCATCTGCAAAAGCTACCAAGATGCCTTTTGATTTAATATCAAATATATCATACACTAAGAACAAAATATCATACAAAACCTTACCTTGGGGAATCCCACACCGCACTCGTTTCTCAGTACTTCTGTGTCCATAAAGTTCAACACATTGTCTTCTGTTGTCAAGATAGGATTCTAGTAAGTTGTTTGTTAGTCCCCTTACGCCTATTTTATTTAATTATCGTTAAGTTATGCGTGATTTACAGTGTCGAAAACTTTTTGCAGATCTAAGAAGACACATAAGGATTTCGGGCTCTGGTCGATACATGAATATACCTTCTTAAATAGCATATTTAATGCATCTTCAGTTGACTTCCCCTTTGTAAACCCATACTGATGTTTGTTCAAGGTGTTGTTCCTATTAAAATCTGTCTTTAATGACATGATCGATGATGTTAAGTATTATGGAAATCGGCTTTTAGTTACCATTATCATCTTTATTTCCTTTTTTGTACATTGGTTTAACTATAGCATTTTTAAATAGCGATAGCCATTACCCTTCACATATTGCAGCATTTATTATTATATTTAGTGGCTGAGCAATATATTGTTTTATTTGTTTTAGGAGATATGAGCTTACTTTATCGATTCCATGCGAGTTTTTTGCTTTTAGATTTAAGTTGATAAATACGACTTTAGCTTCGGAGTTCGGTTGTAGAAACAAATGAATTGGTATTAGAAAGTCTATTTAAATTGTTATAACCACTTTGATTATTGATTGTGGTCGCAAGATTAGGTCCGATATTTATGAAGTATTCATTGAAATAATCTACGATTTCTCAGGAAGAAGATGTTACTTTGTTATTGTCACTAATTCTATTGATTAAAGAATGATTGGTTTGTCTTGACATTGTATTGTCTTTACAGGGGTGGATTTGTAAATTAAAGGCTTGCTTTTGTTGTAAATAATGACAGGTAATTGTCGAAACATATGTCAGGAAACTCATAAATTAATTATGGAGCAAAACAAGCCTTTAATTTACAAACACCCTTGTAACTTATTATTTTGGTCTAAGCTATTTTTTATTGGTTGTTATATGACAGAGTAAATGAACCTGAACTGAATACCAAATTACTTTTATTAATAATTAATACTAATGACCCCAACATTGATCCTTGTGGCAAACTGTGCATTACTATATTAGAAGCAAAAAATATTTAGTTTAGTTTATTTACTTTACAAGATCTATTCAACATTCAAATCGTAGCTTACGTAACGGAATGTCTTCCTTGTGTGAAAAAATGAAGCTGCAGTTTGTTTATCCAATAATTGAGTTCATATAATTTAAAACAATTTTAACTGTAGACATATTTTTTTATATTATATATTGCAAAATAGTTCTTCTTTTAAATTTATTTCTGTAACCTTAGAGGATGATTTTGTATTTAAAATTATTGACTGTTTTATATAGAAAACTAGATAACTTTGAATAAAAAATAATAACAGATTATTATCAATAAAAAATATTAAATTAAACGTTTGAACTGTTTTACATCTTAGCAGTAATTGATACAATATTTAAAAGAGGTAATTAAAATATCTATCTTCTTTTCTTGAGTAGCAACTAGCTCAATGGAAATCTGGAAACCTTTCAAATTATAAAGTCCATTGTATGATATTTTAGATACTCTTGAAAGAGTAAGTCTTGAAACAAGGCTCGTCAAAAGCAGTAATTGGCCCGGAACCCTTCTGCGGAATCTCCAAAACCGCGATCAAACGATCCATAAAAAAATGGGTGGAGACACAGGCACATACCTTGTGGTCGAACTCACCAGGACAGATATAGGCGAAACAGTTCCTTAGAAACAATCGCCAAAATTCACGACCGAACTTCTGAACCAAAACAGGAAAATAGTCAAAACAATAGTAGGCCTGATAACAGGACACTGCAAGCTCAACAAACATATGAACAAAATAGGCCTGGTGGAAGAAGCACCATGCAGATTCTGCCTAGAGGAAGAAGAGGACTCGTTCCACATCCTATGCCAATGCGAGGGTCTAGCAAGGATTAGATATCAAAAGCTAGGCACTACAAATCCAAGCCCCTCTGGCAGGGCTAATAGGACTAATCAAAGACGCAAAGCTAAAGCTGGTCATCTGAAATAAACAGGGATCCACAATAGATCTGAAAAGGTCGCGGTGGAATAGGCGCTGGTGCCACCCATATAACATCTATCTATCATCTATCTTGCAATCTAGTGATCAAACTTGCCATTCATTTGCTCCTCGTTTTCTTGCGTAATGCTTTGTAAAAATTGTTGAAATATATACGAGCTAAAAGTATACATTGATATTCGTAAGATCACTCTGATGTGAAAATTGTTTCTTAAGCGTTGAAATGTTATTATTCGCGTTAATCATTTCAGGATATTGCAGTTTTCATCAAATGTAGTTTAATAACTGACTAAAATTTAATACTATGAGAGTTGTCAGTATTATTTAAATGTTCTTTTTATTCAGTAGTGTCTATCAAAAATTAAATAATAAAAAAAAGTTTCTTCAAACCATTGTACAATACTTGATTTTGAAATAAGCAAAAATTACCAAAATGTGACTCTAAATAAAAACAAATTGCTTAAATTTGATCCAAAATGAGCAAAAATTGCCTAAATTTGACCCAAAATGAGCAAAAATTGCCAAAGTTTGGCCGAAAATGAACAAAAATTGGTCAAAACACCTACTAAATTTTTTTATTGTAAAATATTCATGGATGTTAATTTATCATTTTTCCCTCAACATTTTTTAGAATTAGCCAGAATACCTCGACGATAGCATGATGCCTATACTCCTTGAAATGTTTTTTCATCAATTGATTAATTTCAATAATAACAATTTTCTTACTCCTATTTATTATTTGAGAAGCATTAAATCTATCATCAATTCACTTCAACTAATACCTCCTGCGAAACATAGATATTCAAATTTGCCAATATTAACTAACCTTTAATAAGGTATATTAGTGCAATGAACTGAAACCCACATAAAGTTAAACATTTTTTTAGAAAATGAGATCATGAAAAACTTTAACTTTTCAAGACATAGCTACACCTTTAATAGAACAACTTCCCTTTTTCACGATCATGCTTTTATAATTCTTTTAATAAATTCCATAACATATAAGGTAAATAAAAATAACACTTGGTTTGTAATAATCGAAATAATCTGAACTATCCTTCTTGAAATTACTTTAATTTTTATTGCTTTACCTTCATTACATTTATTATATTTATTAGATGTTAATGACCCAGTCGTAACTGTAAAATCTATCAATGATGTATGAATATAATGATTTTAAAAAGATAGAATTTGATTCTTTTATAATTTCTAAAAATGGTTTCGACTTTTAGATGTTGATAATCGAATAGCTCACAAATTCGTATATTAGTTACAATTGCCGATGTTTTTCATTCTTGAACAGTCCCTGCTATTAGAGTTATAATTTATCAACTCCTGGTCGTATAAATAAAGTTATATTTCTTCTAAACCGAACAGGATTTTCTATTGTCAATGTTTTGAAATTTGTGGAGCAAATCATAGATACCAATGGTGATAGAATTTCCACAGATTATTTTACAAAATTAATTTCTAAAATAGAGAAAACTTTAGATGTTTTTATAATTGATTAACACCTATTTCTAATAAAAAATTTAGTTAAGTTGTAGCATTAGTTTGTCATACTAAAATCATTAAATTTTAATAATTTTTAATTCTTCAAATAGCTCCAATAAATTGATGAATACTATTTTTAATATTTATTATAATTTGCATTATATTTGATTGCTGAAATTACATCTCTTTATAGTATAAAAATAAAACCTAATAAAAAATAATAACATTAATTGAAAATGATAACTAAATTATTTAGATCTTTTGACTTATCCTCAGGATCTTATATCTCTTAATTGATTAAGAACCTTTTTACGACTTATATTTATCCCATCAATATTTTGATTAATCCCCTTTCGATTAAACTTTTAAGAATTAAAATTATCAGTATACTTCATAATGAATTTAAAATTGTATTACAAAGATCTATTAAAGGAAGATCATTAATTATTATTTCAACATTTTCATATATTATATTTAATAATTGGATTATTCCCTTATATTTTCTCTTATATTTTCACAAGAATATTTAATGTTTACTTTAGGATTAGCACTTCTATTGTGATTTAGATTTATAATTTATGGATGAACTAATAATACATATACGTGTACATATATATATATATACAAAAATAGTGTCATAAAACCAAGTGTTTAATTAACCTTCTAATTATACTATACATATATTGGATCACAAACAATTATATTTTACGCAAGTATTGACAGTAGTTCCATTAGAATATATAGGAAAGTAATTTTATCATAAATTATTTGTTTATATTATTATTACAGTAGCATATTGTGATATATTATGTGTATTTAACATATTTTTTTTTTAATTTCAGGTGAGTATTTTGATCATAGTCCTTATGTCTACAGTATCTGGTAAGAATCGAATTTAAGAATATTAAAATAATGGAATATGTTAGTGCATGCCAAACAAAAAATTATTATTTATACAATTATAAACATAGCAGAATAATAACAAAATTGTCATCTTAACTAAAATGTGATGTCATATCTAAAAATAAAATCTTAATATATAAAAGACTAGATAATTCATTTAGTTTTTTTAATTTAATTATTTTTCTTAGAATTAATCATTATTTTGTAAATAATGTTTAGCAATGAAACATGTTCTCGCTTATTTGAAGAATTAGAGTTTATTAGCTTAGGTAATGTAATAATAGACATTTTGAATATAACATAATATTAAAACAAATTTAATTTTCTTTCTGTAATAATTTCATTTTTTTCATAAGTAGAATTTGACTTCATCACTAATTGATTAAGGGTTTAATCTTTTAAAAATCAACTAAGCTTTTAATAGTTTAAAAAATCTATTTAAAATTACAGTTCTAAACAATACTCTTAGTAAATAATATGAAATTGTATTTTTTATAATTTTTCTTTTCGTTTTTAATAACCTATAAAATCATTTAATTTTCTTTCTAAAATTCGTTATATATCTTATAAAAACTTTTACATTATTTGGGTAAGAATATTTTAACATATTAATCAATGTTATTTTATTTATTGCTATCTATAATCTGCAATAAATATTTAGGTAATATAATTTGATAAGAAATCTCTAGTTTTAGATTCCACATGTAACAAATAATCAGTCAAATAATATTCCCATTCTCAGTGAAGTTATTTTAGTTCTATATATATTTTAGTCGTATAGAAATTAAAACCAATACAGATATTATAATAGTGATAAATTCATTTAAAAATATCTCATTTTATGGAAGTGAAGGAAAGAATAAAATATAGTGTCATTTTCATTTAAGGAGTTTTACCTATGCAACCATATATACACATCCTTTTCATGGGTTGACATGTTCGTTCCATTCACTTAATTTTGTATAAACGTTTATTCTTTTTTTATTGAAACGTAATTGTAAATATTATATTATTATTAATTACCACCCAATAAATTATTACGTATCTATATTATATTTAAGTAATCATTAGTCTATAACCATTGAGTTTACCATCACTGACAATAATTTATTATTGCGATAACAACTAGCCTCATAATACAGATACGTTATCTTCATCGCGATATTGACCTAGAACAACAATTTCTGAAACTTCAAAGTGTTTGCAGGCGTTATCAGAATACAAACATGCGTGTCGCTTGGAGGATTCGCATTGCTAAAGGGGCTCGACTCGAGTTCAAAGCGTCTCATTAACACTCGCTGAGTGAAAAGAAACGCGAAACTGTCAACTCGAAATCGTCGATATCCTGTGCAAGGTGTGCCTCGCAGTAATTACGTGCTTTCAGAATATGCAGTAATTAATAAGAGCCCCCTTGTTAACTACCTTTCTTTCGTAAAGGGTCGTTAAATAGACTTCTCGCAGTTTCGCATGAATGATTTTTCACTGATTAAAGTGAACGGGGCGATTGAAGCACGGAAAATCAAATATTCTACTTTTAGTACCTTTACCTTTGCATCTAGTTAATTAATTAAATTATTGAGCGTTTTAATATTGAACCGAAGTGCAGCGCATCTCTAGAGAGGTTTATTAATTATGGAGTATCTAGGAAACACGTAAAATCACTTTGTGCTGAATAAATATTGAAATATTGCGATGGAATTTTATTGGATAAAGCTAGTGTTGAAAATTTGAAGTATGGAATTAAATAATCAAAACCAGATATTTTTTCTGTCACAGGGAATCCGACCATAGGGACTAAGGAGTGTACTAATTGATCAAATACCAAACTTTCCGATTTATTTTAATCCTTCATCAGGGTGTACAACTAGAAAAATATTAAATAAAAACAATAAGCACATAGGATAAATTGTTAGAATTAAAATTACAAAAAATAAGTAGAAATGTAGTAACATACTTTAAAGGAAATTCTGAAATGTAATTAATTAAAACAATTACAATTATTACATCAAGGGTCAAAATATTGTATTAAAATGTCGACACAATATTTAAACAAATAAATATTGCGTCGATATGAATCGAATTATTTCATAATTGGGAGCTATTTATGGAAAACAATATTTATGTTTGGTATGTCGTAAAGTATATTTTCACATAGAGAAGTTTTATGTTAATATGAAATTTCGTCACAAACGTATTAAACACCTGGATGTTAAAATAACAACGGTATTAATCTTTACAGTAATGAAGAATATAAAATTAATATTTTTCTAGAAATGTTAAATATTGTAATAACCTTAAAAATATTTGAAATCTTTTATTGAATCATTGATGATGAACATTTTAGTACCTATACGGTGACTACTCTATTCGCCAGCGTTCCGCACGAAGCAAACGGTCACTACTTTACTACCATCCCTCGTATATATATAGTATTTTGATGTTTTATTCAATTCATTTAAAAAGTAAATGAGATTTTAATTTGCCAAGCAATTACTAAGCCTATATAATCATAAAGATTAATAGCATTTTTGAAAACAAACTAAAGAGACAAGCTAACATCGTAATCTTATTTCAGAACTATTTTCAGTATCAACGATTTGCATGTTTTCCTGGCCAACAGCATTTACTTTCCGCAGTCGAATCAAACTGCCGACATGTAAACGCCAATCGTAAAGTTTGCATACATTAATATATAGCCGCTGATTGCCGTAACGAGCCGGAATGGCTTAGCGTTATTCGTGCTTAATTATTTTGATGTCCTGATCGTTCAAGCTCATTTCAAAATTGCCTGCCGCAATCCCATTCCCACTTTCCCACGTCACTGTTTATTTTATCGCGTTTAAGTAGTAACGCCTCGCGTGGGCGATCGTTGCCTATTAATCTGCAATTATTGTAATGGGCCAAACGCGATTTGGTAATCGTTGAAACTTAGGAATCATATTATTAAAATTAGTTATGCACGACGATGGGATACCTCTAGTTAAAATAAATAACAGGTAGGTGTGTTTACAATAAAAAGAAGTCGTGTTTTTTGAGTGTTTACTAGTGCCACTGATTATATATCTACATTATAATAATACCGCTGTGTTCACACTAACTGCATTAGTATTCATATAGGGTGTTCGAAATCGTCAGGTGAATGACAAAATTGCTTCCGTTATAAATAACAACAAGACGTGTACCAAAGGTAAAGGAAGCAGGAACGGTTATTATTTTAACCTATTAATTGTTTGAATTAAATATAATTAACAATTTATATTATTACGATCGACATTATAATTAAAAATTTTAAATTATACTCTTTATTTTATTTAATCTTACCAAACATAAATGTTTATGATTTTTTATAGGAAATATTTTTATTGTTTAAAAATATTAGATCATAACGATTTAAATCATTAATTAAAAATTATTTTCATTCTTCTATCTTCAAATTATTAAAATATTTCAAATATATTTAATCTAACGAACTGTTTTTCTCTGAAACTAAGTTTCAGAACGATGCATTCAGAGTCGGCTACATCAAGAGAAAATACGTTTAATTAGTGACCAAAGTATATACTCTATTTTATCTAATGGATGTTTCGCTAGATGTATCCAACAGTGCAATGAGGCCCTAGGCGAATTTACACAGTACACACGAAATGAGGAAACATGGGATGTTTATGTTGTGCAGTGCAGAATATTTAAAACAAAGCCATTCCTGGCATGCCGGAATATTTTATTTATTTGCGGGCAGGCCTTTGATATATTATGAAGAAAAAAAAACAGATAAATTTCTACAAACTATGTGAATAAAATAAAATACGTTCTATACAATATTACTCAAATTACAATTAAAGGGACGAAAAACCAATGGTTGATAGCCCGGTCATAAATAAAGTAAAATGTAAATACTATTATTGTAAAAGGAAGATATTTATTATTATTGTTACAATTAAAATCCAAGGTATTATTAATATTAACAAAAACAGAAACTGCAGAAGCTGCATTCGTTAATAAATCATCAATCTAAGGTGTAACAAAATATAATAACCAATTTCCTAGTTAATGATTGAAATGGTTGATTATAATTGTTTGAATAAGAATTAATAAACGTAATTAATTAAGTGGTAAACAATATTATTAGTAATGTAAGTTTCATTAAAATGCAATATTTTATAATTTAAGTATTCGTTAGAATTTTTGAAATTAAAAACTGGTCTCAGCAATTATAAAACAATGTTACTTACAATTCTATATATCATAGTATTTACACAATTAAAATTCCCTGTATTACTCACTTTAAGAGAGCATGAAATTATGACACTCTAATCGTAAAAATATTTTTTAATTTGTTCATTTGCTTTTACTTGTTTTCCGTGTGTCAGTAATTTATTTGTTAGAAAGTATGAGTTAATGTCTCGTGGATATGCATTTAATTACAGTTGTTACATTTACATCTAAAAAAATAATAACAATAAATTAAAAAGAGCGTTTTGTGTAAAATTAATTTATCACTAATAATTACAGATTATTAGTTCGACTTTTTTAAAACATATTTTAATCAAGTAAATGCGTTTAAACCAGAACATTCTTCTGAACTTTAAAAATATAGTAATACGAGGGTGGGTCAAGTATAAACATGATTTTTTATGTATCTATCGCTAAGTGAATTGTTATAAGCGGTATCGCGAATTGTCTGTTAAAGGTGATTGTCAAGGGAAGGAAAGGGCGTCGATTTGGTTCATTAATGTTTATTGCCGCCAGTAACACCATGTCTAAGTGAGCACGAGAGACATTGAGCAATCACCATTAAATTTTGGGCACGGGAAGGCGTAAAACCCTCCGAAATTTTTCGTCGACTGACTGCACAGTTCGCTCATAATACGCTTTCAAAAACTCAAGTCTATGAATAGTATAAAACATTTTGAAGTGGCCACAAAACGGTAGTAAACGTGAGTCATGCACGCCAACTGCGAATAAACATTACTGAGGCGGCATACTGCTTGTTGATTTCCTTCATGAGCGACGTGTAGTCAGGGCTGAATATTATTTCAAGCTCTTTGATGAAGCCAAACTGACTTATCGACAGAAAAGACGAGTCATGTTCATCCGAAGTGTGATTCTTCTTCATGAAAACGCTACACACAACTGCTTTGAACCGAGAATAATTACAGAAAATTCATTGGGAAATATTGGTATACCTGCTCTATAGCCCCGGCTTGTGAGCAATTGGCTGAAAACACGACCGACTACATTCTTCGATAATCGAATCAAGAATCTTTCTCTTTGCTGGGAAAAATGTGTACATAAAAGTGGAGAATATGTAGAAAAATAAAATAGATGAATTCTTTTTACAATAATCCGTACATACTTTTTTAAACTAAATTCCGCTTTATATTTGATTCACCTACGTATATAAGTAAAAAACCGGTCGGAATTTAAGCGTGCTTATTCACTGCTTACATTAAGTAATATATAAATATAAACATTTAGGACCAGGCTCTAGGTCCTAAATATTTATATTTGATCCGCCCTCGTATAATATGTAATATATTATTACTATTCACTATTTTTAAAGCGACTTTAATGAAGCAAATTATAATAAAAAAAGGCGTTTGTTCTAAAATTTAAAAATTAATTATTTCAATGATAAATTTTTATGGCCTAGACATAAACCGATTATTCTCAAAAAATATCTAACTTAGGTTTTAATTTTCATAAATCATTATTCAGTCCTTCAACGACATATTATCCAATATATGGTGGTGTGAAATCCTCATGATAAAAAATATTAGCAATATAAAGCAAATCATCTCCATAACTACATATTCAAATTTTTTACAAGACAATAAAATTTAGATTGTGTATTAAAATAACATCGCCATATTAGCATAATCTTTGTTAATAAGCTGGAACCCTAATTTCATAGGGATTTTCTAATAACCACGTATGCTGTTTCATAGTAAATATTACTATAATATTTACCATTTTTCATGAACGCAGATTTGTTGTTGTCATCTAGTTATAGGTATTACGATTAATGAATTTCCATATTTTCTGATTTTGAGACTTTTTTTAGATAGGTTACTAAATAAAAATTGTATTTCTTAGTACTTATAATATGTATTACTACGTAGTAACGGTCGCAACCATCATGACGATCCTCTTTCACTATGACATGTTGGCATTAATTCTAAAGCGATGGCTCTAATGTCTAAATAGTAGTGTATTTTAATTGTATAATACTCGATGAATATTTTTTTTACTACTACTAAACATCTTTATTCACAGAATGAAAATAAAATATAATACGTGTAATGTATAAAATAAAATAAATTCTAACATAATTGGTCTTCTGTTTCATGGCTATCGACCAGTGGTCTTTCAGCCCTATTTTTTTATTTTTTTTTTATTTATCAAAATTTAGAAATACAGTTACTCTCATATGATTTTAGTCTACTAAGCGAAGTTTATCTAGCAAAAAGAAATTAAATAAAAATTAACGTTGAATTCAAGGGTGAAAACAAGAGATTCCCACCAGAAGAATTCAGCTCAATGGCACTTACAAAAAAGAAAGAAACAGCTGAAGCTTCCTTGGTACAACTCTTAAACATGCAGTTATCACAGTACCTGCATACTTTAACGATTCGTCCGGCTACCAAGGACTGAGGATCATCAATGAACCAACAGCAGCCGCTCTTGCCTATGGATTGGATAAAAACCTTAAAGCGAAATGTTCCAATTTAAGACTTTGGAGGTGGGACATTCGATGTTTCAATTCTCACCATCGACGAGGGATCGCTTTTTGAAGTTCGATCAACAGATATAGGAGGTGAAGGTTTCGACGACAACAGACTAGTCAATTATTTAACTGAAGAATTTTAACAAAAGTTTAGAAAATAATTTTGCTCTTTAAGCTGCGGTCCTCAACCTTCTAAGCGAACGTGGGTGCTTAGAAACCAGTTGAAAAGGCCCTTGCAGAATCAAAATTGGACAAAGCCATAATACACGATGTTGTTTTACTGGGTAGATCAACACGCATTACAAAAATTCAATCATAGCTTCAGAATTATTTCTGTGGAAAACCCCTGAATCTTTCGTTCAATCCAGATGAAACCATTGCAGTTCAAGCCTCTATATTAAGTGGAGACACAAGCTCAAACATACAAGACGTCACTCCTCTTTCATTGGGAATTGAAACTGCAGGAGGAGTCATGGCGAAGATCATTGAAAGAAACGCCTGCATCCCGTGTAAACAATCTAAAATCTTCATTAGTTATTCCCATAATCAACCAGCTATTACCATTCAAGTATTCGAGGGCGAACGATGATGAAGGACAATAACCTACTAGAAACATTCGACCTAACCGGAATACCACCAGCTCCGAGAGGAGTTCCAAAAATTGAAGTTACTTTTGATTTGGACGCGAATGGCATTTTGAACGTTTCTGCTAAAAATGGCAGCTCTGGAAACGAACGAATCATCACCATCAAAAACGACAAAGGAAGATTATCACAGAAAAGCATCGATTAAATGTTGGCAGATGCTGAAAAATACAAGGCCGAAGATGAAAAGCAAAGAAAGCAAGTGGAGGCAAGGAATTAATTGGAAGGTTATGTCTTCAATGTAAAACAAGTGATGGTATTAAGTATATCCACCAATATACACAATATAACTATTAGTAGATGTTTTCTTTCTAGGAGAGTGTGACAAGGCTATGTCGACCATCATTTTATACAACAATATGTGATGAAATTTGTTTGGCATCGAAGTCGATCTAAAAGTCAAGTTTGTGATAATATAATTGTTGCGATCTACGTTTATAAAGTAAAAAGATTCAAAAATTCTGATATATAATAAAATATAATAATAATAATAATGTTTATTGACGGATATCCTTTTACAAATACAATTCAACACAGTTTAATATAAGAAATAAACAATACTTTCATTCCTATAAAACTACATAGATATAACATTTAATTTTAACTTTATTTACAAACATACTAAAACAAAGTCCAAAAAATCCAATACATTATTGTAATTACTTGCGATTTATATAATGCGACCATTTGTTGCATAATTTGCTCTGTGAAATTGAACATTAAGCAATGGAGAAAATCTTTTGACTTTTAAGGGAAAATATAAATTGAACATATCTAAAATAACAGAATTATTTATTGATCCATTAAGGACATTCAAAGTAAATGTAAAATGAAAATATCCCCTTCGAGATGTTAGTAATAGTAATTTGAAAAATGACAAGAGATCATTGTAATTATTAGTTGAGAACATTGCTTGTAAAACATAAATATTTAATAAACTTCATCTGGACCAACTCTAATCTATCAATATATTTCATATACAACAATAATCCAGTAATGATCTAACATAAGAAGAATATAGTAGAATTACACAGTGATTGTTTCTAAATTGAGAAGCCGAGGCGACGATGGCATCGATTTGATGAGAAAATGATAGTTGTTGATCCATTAACACTCCTAAATTGTTGATTCTCGTAACCATTTCCAATT
Organism: Ontholestes murinus; assembly: GCA_963969525.1. Classification (NCBI taxonomy): domain Eukaryota; kingdom Metazoa; phylum Arthropoda; class Insecta; order Coleoptera; family Staphylinidae; genus Ontholestes; species Ontholestes murinus. The sequence goes on from OZ018396.1 coordinate 56,692,108, forward strand.
GTTCTATCCAGTAAAGTGATGGTACGTTGTACGTTGTCGTGAAATAATGTCTTACATTTTTAAATATTTAATTCCGAGGAGTTGTACTAGCGCCATTCTGAAAGAACATTTAGATCCTTTTGAAGTACTATTATATCTTGCAGAGAAGCAACTTTAGTATAAATCTTGAGGTCATCTGCAAATAATAAATATTCAGTTTTGAAACGTTTTCTAATATCATTAATGAAGAGATTGAAAAGTATGGATCCCAAGTGGGATTCCTTCGGAACACCTGACTACTTGAGATTTATTGAAGATTTAGCGAGATCTACTGGAAATGACATAGAAGACTTTAAAACGAAGATGGTGACTTGTGGACCTCCAAGAGTGAGCAAAATAACGGCAAATCCCATACCAAAAGATAAAAGTTAGCGATATAAAAATATTTACGAAATGGTGTTTATTTACCGAACTTATGCAACTTAATATACTATATTTTAAACATATAGTTATTCTGTAAATAAGCAGTATGATAAGCCATTACTTGTTTATTTGTCAAATACAATTCAATCCACTGTAAAAGAATTCCATCAAACCCAATTGCCCTTAATTTGCATATTAGATGCTTTTGCGAAGTCCATATAAACTGCTTGCACAGGAAAGCCAGATTCAAATGAACCCAGAATATAGTGAACAAACCCAAAATGTTCAAAATAGCCATTTTTTTATCATAACCAACCAACAAGCAGGATAGACTTGAATTTACTCATTTAATGTGGGACGAAAGCCTGAAATGCGATAATATCATATTGTGCGATTTGTCTTAAATTAAGTATTACTTATAAACTATGTATGGCGATTAATAATTAAGGGTTCAAATTACAAAAGACTTAATGGTGGATCTAACAAGACAGATCAATATGATCGAAAAAATTTATTTCACAAGAAAATCAATATTTATGCCATTTGTCTTAATTCCTATATTACAGATTCACAATCATGAAAATACTATATAAACCAGCCAGTGTTTACATAAAACACCTCATTTCCTGTGGCCATGGAAGAATTTGGCTTAACCAATAGTCTCAAAAATTGATCCTCCATTGTTTTAGTCTGCTATATTTTGACTACAAATTTCCCCAAAATCTTTAAATATATTTATGATTGTTTCACATCTTCAGACATCTTTTCTATCGGTAAAAAGTTTTTGTATGGAAATTGCTGTGGAAAACTGTTTATTCATCTACAATTATTTTTTGAAAACGAATTCCTCAAACCACTGTTGTTTTTTATTTCATTATAACCACTTGCAATTTCCAGTTGCTACTTTTAATACAAAATATTGCATTACAAAGTAGTAATAATACTAGAGGAAGAAGAATATATAATGTCACGATGGAAAGAGTACTTCGAGGACACATTAAATATGGAACAACTGCATAATGAGCAAGAAACAGAAGATAATGAAGAGAGCAATGCATAAGAGGAAGATGCATATAGAGAACAAAACGATGTAAAGGAAGAAGAAGTAATCAGAGCTGTTAAAAGGAGGTAAAGCAGCAGGTAATGAAGAAATAACATTAGAAACGTTGAAAAACTAAGGAAGAAATGGAATAGAAGTACTTATAAAATTATACCACAAAGTATGGAAAGAAAAAAGGATACCGAAATATTGAAAGTTAGGTATAATACTTCCCATACATAAGAAAGGAAACAGTAGAGAGTGTAAAAACTACTTTGATATAGTATATGAAAGGATACTAGAAAAGAGACTAAAAGTGATCACTGAAAAACAACTAGAAGAATCCCAATGTAGATTTAGGAAAGGGCGAGGAGTACAAGACCATATATTCACAATAAAACAAATAACCGAAAAGAACAAAAATAACAGTAATTAGTAGCTTTTGTCGACTTAGAAAAGGCTTTCGACAGCATATCAACGAAGATAGTATGGAATAGTTTGAAAATAAAAGGAATAAAAGGAGAACTAAGGGAAAACATAAAAAGCATGTACAATGTAACATTTCTTGTTAGGAATTTGAGACATAGATATCTTAAGGAAACTCTTTCTAACATCGTTTTAGATGATCTAATTAAACAAACGAGAGAAAAAATAAAGAAGATAAGAATTGTATACAAAAATATGAACATAATATTCGGAGATGATTTATTAATAATGGCAAAAAACGAGGAGGAACTACAATACAATCTAGATATATGGGAAAAGGCACTACAGAAAAAAAAACCTAAAAATAAACATAGAAGATAAAATCAAATAATGGCAATAGGGATAGACGAGAGAGAGGAACAATAACATATCAATAAAAACAAAAATTGCAATATACAGCATAATCATCAAACCAATCCTGATATTTGGATGTAAAAGGATATTAACAAAAAGGACGGGAGGCAAAAACCAGTCAATGGGAATGAAGTAACTAAGGAGCGTCGAAGGCATCACGAGAAGAGATACAATTCGAAATTATAGAGTAAGGGAAGAGTTAAATGTAGAACCAATGATAAACAAAATAAAAAAACAACAACTGAAATGGTAAAGATGGAAGAAAATAGACAGACATGAACGTATAGAAGGCAAAATTAACAGAAACAGAAAGAGGGGCAGACCAAGAAAAATATGGAACGAGATATTTAAAGAAAGAGGACTGACATGGAAGGGGGGAAAGAAAATGGCAAGAAACAAGAAGAAATGGGCACAATTTTTACATTAGATAAATAATTAGGGAGAACACCACCTAATTTTATTGCTCTATTACATTATTATACTTGTGTTTTTGACATAATTCTATTTTAAGGCATTACATTTCTATGAAAGGCGAAAGTTCATAGATACATACCGAATTGATACACATGTAAATATCAGTTGTAACAAAATGTTCATAGTCATGTTCGACCTTGATTATCTCACCCAACTTTCTGTACACCAACATTAACTTATTACTTTCGAAATCACATCTATATAACCCTATATAAGTAAATATGATGGCAGAAACCAAACCTGACGACCCCTTTTCATACAATAATTGGTCCTACATCCAAATGCCTAATTTATGAAGACGAGGAGGTTCACTAGTTGCAACTAGGCCAGAAACTAATCTGTAGAAAGTCAACCTTACAAAAATTAATGGTGTTATGAATTAATGCATCCATTACACTATTGACCTCCCGTCATTTAAATTACACATTTTCATAATCTATATTCATCATTCCTCATCCACTGAAGTTTCTATTCTATCTTTATTAAAGCTTTTCTTTATGACTATGTTATCGTGATGTGTGACATCAACATTAAAAAAACAAAGTCAAAACAGCTCTCATCCTTTATGGCAAATTCGATCTTTGTGCGTATTCATACCCCGCCCACCTTCATTACTACGCCAGATATAACATATATAACACCTTATTAACCATTTATCAAACTTCTTCTCAGTAGACCAAGACCCTTCCCTAACAACTCTACCTAAAGACATTTTTAACTATAAAGACTGTGACATGACGAAAGTGACAAAAGACATGACAGATTTTATTATATTAAATCAGACAATTAACGAAACTCTATACTCCTTTTCTTGGGTAATCTAGCCCAGTCTAGAAAACAACATACGTCAACATATACCTAAAAACCAGTCAAATATCCTTTTCTTAGTTTTATTCTACAACTCCTTAAATATGAAAGACAATTATACAGAAACATTTGATAAACAGATGGCAGTACGTTAAAATAAGGTAATGTAAAACAGATCTTTGGGTTACAGCATTTAAAGGTATTAATTCAATGCAAGAAGAAAAATATTGGGCTGAAATTGAAAAATTATCTAAGTACAGCAAGCCAGATTATTTAATTAAAATACGTGACCCTACTACAAACTAGACAGTGACAGAAGACGGACAGATTTTAAATATATTCTCCAACTATTTTAAAGAGACATACGACGATGACTTCTTTACGCTATAATTCCTCCAAAAATAATTCTTCAGCTTTCACCCTGGTTGATGTCATAAGAGAAGAAGAATACAATGAAGTTTTAATGAAGAATTATTAATTTTTGGGGCTTCTACTTCGTTATACATGTTTGTGTATAAATAAAAACACTTTCTAACTTTGTTTGTAGAAACACTATTTATTTTCTGTTTACTATAGTTTCGGCATCTCAACGTGCCATTATCAAAACATACAAACCATGCAATTTTAATGAAGGGTAAAAACACCGCTCCCGATCACGATACTATCCCCAGATTGATCCTTAAATCCTTTTCTAATAACATCCATCAATATATAATAAAAATATTCATTACGTTTACTATACCCAAGCAAATCCCATGAAATGGAAGCAAGGGATTATTACCTGTATTCCAATATCTAACATCGATCCTTTAGCAATTGGCAATTACTGCCCAATCATCGTACTTCCTGTTCTTCATAAAATATTTGAAGCAATCATTAAATCCAAACTCCTCAATCACGTTTCCAATTTAATCCCTCATTGCCAATTGGGATTCCTTGAACATCGCTCTACATCCCTCCTCCTTACAATTCTGTCAAACAGCCCACCTCGAAGGTAAAAAGTCTGCCATTGTTTTTCTTGATGTACAGAAAACGTTTAATTTGGTATGGCTTCGGAACGTTCTGCCCCTGAAAATTCCTTCCCATTTTATCAACCTCTTTGATAATTTTCTACTAAACAGATCCTTACAAATTAAAATCCACAACACACTCTCAACGCAATTCACTCCCCAAGGATCCCCATATAATTCCTGAACAAATTCTCTTATGCTCTCCTATACGCCCTTCCTTATAACCCACGATCTCATTTTACTTAAAGCCCTCAGCTCACTTCAAGAATTAATAGATTGCATCGGACTATGGTTTGCAAAATTATTTGTTTCCTTTTTGTAGCAATAAGCTGGTGGTTGAGATGCTAATAGGTTGATGTTTATTTATTCCATACGTTTAAATTCATTAACATTATGTATGCTTTTCTAAGACTAGGGCTACAATTTTTGGGCCTACTCTTAGATTACAGATCATTGCAAATACAAACGCCCAATGTTTGTGTGATAAATAACAAGGAAAAATACAGCAAAGAATGCAAATGTATAAGTAGGTTAATCAAAGTTAATGTTTGTTTTAATAAATACGATAACGACGCTATCAGACAGATTTAAAGCTGCGTTGATTAAGACTCAATTCGATTTTCAGATTGCAAAAAAAAATCCTTCTGCACGTACGCGATATTATTTGATTGCATCACGAGAAAAATGGTGAGTGGCCATAAGACACCTGCGATTGGGTCAGGCAACCGAGCATGAGGAGAGTATCTGCATAAATATAGACACACAACGTTATTATACGGGAAATTTTCACTTTTGCCAGTGGACGTGTGACTGCGGCGCGCAGCGGTCTAGACCAGTCTCACTTCGTGTGTCTCAACATCTTGTGTTTTTCGTCGCGTTACTCACTGTGTCAAGTTGACAGTATTTTCATGTGAAGTGCTTGGGCGTGAGTTAATACGAAAAATTTTCTACCGTGTTATTATTGCACTTGTAGGATTGTACAGAACGCAAAGGAGCGGCCCGGCACTCTTGTTGTTAACTGTATTGATGAGGCGATGGCGAACTCTTGGCCCAAAAATTAACCACTTACTTGGTACCAAATAATTTTTGATGTATAAATATATTGACTTTAATTGTAAAATTTTGATGTTTTCTTTCAAATGGATTATATTAACAAGATGTTTATCAAAAATTTCTTGGAATAAAAATGAGATTTATATCATTTAAATTTTTTCGTAGTTGTATAACATAGTTAATTTTTATCATAACTGTTTTACTTTCATATTAAATATCTCTTTAGATAAGAAAATTAGAATTTACTACACTTTGTTTTCTTATAAAACAAAATAAATTCACAGTTTGGTCAAAATTTCTGAAAATCTTTCAAAGAATCTAGGACCTAGAGTTAGTACAACAATAATTAGTTTCTAAAATACCAATTTGGATAGGTTAGAGAATTTGAAATACCTTACATTCTTTAGACAATAGATCATTCAAAGATCTATTAGACCTTATTCGTAAATGATATTAAAATTTGAAAAATTATTTACGATTAATGTCTAAGAGATCTTCGAATGATCTATTGTCTAAGGAATGTAAGGTATTTCAAATTATTATATTAACCAATAATGCTAAAAGGAAATGAATGTGTAAATTGTATAATTTAATATAAATCAATTTTTAATCACTACTGTTGGTTTGAGTTTAGGTGAAGTGTTTTAAAAATGAAAATAACATTTTATTCCTTATTTCACTTTATAATAAAGAATAAACTATAGTGTTATTTCCATTTTCAGTATTTAATTACTTTATAGATTAAAACATGACTATTTGCAAGTATAATTTTGTATTAATTAATCATCAAAATTTGTCTAATTTGTCCTTCTACTCGACTGATCAAGATTGATGTCATACACTTCCATAAATATCCTGACCTACCGCGTAATTAACACGGATTACGAAAGTGCCTGTAATTGTCGTTATGGACATTATTCACGCTTTTTTCGCTAATTTCATTCCATTTAATTCCATTACACCCTTCATGTGCTTTATTAACGTTCCTAATTTCTGGAACAGGAAAACGCGGAATAATTACTCTCGTTATATGGGTCAGTTTCATTTTTTAATTAACCCACATACTTACTTATTCAATTAGTCAAAGTGAAATATAACGGGTGTATTCGATCATAATTCCATGTTTGCAAATGTATTCTTTTCAGTTACCAACATTATCTTATATATAGTTAAAGTAATGATAATCATATCTATATTGATTTAAACTTTATTTGATTTAATAGAAATGAACACATCATTTAAAAATTAGACTGAAGGACCAAATTCATACATGATGATCTTCCACTTAAATATTTTTTATAATATAATCCAACTGTCACTCAAATATGTTGACTGAATAAAGTCAAACCATTTGTAAAATTAAAAATACACTTTCAATTTACCCTCCATGTATAAGAAGACATAAACATTTTGTTTCAAATATATTTCACTGTAATGAAAAAGGAGACACCATTACTTTGTTTTACCACTTTATTTAAAATTACACGTGACTATAGTTTCGACTAACAGCTAGTCATTATCGAACGTGTAATTTTAAATAAAGTGATAAAACAAGGTAATCATGTCTACTTCTTCATTACAGTCAAGATATACCACAAAGTAAACGCCTCCAAAATTAAATATTTCATTGTATTAACAAAATTAAGCGATTCAGTAGGTTTGCATTAAAAATGATCATTTGGCCATTTCTGTAAATGGGGTTCACAATTATAAATCGAGGCCAACTGACAATTTATATATTCCATTCACCTTATAACCTTGAATCTACGTCAAATGTACTTAGAATTTTCTTGAATGGCTTTTTGATAACCTTTAAATAACTGTGATAATCTCTAATTATCATAATGTGACCTTGAACAATCACCGTTTTATAACCTTAAATAATATTGCAAAACGATTTATCAACTTTAAAAGGCCTTCAATGTTAAAAAGGAATTTGAATAACCTTGAGTTATGAATGCCCTTGAATGGTTGTTCAATAATCTTTAATGACCTTAAATAACCTTGAATAACCACTATATTATCTTAAATGATAGCCAAAGATTTTTTCGACTTCTTCCCTAAGTTTCGTTCATCTAAATATTAAGATTTTCACATATTCTATTAAAATTTTAAACTCAGTTGTCTCAAGGTCTTTTGACTAAACCATTTATATTAGTTAAAATCATCATATTTAAAACATTCAGCTCATATTTGAATGATTTGTGTGTGTTGCAAAATTTAAGACTTTTCGATTAATCTCTAGTTTTTCGACACAACAGTTTTTGCAACTTTTCTACAATATTCTGCATTATTTCGTTCTTTTAATGGCCACAATCGTCTGATGAATATAGTCACCAGCTGCGAAATGTATTACGTCGAGTGGAAGAACACAAGAAATCGTGAACTCCACCATCAGGATCTATATTCCAAATTTTAAATTGATTTAGTGTTTCTTTGTATGTATTTTATATGTTTTGTAATAGATCCTGTAAAGTAAATAATATAATATAATATAAGTTGTATCTAGATCTTAACATTTGCTACTACGATCATCGAGTAGAAATTGTCGGACCTTATGGAACGTTCAATGACCTTGTCCAATAGCAAAATGTTTAATTTATGTTAAATGACCTTGAATAATATATATAATAGGTTGCATTAAATCTTAAATAATCAGCGTTTGACGTTAAACAATATTCAATGGCAGTTGGATGACCTTAAATAATATTACAAATAATTAATCGTCTTTAAATGACCTTTAATATCGTTTATTTGTTTATTAATACTTTAGCATTCTTATATACTTGGCATTTCCAAAATTTAATAACAAAGTTAAAAAAAAAATCTTTGGTTATAACTACTTGCATGGTTGTTGAATAATCATTAATGACCTTAAATAACCCTTTACGTCAATTATATTATCTTAAATAAGATTTGGATCCCATTTAATGATCTTTGCTTAATATTAAATAACATTAACTCTAAATGTCTGTCAGGTGACGTTATAAATGATACTTCGATAACTCCGAATTACCAACAAACTATTCTGAAATATAGTTTGTTGGATTTACATGTTCATTAGATGATATTGATTGATAAATTTTCTGATTTAGAATAAAAAATTCTAGCAGTGTTAATGGAATTATTTCTAAGTCAAATGATTTCGGTTGATACTTAATTAAATCATTAAATCTCCCTAAATAGCCTTGATCTTTGGTGTTAATGTAGATCATCGGATGTTCTCTAATGACTGAATAGTCGTTGATTTACCTTAAATTACTCTTAGATGACTATTGATCAGGAAGTATCATTAATTGTTAGATTTTAAAAGGTCTTGAAATGCAAAGTAATCATATTAATGAAATTATGAGAAATCCTGGAATTTTAAAAATATCTGATAACGATACAGTCCTTTAAAAAGTGGCTGAAAATTCTTGTAATTAGAAAGACACTTTTAAAAAAAATCTAGAGAATTCTCATGAAATTCTACAGGACAATATGAAAAGCCTGAATGAAAAATTTTAAAATGCTCTAGGAAAACTCTCGCGATTTAAAAGGAGAAGAACTTTCGATTGGATAGAGTAAGAATTTGTAGATTTTTTTTTAACAAATTGAAGGAAATCTGGAGAGAAAAATCTTGAGAAATTTTTTTGAGAAAATAGGTAAAATTGAATTTCAAAATTTTGAATATAACTATTGAGAAAATGTTGGAAATTCTAAAAATACTGGAAATTCTACAATACGTAAAGAAAATTCTGGCTGAAGTAAACATTTTAGAAACCTCAAAAAAAAATATCCTGATTTGAAGGGAGAAAAACTTTCGAATGGATAATAAAGTAAGACTGCTGAATTTTTTTTTAATATAAGTTTCAGAAGAAATTCTAAAGAGTTTAAAATCTTAAGGAAAATTTCCGATAAAATAGATCAAATTAAATTTCAAAATTTCAAATAGAACTATTAAGAAAATCAAAGAAAATCTAAATTATATAAATTTTGTCGACTTGATGCAGTGTCAATTATTTTGGATTAAAATATATCAACTATCTTCCAAACCGGATCAGACATTTAAGGTTCAATAAATATAAACGTTGTATAAAACAGTTACTTATTATGAAATGTCCTTTCAACATACATGATTTTTTACTTACATATTTAGTCTAATTTCTAAAATTATGTAGTATAAAGTATTTTTCTTTTGTTGACGAGTGTAAATATTTATTTGTAAATGTTTCAGCACAATAAATATTATTATTATCTTAGAACTTCTTTTTGAATTTTAGTTATTTCTGTATTCTTCAAAAAATCACTTGTTGCCTATTTCAGTATTTTGAAGATTTTTTTCTTTTATGCTCATTCATCCTTTGTTAATTTCCTCTGCCCTATTTTTTGTGTTTGTATCCCTTACCTTAGTAGTGAAGAAAAGACTTAAATGCGGAGTTCTCAATGCAGTGTTCTTCCACTAAACCCATGATTTACTATATTAGAAGGTGATTCTTACCACTGAGGCAATATTTTTGCCATTGCTAGCACCTATTTTTGTTCCAATTTATATGGAACTATTTTATGATATGTATACCATTTATCTGATCTTTTTTACCAGTTTCATTTCGATTCTGATTTTTGTATATGGTATGGGATTAATGTCTGATCTTATGTCGGCACTTGAAAACGTTTTTACCGATAAACTGCGTTTTTGTTTCTTTATCTAACTAATACATAGTCCATATGGTTTCTTACGATTTATTCCTCTTTATCGGCTGATGATTTCCTTGTGTAGAAACTTCATTTAGGTATAATTGATACTGGTAGAGCTACACTCTTGATGGAACGAGATATGTAAATTCATCAAACACTTGTTAAGTTCCATAAAAATTTTATTTTCAGTTGCCTGACACGTGTTTTCATTAATTATTTTGTACTTTGAAAATGATCAGAAATGATCGAAACACGTGTTAGGCAACTAAAAATAAAAATATTATGGAAGTGTTTTACCCCATTGAATTTTTATTTAGGTAATTTGAACAATGTATTTGCTATAATAAATTTATTCTTTTGGCAGAATTCTAAAGGTCGATCTCTTCTTTCCTTCTTCGAACCCGTTATGGATTGAATAATTTATTATTATTACTTTCTGTGCATCCGTCAACTTTTTCGTCTCCCACCTTCGCGTTAAAGTCTCCTATTATATTTGTCACATCTCGCCTTTTGTGGGTTTAAGACTTTGTCTAAATCTTTATAGAAACTTTATATATCTTTATCTGGTTTGTCAGTGCTTGGGGCGAGTAATTGTATGATGAGTTTACTTTTACCTTATTTGTGTCTACTTGTATCATTACCATTCTGTTTAAGTAAGGACAGGAAATTTACTACTGTTGCGAACCGTCATGACTTCCTGAAACATGGTTTTGTTGCTTACCATTATCTTTCCATTAGGCCATTGAATATCGTTCATATCGAATATGTCTATATTTAGTCGATCCATTTCTTTACAGCATTATTTATTTTTTTGCCTTGGTGTAAGCTCCTAACATTACATGTCGCTATTTTGCAAGGTTTTCGCATTTCCGCCTTGCAATATTGGGATTTTCCTTCCCCGTCGGGTCTTGGTATCAGAGTTCCATGATCAGTAGGGTGTATGTTTGAATTCATGATGTCCATGATGAACTACGAATGCTCTTGTCGGTACTTTATTGCATTGGTTGCTCGTTGCCTTGTACATCTCCACGCCGTTGACACTGTTTAATTCTTTTATTTCAAAAAGTAAGAGCCTCATCAATCCATTATTTAATTATTTTGCTTTGAGATACAATTTCTTGTTTCAAGGGCAATAATGTGCCCTTCCTGTTTCCAGTTTTTCCACCAGAAGCTGTTGGCCCGAAAGAGGGGATTGTTTATACCGACAGTCACTGGGTCTCAGAGTCTCATTTATTGTCTAGCAAGGTGCACCACATCCAGGTCAGATTGTCAGTTGAGTTGGTTTTACCTCCCTGTTTCTACGAGATAAAAAAAAATCTATTGGTTAAATGAATATAGAAGCATTGGTTATAATGGTAGGACTGCAAATTCTGTCCTTCTATTTATTGTAATTGTTACGTGAGCCCTTATTTCTCGATGTATTTTGTACTAAGATTATTAATCTACCTACTATTAAAAATATGATGCTATACACTAAGGTGTTCGTGAATTATGTTTAAATTAAGTCAAAAGAATGATTTAAGTCATTAGTGAATGGACCTAAGGATCAATCACAAAAATGAACTAACAAGTAAAACACCTACTTTCTCTTCCAATAAATCAATAAATCCAAAAAAAAGCCAAGCCATTTATTTCTTCTAGGGCCGCTCGATACCCATTGAAACCTTACTTTTCAAGGACACAGCTAATTATAAGTCGACCAGGTTAAATACCTTGGTGTGCACATGGATAAAAGACTAAATTTAAATAAGTACGTCCAAATGACCATCTCGAAAGCCAAACAAGCGTTCGGACAACTTAAATCACTACTGCTCGATAAAAGTCAGTCTATTTATACAAGGTAATCAATCAAAAATGACATATGGTTTCCCTGCATGGATTACCCTCTCCAAGTCGCAGATTGTTGGAATTGAAGGCCACACAGAGTAAGATGATCCGTAGGATTGTCAACGCACCGTGGTACGTCTCTAACAATGAACTGCGCTCGTAATTAAACATCCCTAGAGTCCAGGATTTTATCCATCAGCTGGCCCTCAGCCACTCTACCAAATTTGACCTCTGCAATGATAATGATAACGCTTACAATGCATATTATGATCAAAAAACCTCACTGGCTATGTAAAAGTTGTAGACTTTAAATATTTTCTGCGGTATTTTAGATGGCCAAATTATCATACCTTTATATAGATAATTGTATAGAGTTTTCTATTATCAGTTCTGCTCCTCTATTACCACATCAAATTGTTGATCAACTTTTTGCAAAGCATTGATAGAAGGAAAAATATGATTGTTTGAATTTATTCGGCTTTTTGTAGAAGCGCATTAGAGATTTCGCGTACCAAGACCGACTAACCACAAGGAACACTAATAAAAACAGAATTTCGAACGCTTATTATTCATTAGATATCAACGAAACTTTACGAGGTGTGAATACGGTTCAATTGAGATTTAAAATATTGAATTGACGATGCGGATACATGATGAAATTCCATAAAATAAAATAAAACAACACAGTTGGGAGGGTTTCGCATTTATTGTTGAACACTGCAATACTGTATTCATCTGCCTGATGAAGCCACTGTTGCAGTGTTCAACAATAAATTTGAAACCCTCCCAACTGTGCAGTTTTAATTCAATGAGATTTAACAATTCCTTGATGCACTTGCAAGATTTTTTAATTTAATTCATCATAATTTTTTTAATACGAAATTTAAATTGTAGTATAAAACATTTTTCTAATTTTTCCTATTAAGGAAGACAAAGTGAATATTGAAAAACAATTTTTTGTACAACTTTTTCTTTAAATGCTAAAAGTGCAATTTTTTAAATCTCTGTTTTTATAGTACGAATTATTTGCCTTTATAATGGTTTTAAACTCATATATGTGATAACTGTAATCTTATTTTTAATAATACGAGTGTTAATCCATGCATATGACTTATTCCTCCTCTTTCCAGGGGGGCCACATGCTAACATTTCTCCCCTCGCCCATCGAAATGTTTTATCGAATTCCCTTGGCTCATTAAAATGATAAACGTCCCTTCAATTTATCATCAGCGCCCGAGATTTAAACTGGGATCGGCGTTGCCTTGATGCCCATTAGAATATTCTGCAAATGAACTCAAAATGGATTACTGCTATAATATTTCAAGAACTAAATCCATCCATCTAAGAATTAATTACGCATGTACTAGAAGTTGTGCAAATAATATTGGTATTATTTTCTAATGACACCAAAATTCTACAATCAAGTGTATTACATATTTGTTCGCATTGGTTGCTTTTTACTTTTACGAAAGTAATTTGGATTAATTATTGGAACGAAAGCAGTGCACTTTTAATTACATTCTACAGGTGTTATTAACCTGTAGCTAAGCCTTTAATTATTGCAAACGTACGTGCATTAATTAGGTAAAATTTTAGAAATGTCTTAATTATAGGTAGCACAAAACTGTAATTGTTTCTAAAGCAATTTCTAAAGTTTTTATTCTATTTGTCTTGTGGCATCGGTGTACCTCTGGGGTTGTGACATCATCATTTTCTCATTTGTTTTAAGTACTTAATTATTAAGTTTTGACCTAGTTCATAAGTAACAACAAGATACAAAAAAATACGCTTCAGAAGTGATTTAGAAGTATATTTTTCAAAAAGATTAAAATTGATTTTTGACCTAGTTCAAAAAGTAACAACAAGATACAAAAAAATACATATCAAAAGTGATTTGGAATTATATTTTTCAATAATTTTAATCTCAATAAATTATACGTGCAAAAAATATTTTATAATAAATAATTTAAAAATCTAATAGAGAGAAAGCATCTTTATTATTAGAAGTAAATATTACAATATGTGTGTATGTTTATACAGTGAAGTGGTGAAGTGGTAGACTTAAGATTTCGTCTAATCAGTGGCTATCGACTCCCGGTCTTTCAGCCTAAAAATTTAATATATTAAAGAAAATAATAAGATGATAAATAATTAAATTCAACCGTAGTTACATCTATAAAATAACACTTATCGCAATGTTTCTCTTACTAAATACCGTGATCTGGCATAGAATCAATGTTTTCATTCGTTCTAGTTCACGTAAAAGTTGGCAATCGTTGCGACGATAAACAAACACATAAAAGTTTACACTTCGAAACGCCGGACCCTTGGCTCATTTCTTGATACAATTCGTTGACCCCCACAACCTTTTGGGCTATTTAAATCGAAACCGCTATCTATTTCTATAAATATGCGGGAGAGCTTTTCGAATTAATAACTCCTGAAACGAAAATACTGACTATTACATAACGCCCATTTCCACAGTCGGATTGGTGGCATTTATTCAAATAGTCTTATTACGCCGTTTATGTTCGTCGATTTAATATCGAATATTGTGAGAAAATCATTAAACGTGTTTAAATGTTTATTATAAGTCCATTGCACAATCTTGTATAATTCAAAAGCCCACGCGTGTTATTTGAATATTCAAATCCTGTTCGGTGCAAATTGTACTTTTCTCATCGCGTTGTATTTAGGTCAATTCCGTAGTACAAATATTTTTATGTCTAGAAATGTAAATGGGTGCCAATTTATAGTAGGAAGTGAAGCTTTGGCAAATAAATTGGATTTTGTATTTTTAGAAATCGTTTAAAGGAGTGATAATATCGCTTATTGTCCTCGAATTCCATATCAACGCAAATAAAAAAAGCATGTCTAATCTTGTTTGAGCAATTAATTGCCGGGTTCGCAATCGCCCACTCCTGATGACGTTCGTTCTGTCTCTATCAGTTCAGATTTGAAATTCTTCGTATGACAAATCAGTGTCTCCTCAGGTGCCGGATAATAAACACGTGCGTCTATCTTAAACGAAGTGTTCTCCTTTGCGTTTTGTGCTAATGATTATTTTACTATTTTCATTTAGTTTTGGTGTATACAACAGTGCTCTTTAATAAAACAAAACAAAACAAGGTACATTTAAATTACCGGCAGTGAGTGTAGTAATTTCTATAAATAATATTAGAATGGTGGGTAATAACATTAGCATACACGAGGATACGTGAAGTTATTGTGTTATTTCAACATTTTTTATTTCGTACAATGCATGATTCATCCATTAAACACGTGTATTGTGCGTTAATTTTGCAAATGCCAAAAAGTCCGTGTTGTTGATGTGGTGTGCTGCGAAAAAAGCTGAAGTGCGCGAATAATGCTGGAACTCATTAAGAAGGCCAGTATGGTAGGAGGAAGTCCTACTACATACACGGCCCAGTACATAAATTTTCGAAAAAAGGAGAAGAACAGCAAGCCCGGCCTTCAGCTCAGCATTCGGCCGAGGAGTCTATTGTGCGCGGGAAATCAGGACGAAACCTACGCTAGGAGCAGCCAGATTCCGAGCAATACCTGGAAATTTCACCGACCCAGACCCAAATCTTTCAGGTAAATAACAGATTGGTTATTTTGAAAACAAGATGATTATTTTGGACAATTTTTTGCACTCGTGTGATGGTTGGGAACTTATTTTTTAGATGTGAAAACCTTCAATCAATTATTTTTATGAATCAAAACTTCTTGGCCATGTTTTAAGCGCACTAAAGACAAATTTTTGGTGAAGTATTTCTAAATATCAGCTTATGATAGTAGGTATGAATTATCATTGGTCAGGTCTGAACGGGTGATCGGCTTGACATAATTAAAATTTCTATAAAGAAGCACCATTTAAACCTACAAAATAAATACATAAATAATACTGTTAAAGAATTAAAATAGTGATTAAATCACTACTACTGATTTCTTCAACCTTTAACACAACTAGAATACGCAATTCTACCAATGTCCTATAATTAGTTTAAATAAATAAAAATTGCTGTAACCTATATTCAAAATAAAATTCAGGGAATGAAATGAATTAGTCAGTTAAAAAAAAACTTACCTCTGGGAATATATAATCTTAGATTTTTCATCTTTACTAGTACAATAAAATAATCTTGACAGTTTTTAAATTTCTGCCTTATTTTTAACTACCTACTTACATTTTACTTTTTTGTTACTAATTTCAATTGCAAGGTAAATATTCACAAACTAAATACATGAAATAATAATTATGCCGCGAAGGGGGAAATGTGTGGAGCCAAGTAAATATCTTTGGAATTATTAGAGATATCGAAATGAAATTTGGAAAATTGGTATTACAAGTGGCACAGTTAGGAATTTGGCAATTTTTAAATTTTATTTCTGCCTTATTTATTAGAAATTATATTATTGTTTGGCTACGATTTTTAAATGTTATTAGTATCAAATCTGCAAGTTTTAAGGAGGAGATTAAAACAATTGTCGCAGTTGTATTAAAATAATTATAAATAGAGTAATACAAAATTGATTACTTCACAGGTTATTAATTGTGTCTACCTGATCGTAAATATATTCCATCAAATTTGATTACGTTCACAGTCAGGGACTCTAATTATAAATACAAAGAAAGTGCAAACACCAATGATTTATACCGTCTTTACTTACAAATTACTAAGAAATGAATTTCTTTTATGGAGCAATGTTTATTTATTGTAATAATTCCAGCTATAATAAATATAATAATATAATCATCAAGTAATTAAACGACAGTATATGAAAGCTAAGTAAATTAAAAATTAATTTCAAATGGTTTAATAGAAAAGAAGTTATTAATTTCAAACATATTGGCCTTTGTATACACCTCAAATGCGTTACGCTCGCTAAACTTTCATTCTTGACAAATATTCGCTTCGGGAAAAGGCCAATTATCAACAGTAATTGCATGGTATTAAGCAATAAAAAGTAATATCAAAAGAAGACATATTAACCTTTCATTACAAATAATAGTGATAGAAAGTAGCATTTCTCCAATTTTGTTTCAATTGCGGCGTATATATTGTCAATGAATGAATCGATTAATCTTCGGATTTTCCATCGTTGACCATTACACTGCATTTAGCTTGAACTTGACTCACTACTGGTGTATAATTATGTTGACTCAGTTTTACGTAGATAAAAAGTTTAGATGTTTTATGATTTCGGATGAAAGATAATTTACATGATTATAAAACTACGAACTCATCAATCACATTTAATTTTATGATTTTATATGATTCTAAGATAATTTCCATTATAATTTGACAAATAAAGCACTAATGACCAAATGTACATTTGGTAATTCAAATAAAAATGTGAAGAAAGGTAATTAATGCTTTATTCGTCAAATTATTTTGATCTCAATCAATCGATTTATTTTCCCTTATAGTTTTATATTTATAAATTCATTAATTTATACAATTTTTATTATTACACTTAACTGTCTACTTTTATTTTATTTTATTGTCACTAATTTCAGTTGCATGGTAAATATTCTCTCAAACTAAATACTTGAAATAATAATTATACCGTTATATACAGCGATGGGGAAAATATGTGAAGCCAAGTAAATATCTTTGTAATTATAGATACCGATTAAATTTGGAAAGTGGGTATTACAGAAAATTGAGTATTTATTTATAATTCACCACAAGTTGAACAGTTAGCAGTTTAGTAAAAAAATAGACTGTTTGAAAGTGCAACAAATGAAAATGTAACTCAAAATATTGTTATATCTTTAGACGCAAATCCTCATTTATCTCCTTCTAAACTCGCCAAAATCTACGAAATTATCTTTCGTTTAGGATATTGAGGCGACAAAATTATGATCCATACAAAATTCGAATTGTTCAAGAACACCCATGAGACAGACGTTTACTATAGCTGGAATTTTGTAAAACGATCCTGGATATATATTTGCAACCGTGAGAATATTTTTTTTTAAGAAATTTGGTGTTTTTAGGAGGCTGCATTTTTTTAACAGTACGGTTAATTGACTACTGGTCATAAAACAATCCTCATTGGTTACAAGAAACTCATACACAAGATTACCAAAAAAAAATGAACGTTTGGTCGGGCATTTACAACAACAGAGACGTAGGATCATCATTCTTACAAGATCGAGGATTGGTATTGGCTGCTTTTAGATTGATTCTATCGCTCCAACATAAATGGAAATGTACATATCTGGTTTCAGCAGGATGGGGCATCACCCCATTACGCACGCATCATTCGAGATCGTTTAGATACAAATTTTCATCACATCACAGATGAATTGAAACAAGGGGTTCTTATGAATGGCCTACGAAAAATCGTGACCTAATCTACTGGATTATTTTCAATAGGGTCATTTAAATCCGAACACCCAAAGGGAAAACAAAATAACAACATTTCTATTGGATTCAATATATATGCTTTATATGGCGCCTAATTAGGTGATTGATGTCCTCCTGTGGTATCTCATTCCAAGCAATTACTAACGCATTCCGAAGTGCTTCTAGAGTTTGAGAGGGCCCATGATATCCCAAATATGCTCAATTGGAGATAAATCCGATGACCTCGATGACCAGGGCAAAAAATTAATTCCAACGTGCTCAAAGATATTCATTGTGGCTCTTGCAATATGTGGGTGAGCATTATCCTGCTGAAAAGTTGGATTTGGCAATGTCTGAAGAGAGGTTACAGAATTTCTTCGATGTAACGCTGTGCGGTCATGTTACCTCTAACAAAGATTAGAGGTGACCTAGAGCTATAAGCAATGGCATCCCATACCATAACAGCAATAGTATGATGAACGTGCCTTTTGACAAAAAAATGTGCATTTCTTCTTTCACCACGTTGTCTTCTGACTCGGCCCGGCTATCATGCATCCCTAAACAGAATCTAGATTCGTCACTACACACTATTTCTGGTCCCACATCAATCGTTTTCTATCTACACGCTCTATGATTCTTCGGCGCACAACTGTCATTATATTTTAACTTAAACATAACTCTTAGAACACGTTTTTGCATTATGAACACGCCATGAATATCTGCACAACTACCCCAAAATATTATCCCATATCTCATATGAGTATAAAAATGGGCATAGTAGGATATTTTGGTTATGGCTATATTCGAATTCTTTATCAAAATTTGAAAACCATGGATCAACTCAGCAATCATTATGATTTTTTAAATTTAATTTCTCATCCAAAGTAATTCTTACACTGAATTGAAAAATTAACTATGTTTTAACCACAAATAATTATTGTAAACATATTATATAATGTGTAGGCACAATTATATAAATCTATTTTTACAATAATTATTTGTGGTTAAAACATAGTGAATTTTTCAATTCAGTGCAACCATTCTCTTTATTAAAGTAATTCTTAGAAATTTGGCATTATTAGTGAATTGATAGACCGTGTTATTTAATAAGATATCATTCTAAGTATTTGTTCTTTGGTTGGTTTTAAAAAGAATGCAATTAGTATTTTTACTGTTCAAAATCAAGAATTTTCAAGCTTTATCATTGCACAGAATCCACAAATTCCCTAAATGAGGTTCCACCTAGTAAAATATTTGTATCATCATCATCATAACTGAGAAAGTAACAATTATTTACTGCAGTATTATTTGGGTAAATAGTAATGGCCCGAGAATTCTTCCACGGAATTCCTATATTATTTAACTATCTGAGAGTACCTCGGTATCAGTAAGATATTTTTTTTACTTTCTATTGTGCAAATATGATTCAATTCATTTGAGTGCTGTGCCCCGGATGCCATAGTGTTGGAGTTTTGTTTAGTAGAATACAGTCGTCAACTATTTGAATACCCTGGACCCTGGACAGATCTAAGAAGACTACATATTACATTTCCATTTTCTAAGTATCAGTATGTGGACTATAGGTACTCATAGTATGCCGTTTCAGTAGATTGGCTATTGCTAAATAGATTGTTGTCATTAAATATATGTTATGAGTTGTGTTGCCACTAATCATTCAATAATTTTTGAATACACGTTCAATAGACGACCAATAGGTCACCTTTTTTGTAAATGGAATGGATATGTTACTAAAGAAGCTGTTTATTCAACTGCACAAGATCAAAACCTTTAACCAATCACTTGTCATATCACCCTCTCTATATTAACGTAAAAACAGTTACATGTTGCCACTGTAAATATGAAGATATTTTTAGAATGAAGAAAAATTGCAAAATAACCTGTCAAATATCAAATAAATAACGATCACTTTTTTGGTATAAACAGCTTGGAAGTCTATAGTGTAGGGATAATTTTAGCAAGCTTATTTTTCAAGAACAAGGAAATTAAAATAATATCAAGTCGAGACAAACGAAAGAGCTTCGAAGAATAACTAAACATTGCAGAAGAAGTGTCAAGCAAAAACGACATGAGAATATTGCGCAATGTATTAAAAATAATAACCTGCAGGGCGAATAAAAAAGCAAGCATAACAAAATAAAAGTAAATACAAGTATTTATAGAAGAATACATACGTCCAAGAGGATACTTGCACCCTTAGCATCAAGGACAAAAACAAGGGTTAGAGTGGAAGAACGTTGCAGCTGCATGAACTCGGCCCAACTTCATCCATCCAAAATTTTTGTACTTTTTGTTATATATTTATATGTATTTTTTACGATAGAAAGCTAAAAACTAATAAACATAATACAGTACTTAACTCAAAAGAGGAAATTAAGGAACGATTGATTGAATTTTCGAAGAAAAAGAGAAGGCGATAGTAAGAATTGACGCAAGGGAAACCATGAACCAGAAGGTAGACATTGACACTGATGAAATAACAAAAAACGAAGTAGCAGAAGCTGTTAAAACACTGAAGAGAGGAAAAACTCCATTGGCATTGACGGAATCGCAAATGAAATGTTGAAAGCAGGTGAAGAACATACAAAAAGGATGACGCACACTTTGCTAAACAAAACATGGACATAAGAAAATATACTAGAAGACTGGAAGAAGGCAGTTTTAGTCAGAATACCAAAGAAGGATGATGTAATGTTATGTTGTTGTTGCCTAGAATCATACTTGAAAGAATAAAGAAAATGCAACCTAAATTGAGAAGTAACTAAGCAGGGTTCCGGTTGAAAATATCACTCCTAGACAATATAACGACCTTGAGAATAATTGTGGACCAGGCTATAAAATAGCAAAAAGAAATTGTAATTAACTTTAGAGAAAGCCTTTGACAAGATAAACAGGAAAAGGATCTGGGGAATTCTAAAAAGCTATGGCATGCTACTATACTATACGAAAACTATTCTGGAAAAATAGACATAAACGGTGAACTAGCAAGCGACAGACAAGGCTGCACACTATCACCTTTCTTGTTCTTAATAGTCATCGACGACGTTATAAAGACAGAAAGCAGAAAATAAGATGGGAATAACGTGGAGATTTGGGAGAAATTTGGAGGACCTCGAATTTGCAGACGGCATTTGTCTGCTTGAAGAAATCAATAAAAACATAAAGGAAAAAACAGAAAAACTAATCCATGAAGCAGCAGAAGTCAACCTAAAAATAATTGTGAAAAATTGATTAATGGTTGAGGGGTTCACTTCGTAACACATTTTTAAGTTTGAAAATGATCACCTGTTGATCGAAACTCGAGTCACGTTTTTAAATAAATAGTGTGATAACAATAAAGTGAGTTTTTTACTTTATTTAAAAATGTGAAAAACTCAAACACCCCTTCCAACATAGAAATAAAACTTGGAGAACGAACAATAACATCAACAGAGGAATTCTGTTATCTAGGAAGTATAATTGACAGTAATGGAGGGTCGGGAGAAGACTTAAAGAAGATAGGCAGTGTTAAAGTGCATTCAACCAACTAGAAAAGTATTTAAATAGCAAAAAATCAAAACTACGACTTTTTGACAATAATGTATTATTGTGCTGCTGTATGGAAGCGATTCGTGGACTACAAAGATATTCGAAATAACAAAATTACAGTCCTATATAAATAAATGAATTCACAAGATACTGGGAATATACTGACTAAACAGAATAACATACGAAGAACTATGCAGAAAGGAATTGGAGTTGGATAGGGCACACACTAAGGAAAGATAGCGAAGAAATAACGAAAAAGGCCTTGGACTAATCTATCAAAAGCACAAGAAGGAAAGGAAGACCGCTAACAACATGAAAAAGGCACTTCGAACATAGCGAAATCGGACACACTTGGAATGACATAAAAACAAAAACCAAAGACAAGACAGAATGGAACAGCGACCTTGCCTACAAACCAACTAATGAATCACCTAAACATGGAGCAACAAGTCTAATAATAATAATATTTTTTTTAAAGAATTTTTTCTAACCTTTAGCCAAAAAGAAGTTAAATCTTGTGACCATACTTATATTTTATTATAGAACTGCATAGCTGTTCTCATAAAAAATCAAAGATGCAATTATCGTATCTTCGAAAATTATAATACTAATGCAGCTTAATCTACATTAGGTGCTCATTATGAATTGATTCCTATTATAGCTATGATAATGAATGCTTAGTGTTTGAAATGTACATTTAACAGATAAATTGTGAACAAAGTGAATTATAACGAGTATTTTATTCAAGAAAATTATCTATTCACGTAATTCAAAAAAAATATTACAAGTAGATGGGCTACAAAATATATTTTTTACAATGTATATTTTTCTATTAATCATGAATAACAATCTTAAACCCTATGAATCATAATAAACATTTATTATAAGTTGATTAAATTAGGCACATATTTTTCATTCAGGTAATGTAATAAAATTTCGTAGATGTCTAGAATATACTTTTTATTTGGGATCCGTATCCAATCCTGTGCAGACGTAACGAGTTCTTAATTACCCTTAAATTTATGGCCACTTAAAAACCCTTTGTGGGTGCAATCAAATGACTATTTGGTAACACCAGGGCTATCATACTTTATGGAAGAGCCGCTGTATAGGGACGCCCATTTTCTTACGGAAAATATAAATTACTTCACCATTTTTATGATTTTATGAATCGGATTACTTTTTTATCTCTCCAGCGTATTGATTTTTCGCCCTACTATGTGAAGATATTTCTCATTTAAATCTAATAAAAAATAGCTATCAACACTTTATATTTAAGTATGACTATAGTTATTTGTCGTTTAAAATATAGTCAACGTTAAATAAAACGTGTTATACAAAGTTAAAAAAGTATTTTCTCGCTGTTGTAGATTCACGAAATGTTTTCGTATTTTTAAATTTATTATTTAATTTTCTACAACGAACTAAAGGATTTTAATACAAAGTATTTTCATTTATATTTTACATGTATAATATAGTAGAAGCCTCAAGAATCAACAATATAAACATTTTCAATTACAATTCACAAGTGTGGCTGAAAATATAATCACACTAGAGAATAATTGTAGCAAATTTATTATTTAATATCATTTTTTACAATATAAACGATTAGTATCAATCATATAGGATACGCATATATTTTTCGCCGAAATAGAAATCATCATTTCATCTACAGTCTGACGACTCACATTCCACGAAAAATCCATAAAAGGCTTTCTAATATTACGGTTATAATAAATATTGGATTTTTCGCATGAATTACTGTTACCATGACGTCATTTTTTTGATAAGAATTGAGATGATGATATTAGTGTTTGTAAATAAATGTACCTTATCATGGCGCTTATTTGGATCAGGTTTATGTAAACAACTACTGGTTCATAATCTAAATCTTCGTAGATTATTAAAAAAAAAACATATTCTATATCTCATTACTTATACTCAAATACGATTTCATCATATTTTTACTGATACAATTATTTATTGTTATTGATAGTTTAATGAACATAATAATTGGGTATAAATTAAGAAAATTTGCGATATTTCCGTTTACACGATTCATAACTGTCGATAATTAACCGTACATTGCACATTCGGATTTATCACCACGAGCACTAACTAATTAACAATACTACGGTCGTAGTAAATTAAATATAAATTATAGCGCCGGTGAAGGATGCAAAAAAATCGATCAATTATGTAAAGTCGGAAAAGTAATTTATGCTACGGTCACCTGATAAATATAACGCCGTAATTAAGTGCAGCGTAATTGCAATAATTCCCTATAGGTCACGCTTTTTCATGCAATTATCTAAGATTAGAAAATAAGTGCATAAACTATTAATATGTATTGCCGTGTCGCAGATTATATTTTTCCTTGTTTGTTGAACTTACTATCACCCAGTATGGAAATTAGATTGTTAATTACATTATAAATATAAATAGCTTTTAATTAATGATCGTTATTGTTGGTGTTAATAAAGAATTTGTTCCAATTACATTTATATATGGTTTTTAATATGAGATAATTATAATTTTCTTTTTGTATACCTTGCATTAAAATAGATTTTCTGTATAGTTATTATTTAACTTTTTGTAGCGAATTAGAATGGTGTTAATATGTGTATGGTTATAAAACAGAATTTTTGAACCTAAAGAAACTTATGTATTGAATATCCGTTGTCATCTGCTTGATGACTCTGGAGAATTAATTGTCGCATTATTCCGATATTAAAAACCGTAAATTATCAACCAGAATGTTTCGTTTACTACATATTTTATGAATTTGAATTACTGTTCCCTGTCAACATTATCCACACACCGGTTTCGATCGCTCTTGGATCTCTTCAGAGTAGAGCAGTCGAAGAATGAGAAACGGAGACTTTGGAGCTTCAAACTCTCCGAGTGTCCGTAACCTTTATATATGTTTATATTGCTGATACATAAAGGATTAATTAATCATATTTCTGTAAGTGAAAATCAAATCCAACAAATAATAATTGTAAATTTAAATGAAACATTTTCTTTGTTAATATCAAACTATATTTTTACCGGTCATCGATCAAGAGCTGAACTTAAAGTTTGAAAATGATCGAAATTCGAGTTACTGGTAAAAATATAGTGTTATATCAACAAAGAGTGTTTTATTTAAATATTCAACCATGAATCAATTAATAATTGTTAAAATTATAGATTTTCCTTTTCTCCATTTAAAACTATTTTTTGTATTTTCACCAAAGTATACTACTTATCTTAGCTTTTATGCGTTCGGTTTGCTAGGATAAATAAACCAATGATGACCTCAGGGTTTCTCTATACAAACTGCAAAATTAATCACTATCCTTTTTGTAATAGGTAGGTCAACTGCCTTAGACTGATTTATTATATCTACCTCAATTTATTCAAAACTGTTTGGATTTCGATTATTCGCCTAAAGTTCACAGGATTCAATTTCTTCAACGCCCATACAATAGCCTATTTCCCTATTCGTCTAGTTGTCCGTATTAAGGCATACTATATTACCCACCACATATCTATGCTAATTAAATCATTAATTAAATTATAATACCTAATTAATAACGTAGAATGTATTCCGGAACGACGCCATTCCCAATAGAGAAAAATGTTCTCCAGGCGTGAATACAAACGAGTAAAAGGAAAATAGTGATTAATGGAGCTATAGTGTATTGTACCACCGAGCGTATTGTCTTGCTGAAAGAGTATAGCATTTCATTGGCCTCGCTATACTCTATATTCACGCATGTGTCATAAATAATAAGTGGGCAATCTTAAAATAATTCGATTGCCGCAACAATAACCGCAGCTGTACAATGAACTTGGGCAGTTATTAGCTATGGATCGGGTCCATGTCGATGGATATCGAATAAAATTTAAACATATGGTTGTGCCTTGGTGTTACTACATTTAGATTCATTCATATGCTTTCTAGTGAGATTATATCTGTACTAGCTTTCTCGTATATTACTAGAAAAATGATTTACTCATAGGTTTTTAATAACAATGTTGTAAGATATAAGTTATAATTACAATTTAAATCTTGAAAATGTGTTACAATTTTTAAACTTATGTAATTCATTTCTTGAAATCTATAATCTCAATCTTTAAATTAGTTTCTTATTAGCTATATATTCATAAAAAGCAGTAATAAACATCTAATTGTTTGGTACTCTTGTATGCATTTTAGGTTAAATCATTATAGAATAACTTCAGTCACCCTAAAGCGGTTTTAAATATATCTCAATGGTAAATGTTATTGATCGTGTAACTGCAAAGCTGACTGTGCTTGATTATTATTTAACTAATCCGTCGCTGCAGACATGTGCATTAACGGTCGACGTTTGATCATTAAATATTTGCAGTGAAACCGCTGAATTCAATACACTATGGACCGAATAATATTAAATTATTCATTTGTACTGTTTCCAAACGCAAATAGTAGTTTCGAGATAAAATTTGGGTATATACACTAGAGCTCAAAAGTAAATGTTTTAAATGTTTTTGTATTAAATTTATGTTCAGTTTTCGTGTCAGAACAAACGATTACAGTTTGGTGCAAGTTTAACAAAAAATACTGACAAAAATTCAATAATGTGTTATAACTCTCTCTAATTAGACCAAATCAAGTGGTCGATGTCTTTTTATGGCAATCGGTCCCAAGCCTGTTGAACATAGAAGCGCAATTGATCCAAAGTCCTTGGTGGCTGGGCAATAGCTGAAGTGTTGTTTCAATGCTATCCCGTACATGCCACCTGGATGCCTTGCCTCCAATGTTTACGGTCATTAACTAACCTTTTTCCAGTTCCCTATTTTTCTCTTAGTCTCAAGTCTGGTCGTTTTCCTCTTTGTTGTCTTGGAGTACCTTTTTTTGCAGCTCGTGCCTCTGGCATGCATTGTACATGCCTAGCCTAACTGAGCCGCATTCGTAAACTTCTCGTGTTCCATGTTCAAAATCTTAGTTCCTTATTACATTTGCTGGAATTGTCAACGTTATTTCCGTCCGAGGTTTCTTAACACTGTGTTTTTCCGAGGCGACGTTGTTACCATGACGCCCAACCCCCTTATCAAAGGCCCATTTCACTCTTTCTCTTTAGCCCTAATCTCTTCATATGGGTTGGTTACCACATCTTGAGCGGTTTCAATCAGTTTACCAGGGTTTACCAATCGCGAAGGTGAGAATCGGATTTTGGTAGGAATTTGAACCTCTTGCTATGACGTAGTTATTTAAAAGCACAATCACTGGATTAAAGGTTATAGGATAAGGTGACACAAAAAATGAGAACTTTTTAACAATCCAATAAAAACCAGAGTGATGGATTATGAATATATTATTTAGAGTAATTTATATCTTAAAATTTTGAAGAAGATTCATTGAATGAAATTTGACATCCTTTAGATACCGATATCTGTTTCGTTATTACCGCGGCAACATCTCAGCTGTAAATATCATCCTGAATTCTCTGTTTTAACTCATCACGGAGTTTTCGGTTGAGTCGCGCACATCGTACTTTTAAGATAGCCCCTTAAGAAAAAGTCACATACCGAATTTTGACATAACATGGTTAACAAACAATTTTCGAACAGCTTCCACTGATTGTTATGATGCTACACTGTTGAAACCAGAAACCAGAATTCTTGAACATCTAGAAAATGTTTTTTTATTTCTTAAATAACTTTCTTACCTATCTCTTGGTGAAACATTATAAAAGTGTTGATCAATTCTTTACCTAATATGTGGAAAATTATTGTTATTTTACTGAAGATATTTTCTAGTATTATAATCAGAACCAATTTTAATAATCAAGAGAATAAGTTAGCAAGTATTTAATGCTCATTTTGAAAATCAACATTAACCGTTTTAGTACCAAACTTCTTTTTGACAGGTAGACTCGTCACAATAATGATTAATATTTTATCAAACCATTCACATAAAAATAAAAACCTAGTCAAGGTAGATCAACTTTGCAACACCATAACAAAACAATAATTAATATAATTAATATAAATAATTAATAAATTAAAGTAGCGTGCTCTTAATCTACCTCAATAGACTATAAATTACCCTAGCGTACTCTTGACCTGCCTCAATTAACCCAACGTGTCCTTGACCCCATAAAAATAAACATCTACTGTCTAGCGTACTCCTGACCTACCTTAATAAATTACGCGTTAACCTAGCGCACTCTTGGCCTTGGCCAATGCATAGTTTATTGAGGCAGGTCAAGAGTACGCTGGATAAATACGCAACGTGTCGAGACGATTACGTATCGCAAGCAGTCTTAGGTACCGTTCTTGACCACCCTGTATAATCTAAGCATATGAGAACGTAGACTATCTTCTCCATATTACATATTACAGTTGAGGGTGTAATTTCGAGTCTTCGGCTATTTCCCTCAAACTGAAGCCCGCCTCTTTAATACCAACAATGCGACCTTTTTGAAATTCACTTAATTGATGAAATCTACGGGGTGCACGAATTCTAGGCATTTCAGCAAGGTTTTTCAATATACTGAAGAGCTCAGAAAGGATCAGAGTAGAACAGGTTACTTAACATTATAAAATTTGCTTTATTTTTCGGGTAAGTGTAAAAATCGTACACAAAAAAATGAGATAAAGCAGTAAGAACGTTATCGCTTTTTTTCTTTCTAAGGTGAATAAATTTGCGTATTTGTTGCTGGATTAAAACACATCTAAAAGGTGTTGCATTACTTTTGAGCTCCAGTATAATAATGCATTTTCTCATCGAGAAAACATAATTGAAAATTATTTGGAAAAAATGGGAATTAACAGGATAGAATGGTCAGCTTCTTCTGCTGATGGTAATTTAATATAGTATGCATGAGGTATTAGGGAGACTAGTTGCTACATTAAATTTTTAGAGAAAAATCCACGCTTTCAAGGTGTCAAAAGATATTTTAGCATATGAGTGTGATAGGACAATGTTTTTATCTCCGATGCATAACTGAGATATTCAAGCGATTTCGCCTATTCTCTAAAATTTAATTACGCAATATATGAAAAATCATCTATTTTTTACTAACTGAGTTTTTGGAAACTCAAATGTTCAGCAAAGATAATGAGAAGGGAGTATAGCTTCTGCCACTCCAAGAAATTACAGTTATCTCTTGTAGTTACGCTATTTAATGCAACCCAGAACCAGAATGACTTATTAAGAGGGTTAAAAAGGATAAGTACCCTTTTGGTCGTAATTGAATTATGCAATTTCCATAGTTATTAACTCTAGTCTAAGAGGTCGTTTCTTCAATTAAAGACTGACAGAAGAAGTGACTAAAGTCACAAAAATGTTGGATTCGCTTTTTGGAACTAGGACCAGCATGACATTAAAAGAGCTAAAAAGGAATTATTTGTAGTGTTTTAACTTGTTTGTCCAATTTCAAAAATTATCAAAGAGAATGTATAAAAACGTAAGTAATCACACTCTTGGTGAGTAATTGTATTTTGCAATATCCGCAGTCAAAAGTGGCCATTTTATTTATTTATATCTTTGGTCTTCTATCTTAAAAAATACATAAAACAAATTAATTCAAAAATCATACGTAAAACGAAAGAAGGACGGGCGGAGTTTACAATTCATGTTCTTCCACTCAAACCCTTTTTGGATCATGATCTGTTCGAAAATATAGCCTTAAAGAATGTTTATTAAATTAGGGGCTTTGTGAAGAAACACTTATAGTCCCAAAAAGTATTATTCGAATCTCTTTTTGGAAATAGGAAATCTTCAGCAAGGTTGAACATTCTGAAGAATAATCTAATCACATGCGAACTTTATTCTTCTTCTGCGCTTAGAAATAAGTGTTAAAATTAATGATAACTCTTAATGCAGCCCAGTTTTAAAATGAAGTTATTGCTTCTACTTTAAGACACAAAAAATGGTGATGTGGCCAACATAGCACTTTCCCTAAACTTTTCTCGAAAACAAATGGTTATTCCTAATAAATTGCTTAATTTTGGATTCTTTACAATTACTTGTTATATAAATTTCATGTAACTCCTAAAGTTAATTTTTAATTTTTCTCGAAGGTTAAGAAAAATATGTTTTAATAAAAATTGTTCAGTTTCTCATTTCCTTTAACTTTTGTTTGCAAAGTTATGTAAAATTTAAATAGAGAAAGTAAAAAAGATGTAGAATCCATCAACAATTAGTAATTAAACTTATCATCAATGTGTAGGGTGGGTGGGTGTCCTCTAATCCACCCTCCAATGAGTAAAACGTAAGCGAGGGTTTTCATTAAAAGTTGTAAAACGTAAATAAACATAACATTATTGCAAATTTTAATAGATTTATTGAAACAAATTTTTCAAATTACTTTTGATGATGTTTTACTGATTGGAGGGTGGGATAGAGGCCACCCACCCACCCTACATATACATACAAACTTTAATTCCTTATCGTCTCGCGGTTCCCAATAAAAATAATTATAAAACTTTTTGAATAAAAAAGAAATTAAAAAGGTAATATTTTTAAGTGAGTAAATTTTATGCATGATGGATGGGCAGATTTTAAATCTAAATTAGATAAGATTAACCATAGAACGTTATTTATATTTAAACTTGAAATTTGAATTTGTTTTTATTTTTTATTGCATAAAGGGTTTTATTGATTTTAGCATCAAAATCAGCAACGATTAGCAATTAAAGTTATGATGTATATGTAGGGTGGGTGGGCGGCCTCTATACACCCTACAATCTGTAAAACATAAGCGAGGATTTTAGTTAAAAGTTGTAAAATGTAAACAAACACAAAATTGTATTTTTAATTGATAAATTCATACAAATATTTCAAATTATTTTTGATGGTGTTTTACTGACTGGAGGGTGGGATGGAGGCCACCCACCCACCCTATATATACATACAAACTTTAATTCCTTATCGTCTCGCGGTTTCCAATAAAATTAATTACAAAACTTTTTGAATATAAAGAAATTAGAAAAAGTAAAATTTTTGATTGAGTAAATTAGCAAAAAAAATTCTACATGATGGGTGTGCAGACTTTAAATCTAAATTAGATAGGTTAGAACCTCATTTATATTTAAACTTAAATTTTGTTTTATTTTTTATTACTTAAAGGGTTTTATTGTTTTTAGCAGCAAAATCAACAACAATTAGCAATTAAAGTTTTCAAGTATATGTAGGGTGGGTGGGTGGCCTCTATCCACCCTCCAATCAGTAAAACATAAGCGAGGGTTTTAGTTAATAGTTGTAAAATGTGAACAAACATAAAATAATTGCATGTTTTAAGTGATGAATTCATACAAATATTATTAAAAAAAATTGATGTTGTTTTAATGACTGGTGGGTGGGATAGAGGCCACCCACCCACCCTACATATACAACAAACAATGCAGATGGCTAGTTTTGACAATAAATCGAATGTTTCGTCACGGAAAATTACAATGATGACCACATCATCATTTTTTATGTTTCTTTACATTTTACAACATCTAATTAAAACCCTCGCTTATGTTTTACTGGTTGGAGGGTGGAGGGTGGATAGAGGCCACCCACCCACCCTACATATACATATAAACTCTAATTCCTCACCGTCTCGCGGTTTCCTATAAAATTAATTACAAAACTTTTTGAATAAAAAAGAAATTAAAAGGGTAAAATTTTTGAGTGAGTAAATTGGTAAAAATTTGATGCATGATGGGTGGGCATACTTTAAATCTAAATTAGATAAGATTAACTATAGAACGTCATTTATATTTAAACTTAAATTTTGATTTTGTTTTATGTTTTATTACATAAAGGGTTTTATTGTTTTTACCAGCAAAGTCATCAACGATTAGTAATTAAAGTTATTATGTATATGTAGGGTGGGTGGGTGGCCCCTATCCACCCTCCAATCAGTAAAACATAAGCGAGGGTTTTAGTTAAAAGTTGTAAAATGTAAACAAACCCAAAATAATTACATTTTTTAATTGATGTATTCATACAAATATTTCAAATTATTTTTGATGATGTTTTATTGATTGGAGGATGGGATAGAGGCCACCCACCCACCCTACATATACATATATACTTTAATTCCTTATCGTCTCGCGGTTTCCAATTAATTGCAAAACTTTTTGAATAAAAAATTAATCAAAAAGGTTATATTTCTGGGCGAGAAAATTAGTAATATAAAGATGCATGATGGGTGGGCAGACTTTAAATCTAAATTAGATAAGTTTAACTATAGAACGTCATTTATATTTAAATTTAAATTTTGATTTTGTTTTATGTTTTATTACATAAAGGGTTTTATTGTTTTTACCAGCAAAGTTATCAACGATTAGTAAATAAAATTATTATGTATATATAGGGTGGGTGGGTGGCCTCTATCTACTCTTCAATCAGTAAAACATAAGCGAGGGTTTTAGTTGAAAATTGTTAACTGTAAACAAACTCAAAATAAGTACATTTTTTAATTAATGTATTCATACAAATATTTCAAATTATTTTTGATGATGTTTTATTGATTGGAGGGTGTGATAGAGGCCTCCCACCTACCCTACATATACATATAAACTTTAATTGCTTATCGTCTCGCGGTATCCAACAAAATTAATTACAAAACTTTTTGAATAAAAAAGAAATTAAAAAGGTAAAATGTTATGCATGTTGGGTGAGCAGACTTTAAATTTAAATGAAATAAGATTAGATAGAACAGTCATTTATATTTAAACTTAAATTTTGATTTTGTTTTATTTTTTATTGCATAAAGGGTTTAATTGTTTTTAGCAGCAAAATCAGCAATGATTAGCAATTAAAGGTATCATGTATATGTAGGGTGGGTGGGTGGCCTCTATCCATCCTCCAACTAGTAAAACATAAGCGAGGGTTTTAATTAAATGTTGTAAAATGTAAAGAAACATAAAAAATGATGATGTGTATCATTGTAATTTTCCGTGACGAAACATTCGATTTATTGTCAAAACTAGCCGGAGAGAAAAAAATCAATATCTGAGAAACAAACCAAGTGATTTCTTTTTTAAACTTAGAATTATTTTTAGTATTTTTTTAACTTATTGTACAACTTCAAATGCGAAATCAATATCAACCCAAATAAATTTCTGCAGCCAATAGAATATTTAAATTTCATTTAAAAAGAGAGCTTTGGAGAATGTTTGTTAAATTGAGATACTGGTCTAAGAAGTATTTTAATTGTTTGCAATCAGAAAAGGTGCAATGTTCAGTGAAGTTTACTGTTATCTCTTACAGTCGGCTCACTTAATGCAGGCCAACTTCGAAATTAGATGACTGTTCTTACTGAAAAGTCGGTAACCATTTATGCTCCAAGATCATTGTGTGGCATTATTACTGGATACAAGTTTCATTGATAAGTCAAGATGACTTTTGCCTCGAGCTAAAAATAATAAACCTTTGATGTGATTGAGAAAATATAAATAATGCAAAATTTATCCAGAAAATGGTGTAATGTGAAAGTTGGGACTTAATGCTATTGTTAGAATATAGTATCTGATCTTCGTTTCATTCACAATGAGAACCATATAAGATACCTAGAGACAACGCAATGTTCTTCTGCTTCTTCCATCCGTAGCTGCAGTAGTAAGGCAATTTATAATAAAACACGATTTGATTTCCTTTCTTCACTAATTAGTGAAGAAAAGAAAGCAAATCGTGTTTTATTAGTGATTATTACTTCACATAACTCAAAACAAATAGTGAATATAAGGCAATGTATGTTAATGGGTGTAAATGCACGTCCACTTCCAGCAAAATTAAAAATTGCTTAGGAACCTTATCAGATGATAAATAAAACTATAATTTGTTAATGTCGCATACATGAACTTATTTTCAAGATGTATCAGGAAGTTATGGCTTCAAACATCCAACAAACAATTGATTATGTGAAATAGGAGTCAACAAATTGGTCAATTTCTTTTCCTGGTGGTAATTTTATAGAGTATGTATTAGATGTATTGGAGAGACCAGTTACTACATGTTTCATCACGTAAAATTCCAGAATTACAAATTCTAAAAAAATTGATGTGAAGCCTCTAAGATGTCAATCCATTTTAGTTGACCGAGAAAATCATGCGAATAGTAATCTTTTTTTAAGAAAGTATAGCATTTTCTGATTATTATTATATCTTCGGTATATTGAGTTTTTAGAGCCATGGTAAGGTTTTAGTCACTTTGAAAAAAACTATTGCATAGTAGACATGATTTCCAAATCATTCATTAAATTTTTAGATCAAATTTCTTACGTTTTGTTAGTTTGATACCACTTTCAAGTATAAATCCGATACAGTTAAAAAATCAATACGTGTTTCCTTCGGTATAAGTATTTGACCGGTTAATAGTCTCTAATTTGAAATTTGATACTAGTAGAAATGTAGTTTAGATTTTTTTGTAGATTATATATTGGCATTTTACAATATTATTTTCTGTATTCATATTGATGAGATTTTTCTACAATTATAATAGTTAAAATATTATCTTTTTTTATTAATTAACTCATCTAAATTCCATACAACTATAAAATAAGAGCTACATTTAATATGATACAGATGAGTTGATTAATATTGTTTTTCGCTGCCACTGATCGGATTTAATTTAACACATATTTATATCCTCATTAGCATATTATTAGTTTCTAATTAACCGGAGTGATAATCAATGATACTTTCAATAATTAATGATAAATGTTTTCAGCAATCCAATTTAATAGAATTAACGGTATTGCGAGAAAATGCCGCCTGCCAGAACATAAAACCGTTGAACATTAATTGGCTCAAACGCTTTTAGAACCTTGACAAAATCCATTCAAGTTCAAGGCTCGCTAAAATTTTAATATGTTAGCATGATGTTTTAAATATAGATAAGAATAATTTATACATATATAATATATAATTGAACTTTTGAATTAATTTTATTAAATATTAAATGCTTAAATAAATTAAATGATCATTATTATTATATTTGGACTTGCAATTTATATTATAATATATTATTTATGTATATTACTACTCGTATTTTTATATCAATATTTATTTTCATACATATGAGTTATAAAATTCAGTCTATAAACATGAATGATATAACGAACAATAGTTGACCTTCTCATTATGAAAACTTCGCTTTCGAATTATGTATAGGTCTCTTTAAGTGCACGGTGAAAGGGAGTGTCTTCTCGGTGTAGTTTTAATTGCATGTGGAGATATATCTCTCTCGCAGAAAGGATTAAAACGTTGCACCGATATTTCGTGCAGTGGAATGTTGCACATTGCGATTTATGTTAACAAAACAACGTTACGCAAGCATCGCGTTTTAACTGTCAGGTTCAGCTTACTCATTATTTTTAGTATCGATTTTTCGGTTACAAATGGTAATTGAGCCGTATAAGAGTTATCAGATAGTGGT
The DNA here is from genome assembly GCA_963969525.1 of Ontholestes murinus. Lineage (NCBI taxonomy): Eukaryota > Metazoa > Arthropoda > Insecta > Coleoptera > Staphylinidae > Ontholestes > Ontholestes murinus. Next base: position 56,727,550 of record OZ018396.1, read on the forward strand.
TGAGTAATGGGATTTTTATTGTGTCGTTGCAATGGATTGGGGTGCAGTGAGAAATATGCTGTTGTTATATAATTGTTACACGGTGAGGTGAGTTGTATGTGGCTAAAGAAATAAAATAAAAATTGTTTGGTAACTGTAGCTGAAATCGTATGTAACATACGATTTAATTGACTGCATTTTTACTTCACTCTTAAATATGATTGATGCTGGAAGCTATAAGTTTTGTGATACATGATTCATCAGGAACTTTAAAAGAAACTGCACTTGTTGATTTATTCACAAATTTTAAAATTCTATTATTCCTAAAGACTTGCTGTTATAACAAATATAAATTTTTATAAACGGGTTTATCTCAATAATTAAACATTTTACTACCACTGATCTTTTGTTTTCTGTTTAGGCTGCAAATTCTTTTAAAACATGAACAGATCAATAATTTTAAAATACAAAACATTTCGTTTTTTAATACATTTTCATATACTTGTATCTCATTGATGACTTAGTGAAACATTATATTAGTCTAAAACGTATATTAATGCATTTTATTATGAATAGATTAATTCAGTGCAATTACGATCGAAGTTACTCCCTTTATCCATTATCTGATAGCACTACAGTTAAGAGGATCAAAGTTCAAAACTTGCAAATAGTTGTGTTCGGTTGATATTAACTAATAATTGTTTATTGACACAATCATTTAAAATTATATGTATAGTGTGTTTCGCTCCCATCTTTGGACATTGATTTCCAATACACGTCTCCATAGAGTAAATAACTAAGTTAGGGCCTTTCCGCCATTCCGATACATTACATCAAAACTTGTGACTTAGTTTGGTGTTCTACGAGTTTTCTTCTTTTAACTATCAACAGAAGATGACATAAAACCCCTGCCTGGAAACTAATATAAACTATAAAACAATGCCCAACTGCAACAAAGGCATTCCATTTATATCATGATATAAACTTTTGTGCTTTTAATAACCCCTCTGGATAATGAAATACATAATTAGGTAGTAAACTTTATGAGCATACACGTTTTATCTCAGAGGTAATTAATTAATACAAATCTTGTGATTTTTAATATATATGCAGAATGTATGAATATTTTTGGTATTAAGATAACGACAATGTCTTCTTAATATTGAAAATGGATTTTCAAGTGCTTCAACAATCAATCGAATAATTTTGCCTATTGATGTAAAAAGTTTATTTATAATAATATGACTTTCTAATAAGTAAAAATATTAAAGAGCTTTTATAATAAGAACTACTATTATATCCATGTTATATAAAAATTTAAATGTTTCATTAGGGAAATTATGTAGATCTCAAATAAAGTTTTTAATTATATTTGTATTCACAGATTATTTATTAAAATTATTGTATATATATAAGATATTTTAAATGTTTTAAATATCCTCACTGATCCATAACGCATCTTATATCCAAAAATGTCAGAAGCTTTTATTACACAAATACCCTTATTGTTCTGACCCTAGATGGAGGCAAACTTCAAAAGTTCAACCACCTTGTTTAGTTGGTGGTAATTGGATCCGCCTAAATGGGAACATAAACAGACACCTTTATAGACTTGCTTACTAAAATATGTAAAAACATATATGTAAGGTAAATTCATTTCAAAAAGCGCACACACAAAGCCATTCCCCAATTTTGGAGAATTTTATATTTCTACTTTGTACGAACGCGGATTCAGCGATAAAAACGCTATGAAAACCGAAAAGACTGTTTTAAAGTTAAAATAAATGTAAGGTACAGAATTACTTATTATTTTTATTCATTCTTTCCTAAAACATTTTGGGGAAGTATTTTTATATATTATATAATAATTATATCCTTTCCACAAACTTAAACGAATTATTTTTACTATAATACTATATTATATAATAAATAATAACAAATAAATAAATAATTGGCTAGTTTGAGAAATAAGCAACGTTTTATTTAAAATTGTAAATTAAACATTGATTTACAGGTGCAGTATTTATTTAAACTTTCTTAAAGAAAGCACACTAGTTAAATAATGTATATAAGTGTTTTGTACAAATGTATTCTTTAAAATTGCGTTTAACTTATACTTATATAAGCCTTGTGTTATTAAAACGTTTAGGTCAAAATATTCACACTGCTTGGCGTTTAATAATTGGCGCATAAATATTATTAACCGTAGCCATTGTTAAACTTGATTTTTTATGCATGCGTTTATTATGGGAATGCATAACTAAACTATATTATTTAAACATGTTTGTTATTTCGTTATTGTTGTATGGAATTCCGGCTTAATGTGTTCATTGTATGGAAATCTCAAAATACGTTTTATTGCTAATTGGGAGGAAAAGTGTATGTTTACTTTGTTTAATAATCTATTGTTTGTTGTTTTAGAAGAGGACTGCAGTTCTCATATTTAATTCTAAGAATGGTTAGAAAATATTTGCATGCAATGTAAAATTAGTATTTCTTTGCTTAAAATAAAAAATTAATTTAATTATGCGAAAATGTTTAAATCCAATATTGTAGTATAATAAGCTAGGATATACAAGGTGGGGCAAAGTCCCGCTACCATTTTAATTGCCTATAACTTTGTTCAAAGAAAAGATAAGTAAGTTTGGTTTTCATAAAAAGTTTATTTGGTCTTTACATTTTTTTTCTCGTTATACATAATTGGAAAATTATATTGGCATGATGATGAAGATGTTGAATCGTTTGGGGCTTATTCACATAAACTTTTCGTTTTAAAAAACCCCATAAGAAAAAGTCTGCTACTGTTAAATCCGGAGATCTGGCTGGCCATGCTAAATCGCTATCTAGCGAAATTAGTCTTAGTAACAGCAATTCCAATATTAATACATTTTATTATGAATAGATTAATTCAGTCTAATTACGATCGAAGTTACTCCCTTTATCCATTATCTGATAGCACTACAGTTAAGAGGATCAAAGTTCAAAACTCCTAAATAGTTGTGTTCGGTTAATAATAATTGTTTATTGACACAATCATTTAAAATTATAGTGTGTTTCGCTTCCATCTTTGGACATTGATTTCCAATACACGTCACTCTATGGAGATAGAGTAAATAACTAAGTTAGAGCCTTCCCGTCATTCCGATACATTATATCAAAACTTGTTACTTAGTTTGGTGTTTACTTTTTCTTCTTTTAACTATCAACAGAAGATGGCATAAAACCCCTGCCTGCTGCTGGTAAATCCGGAGATCTGGCTGGCCATGCTAAATCGCCACCTAGCGAAACTAGTCTTTGTGGAAAAACGTCATTCAATAATTGAATTATTAAACGAGCTGTGTGTGCTGTGGCCCCATCTTGCTGAAACCACATGTCCTTTAGTCCTTGCTCTTCCATTTCAGGCACAAGAAAATTTCGAATCGTGTCTTGGTACCATTCAGCATTAACAGTAACTCCAACACCTTGGTCATTTTCAAAAAAATAGGGACCAATAATGTTGCCAGCATGCATACCACACCATACAATTGTTTTTAGTGGATGCAATGATGTTTCATGAATTAATTGAGGATTGTGTGTTCCCCTAAACCGACTGTTCTGTTTATTAACGTGGCCACTGAGAAGAAAGTGGGCTTCATCGTTCATTATCAATTTAGACGAAAAATCTTTTTCAATTTCACCAGACAGCCTTAGGATTGCATTACTGTACTTAACTCCTTGATCATGATCTCTCGGTAGCAATTTTTGGGCTAATTGAATTTTGTACAGGAAAATTTTCAAATCATTTTTCAAAATTCGCCTTAAACTGCGTGCAGAAATGTGTAACTGGGAACCACGTCTCCGAATTGATGTTTCTGGAGACTCTGCAACACTATCGCGCACCAGAGTCACATTTTCAGCGTTGCGAGACGTCCCTTGTCTTCCAGAACCAGGCCTGTCTGCTGTCGTATCGTACTGTCGAAAATTCGCATGTAAACGATAAATTGTGGTTTTGTGAGGCACTGACCGATTAGGATATTTTTGACGCAATTTCCGCTGAGTAGCAATAATGGAACGATTATTTTCAATAAATATTATCACTATTTCTGCTCGTTCTTGTGGCGTATATTTATCCATAATAAAATTTTGACGTGTACACAACACAATGGTTAAAGCGAAACTGAGCTATACGTCACAGAACCAAGATGGCGCGCAATCAAAATGGTAGCGGTATATTTGGTATTGTCAATTCCTTGATTAATCTTTGATCTGCAGTTTTGTTAATGTTGTTATTAGTTTGCTGAAATCCAAACATGCTTGACTCCTCATAGAAGTAACCTTCTAAAACTGTATCCGCGTATCTTTAAGGTACCTTAATAAAGGGTGTCCCAAAAGAAAGGTATAGATATTTTTTACCTTCCTGCATGATCGAAACGAATCCAAGAAGGTATGTCCATCGATAGTCTGGCTGTTGGGAATTTAGTGGTTTGGTTTTACAAAAATTGTGATTCGGCGTCCGCAGCAGAAGTTTTCACCACTTAAATGAGGCGCCTTTCATTCGAAAATGGGTTTTTAGTTTGAAGAGACTTGTACATTATTGTAAAAATCAAAAACGGGCCGACCAAGATCATCTAAAACTACAGAGCGATGCCGATCAAAGTGAAACATTCCCTGACAGATTTATCTTCAGGAGAGGTAGCATAAATTGGCCTCCACACTGTCCTGAATTCACCCTTATGGACTTTTTCCTAAGTTTGGTAAACAGGTATTATAAAACAGGTGTGAATGACATTATTTACTTTTTATACCTACATGTCAGATTAAAATTCCTTATTATTTGTATTCACTTGTGGATCTTCTTCAATGTTAATTGGGTTGATTGAGTTACTTGAAGATAAAAATAACTTTGATTAAAATACTTAGAACCTTTCTTCAATATTTTATTTTGATCCAGATGTACATTTCGGAAAAATCATTGTTAATGGACACTTTGTGTCCGAATTGTATATCAAAATAAAATAGTGAAGAAAGGTCTAAGTGTTTTAATCAAAGTTCTACTATGTTGATGCTTCATGAATTTCTCACTCTTCTTTGTCATGATAATTTCTCCGAAGACTTCCATTTTATTTACTTCCCGACTAAAACGGTATTTTTATTTGTGTATATACTATAGACCATCTTAATAATAATCTTTTGCTGCAGTATTCTTGTTCCATTTTAATGCTTTTGGATAATGCAGCAGGTCTTTACTAATAAATATTTTTAATGGTTTACATCTTGACCACGACTCAAATACTATCTTCAAGCGTTTTCAGACTATGAATCTGTTTTCCTTTGTCTCCTTCATAAATTTAAATCTTATGCCAGTATACTAACTTCTCTGAGGCATTTTAAAGAAAATGTTCCTCACGAAATGGCAACCATCACAAAGACTGCAGAGCAGTCATAAGAGTTTTTAGTGTTCGAATAAATGAGTGTCGTAACAGCGAGAGTTTGCATTTGGTTCGTAGTATTTTCAGAAATAATAAATATAACAAATTATATTTATACTTTAAAACTTTGTTTTTCTTGCCTATAATACATTTTCAAAAATATACATAAATAAATGAAACACGTACAGAAATTTAGACAGCAGCAAAAATCACGGGCGTAGTTCACTGGTTTCCAATGTTCTTCCACTCAGACCCACATCCATCCACTGTTCAGTAAGACATGCTGACAGCTTCTGAATTCTCCATTAATAATATATTTAAATAAATATGCTACTTTTGTCCCTTTTTGGAAGATGTAATTAACATTAATATGTCATTGTGATATATAGATTTTTTTTTAAATAAATAATAAAAACAATTTCAATATATCGTTTTTTAATTGGTCCACTAAATATAAACATCCTTTTGGAATACCCTGTATCACCGCCTGCAACCACTGGAAGAAAATTTAAAAAAATAAACAAAATCCTCGCTTATGTTTTACTGATTGGAGGGAGGAACAGAGGCCACCCACCCTACATATACATGATAACTTAAAATACTAATCGTTGGTGATTTTTCTGCTTTAAGCTTGATTAAAAGTCCACGTATCATGTATATAATTTTATTTATATATTTATTTTATTTATACAACTTTGGACTTTCTTAAAAAAAATATAAATACAACAAATCAATTTAAAAAAAACGTACTTCAAATTTTGGGCGAAAGAGGCACGGGCGAAGTTCACAATAACAAAGTATTCTTCCACTCTAACCCTTCAATTTCCATGATGCCGAGGGAGCTTATATCCTCTTGCACTTCCGGATTCATTTTTAAATGCTTCTATTTACTTTTTTTGTTCCCTTTTAGGAGAGACTTTTTTGGCTGTTAATGTCAGCATGACATTTTACTTTGTCAATTTCTCTTATTCAATTTTTGTATATAAGTTATTGCAAACCGATGTAAGGTGAAAAAGGAAATTATAAGATTCGTAAAATATTCCACCATTGTTTTACATCATCAGTAGTTTCTGGGATCTTTCTAGAAATTTTGTTAAGGGCGTTAAAGCAATTTGTTTATATTCCTAAATTCTTCACACAATTTCTCACTTTTTCACGCAAAATTGCAAGAATATTCTATAAAAATTCTCTAAACATTATTTAATTTTAACTGTAGTTTCTTAGAAATTGTCGGCGGTTCAAGCATTTTCAACAGTCTCTAAAATTTTCCAGCAATTTTCTTATTACCCTAATTGAAGAATTTACTTCAAGAGTTCAGGAATTTTTAGGATTTTATTTTTTATTTTTAGAAACATTCTTTATTTCTTGTTTTATCTTATTCAAATTTGTTTAATTTCTTTTTAGAAAACTTGTAGAAACTTCCAAGTAACTTTACGTCCTTATTTTTAGAAACTTTGTCGAGACTTTTAGTAATATCAAGTAGTTTTTTTTTTATATTTTAATTTCATGAAAAAATGTTACCAATTCGTGAAGAAAAATTTTTTTTAATGAATTTTCAAATAATTTTAACTGTACTTTCTTAAAAATTATCGGGGTTGAAGCATTTTCAACAACATTTCTTTCCAGTCTTTAAAATTTTCCAGAAATTTTTCATCTCACTCTAATTGAAGAATTTTCATCAAGAGTTCAGGAATTCAACGTATTTTTTTTTAGAAAATCATTTTTAATATTATCTTATTCAAATTGGCTTGTTTTTTAGAAAACTTCTAGAACCTTCCAAGTAACTTTACGTCCTCATTTTTAGTTTAGAAACTTTGTCGATACTTTTAGGAATATCAAGTAGTTTTTTTAGATTTTAATTTCATGAAAAAATGTTACCAATTCGTGAAGAAAATAGTTTTTTTAATGAATTTTCAAAATTTTAACTGTAGTTTTTTTTTATTATTATCGGGAAGTAGAAGTATTTTCAACAGATTTTCTTTCCTGTCTTTAAAATTTTCCAGAATTTTTTCTTCTCACTCTAATTGAAGAATTTTTTTCAAGAATTAAGGAATTCACCGTATTTTTTTTTAATTTTTAGAAAAATTCCATCATTTCTAATATTATCTTATTCAAATTTGCTTGGTTTTTTAGAAAACTTCTAGAATGTTTCAAGCAATTTTACGTCCCCATTTTTACAAACTTTATCGAGACTTTTTTTTAGATTTTAATTCGATGAAAAAATGTTACCAATTCCCACAATTTTTACCTACAAGGCCCTTAAAATTTTCCAGAATTTCTTCCTTTATAAATTCTGCAAAATCTTTTTAAAATAAAGCAAGAAATCTTGAAAATTTTTAAGGGTCCGAAAGTAAAAATTGTGTAAATTGCTTTAATTGTTTTTAAACGCCATTTGTCTTTTTAATAAACTGTTGTAATTATTCTAGTTGTATAGATTATTGTTTTAAGTATTATATTTATCGTTTGTATTAATTAATGTACTTTGTATTCGGTATTTCCCGTTAAATAAATAAATAAAAAACAACAATAAACAATAAATTGGTAAAATTCTAAATAGGTTCCAGAATCTTTAAATTCCTAGAAATTTTGTCAAGGATTTTAGAATTTTCTGCATTTTTCTCTTTCTTTATTTACACAATTGTTTTCAGATTGCAAGAATTTTCTCGATCTTTCCAAAAATATTTCTTTAAGACTTTTAAAAACTTTTCAACATTTCTTATATCGTAATTTTTCAATAGTTAATTTTTTTTAACGATAAATAAATAAAAAATAAATTTTCACGTAATTTTGAAACCAAATTTGGTTCAGAGTTCTAAAATTGTCAAACAATTTTTCCCCTAAATTTTTAGAATCTGTTAGCAAATTGTTTACGGTTTTACTTTCAATTTTTAAAATTTTAATTTCAAACATATTTTGCTAGGATTCTAGATTTTTTTTAAAATTTCGTGTATGTATTTTCGCTCGAAATTATAATTCTTTAACAGTTTTTCACTTTACTTGCTTTATTTTCTCGAAATTCTTTAGGATTTTTACATTGATTCTTAGGATTTCAGTAATTTGAAATTTCCAAACTCATAGCAATTTTGGGCAGAGTTCAGGAATTCAACGTATTTTTATTTTATTAGAAACTTCTATCATTTTTAATATTATCTTATTCCAATTGGCTTGTTTTTTTAGAAAACTTTTAGAAAGTTCCAAGTAATTTTGCATCCCTATTTTTACGAACTTTGTCGAGACTTTTCAAAATATCAAGCCTCTTCTTTAGCTTATATTTCATATTTCTTCCTTTATAAATTCTGGAAAATCTTTAGAAAATAAAGCCAGAAATCTCGGAAAATTTTAAGGGCCTGTAAGTAAAAATTCCGGAAATTGGTAAAATTCTAAATGGGTACCATGATTTATGTTGAAATTCCTTGAAATTTTGCATTTTTCTTTATTTACACATTTTTTCCAGATTACAAGAATTTTCTTTAAAAGTTCCCGAACTTTCCAAAAATATTTCTTTGAGACTTAAAATTTTCAGCATTTCTTATATCGTAAATTTTCAAAAGTTAATTATTTTTTCTAAATCGATAAATAAATAAAAAAATTATTTTTCAAGTAATTGTCAAACATTTTCCCCTAAATTTTTAGAATCTGTTAGCAAATTTTTTACGCTTTTATTTTCAATTTTTTAAATTTAGCTGGTAATTTTTTGCTAGGTTTCAAGAATTTTTTAGAAGAAACATTGTAAGTATTTTATTCAGTGTTCATCCTTCAAGAGTTTTCTGCTTTACTTGCTTTATCCTATCGAAATTCTTTAGGATTTTTACTTGGATTCTTAGGATGTCAGTAAAGTGAAATTTCTATGTCGTGGGCTCTCGTTTTAGGAAAAATTGCTAGATCCTACAAAAAATCTTATTAGGATTAGCCACAATTTTTAAAGGGTTTTAGAATTTGAGTGTAATTTAAAGTCTAAACTTTCTAGAATTTTTTGCAGTTTTATTTCTAGACTTCTAGAACGTTTACAATTTTTATTCTAGGTTTCTTTCCTCCAAATTGTAAGAATTTTGTTTGAGAATTCATGAATTTTACAGATTTTTTTTTAACTTTTACTTTTTTAAGTTTTCCTTCACGGGTTCTAGAAACATCCAGTAATTTTATATCTGGTCATAAAATTACTAAATATTTCTAGAACCCTTGAAGGAAAACCTGAAAAAGTTAAAGTATTAAATGCTTGATAAGAAAAATGTCTGTAAAATTCATGAATTCTGAAAGAAAATTCAAAAGAAATGTTTTCGTAGGTCGTGAAATTGTGAAGCAGTTTTCTTTTATAAATTTCTAGAATTTTTCAATAATTTTTCTTTCAGAAATTTTCCTTAGGTTTTGAAAGGTTTTTCTTTAAATTTTACAACTTTCAACTAAGTCCAGATTATTTGAAGTTGTTCAAGTTTAAAAAAAATTCCTACAAATTGCATATTTGTTTCGAGATTTTATTTCCAGAATATTTTCTTTCAGACTCTTTGATTTTCCAGTGTTTCTCGCTTTACTTGCTTTTTCTTATCGGAATTTTAAAATAAATGTTCTAAAATTTTCTAGTAAGTTGATCTACGTTCCTAGAAATTTTATCGAGAGTTTTTTCTAGGATTTTTTCTATCTTACTGTATGTGAAATTTAGTAGGTTTTTTTTTTTCAAGGCTTATAGAATTTTCAAATAATTTTAACTCTAGATTCATCAAAATTTGTTTGGAAGTTCTAGAATTTTTTTACAAATTTTTCTTATAAAATTTTAGAACTTCTACCATACCTCGTTTTATCTTATCTAGATCTCATACTAGATTATTCAAGGGTTTTGGAATTTTTCTAAACTCTTTGTCGAAGATTCTAAAATCCTCTATCCCACTTTAAACTCAGTAAAACAGCATCAAAAAATAATTTGAAATATTTGTATGAATACATCAATTAAAAAATGCAATTATTTTGTGTTTGTTTTCATTTTAAACTTTAAACTAAAACCCTCGCTTATGTTTTACTGATTGGAGGGTGGATAGAGTACACCCACCCACCCTACATATACATGACAACTTTAATTGCTAACCGTTGATGATTTTTCTGCTAAAAGCAATAAAAGCTTGTATGTAATAAAAAATAAGGCATAATCAAAATTTAAGTTTAAATATAAATTACTTTCTATAGCTAATCTTATCTAATTTAGATTTAAAGACCACCCATCGTGCATTAAATTTTCACAAATTTACTCACTCAAAAAGTTTGCCTTTTTAACTTCTTCTTTATTCAAAAAGTTTTGTAATTAAAGTTATTGCAAACCGCAAGGCGATCAGTAATTAAAGTTTATATGTATATGTAGGGTGGGTGGGTGGCCTCTGTCCCACCCTCCAATCTGTAAAACATCATCAAAAATTATTTGAAAAATTTATATGAATAAATCTCTAAAAATTGCAAATATTTTGTGTTTATTAATATTTTTCCACTTTTAACTAAAACCTTCGCTTATGTTTTACTAATTGGAGAGTGGATAGAGGCCACCCACCCACCCTACATATACCTGACAACTTTAATTGCTAATCGTTGATGATTTTGCTGCTAAAACAATAAAACCTTGTATGTAATAAAAAAATAAAGCATAATCAAAATTTAAGTTTAAATATAAATGAATTTCTATAGCCAATCTTATCTAGTTTAGATTAAAAGTCTGCCCACCCATCATGCATTAAATTTTTACAAATTTACTTATTCAAAAATGTTGTCTTTTTAACTTCTTTTTTATTCAAAAAGTTTTGTAATTAAAGTTATTTCAAACCGCGAGACGATCAGTAATTAAAGTTTATATGTATATGTAGGGTGGGTGGGTGGCCTCTATCCCACCCTCCAATCAGTAAAACATCATCAAAGATTATTTGAAAAATTTGTTTGAATAAATCTATTAAATTTTGCAATAATGTTATATTTATTTACGTTTTACAACTTTTAATTAAAAACCCTCGCTTATAATTTACTGATTGGAGGGTGGGTTAGTGGTTGGAACCTACACATATATAATAACTTTAATAACTAATTGTTGATGGATAATGAAATGTAGGGAAATTATTATGATGGCCACATCACTTTTTTTTCTATACTCGTATAGGGAAAGTAAAAATTCTTCTTATAATTGATATGTTATTAAGAATATTAGAGTTTTATTTTAAATTTAATTAATATTTAATCGTGCCTTTGTAGCAAAAATGAATAAATCTTATTTTTCCATACATGGTAATGCATAATTACATTGGAGAGTATGATTAGGAAATAAACTTGTATGTCCAAGGCGAAACGTTATTTATTGCTCATTAAATCGCTTCTGGCAACAGTTCTTTATATAAGCTATTAGATTTAAAATATAAAATTCAGTATATTTCCCATTTTTTTTTGCTGAATCAGTTTCGTCTTTAGTGTTAAATAGTATATTAGAGAATGTGCATTGATGGTTTGTTTTTGTTAGCACTAAATGGAATATATGAGGGTATGAAAATGATCTTATGTTATGTTTTCAGAAAATATTTGATATGTGGTGTCTTATTTGTAATAATACACAAAAATTTAAAAGATATATTTGCTTGGTCTAAAATTTTAACCCTGCTTTATTTAATGAAATAAGCTGGACAATCATTCTCTAATTTTGTCTAATTCTGTATGTCTTACTGAACATGATAAAAAGATTATAAAAAATTTGTGAATCAAAGATAAAAAGTCCCAAATTTATGTGATTTAGAGATTTAGGTTTTAGTGTATAAAGGGTGATTTTAATTAAAGGAAATGTATAGATAACGTTCTTAGGTTTAGTGAATATTTAAATGAATTTTGTAGTTTTTATGGGCGATTAAGAGATTTAATGAATTATTTTGTTGTTTTCTTTTACCACTGTAATTTATTCATAACCATGTAGGATACTTAGGTCAGCAAAAAATATTATGTAATTCATTTTGTTTATAAAAGATAATTTTAACTGTATTATTATTAGAGTATTACTCTTGATACATTTTCACGTTCAGAAATAATTATATAGTTATAACCGCGTTTACGATATAAACTTATAATTGCTGATGACCTAACATTACCATTTCGAGCATCAGCGTTACGCAACAGCCAGAAACATTCCGATTTGATATGATATGTCCGCATTAATTTTCGTTATTTTCTCGAACAATGTGCGCGATTGTATTTTTCATCAAGGTATGAAGGCCGACGAGGTGTGCATGTTGCCGATCGTGTATTTTCATATCGTTGCTAATTATCATTTCCTCGTTGTAATTATAAAATCTGCCACACTTCATCGAGTTGAATGGGCTCGAATCGAAAACACCTTATTTTTAATTTGCGCCTTATCAAGGTGATCATCGTCGCTTAATTACTACTCGATGAAATAAAGATATGTTTAATGTTGAGATTAAATCTTTATAAATGTCATTGGTATACGTGTAGGTGGAGGATTATAGTAATTCTAAGAAATATTAAACTAAACATTTTTTGCTCATCTATCACTTAATGAAATATTTATTCACCAAGTGAATATAAATTGACTATAATTCACCAAGTGATAGATATTTTTGTTAGTATGTTTGAGTTACGTGAAGAGAATTCCTTATGAATTCATGATTTGAAAATTGCTTAAAAATGTTAAATAATAGATTCGCTGAACTTGTCATTAGTAGATATTCTCATTGAGTTATTTAAAGTGGCTTTTATGATTATTTCATTGTAATCAGTTTAATTTCATCGATTGATTTTAATAAATCAATTTGGAAGGATTTTACATACAATCAATTTATTTACAATTGCAGATATTAAACTATTAAAAAAATGTATAATAAAGATGCGTACTTATTTTATAGGTAGAACTGTTTATAATATTCACAATTTAAGTGTTGTTACTTATTATAATGACAAAAGAACTATAATAAACTTCCAAATTCATTTGATATATAACGTTTTCTATAAACGTAAATAAATTGTCTAAAATTTTCGTAAACGTATACCTTTGTGAAATCTTGTCCCTTTGTTCAATCTAAAAGCACTTAAATTGTCGGAAATTGAGATCCTAGAATTTATATTTACTACGAGGTTACATTTCCATTTTTTTCCAATTTAAAAATTCCTTTTCAGGTCACGTTTCTGCATATCTCTCTTTTTTTTAAGTTTATTTGTTTCGAGGGGGTCGATCACATGAATATGATACCATATTTGCATATACAGACTCGCTAACTGAATCATTATTCAGATATATTATTATTATGATAAAATAAAAGATTAGTTAAATATTCTTCATTCTAAATTATATTTAAATTTAATATTGTGTTAAAATTAATATCAAAAAATGTAATTAGATAATTATTGAAGGCTAAACAGAAAAAATAAACAATTGTCATATAATAGTGGTTAAAAATATTGCGTTTCTTCACAGTTTTTATTATACACTATATGTACATTTCACGTTCTCGAAAATTTAATCAAAACTAATTGTCATATATTAATTTTTTTTAAACACAAAAAACCTTTCTTCACAATTTTATTTAAATTCACAGATATGTATTTCGGACATAAAGTGACCATTATCAATGGACTTTGTGTCCGAAATATATATCTGTGAATTTAAATAAAATTGTGAAGAAAAGTTTTTAGTGCTTTTTTAATTAATCAAGTTTATCTTCACGTAACTCACAAAAATCAAACAATTGTCATATAGTTGTCTTATTTTCATATTATTAGTTACATTTGTATTATTTAATTTTTTCTGTAAATAAAGATATTTATTGTTATTATTATATTTAATTATTTAATGTATCATACGATAATCAAAAACATGCTTCCACTTGTAGTATTTAAAAATGTAAAAACTGCAATATAGCTGATAACGAATGATTAAACTAATAGATAAAAATAGCGAAGCAAAATGCAATCGATCATGTCATTGTAGATAACGTATCTATTCACGTACAAATAGACACATAACGAAAGTATTTCCTATTGAAAAACAATAACCCATATGATAATTTTGACCTTGAATATATCTAATGGTAAATACGATTTTAATCTATACACAACAACGTTCGACTAATTATAATGGTCGTTAAGAGAATTTGGGCTTTCCATAAATGGCACACAAAATTTGTACACAAATACGTAAACTCATTGACACATATTCAACCTATAATGTTAATTAATGCATTATTATATTAATAAATTTAATAATCAATCAATTTAAAAAAATATGTTTAACTTTTATCTATTTTGTTTTAAAAAATAAAAGTTCTTGTTGAAAAACCCTCTATTTTATAATAAATTTCTTCACAAATTACACTTTTTGATGTAAATAATAATTGATCCAGTAAACCCTCGCGTGCGTTTTGTAGATTGGAGGGTGGGATAGAGGCCACCCACCCACCCTACATATACACGGCTACTTCAATCACTGTTACTGCTTTTATTTCCAAGAATTTATTCGCAGTGTTAGTGTTGATGTATTTTGAAAACATAAAATAGTGTTCGAGATTAAAATTTAAGTACATATGTAGGGTGGGTGGGTGGCCACTATCCTACCCTGCAATCTGTAAAACACAAGCGAGGGTTTTACTAAATTATTTCTTATCTATACGACAGAAGAAAAGATTTTTAGAATTTATCACACTTACACGAAGCAAATTATGTCTTCATACAAACGCCATCTTGTTTGTAGGTAAGATAACAAAGATTTTCTTTCAAAATCTTCAAATAGATATATTTATTAAATAACACAGTGATTTTAAATGCAATCTAGCAACAAATACAATTTTTAGAAGAGTTTTTGTCACCTATTATACTTACTCAAAGTATTTTTTTTAACAAAAGTCGTCTTGATTTGCGATGAAGATGATAGAGATTTATTTTCAAAATCTTCAAAATAATTTATTTATAAAACAATGAATTAAATTCCAATGTACTATCACAACAGATGAGAATTTTATAATAAATTTTGGCAACAATTACACTTTTTGATATAAGTAAAAATTAATCCAGTAAACCCTTTGCCAAATAATAATTTAAAAATACGAACACATTTCGTAAATCTACAACAATGAGTCTTAGTAAGACTAAGGATTAGACAATAATGCCTCTATTGCTGGCGTCAGTGTAGTGTGCATGGCGGCATACATGCTAGACCTAGAATTTACTGTAACTTACAAGTTGCAGTTTTGAGTTTAACCCTAGACCACCACTAAATGCGACTGGAGTGCCGAGCATTGAGAGAGTTTGTTCTATACTGTTGAAAGAGTCAAGTTCTTTCTATATAGACAAATGGGCCTAATGCCGGCATTTTATTTACCAACGCCTCTTTAATATGGGTAATCACACAGTGTACTGCTGATTCGATTGAACGTCCTGGTATGTCGGAAATTTTTTTAATTAATTTATTTTTATGTGTATTATTTAAGATAGAAGGCAAAAGATAAATAAATGATGTCCGATCGGAAAGCCTCTCCAAAGTTTTCATCGTAAACAATGTGAGGCTTATCGGTCTAAATGATTTGGCATGGCTGTAATCTTCCTTGCCTGGTTTGCAGGCTATGCAGGCTCTTAAACATTGTCAATAGGTTCCAGTCTCCATATAAGTCAGGCTGGGTAAACTCCATCAATTCCTCTAAACTTAAATGGTTTTCCTTATTCCACCATAGGTTTGTTGTCTTGGTATGACTTATCATAAGAGGAGGTGAGAGCTTTTTTCAGAAGCAGCTCGAGGTCATTAACTTCAGTCTGCGTTCTTTACATACGATTCTCAACTTCTTGTAGTCGTTCCTCTAAGGTTTTTATAAATAGTTCCTTGTCGGTTTTCCTTGGATTTCTGAATGCTTCCTCTTCCGGAAGTTTAGGACCTAATTTTGGAACAAGAAAGACGATGCTTACTTTGTTGTAGATATGCTGAGATTTGAAGAACCTTACCACTTCGTAGCAGACCACTGTGCTATTCGCTGTGGATGAATATTTAATGATTTTGTGCACCATGGAAAATGATGCCTTTTAAATTACACAATCCACATATACTGTTTGTCACTACATAGAGTTCTTCGATTAAGACCAGAGTATTATTATTGTTTTTAAGGTTGTGGTTGCCTCCTTGCAATTTATTTGAATTATATTTAGTTCTTTTACTTTTATTATATAAATTCAAAAGATATGTTAATGGTGAGAGTTGTTAATTTGTTAGCTTACTAACGTAACTCTCAAAAACACGTTTCCAGATAATGAGGTTTAAAATTATAGAATTATGACGAGGTATGAAACAATTGATCTTCTTGGCATGTTTGGTCTGTGCACTTTGGGTAGGCTGTATATATATTGTATCCAAAAAGGCCATTTGTTTAATATATCTATGCACCTTTACATAAAGCTTGTCCTTCTAGAAATAAAGCTCTGCACATCCAAATACGCAATTAAAAACTGTATAGATTTCATAAATAAAACAAAGAACCTAACAGTCAGCAACACAACCATTTTGATGTAAGAGATGAAGAGGCTCAACACATCAATGTCAGTACACAGTAAGCAACAAAGCCATTCTAATCTCTTTTGATATAAGAGATGAAAGGGCTCTTCACGTCAATACCAGTACCCTAACTGAAAGAAATCTTACGAAAAAAGTGCCAAGAATAATCATCTACTTCTAACACGCCAGAAATCACCAACTTAATAAATATTTGTCTCGACCAAAATTACTTTTACCGCTTTAATGACACCTTTTATATTCAGAAAGAACTGTCCATGCAATCGCTCTTCGTGGAAATATGCATGAAACAAGAAACAAGAAGCTTTTAAAACTGGTGCAGATATGTTGATGATATTTTCTGTATCTGCAAAGGCCACAAATAGACGTTTGGATACATTTTTAACAACGCTAAATTCAATGAAAAGAAAATTAAAAAACAAGCTAGTGGCATACTCAATACTTTTAGACTTAAGCATTTTAATAGAAGATGTTGTCGCCCTTGAGTCTCTTGGTGTCCATTGAAGAGAAAGCGGACTATCCCTTCGTAACCGGCATCTGTTTAAAAGATGTGTATTTTCTTAGAAATTTTACTTTGTCACTGCCCTGGGGTGTGGGGTGAAATCTTACCGAATTTTGTAAATTTTATGTACATTCTCGTTGTAACCCTTGAAGGGAACATTCGTCCCTAATATATTACATTCTTGTTATATTTTTCACTCGGTAATTATTACATTTCTAATAATTAGAAAAAACACGAAAATATTTGTAAAATCTACAACAAATGAGTCTTATTAAGACTACAAGAACAAACCACTTTTGAAACAACTACTTCTCTAGCTAATACTTCAACAGATTGTATATATTTTTATTAATACATTTCCTTTGACATTGGTAAATCCGACCTCTTACAAAGGTCAAGTGTGATTTGTGCAAAAAATCTTATTATCTTATGATAATAACTTAAAAATCCACTGCCACAGTTACAGTCATTCCATCGACATCACTGCAATCAGAACAAATACCATGTCTGCATTAAAATCATATATTAATCGGTTAATCAATATCTAGAGAAGAATATTTCAGCGGAGAATTACATACAATCTACCAGATAGTCACGAACAATGGATACAAGAAAAATAGGGTATCCTGGATACTAAAACACATGAGAAGGAAAGCAGTTCAGAAACTACTACTAACAATAGAGAAACAACAAAAGAAGATAAGAAGTTCGCATCCATTCCTTACATTCCATACATCAACCAGAAGATAGCAAACGAAATAAACACAAAATCTAAGTAATAGAAGTCAGCTGGGATAGTTAAAAGAATAATTTAGTTATCGGTTGTCAAGTATGAAATGGAGCAAACTTGATGTTATTTACTTCAACCATACACAACCTCATTTAGACGCTGAATTTCCTCTTTCTAACACATATTTCAGTTTTTTAAAAAATGCAATAGTTTTTTTGTGTGGACGTTTAAGTGAGACCATCGAAAACAGCAAAATCAACAACATGGTCGACCTAAGACTCAGGTGGATAATGACGTTCTAAAAGCCACTGTGGAAGCGAATTCCAGTTGAAAGTGCAAGTGAATTATCATTAATGTACAATGTATTCAAGCAAACAAACTAATTTGCACAAATCGGTAAAGTGAAAAAGCTGGACAAGTGGATACCGCATGAATTGCCCGATGCACAGAAGGATTGAAGACTCGACCTCCTATGTCTTTCTCTTCTTTCTCACAATAAAGCCGAACCATTTCTCCATCGAATTGTTACGTGTGATGAAAAATGGATCATAAGCATTCATCGCAATGGTTGGGCAAATGAATTACCAAAACGAAACATCCACCAAAAGAAGCTGATGGTCACTGTTTGGTGGTCTAGCTCAGGTCTTTATGGAACCTGGCCTAGTCGTTTACCGCGGATGTCTACTGTTAACAGCTAGACGAAATGATGAGAAATCTTGCGATTAAACAGCCAAAATTAGTTAATTGGATGACTCCAATCCTCCTGCACGACAACGCTCACCAAAAAATCGTGTCAAAGCTAAAGGTGTTGAAGTTGGAAACTCTCTGTCATTCACAGTACTCGCCAGACCTTTTCCCCACGGACCATTATTTCTTTCTAAATGTAAACAACTGTTTATCTTTAAAAAAAAATCAATTCCGCACAGGCTGTCAAAATGGCGTTTCGAGAGTTCACGGACTCTCGTGATCCAGACTTCTACAGCAAAGGGATAAATGAGTTACCTCTAAAATGGAAAAAGTATATCGATAATATGGGTGCATACTTCAATTAAAAATAAAAAGTTTTTATTGGTAAAAAACCGAATTAAAATCTGTGCATTTTTTGCTCCATTTCATACTTGACAACCTACAATCTACTAGAGAGCCAGGAGCAAGGGAAACAAGAAAAAAATAAGGTAGACTGT
This sequence comes from Ontholestes murinus, assembly GCA_963969525.1. NCBI lineage: Eukaryota > Metazoa > Arthropoda > Insecta > Coleoptera > Staphylinidae > Ontholestes > Ontholestes murinus. The sequence goes on from OZ018396.1 coordinate 56,746,868, forward strand.
ATACTAAAACGTAAGAGAAGAAATGTATTGAATCTCATTCAATGGAGAAGAGCCAAAAGAAGAAGAGAAGTTCGCAGCCATTTCTTACATTCCATACGTTAACCAGAAGATAGACAAAGATATAAACACAACGTCTAAGTAGTAGAAGTCAACCTGCATAGTTTAAAGAAGCATTTAGTTGACAACAAAATAGAGATAATAAGAAAAATCAAACCTTTCAGAAGTAAAATGCGAAAACTTTGATGGAAAATATGTTAATCAAACAGGAAGAAATTTTAAAATCAGGGTTCAACAGGATTATCCAAGCATTGCGTCACAATGGGACATCAACTCGCTCAGCTTTACAGAAAAAGGCCGCAAATTAATTATCCTTGAATGTCTGGAGATTAAGACGGCTATTAGAAATGCTGATGATCTTCTGAACAACCACTACGAACTTATGACCCATTCGGTATTAGTAGTAGTCTTCTTTTTAATTAGTTATTTTTATAATTCCTTTGAGAATGACCGTAATTGATCGAAGGACGTTTCAGGAGACTGGACATAACACAGTGAAAACAAACAAGTGTTTTAATTCAAAATTAGTTATTGTAATTTCCTTTCATCATGAGTGCAGTGAAAAAAGTAGCTGACTTATTGAATGAAGAGGTGGGTTTGTTAGAATACTTCTAGATGTTGACAGTTGAGCAAAATTTTCTGAACAGTAAGAGCCTTTCACTGGTATTCCAATTGTTGGTTGTAACTCTATCATAACCTTTACAATGATGGCTCACATACGTTTAATTAACTTAAAATTAAAAAGTATTTTATTGATCTTAAGCGACAAATTGGAGAGAGAGAAAAGGATATGGCATGTGGAAGCACGGCGTACTTGTAGCAAATACCTTACACGTGATCTTCACAAGAGCAAGTGTGTCCTGTTGAAATTGTTCTTAAGTTTTTACCAAAAGTATCTGCTTATTTAAAAAATCTTTTCAATGTGGAGATTCCAAGTCAGAAATTTTCGGATAAGGATAGAACTGCAATTTATAGCAGAGAAACTGATTTCTATAGATTTAATTAATCATATACCAAAGCCAATGTTTGCAGATATTCTTGAGCACGTAAGGAAGAACAATATGCAGTTGTAAACCATATTTGTGAAAATAAATTAAATATTGTATGTAAATTTTCATATTAGAAGGTTTAGTCTTGTTGGATTTTCATATGAAATTAATTTTTAATTTAAAATTCGAATCGTCCTTTTTCTAAAATTATTTTTCAGTGGCTTCAAATATTATTCTTCGCCACTTGGAAAACTTTATATCTTTGAACAGCAGCAACTCTATTTTATATATTGTTAGGAACAGTAAACCAATTTGTTGATTAATTAATAATTTAAAAATACGAAAACATTTCGTGAATCTACAACAATGAGTCTTACTAAGACTACAAAACAAATTAATTTTTAATTGATTGTTGATTAATAATAGAACGTACTGGATTAACGACAAATTAATGTAATGGTAATAATTAACCAAAAATGATGGCTTATATGTAATATTTGTTATTACCTAATATGTATTGACTTGAGGCAATAGTGTACAGGTAATTTCTATGCTTATAATGTATGCAAATTATGAAGACGAGTGTTTGCCAATATATTACTAAATTAAATACTATTCCATTTTTGGATATACTTAGAAATTAAGTCTGTACAGGTTTTATGTAATAGTTCCGACGTAAATAATTGGCTGTCATTCAACTAACCTACATTAATGAATCAGAAATTGTAACAAACTTGCGAATCGAAGGAATGCTGTTTATTTGTAAAACCTTGCATTCAAATACACATTTCTTATCAGGGTAGAATTGTAATTTATAAAGTTTTATTTCTGTCATTGTTACAAGACCACTATCAATCAAACTTACATTCTGAACTTATTGGTTAATATAATTATTTGTAGATAGTATAGCTTACACAATCAAATTTTTAAATATTGCCTATTTGATTTTTGGATTTGTAAGGAATATCTTCACGTTCTAATTATCATTCATAGCTGGTCATCAACTGTCTGGCATACTTATTCAAATCTTCGGATTCATCAATATTAAAAACACACTCGGTGCCCAAAAAACTTTACGGATGACCACCTATTTCTAGACGCGCAAGTAATCTATAACTGTGGAACGTACACAGGCCGAAGTAATTTATCATTTTTTTTCTATTTTCCAAAACACTTTCGTTTCGCGCCGAGTTCGTGCACCTCGGCAGTTCAAAAATATCTAACGCTTGCCGCTATAATTAAAATAAACAACGTTAAATGGAACTTTTATTCACTTTTTCATTCGGGCCTATTTCGGTCGCGGAGTATTTATAATTCTCTCTTCGGCACATTTAATGCGCGGGCCGCCGAGTGCGTTAAATGTGCCGGTGTACACAATTTGTTTGTATACAACCGTAATTAATGTAAAAGGCGACCTTGCTGGCCGTTTCCTTACAACATTTCAGAAACGTTAATCAGATCGCGAACACGATTTTCTTGCTGAAGAAAACAACAAACGTTCGAGGTAAATGCGTTTACTTTCTAGGGAAAAATTCTAGTTTTCTGGGCTGTTCTCTGTTTGTGGGATGGGCAAAATTATATGGTTGTGATGTAAGAACTGCCATAGTTGATTAATCACTATATTTGTTTATAGTTTATATGATGTAAAAAGTATTAATGTATTGTTTAGTTTATTATACTTTAGCTTCTTTCCAACAGAATACAAAAGAAAATACAAAAATACTATATAAAACATACAAAAATTTGATTGGATGAAGCTGGGCGGAGTTCATGCAGCTGCGAGTCCCTCTTTCTTTTTATTTACCATTTTTGCCTTCATTTAAGCTTATTTTCCATCTTTTTGGAGATGTAATATATATATATATATATATATATATATATATATATATATATATAAACATACAAGTACACATGTTAGGTCTAGTTTATGCCCGAAAAATTGTATGACAAGATCTCTTTAAGACTCCAAAGCATTTACTTATTAAGTACTGTTATAGATATTACAACTTTTCACAGAAGTCCCAAAGTCAGATTAACTGTTCATCAATTTCACTTGGAAATCAAGATTTTTTTTCTGAAAGGTATCTTGAATGGGTGGATTTATTCATCTAAGAACGGATTTTAGGTATGTTATCTTCTTCAATATGAACAGAATATCAAAAAAAAAAACTGTATTGCAATAGTGTACTTTCATACTCTACTTCTTCCATTATACTAATCTTTTATTTTCTGTTAATGAAAGTAACTATTCCCTAACTAATATTCTGAATTACAAAGAGATTCTAAAGACTAAATACTGAAACTATTAATTGTCTTCTTAAGAAACCGAATTAAAATTGACAATTTTATGGCAATCTTTTTTTTATACAAAAAATTGCATTTGATCATCATGTTTAACTAGTTTTTTTTAACTCTAATTGCTCATTTTGAATATCTTAAGATTAAACATATTAAGTTTGACAAAATTGTTTTGACTGAAGATATTACATATAGTCCATCCGTTGGATCTTCCGTCCTACGTCACAAACTATCGCTTCAAAAAATGACGAAAGTTTTACAGTGCGTTCTTTTTCTAACGCAATTGGTTTACTTTATCAGACTGAATGTTTTTGTGTCGTTTCTCGAAGCGATATTTTGTGACGTAGGACGGAAGATGCAACGGATGAACTATATTACATTTTAATTAAAAACTTTTTACATCAAAAATTTTGTCTTTTATCCGACAGATTTCTAAATATCAAACTGGAAATAATAAATAATTAGAGATAGCCTTTTGACAGATTAACATAATAACACCTCATTCATCATTTATTTATTATTTAAATAATGTACATATTTGTCAATAAAGATGTATATATATATATATATAAATAATTAGAAGATGGCTACTTACGCTCTCTGCTCATTTTAAAGAATTTATTGATTAAACTGTTGTCTGCATCAGTTTATTTTTTGAAGAAGAAGTGGGATCAATTTGGCTAGTTAGATACCCCTTTACATTTACAGCTATAAAAAACACATTGAAGAATAAGAATCTCTTCATTCCATCATCATTTCGTAGATGTCTTTTCTTAAACTTCCTATTATCTGAATTTAATTGCAGCTTTTTTCTTTAAATCTCGCGTGCGTTTTATGATTCATATATCATTCTAAATTGTTTAAATTAGTAGTAATATGTTTCTTAGATTTGTTTCTACACCCTCTCTCGAATTCCCCGAATCTCACAAACTCTGATTGTTAATTATAAATATCTTAGGAACAAAACTAAACTCAATACGCTATAACAAAGTTGTTTTGTATGAAAAGACGTATTATTTTTCATTCAAAACTTTTTACACCAAATCTGCATGTGCTGTTTATGCTCCTTTTTGCCAAATTCTTTGTTTTTAAGTTTTGTTTTATAAAATTTTGATGCATTTTTTAGATTTTTAATGTGTCATTCACAGATGATTGACAAAGCTCCAATTGCACAAAATTATGCGTTTCGTCCCGTCAGGCAAGGTGTCAATCACGTGTCTCACTCTCACAAACATTCTCTCTAACAAATTCAACGGCCAAAATATTGCAAAGGATGCTACAGTGAGAATTCAAAGAATCATGGCCAAAAGTAAAACTACACAAGTTACAACTTATTGTCCTGTATGTCCAAAAAGCCGCCCTTTTATATAAATTGTTTTAATAAGAACCATCGCTAATTTTTATTTATTACATATAGGGGTTTTATTTCAATATAGTACATTTTTTTCCGAGATTATACCTACAGCTGTTTGAAGGAATATTAGGTGACCAAGTTGTAGTAACGTACAGAAGGGCCGTATCAGGTAATACTAGTAACAATTAACACCTGTCACTCGTGACTGACACCGCTAAATAGTAAGTCCAAAGTAGGTACTCAGTGTCAGTCATCGGTGACTGACGCGGTCCCATTGGAATACTGTGGTGTTGGTCACCGGTGACTGACAAAGCGGTCAAAGTGTTAAATGAATTCGTATAAATAGTAATTCTGTTTTCTTGGACTTTTTCTACACCTTGTCTTTGCAACACCATTTCTACAACCAACTATACATTTTAATGTTTTTTACTAATGACACATAATAATGCTATATATTATGCAAATGAGAAGTAATGGAAAATATTTATCATATGATAGATGATAGATGAAAATGACAGGCGACACGCTTGTTTTTATTTTTCAACAATTAAAAATGACAGTTTACAGATTACTAATAACATAAAACCGAAAACAAAACAACAAATAGCAGATTACAGATGACAGATTATAGATGATGTATATTTTTAACAATACAAACACAAAAATAGAGTTTTAAGTATTGATTTCATTTTTAACAATTGACATATGATAGGTGATAAATGTCAGTTGACAAATGATAGATGACAGAGGACAGATGACACATTAGAGATAACAGATGATAGATGACAACAGATGACAGATCACAGATGGCAGATGACAAATAATAATAATAATAATGTTTATTAACAGATGCCATTTAAAATACAATTTCTGATTAACATAATAAATATAAATAATCAAAAACTTCTGTACAACACAAAAGAAACTAGCTACTTTACATTTAAATAAATGGCAGATGTCAGATGGCATGACATGATGCTATATAACGGATAATAGATAATAGATGCCACTCGGTAGTTGATAAATGACAGATGGCAGATAAAAGATGACTGGAAAAAAAAACAAGAGGAATGTGACGGACAAAAAGTTTAACACTAGAATCAGCATAATCAATATAGTTTCATATATAATAGATGACAGATGCTAGATAACAGATAATAGATAATATATGACAGTTGGTAGATGATAAATGATAGATGTCAGATGACTGGTAAAAAAAAAACAAGAGGAAAGTGACAGACAAAAAATTCAACACTAGAAACAACATAATCAATATAGTCTCATATAAAATAGATGAAAAGAAAAATTACAATATAAATAATAAAAAACTTCTGTGCAACAAAAAAGAACTAACAACTTATTTAAATAAATGACAGATGGCAGTTGACATGACATGATGCTAGATAATAGATAATATAATACACTTGGCAAGTGATCAATGACAGATGACAAATGACTGGTAAAAAACAAGAGGCCAGTGACTGACAAAGTGTTTAACGCTAGAAACAACATAATCAATACAGTCTCATATCCAATAGATGATGGATGACCGATTAGAGATTAGAAATTACACATGATAGGTGAATGATAACAGATGGCAGATGACATATGATAAATGGCAGATGAAAGATGACAGTTGACAAATAACAGATGGCAGGTGACAGATGACAGATTATAAATGATAGATGAAAGGGATGGATACTGATACAGTCTTATATATTAGAGCAGACCGATGAGATATTTTCGACAATTCAAACAACAAACATAATGAAAACTGCACAACACATTAAAATAAAACAACACATGACAGATTAGAGATAACAAATGACAGAGGACAGATGACAGATAATAATAATAATGTTTATTAACGGATGCCATTTAAAATACAATTTCTGATTAAAATAATGATTATAATATAAATAATCAAAAACTTCTGTACAACACAAAAGAACCTAGCGACTTATTTAAATAAATGGCAATTGTCAGATGACATGACATGATGCTATATAACGGATAATAGATAATAGATGCCACTTGGTAGTTGATAAATGACATATGGCAGATAACAGATGACTGGAAAAAAAAAAACAAGAGGAAGTGACGGACAAAAAATTTAACACTAGAACCAACATAATCAATATAGTCTCATATATAGTAGATGGCAGATGCTAGATAACAGATAATAGATAATATATGACACTTGGCAGATGATAAATGGCAGATATGTCAGATGACTGTTAAAAAAACAAGAGGAAAGTGACAGACAAAGAGTTTAACACTAGAAACAACATAATCAATATAGTCTAATATATTAATTGATGACAGATGCTAGATAGATAATATATGACATATATTGATCAATGACAGATGGCAAATGACTGGTAAATATATAAATGATAGATGACGAATGACAGTTTAGAGATAACAGATGACAGATGAATGATAACAGATGACATATAATATATGTCAGATTAAAGTTTGTAGATGAAAGATGACAGTTCGAGTTTACTTGGCAGATGATAGATGACACATGAGAGATGACAAATTGACAGATGACAGATTACAAATGTTAGATAATAAGGGATGAAATAAAACAACACAGTTGAATACTGTAGTATTCATCTACCCGATGAAGCCACCGTGCAGTGAAAATGTGAGTTTTTACAATAAATATGACACCCTCTCAACTGTGTGGTTTTATTTCATTATTGTATTTTAAATTTTTGCCAATTGGCAGATGACACATAATAATGCTATACGAGGTGTGGCTATTTAATATCCGGACTGATGCCTCTCTCAGCAAAATGCGAGCGTGCCACGATGTTTTTGAACATGACTGTGTCTGATGGTCTTTCTCCCACTCTGAGCTCGCTGGACAAGCCAGCAGGTCGCTCAGTTTAACTGTAGCAGCTCATTTAATTAGTCGACGCACTAGTGGCCAGACGGAGCAACGGGTTAACCTCAAGTTTCTTGTTAAACTGGAGAAAACTTCCACAGAAGCTTATACAATGTTGAAAAGTGTCTACGGGAATGAATTTGTTTGAGTGGTTTAAACTGTTTTAAGAAGGGCGTGAAACGTCGGAAGGCATTCGGTGCCCAGGGCTGCCATCAAGGTCAAAAATGGATGAAAGTATTGGCAAAATGGTCAGACGGTTAATCAGCATTCCTACATTGAGGTTCTAAAGGCCCTGCGTGAGCGTGTGAGAAGACAAAGATCCGATTTGTGGAAGACCAAGTCCTGGGTCCTTCACCAAGGCAATGCACCAGCCCATTCTGTCTTATCTGTGAAAGCATTCCTCGTAAAATACGGCATCGCCGTGTTGGAACATCTACCATATTCGCCTGACCTTTCTCCCTGCGATTTTTTTCTATTTCCCAAGGTCAAGTCGGCGCTGAAAGAAGCAAGATTTGAAAGTGTTGAAGCGAAAGTGACAAGAGGTTCTCGACCAGCTGGCAGAAGAGGACATCCAGCACTGCTTTCAACAATGGAAACGTCGTATGGAGCGGTGTAGGGATCGCCAAGGGGAGTACATTGAAGGTGATAAAACTTCTGCTATAATTGGTGACGAATAAAAAGTGTTATGACTTCAATCCGGTTATTTAATAGTTACACCTCGTAACGGAAATAACAAATAATGGACCATAGATAGCAGATCTCAGATGACAAATGGCAGGTGGCACGTTTGTTTTTATTTTTCAACACTTGACAGAAATGACAGACAACAAATTATTAATAACATAAAACAGATAAAAGTTAACAAATAGCAGATACCAGATGAAGGATTCTAGATGATGGATATTATTAACAAAACAAGGAAAGAAAAAAGTCTTTAGTACTAACTTCTTTTTTAACAAATCCCAGATGGTAGATGGCAGATTACAGTTAACAGATATCAGATGGCAGATTACAAATGATGTATGATAAGGGATAGATAACGGATGACAGATGATAGCCGATAGATAACCGATGGTCAATGTTTTCATTCTTGATATTGAATCTTCAATCAATCAAAATAACTTAGAGTTTACTTGAATTCACTCGATTTCACAAATAATATGTTTTGAAAAATTGATTTCTGAATTTCGGAAACTAATTTTAAACTCTATTTGCAATAAACTTTTAGACGTATTATTATTATTCTTACATATGTTAATTAAGACCAGTACGTTTTATCCAATTTTAAACCCTGTGTTAATATTTTTTAAAAGAAAACCTCTTTCATGGAATATAGATCGTTATTAATAAAATTCTGTAGTACGTTAAATACTTTGCTCACTGCACTCTTGATGAAACGAAAATAGAATATTATCTGATTTTGAAACGACACTTGTTTGGTTTCATATTGGTATATTCAGTTAAAGTTAATTTTGTAATTCCTTTGAGAATGGTCGTCATTGACCGAAACACGTGTCAGGAAACTGAATTTACCAATATGAAACCAAACAAGTGTCTTATTTTAAAATCAGATAAAGTTCTGTAGAGTAAATAAAATAGTTTCGACGTTTTATTTATTTTCTAAATTGATGTACCACATGTTAACGGTCGCCACGTTTCGATTGGTAGATCGAAGAAGATGTTTTCCTTTTTTTAGTTTTTAACGTTCTACGTTAATAATTAGCGTTAATTTATCTCGACAATTTAATTTAACTTCGTAGTATTTTTTATTGTAGAGCATAATGCGTACAATAGTTATCTAGTTATTTAATCAAGTACTGACACAATTTATGTAATTACACTCTGAAATAAATATTTATTATTATTATTAAGAAGCCTTTAAACATTATGCATATATAAATTGCGTCACCTACGAACCCGCACAAAAGCTAGAGCCTTGAACAATTACCTCCTTGCCGAGGCAATCGAGAAAAATGTGGAAATTGATGGTTACCTGACTTTACATACAAAAGAACTATAGTTATGACATAGAAATCATTTGCATATTTTAATAGTAGAATTATTACTTGGAAAATATATGTGTTTACGGTTGATTGATTCAGTTATAAATAAATTTATTAAGCATAAGAAATACATAGTAATTGTTATTTTGTAATACCTGAGGTTACTACAAAAAAATAATAAAAACTACAACGATTTGTAATTTTCTGCCAATTACGAACAATTTTGGTTTGGTTGCCAAAACTAAAAACAATTTGTGTAAGTACATTAATAGAATGAAAAAACTTTATACTGTGAAATATTTCTGTAATGATACGAAAACTTCAATATATAAAAAAAATTATCCAAATATAAAAATTATCTAATTTTACCAAATAACATTAAAGCATAAAAGTATTTGAATATTGGCACAAATTGCTTATACTGTTGGTCTGAATAATATTGATCATCGAAGAGGTAACAAAAAATTCTGATGACTAATGTCAAATACATCCCTCAAAAAGGGACAAAATAAACATATTTGCATCAATATATTCTAAATGAAGGATTCAGAAGCTGTCTTCATGTCTTACTGAACGACGGATGGATGTGGGTCTGAGTGTAAGAACATTGGAAACCAGTGAACTTCGCTCGTGATTCTTGCTGTCTAAATTTGTGTACGTATTTTATTTATTTATGTATTCTTTTGTAAATGTATTTTAAGCCAAAGAATAAAGTTATAACGGAAAAAAGAAGAATAAATAATATAAAATAGACCAGAATTAGGTAGAGTTTATGCTGGATTCTCTTACCCTCTTGAATTAATCCACGTTTACCACTAATGCAAAAATTCGATTGGTACCATTTATTATCGGAGATAGCAAAAATTTTGGTCGTCTATATAAGCTAACTTGACAACCACATAATTCTCATGGGCTTTGAAATCACACACAATACATTTTTCCATTCAGGGTTGTTAATTTTTTTGTGAAAATTAAATATTGATTTTCTAGTGCAGTATTGGAAATTAATTTTACTCATTATTAATGTTATTGTTAAATTGTTTGTTTTACCCTATTAATAATCTTAATATATTTCCTCATCCAACTTTATGAGAAGAGTAATACTAATTTGTTCAGAATCAGCTCAAAAATATTTTAATTTTTCTAGATTTTGAGAACAGAACAATAATTATCATGTGAATATTAAGGTCATCTCTATCTTCGTTACTAATAATAATAATAATCTCAACACGCAATAATAACGTCACATAATGTAATGTAATATTTACAGGTGTAATGAATTTGGCTAAATTAAAGCAGCACGCTTATATTTTTAACACCTACTCAAAATATATTCCTGTTTAACGCATGTAAAAATATTTTATTGATAGCCCCAACTGTAATTTTAGAAATCTGAAGTGCTGTTGTCGCTAACTGGCAACGAGTACTACTTCAAAAACTCGTTATTCATGTAATATTGTAAAATAACGACAATTATCTGGTTTTACGTTAAAGAGTTATTATAATCGATTGATGGTTGAGGCGTTAACTTCGTGATACATCTTGGAAAATTATTATAATCTTCCATTTTATACTTTGATATGAACGTATTAATTGTATTTACTGAATATTTTTAGCTCATAATAAATAATTTTGCTCGATTGTAATAAAAATAATTAAAAGCGCTTAATAGTTTCCTAATTTTTTTTTTACAATTCAGTGTAATGGCGATGATCCTCAGCAATTGACCTAAGCAATATCTGGTTATATTCATATTTTCTGTGTGCAATTTAAAATCATACTATACATACCTAGAATCAATTTATTACTATTCATTCCCCTCATAAAAACTCTTCCTATCATCATCACGATACAATCGATTAATCACTAATCGTAAACACATTAATCTATTGGAAGCTAAGACGCCGTAAACATTTTGACAGCCGAGGTGTTCCGCGAACATACACAATAATCCGGATAATCCTTCTTGATCTATTTGTGTTGTCAACTCTTGATTGACCCATTCACCAACAGAAATAAATCAATGAACATTTACAACTGCACCCATAAACGAAGATAAATACCGCTCGCTTTGATTGTAAATAATCTTCCGTGACTGACAGACGTGCCCCTATTATTATTACTATTTTTTACTGCAAAATTGTTAATTTTCTTTGTGTATACTTTAATGGGCTTTGCTTCGCGGGAAAGAAATTGCCTCGCGGTTTTGCGCTGAGTGCACACCGGTTGATATACAAGATATTCGTGGGAGATTCGTGATACAAGAAACCTTCGTGGTTTATATCGAAACTGTTATCCGTTACCAAATGAAGACCTATCGCAATAGGTCATGTCTGATATATGGAGTAATCGTTGTGAATAACTGTTTATTTCCTTGCTAATTGATGCGTTATTATAAAGCATTAAGTTCTACTTTCATAAATCATATTTTTTTTACAAACGCATACCAATTTGGTAATTGTAGATTATCCTACTTTTACATAATATTTAATCATAAATACAAGAAGTCCCTAATCACAATAATATACGATGAATTAAAGTCTCACCTAACACTTGGTGAAACATTTTATATTACCTCTAATTAACACACACATAATATAATTTTATAATTAATATTCTTTGATTGAAACTGGATTTAATATTAAAGGAAAAAAGGTATTAGTACCTGAATTCAAAAGTCTTAATGGCCTTCGTTTATGGACTCGCGACTATGAACCATTTCACCCTTGACCGCATGTCTGATGGAGATAACACATATTTTATTTGATTTATTACAAATAGCAAATCAATATCAAACGCATTTATTTTTTCATTTTAATCATCTATCCAGATTTGTCAGTTTGAGTCACATCAGTTTTTTATGATAATGAAAGATGTGATGTAATTTCGAAGGGGTGTTTAGCTTCAAATTCTGATTTCTGATAAGCAGTACAGATGATATGTCGGTTGAACACATTTTTGGAAAAAAATTCTTTTGGATATTAATAGGAATAACTGGGATATAATTATATAGGACTCATGTATTTGTTTCTCATTAATCACTTGGTGAAACATTATGCTAATCAACTAAGTATTATATAGTACTCGTTTGGAAGAATTATGCAGAGAATTTTAGATAAAGTTCTTAGGAAAGATTGCCCTCTAACTTAGATATTATGAATAGTAAGATTGCAGCAGTTGGAGGAAAAGACGTTACCATAATCAAGAAGAGGGTATCATATCATTTAAGGGTTTTTAGCATAACTAAACAAGTTATGCTAAAAACCCTTAAATTATATGATCTATACTTCTACTTGATTATGAAACATACATTGATAGTAAGATAAGTATCTGCAACTGTACATGTTGTGAATGTAATAAATTCTATAGTAATTACTATTTTTGAATAACTATTACTTGGAGATTTTTTTATTTTATGAGATATAAATAATGTGCTATCTTAAATACATATGCGTCTTCATGCTCTTGAAAAATTCCCACCTATTAAGGCGTTAGAATACTGGGCAATGTCTCAATTGCATTATTACATTGTGTTATTATAATAAACCACAGAATGGAAAGGTGTGTTTAGGTACGATGACATCATATTACAAGTAGAATTATACATATAATCACCTGTTGTTCGGTACTCGCCTAGTAAGTTAACGCCGCATTTTCCCTATTGTATTCGAAAATTACTGACACCTCGTGCCTCGCATTATCTACAGCTGTATGCGGAGATTTTTATCAGCGCCGGCACTCAAAGAAGGGAATATGGGTCACTGTGATTGAAATGTATTGTCTTCACTACACATGAATGAAGCCTAGCACCTTTAATCTTCTCTATTATAGTATCTCAATCCAGTGCCAAGTAACATTTGTAAAACATCCTAAAATGTCACTTTGAAACAAAATACTGATGTTGTAAAGAATTTAACTGTATTTCTAGTGTTGTAACAAAACGATTTTCGGAAACCACAATAAAAAAAGTTAGTTAGCAAAAATTTAGTAATTTTTCCTTCCACACTAATAATAATCCAAACATTTTCATGTATTACTTATATAGGTCAAATGTCAGTTAATAGAGCTAAAATTCTCGATAAATAAAACACAAAACTTCTTTTACGATGAATAGTTCATTACATAAATACAACATTAATTCAAAATATTAAGCAGACACAAATTGGAATCAAGCATCTATTTTTTGATATGCGAGGATTGCCCAAATGTTGTATTACACAAATAGGAAGGAATTTTGTATCAAGACAGGTTACAACCAGTCTAAATCAAACTCTGCATGTAGAAAGCATCTACGTGAACATAGTGCATCCGATGGTAACTAAAGGGTTTTAGATTGATGCTGCAAAGGGATTAAACTCAAATTTAATAAACGAAGAATAACTTTGAATGATCAAACGAAAACCAATAGATCACCACTGCTAAACATGTTTTAGAAAGTAGTTACATTCATGAAGTGATATAATGTAACAACCTCTTCGATACAGGACCCTAAAACGAAATCTACCTTAATATATTCTAAATATATTCACTTAGCGTACTCTTGACCTATCCTAATATACCATTATTACAATGAATATTAACCTAACCTACTACTGACTTTTTTTGTATAGAGAGGAGGAATGCTTTATGCACTACTCTTCAAACAGAGGTGTGTGGGGCTCCTCCTATTCCTTCTGAATAGGTCCTATCCATTAAACATCCTATCTTTACTCTGGGGGTACCGCTTGCATTCTTCGCAAGCAGAGCATTCTTCTTCTGCCTACCTTAGCCATAGTTAACCGTGTCGCCCCGTTACATCCAGATCTGGAATGAGGGCCTTCTTCTCATAGATCACCCTCTGCATGCTGGCATCGACCGCGTCTCACCTTCGTGCCTCTGACAGCATAGCAGGCGCGCTCATGGTCTATCCTTGCCTTCAAATCAGGCAGTAGGTCTCGTTGTTGGCCCCACTAATGGAGTTGGCATGTTGGCTCGTCGTCATCTCCATTTTCAGTTTGGAAATCGTTTGCAAGTACGTCAGGCTACCGGTCTTAAAGATTATTCTCACCAACCTGCTATCTAAGGCTTTGGTACCTTCTGATGGTTGTTTTTGTCCACCTGTTGGCCGGTGCCTCCTTTCCTCCTGCCCTTCCTTACGATCCTGAACCATTCTCCCTCGATGTGGGTTGGCATTGCTGCTACTGGCTGGCCCTTATCACGTTGGAGGAGAGGGGGGAGTCCGTGCCGTCCGTTGCCGCCAGCTTGCTCCTGCTACGCCTCCTACTTCTTTGGCTTGCTTACGGCTATCCAAATCCTTGTTTGCTACCGTGCCCTTGGCTATTACAGAGTCCAGTTTGGCCCCTATGCATTTGATTACCCGTCCCCGGCGTCCCCTGGGGTCAGAGAGGTTTGGCTGGTAGTAACCGAGCTTCCGGCACTGCCGCCAACGGTCTCTGTGTCCATCATTCATCATTATATCATTGCGGAGTTGATGACTGAGAGTTAGGGTCAAGATCGCCAATCGTCCTCCTCATGACCGCCATCAATAATTGTGTTGCGAGGCTCCTAGCCGCCTAAATACCCTCTTTTATCTCAATCTTTGTATTAAAGTTGACTTTGACCAGCATCACCAACTCCCTCGTTATTCTGTCCAGTTGTGCATGGACTTGGCTTTGACCTCTTTTGCTGCCTCTTTATGTGGAGAAACGGAGTCGTTCCTTCTTTTGTTCCTTCTCTGGTCGAAGACCATGCATTCGTATCCGATGTTTGGTTCTGTTAGCGTAGTTGTAGGACCTCATTGCATCCAGATTTGGGCTGAGTTTGCCGGGGCCTCTTTTTTTATCCTCACAAGGTGGTGTCGCTTAGCGTCCCTGCACTGCGGTTCTTTCCGTGGTCCTTTTGTCCGCATCTGGCTGTTTTACTCCTTTTGAACTCCTGTAACTTCTAAGAAGTCCAGGAGTTTCTGCCAAGGGATACTCCTTAGCTGTTCTACAGAAAGCATGGGCTTCCCGAGTTTTGCCTTGCGTTCTTGTTTGCTTCGCAAGTGCACAGTAGGTGTTGGGGAGTTTCCTCTTCTTCCAGACACCCACGGCATAGGGGGCTTTTCTCAATGCCCATTATATGTTTGTGCTTGTTTAGGTGATTTTTCAATCTGCTCAGCCTAGACAGCTTCAGCATGCTGTCAGGTACCGGACCATCTAGGAAGAGTCTGGTGTGCCTCATTCCATTTTGGTTTTGCCATGCCTTTTTGTGCTCCTCTGCTAAATTGCGTCGGATTATTTCCTTTCCGGTTTCATGGGGTATACCGAAAGCGGGTTCAGGTCCTATGAATTCACCTGCTGCTCCTTGTTTAGCCAACAAGTCGGCCACCAAATGTCCAATAATTTTTTGGTCCTTGGGTATCCATACTAGCTGTGTTTCTCTTGTTGTCGCCAGTGCGTCCAGTCTGTTTATGCAAGTCATGACCAGCCTGGACTGCACTATCGGTGATGCTAGCGCTTCTTTGGCTGCCTGGCCGGGACCTCTTATTCTCCCTCTGTCCATTATCCTGTCATTCGCGGCGATCTCAATGGAGCAATTGATGGCGACTATGGTGAGTTGATCGTATGACAATTCCCAAATTTCCCTTCAAAGGTCGCGTAGCCGCCCTTAAGGGAATCGCTGGCAAAAACCACTGCTGAGCCTTATGAAGGGGCAATCGACCTACCTCTGTATCAAGTTGACTCCCTGTCCGTACACGGGTTCTCGTGTTAGACGCAAAAGTCCAAAATTTACATATGTGAGAAAAGTCCACCGCTGGAAACTAAAAAATATATGAGCCTGCAAGGCTTCACCGGGGGAAGGTATCAACCGGCTCAGTGATTGGATGGCTGAGAAAAAATAAAATGAAAATTTCTAACCTCCGACCACGTGGCCTCGTGGTCACAGCAAAAGTCCTTTGATCGAAGCCAAAATCCTCAAGGGTAATTCTGGCACGTTTACAAACACAGAACTCACACTAAATTGCACTAAAGTCAACAATACGATGCAATACGCTAGGCTAATGTATTGTTTGTTGTGATAGGTTAAGAGTTAAGACATATACTCTTCTTTTAACTAATCGAAAGCTCTTTTTCCACACTTTACGCTTGAGAAAACATGCAAATGAACAAGTGTGGCATACAAGGAGTGTAGAGTCCGTTATCGAATCTTAAAATTACACTTTGATCGAGCAGTTCTCGCGTGGCTTCCATTTATTGCCTTGTAGTACTGTGATGGTCTGTTAATTTTAAAAAAAAAATAAGGTCCTATGATCTCATATGAGGAATTACTTCTTCTCTCACCTCACTAGCGTCTAAAGAGTGCTTACGAACTTCATTGTGTCTGTGCAGTAAGAGGTTAGCTTATTAACGTAATCTATTAGATAAAAATTGGCCACATCTGACAACCATAACAGATTAGAAATTCATCGGCATTATTGGTTACAGAAATAGCGAAGTATTTACTTTCTCAAAGTAACTGTTCTTCAGTGTTATCACTTGCGTTTATATTGTTTTGGATAAATACCAAACGAAACCTACTTCTATAAGATATAGCACCCCATATTATAATCTCAGCAGTTTGGTGCAGAGACCTCTCAACAGAAAATGCATGTTGCGGCGTTCTCCGCTTCTTCATGCATGCCCAAAGAGAATCGGAATCCATCATTATGCCAATCTAGGTTCCAGTACAATCTTAACCTACACCTCTCTAAACGTTGCTGTTGATGATAAACCGTAAGTGGTAATAAAAGATGTGGCCGATAGAATTACAAACCAAAAGATTTGATAGCATAGTAAACTTTTTGAGAAGTTACAGGATGATGACCTTCGATTCTTAACAATAGTTCAGTTATCACTACGCATTTTAAAAATTCTGTGTCACCTTGTTTATTGAAAAATACTAAGAAATAATAAAGTTAACGACTCATAATCTAAAAATGTGAAAATACTATAGGTGATTGAAAAATTTTGCGAACAAACTACATATCAGGTATAGCAAAATTTCAAAGAAAAATAATTGGATATATCAGGTTTTTACAAGTTAATGAGTTATCAACGAACTCAATTATATTCCAATTTCATATTGATATATACCGATAACCATATATTTATAGTAGTACTGTTTTGAAGGTAATAAAATTATTCTAAAATTCAATAAACACGGAACCGCTTTATGGCTAGCCGCCAGGAATGTTTTTTTCTACTTTCCTACTGGCAATATCACTGTTACTTTTAAGTGGACACTAGGCGCAAATGTAAATATTCCGACTATTGCTCCTTCCTGCCGCTCATAATTGGGTATTAATAGTACCGCACCGCGTTCGCATGGGCGCGTTAATAAAAGCCACGCGGTTTGTTGCGCAAGGCGGCATAAAGTGATAATATAAAATGTTTGTTATTGCATTTTCAAAATGACCATTATGGATTATGGATGCGTGAGTGTGAGGAATCTCTTGCACGCAGTCGCCTTGAAACGGTAACGGTTAATCATGCGTGTAATGTGTTGTTGCAAGTGTGCGCGCGCTTTCCTGCATTAAACGTTGCTTTGTGTTTTTTGTTGCAGTGATGTCGCACCTACGGCCCCCGTGAGCAACAGCTCTCCTGTGCGGTGCGTGCCGCCCAGGTCAAACATGGATAGTCCAAAGAAATCTCCCCAGCACGCCCCTTCCCAAGCTGTCGACAAAGCAACTTTGAAGGTAAGAACGAATCAATTATAATAAACTAATATAAAATTCTACAATAATAATATTTTTGTTCACATACAGAGGTTTTTAATGTTGGTTTTGGTAGGTTTAGAATTTATCTATATTTGATTTTGTTGTGGATGTTTTCAAATCCACCAAAGGTAAACTTTTTTTATCACCTGTTTCTTTCCTTATTAATTATTTTGTAGGTTCTGTTTCTTTTACAGTTCTTACAACCTTTCCTCCTGTGAAAATCTCTTTCAGTTCTTTTAATAACGTATATCTGCATTTGTTCCGAACTGTTCTCTCTCCTTCACTATTGTCATAGTACTAGTTGCTTTTTTTCTCAATTTTGAGTTACTGTATTGTTTTATTGTTGTCAAACCTAGAGCCTGTGAGATCATTAGTAAGTTATCTTTGAGCAACCCAGAAAAAGTTGGATAAGTCTGTTTATACAATCAACCATATGAATGTTTATGTTCTTTTCCGTTGTTTTCTTAAGGATCATCCTAAGCGTTTTAATTATATATCCAGTAAATCCATTTGATAGCTGCTGATCTTTAGCTGATTGATTCAAATGGTTTGTCAGTTGAATATGTTTGTCCATATGTTTTCATAGAATTCTCGCTGTTTCTATATTTTTATATATGTATTTACAGCTATATTCAGTCTGAGAATGAGAATAGAATACTATTCTTCTTTAAAATAAAGGATTAAACGTACAAGAGATAACTCTTTTATTGTTGAAGAGATCAATTCGACATTATTGAAGAAGAACTAAATATGAGTGCTGTTGTAGTTTCTTATTCAACTAATTTTATCAGTTTTTAAAATTCAATTGAGTATCTCTTATCGTTAAGTTTTAGAATTATCTCTTGTATATTTAATCCTTTTTGGTGTGATGTGTTTATTTCTAGAATTGCAATTTCGTTTATTTCTGCTCGTTCATACCAAAATAGAAGTGTTTTGTACACTGATTTCTTTACAGATGCAGTAATTGTGCAAATTATACCTCTTCTAATGATTTATAAGTTTCGTTGCAATTGCAAGTAGCCTTATCCATATCCATTTCTTGTCAATTCAATCGATATCAACAGTTTTACTCTTCTGTTTTTTCTTCATTCATTAAGATACCAAAATCTTAGCACTAATTGATGTAATTATGCTTATTTTGCGTGCTACCTTTTGTGTTTACTCAATGACGATTCAATTCAAACTCTTTTATTGTTGAAGAGATCAATTCGATATTATTGAAATTGTATATATCAGTATTGTTAAATGGTAAATTATGAATGAATGATGAATGAAACCCTTGTAATCCTGATTTTGTATAGAATTTCCCTCGATTTTATTTTATTAGAAAAGAAAATATCAAAAAATGTCTTTATTTAATGGCGGATTCTTTTAATTCGTTGTTATTATTTTCAGGTTCATTTACCAAATGGCGGTTTCAACATCGTCAAATATGGGGACGCTATTGATATTAAAGGTATTATTTCACTAGTCACAGATCGTTTGTCAACGGGGGATAGATATTACAAGGGGTTGTATGCCATGAGGTTAATCCACATACCAACTGGGGAGGTAAGTCAGTCAAGTCATTTCAAAGGAGCATTAGTCATTATTTACATTTTTACAGAGTTTCTGGGTGCATCAGGACACGACCATGTATCAGGTGCAGGAAAAATTTCTGAAAAAGCATCCGATGAGTGAGTGGAGATTTGAACTGAGACTTCGTTACTTACCGTGCAGCTTACACCAACTATACGAGAAAGACAGAATAACTTTTTCTTTTTACTTTGACCAGGTATTTATATATAATGAACTATTATATATATAATGAATACAATTATTTTTAATTACAGGTAAGAAGTGACTATCTAAACGCAGCACACTTAAACATTGATCAAGAAATAGCTGTCCAGCTATGTTGCCTAGAAATCAGGAATTTTTTCAAAGACATGCCCCAAAACGCACTCGACAAAAAATCAAACCTGGAATATTTGGAGCGCGAAGAGGGAATGAACAAATTCATACCCAGGCACATACTCGAAGGAATGAAACCGAAGTCATTGCGCAAGAGCATTCAGACACACTTCAAGAAGTTCAGCCAGTTAAGTGAAATAGACTGCATGTTTAAATTCTTCGAGATTTTGAGGATGTACTTCAACTTCGACCAGGAGAGGTTCAAAGTGGAGCTGGGAAATAGCTGGCACGTGCCTGTTGAACTAGTCATAGGGCCTGACATCGGAATATCCTATACCACAGTTCAAGCACCGAATTCCACCACGATTAAAGTTGCAAGTTTCGAGGACATACAAGCCATTCAAACACTAGTCAGTGACTGTGATAAGCACAGCAAGGCGACGCTGCAGTTGCGCGTGGCCAGAGCTCATGAAATTCTGTTCATTACTTGTCCGAGCATCGAAGTGGCGGAGAGCATAGCTGATCTCATCGATGGATACGCAAGACTACATTCCGGAACACAAACCTCAATTTGGACCAGAAAAGGTAAATAGATATCTCCTTTAATATTTCGTAGAGTTTTGTGAATGGTAACGTTTTATTCGAATGTGTTATTCGTCTTTTACAAGCAACTATTTGGAAGCAATTTCCATGTCCATGTAAAGGTTAGTATTTGTACTTGATTTATTTTTGTGTTTCCATTTTGAAAAGTTGCTTTTAGTTTTATTAGTCCAGTATGTAATAAAAGCAGAAATAAAATAGTCAAAGGTTGTAAAACGTTTGTACATAATCTAGAATTTTGTAGTACATTTTCAATGAATAACAGAAAAAAGTTTAATTTTTTTATACTCACTTAGTTTGATAATGATTACTGTGCAATTGAAACTAGTCACGAAGTATTGTGTAAAAAATAAAAAGTAGTATAAAAAAGTTTAACATTTTTCTATTATTGTTTGTACACAAGTTTATGTGTGATGTATTTTGTCATTTTGAGAGATTTGTATTATTTGGACCTTCATATAAATGATATACCTAAAAGTTAAAAATACTTTGTTCATTTACATCTAAAGCTTGTTATGAAATTCTTTGAAGGCAAAGTATTTTTAATTTATCATTTACATAATCAGTCAAGCAACAAAAAGTTCGAGTACGAGATAAGTACAATGAAGGAAGGGATATTTTACACTTTTAATATTAACAAGAAGTTTCCCTAAATGATATGATAATAGAATTAGCAGGTATATGAATCCTTGGAAGCTGTTTTTTTGATTAATAATAAATATTTTTATTAGAAAATTCACTTAGTTAAGGGAATAATCAAAATAGCCTTTACTCTCATTTGATTAACCATATTTTTATAAATAATATCTTAAATATATTTAATGGTAACATTGGTATTAGTGGGGTTATTAATTATTTAATCATTCAACAATTCAAAAATGTTCCCTTTAATTGAATTTAGCAAATTTATTATCATTATTAAAATATAAATGAATGTTCACTAATAATAAAGAAAATCTGAAAAGCTCTATTAAATTGCACCTGCTTATGATTGCACTTTTATTTATATATGTGTATATATGTTGAATCTTAGATATGCGAATTTATTACACTGACTTAAAATTACATGCAAAATATAAAATTTGAAAGTAAACATTTCCAACACACACAATTCCTAATTGATTGCTCACTTTACATCTGTTTATTTACATAAATAAATGATCTGACACAGATTAAAGTTGTACATCGCCTACATACACAACTATCCAAGTAGTTGCACTAATTTGGCACTTGCACCTTAATATAAACAAATCATTATGGTAGATTTGATTTTTCTGTATTGTGTGTTTTAGATGCCCATCCTTCTAAACATAAATCTGGAAGCAAGAAGGAAATGTGTGCTGACAATCCTCATGGTACAATGCTTTCAGAAGATTATGCAGAAATTGTTGACGAAGAAGGGGATTATTCCACACCAGCTAGTAAGTTCGTTTTTTTATAAAATTAAAATGTGTTTTATATACAAGATAAAATATATTATGATTGTTAAAAAAAAAACACATGCAGCGTCTACATTGTAATGTAAAATACAATATAATTGTGTATATACTGTGTTAACATTTAAACATTGAAGAAGCCCTATAAAACCACTAAATTTTGTGTTATTTGTATATTATTTGCTTTATATAATTGAATTTTTGTACACTGATAAAAAAACATACATGTTTTTCTCTATAAATTACTTGCAGATCCAATTCTCTTTATTATCTAAGATGACAAAGTTAGTAATTATTTTTGGAAATATAATGTAATTAATTTAACCTAATTGTTATAATACTTTTTTTATTTATACTATAAACAATATTTAATTTCGATTTTTTCAGCACGGAATTATGAACTCGTCAGAAACCATATCGAATTGGTTGCCATACTCGGAGAGGGGCAGTTTGGTGATGTCCATAAAGGAATTTATAAGAATAAAGATGGCTCGCAAATACCTGTAGCAGTTAAGACTTGTAAAGGAGATGCAGATCTTGCCACAACAGAAAAGTTCCTTGAGGAAGCATGTAAGTATAATTTATCGAAGCAATCACATTTAATTACTGAATCCAATTTTTAACAGATATAATGCAAAAGTTTGACCACCAGCACATAATCAAGCTAATAGGCGTCTGTTCAGAATCACCAGTCTGGATCGTAATGGAGCTGGCTAAGTTGGGTGAATTGAGGGCGTATTTGCAAAATAACAAGTCCCGCTTAGAACTGGAAACATTGCTACTATACACATTCCAATTGTCAACAGCTTTAAGTTACCTAGAATCTAAAAAATATGTACATAGAGATATAGCAGCTAGAAATGTATTAGTAAGTTCTACGATTTGTGTGAAATTGGCCGACTTTGGCTTGTCAAGGTCAATGGGTGATGACCAGAGTTATTACAAGGCGTCAAAGGGAAAGTTGCCCATTAAATGGATGAGTCCTGAGAGTATTAATTTTAGGAGGTTTACTACGGCCAGTGATGTATGGATGTTTGGTATGTTATAATTATAACAATAAAAATTGCTTGCTAACTGTTTTCTTTTAGGTGTGTGCATGTGGGAAATATTAATGCTTGGTGTTAAGCCATTCCAAGGAGTGAAGAACAATGACGTAATTAATAAGATTGAGAATGGTGAGAGGTTAGCCCTTCCTCCTAATTGTCCACCAAGACTGTACTCGTTGATGTCCTTATGTTGGAGTTATGAACCGAGCAAAAGGCCGCCATTTAAAGAAATTAAGGAAATTTTAAAGTATATCGATATTACTTCTAATTAATTAAGTTTTATACTTACAACTTGAAATTGCAGTGAAATTCTAATGGAAGAAAAATCAGCTGCACAAGCGACATTAAAGAGGGAAAGTAGGCGAACAGCTGGAATGTCGTGGGGCTACAGTAGTGATGAATTACCCCCACCCCCCAAACCATCAAGATATCCAATGCAAGGTATGCTAAAATAATATACATTGGTTCAAATTGTATTTTCATAAGTAAATTAAAAGTTAAGGAATGATCAATATTTTCAAGTGTTGTTTTTTTTCTTCATAGGTGTCGACTCATCATCCTTGGCTTCTTTAAATGCAGCGCCCACTCCTCAGACGTACATAGTTGCCCAGAACCCAGAGGTGCTGGCCCATCTAATGAAGGAAAACGAAACGAGAGGTCTATGCCCCGCAGCTTACACAACACCAGCCTCGGTATTTAACACAGTAGCCGTTGATTTTGATAGCAAAGACTCCCTCCCCGAACAGCCCGCCCTGAAAACCCTTCCCATACCCGTCGAAAAACTCCATCAACTCGACCCCGAGGTCCCCGAAAACGCTCCCAACGATCAAACTCAAATGAAACAGAAAATTAGCACCCTAGAACGCACCCCTTCTCGAACAAGTACAGGCAGTGCGACACCGAAAATGGGCTCGCTCGAGCGCAAGCCGAAAGACAAATCAAATTCCCCGAAAATGAACTCTTTGGAACGTAATGCACACCTGATTAATTCTTCCCATAATAGTTTAGACAAGTCGGGGATGTTCAGCCCGAAATTGGGCTCATTAGAGCGTAAGTCGCAGTCTCCAAAGATGGGCTCCTTAGAACGAAACGTAAATTCCAACCAAACCGGGACATTCTCGCCGAAAATGGGATCTTTGGAGCGTAACTCGCACGCGATCTACGCCCAAAACAACAAAATTTATACCGCCGAACATATACCGAATTACCACATGGAACCGACCGTTTACACGTTCGGTGTAGAGAATAAAATCGAGGAGAGCATTTACGATTTCGGCGGCGCGGACGTTAAAAGTTGCGCCCACAAACAGCCCTTCTATCATCAAAAAGCCACTGCTGATAATAAGACGGTTGAAGGCAAAATGCAGGTTCGGTTACGAGCATGCATCAAGAGTTCGGCTTGTAGTATAGGAAAATGTGCTATTAATTAATATTCGAGTGTGTCCAAAAATATTCAAACTTAACATAATTAAACTTTAAATAATATATTATGAATGTATAACAAAAACTATAATCCACTGAACTAATAATTTTCTCAGGCCTAACTGGAATGAATGCAATAAAATTAAAGTTTGTGAAAAATAACATTCATATTGTAGATTTTATATTGTCATTTATAAATTTTAAAGGTTTTTAATTTAAATATTAAAATGATCAAATTATTATACCACAGAAAAAATAATAGGTTTCGTTTCGACTTAGATGTTCATTTGAATTTTAATTAATATTGCATGCTCATTAGATCTTAAATGTTCAATACTTTTGATCATGTGGTAGAGATTATCTTCTTTCTGTTTTGTCTAATTATTTACCCAAAATCACATTTATTAATTAATCATATCATCAAATATATAATAATAACAAAGATATATTTAAGAGATGAAAACGTATTATATTAATCAAATTTGATTTTAAACATCAAATTTAATAATTTTATATTATAAACTTTATATTGTCATTTATAAAGTTTAAAGGAGTTTAATTCAAATATTATGATCAAAATACTCAATACAGGAAAAAAATGCAAGTTTTGTTTAGAATAAGATGTGAGCATATCTTGAATTTATAATTAATATTACTATTTAATTAGATCTAACTATATTCAAGCTTATATTTTTTCAAAGTGAAAAAGAAACAGAACTTTCAAATCATAATTATATGTTTCAGTATTTTTGGAGACTACTTTCCAAGCCATCTTTCCTATACTACTATTAAATGTGTTTTAATATTTTAATTTAGAGAACAAGCACTGTTCTAATGCATAGCACAGCATTGGTTAATTTTGTTTCATCGGTTTTATATGTGTTTCCATTAATTTTGGCATGATGCATGATGTTAGAAATTCCACGTAGATATTGCCTGTACTTCTTCATTTCATTTGAGTTATTTTTATTGTTATAAATGTTACTTAATTCAGTAAATGAGCCTATCTAATATACTGATTACTCCTAACAGGGAACTTCATCGCAGCAATCAATTTATGGGGATCAGCTGTTGGAACACGTCAAAAAGGCGGATTTCAGTTATGAGCTTGAACGGCGATTGCAGCAACAGCAAAAAGAATCAGAAGAGGATTCTAAGTGGCTTGCTGAATCTGAAATACATTTGGTGAGTATTTTTATATTCCTTATTTACCTTAATATTCACAGCAAAAAAATTAGTGAATGATTTAATGATTATTAACATTTGTTATAGAAGAAAAGGCTTAGTGTAATAGCACCAGAATCAGCTGAAATTTTAAACAACGAGCAGTCACAAATGATGTCTGTACCTACGAGTCCATCAAATACTTATTCAAATTCTGCCTCGTACATAACTGGAAGTATGGCTAGTATGAGTCTCAGTGGTAACGGAATGCAGAGCAGTGCAGAATCTCAGTGCAGCAGCAAAAGTCTATCTCCCGCTAATAGCATTACCAGTACTTTAACTATGATGGGAAAAACTGAATATTCCAATTGTGGTTCAGATAATCTGGATGATACAGAAAAACCCAAGGTAATATATTACTAATAGCAATTAGTATTTTACGTTATATTAATTTGTTTAACATGTTTGATAGTGATTCTGAATAATTAACATATAATTTTTGTAATCGGGGTGTAAGGTGATAAATATACTTAAAGAACAAGGAATAAAATAATATGCCTTAATGAAATACTGATCCTAGTAGTTTTATCCATTGAAATATAAAATTGTACTGTTTAATAAGACATACAAAATTAGATGTATATTAGGTTGCATACTTACGTGAAACGATTATATAAATAACGGGTGTCCAAATACCACAATTAGTGAATCGCGATTTATCTGTTTATAATATTTTTGTAAGAAACGTATTATCCTCTTGACAAATAAGTTTATACCACATACAGAAGGCCATTTGATAATTACAAAATTTTATTCTTATGCTGGTTTTTCAGTTTTATTTAACTTTGTAAAACTAATAATTACAATATTGCAAATATTATAAACAACTGCAATTGTTTTACTTTCATTTTTTTCATGGCTATCCATTTTTTATTTATAATAAAATTTAAAATGACTATAACTCACTCATTTTTAGAAATAACTATGTCGTATGCCATATTAGATTAAAGAGAAAAAAATTACCTTTTGAATGAGGTCACAGCCAACTATGGTTTCCATTTAAAAAAATGTAAGTTTGCGTCATATCTCGGAAAATAATGGCGATAAAAAATTTCTGATTATTTTTTATTAATCTGCATAAAATTATCTAAAACTTTGTCCTTTACACTTTTTTTCTATCTGTCATAATAACCGAGATATATTGATTTGAAAAAATTGACACTTTTTACTTTTTTCAAAATATCTAGTTACCCTTGACTTTTTTGAAAACTTTGAAAGTGGAATTTTATTCGTCTCGTAAATCTACACTTCTTTCCCCATTTAACCGTTTCTCTATCTCTTATAGTTTCCGAGGTCCCCATAGAGAACATCGAAAAAATCTCACCCTGTATAAATGCATAATTTGAATTAATTTATATAACAATAAAATATTTTATAATCACAATCATTATGGATGTGTTAATTGTATAAGTTCAAATTAAATCATTTTTTCTGACTAAATAAGTGATACCAAAAGTTTATTTGCTATTATTTGAACTTTACTCTAAAGATTTAAATCTTTGTTTTACCACTGTATATACAGTTCAAGTAAACACTGGCAGCATTCAAGAACTCTTTTGTTATTATTATTATTAATACATATTACTTACCATATAATAATTTTACTACTAGTACAGATTAAATTTTGCTTACTTCATACCAATATACTACTACTACTACAATATTGATATTTAAATTATTTTAGAAAATGGAACCTACAAGAACTGCAGATTTGGATCGAACGAATGACAAAGTGTACGATTGCACCACACAAGTAGTTAAAGCGGTGATGTCACTATCTCAGGGCGTGCAAAAAGCGCACGCCGATCAATATTTAGATCTAGTCCGAAAAGTGGGCCTCGACTTGAGGGCCTTATTGGCGAGCGTGGACGACATAGTAATGATGTTTCCAACTTCCGTTCACAAGGAAGTCGAGATGGCTCACAAAGTGCTTTCCAAAGACATGGCAGAACTGGTAAACGCTATGAAGTTAGCACAGCAGTACAGTTCAACAACACTTGATGCAGAATATAGAAAGTAAGTAAATAAAATTAGAAAAAAACTAATAATTTATTATAAGGCAGCAAGTTTAAACATAGGCACTTTAATGATAAATATTATAAGGCAATATTTTTTGACTGAACTTCTAATCAAAAGTATCTCATACTGAATTGATGAGTTAGTTTTTGAAACTTCATTTCACTTAATAAATTACTGACACAGTATATGGTTTCATACTGCGGCAGTATTTTATTAAAAGTATTTCAGTCTTCCCATAATGTACATTTAATGCATAATTGTAAAGGCACTATTATAATCTAAATCACTATTTTAAGCTGATTATTATGAAGCTTTAAACTGTTTAAATGTTCAACTTATTTTTAAAAAATGCTTAAAGTGCAAATTTTATTTAAAAGCGGTGCAAGCAATTGTCATATAACAAATTTAATTGTAAAACTATGATTTCATAATTCATTTGTTTCCTTTTTACTTTTTTTAGGGGAATGTTGAGTGCAGCCCATGTACTTGCGATGGACTCGAAGAATTTACTTGATGTAGTCGACGCAATTAGAATAAGGCATCCCACAATAAACCCTTACCTTTTCCATTCCTCAAACAGTGTTCACGATTTGATGCAAGAAGAAAGGCCCGTTTTGCAGAAATCCGCTTCCATTGAGAAACATCAGCCAGACGACGATATTTCACGACGACTGCCCAACCCAGTGTCTTGTACGTTCGTCCAGTTTCCGATGTACTCGCAGAATATTTCCTCTAGTACGACAGCTGGCACCTCAAACATTAGTTCAACCCAAATTGTCGATAGTTAGTTAAACATTTTCTAGAAACCATATCAATTACGTGTGTACATTGCTAACTTAATCCAGTATGTCTTAAGATATTTAATCAGGATCACCTTAATTGAAAATTAATTACTGAATTGTAATACTGAGTCAAATGATTTTAAATAAATAAAAGCATATATGGAATATTAGTCTTTTTCCTAAAGTATATCTTTTAATCATTCAAATTTTAAAATCACTTAATATCCAAAGGTGATTCTGATAAGAAATTTATTCAAACATACTAAATGTGGCAAAATGCAGCTCCGTATAAAATAGTTATTTATTGCTTTAATATTTATTGCATTCTAACTAATACTCATTTCTGTTTTTTTTATAATACAGCGTACGCAGAATTATTTTTTGAATAGTTCTTATAGACAAGACTGCATTTATTTAAGAATTTTTCGTGTGTGTACGATTCCAGGAAGCGCGCGTGGTGGCATTTTACAAAGTCCAATTTCTTTTGTATATTTGAAATGTGCATGCAAACACATTAAAAGATCTATTGAAAATTTAAACAAATATGTTGTTTTAAGTACATAAGAGAGTGATGTTTTATAATTATTAGTTTGTAGGTGTACTATATGTATATGTTGTATTAGTGTTTGTTTTTCCTATTGCATTTATATATTTTTCATCTTATATGATGCTTATGAATAAAGTTTTATTAAAATTAAAAATGTATTTCATTTAAAAACAATCTATGGTACATACGATTTCGAACTATTGAGAGTAAAAGAGATGTAACACTATTCTGACTATGCAATTTGATGGCTAACTGTTGCCATTCCCTATTGAGATATAATTATCTGTGAGGGACATGAGCAATACTTTAAAATAACAAGCTCAATTTTACAGAGGACACGGTTATAACAGTTTAACGTTTAACATTTAAGTCATATAAATATTGTAGCGTGTTACCATAGAGTAATAATGAGTATAGCTCAACAATTTTGTTTTAGATGGTTCCACAGTTTAATGACATTTCAATACTTACTCTTTTAGTTATTAAAAATAGAAAAACTTAACATTTGCGAGTTTCCTACTCCTCGTTTGAATCAAATTTACAATAGCTCTGCTATGCTGTGCATAATAAATATTATTACCATATCATGCACTGACCTGTGTCATCGTATTAATGTATGTACCTACAATATTAATTATTGATGTTGTGCTTTTGTTCTGAAAACTAAGCTTTTGTACTATACATCCAAAAATACTGTATAACCTTTTTTTACTATACTAATAAATATGATCATTTAGAAGTTGCAAGCAATTGATTTGATAAGAGGTGAGGAAACCCATCTTGGATACCCTTTTATTAGGATAGTGTCAGACTCCTACTTATTAAAACCACTCCTCCGCAAACGCTGTTATGATTAGGTCAAAAAAGGTCTTTTATAGTTTGATCGAATTGGTTATAATCCTTCTTAATCTGCTTTTAGTATTTATATATACATCAGCACTATTTGTTTAAATAATTATTTTTAAGATTAATATTAAGGTGATATCTATTGCCTAAGCGTAGCACCATGGTACTCTAGTTTGGTGGATAACCTAACCACCGACAATTTATAGGGAACTGTCGACAGCGAAAATTATAACAATTAAAATAATGTAAAAACATTGGAGTATTGTTTGCTGTTATTGTTTTGATCTACGCTGACAAGATGCAAAATAGATCAAAACCAGTCAATGACTGTTATTTACAAATTAATGAAATTTTAAATTTAGTAATGTATGTTTTGATGTGTGCATTTTTAGTGATTTAAACAAAAAAGATAATTAATTGTGGATTGGTTTTATATATCGAAACATTCAAAATTGAACGTAATGATGAGAAAAAATAATTTGAGCATTACTGCACTGGTGTATTACATTTATGTAATAACTACTAGGTATTATATATGATTTATTTGATCCAATATGCTAACAAAAGTATTCTAATATTATACACAATAGTTTTTTACAAAAAATGTTGATCGCATTTGGAAAGGTTTGAATTCAGTTCTTTTATTATCTATTTCTTCTGGTGACAGATGCTCCAAAAAGACTCTTGATGACGATCTATCAAATGATTTTTCAAATATGGCCTTTTTTACCTTAAAAAGGGATTATTATTTGACACTACGTATCATATGAGATATTTAAGTTGGTGACTTGATCAAGACTGTTCTTTATCCCATCTCCTGCTTCAGATATTGGAGCTCTCTGTTAGTAAAGTATTTCTACTATTCAGGCAATATTTATATTAATATTACTTGCTTATTTATGACCATTTTACTCTGAGCTATTTCAAACAACTGGTCAAATAAGTTAATATTTTTTATGAATACTTTTAATTTTCATCATCGGAAAATTAATATTATTTTTCATATTCTCTCTATTTAGTTGTCCTATTTTAACAAATACCTATTCTAAACATATAACACACGTACATGGATGTATTTTTCTATTTCTTCAATAATTTTCTTACTAATCTCTTGATGAAACATTATGAAATAGTAAAATAAAGAATTAGTTTATTTCACTGATTTTGAAGCACAAAATCAAAACTAAGTGTTTAACAATTCTTTACCTATTATTTGTATATTTTTGATTTTGTTTTATTTCTTATGTTTAGATGTCTGATTTTGTATATTAGTCTTCTTTCTTTTCTAAATCCTCTTAAAGTATCTTCTGTTGTTTTATCTACTGTTTTTCTTATTCTTCTTTCTAGTATTCATGTCATCATGTCTAATGCTACAGTTTTTAGAGTTATTCCCGATTCATTTATATAATAATTGAGTCTTATTAAGACTACAAAAACAACTCACTTTTGAAACAACTACTTCTCTGGCTAATACCTCGACAGAAATTGAATGAAATAAAAGTAATTTGCGTGTTACAAATATCAAGGTTTAATAAGACTCAATTGTTGTGGATTTACGAAATGTTTTCGTGTTTTTTCCTAATTATTACTTAATTTTCTACAAAGTAAAGGACTTTAATACACTTTTATTATTAATTTATATAATTTTCCCACTTTAGTTATTAGTATTATCCCAATAACCTATTTTGTATTCTGTAGTATTGACCTACATATACAACATCCTCATAAACAGAAAAAATGCAAGTAAAATAAATATAATATATAAAATAATTTGATTGTTAGTATGTTAGACTATTTAATGTCTATCTACCAGTGGTCTTTCAG
This sequence comes from Ontholestes murinus, assembly GCA_963969525.1. Classification (NCBI taxonomy): domain Eukaryota; kingdom Metazoa; phylum Arthropoda; class Insecta; order Coleoptera; family Staphylinidae; genus Ontholestes; species Ontholestes murinus. Next base: position 56,778,820 of record OZ018396.1, read on the forward strand.
CTCGGATTGTCAATCTCAGTGGATTTTGCCAGTCTCTCTCTGATAATAATGAATGATGTGAAGAAATGTATTCAAATGTTATGAATTCACAACATTCAGGGGTTTTTAATTTTCGGTTTTGGTTAGGATTTTGGGTTTTGGATAGTTATGTTGGTTGAAGGAATTTTTAGAAATGCTTTGACTTAGGTATAGAAGACGTTCATTAAAAGGAATAATAGAGATAGAATCATATTGGAATTGGAAATATTATGTAGAGGATTAAGAGGATGGTGGATTTTAGCTAATGTTCTTATGGGAGATCACTCGATAATTTGGATATTATGATAGTAGGATTGCAGGGGTTAGAGAAAAGGACATTACCGTAATAAAGAAGAGGGCGGCAAATCATTTTATAAGTTTTACGGCTGTTTTAATGGATTAAGTGTCTAAATAATTTTGCTCTAGTTCTAATTTTTGATTTGTTCGAAGCTGCGTGGTATTTAAAGTTCAGTTTTTAATATTTAGCAATGCAAATATATTTTATGGAAGTAATAGGAGAAACAGTGGTTTGGGAAATTGTCTGACTAATTATTATAACTTTGATAGGGAATTCCTAATTTTGGTGTTAATAGTGCTTTCATATTTTCAAATGAAATTCTATATGAATAAAACAAGTTTATTATTAAACTGAAAATTGTTGTGGTGATGTTTTACTAATTGGAGGGTGGATAGAGGCCACCCACCCACCCTACATATACATGATAACTTTAATTGCTAATTGTTGATGATTTTCCGGTTAAAAACAATCAAACCCTTTATGAAATATAAAATAAAACAAAATCAAAATTTAATTTTAAATATAACTAATCTTATCTAATTTACATTTAAAGTCTGCCCACACATCATGCATCAAATTTTTATTAATTTACTCACTCAAAAATGTTACCTTTTCAATTTCGTTTTTATTCAAAAAGCTTTGTAATTATTCTTTTTGGAAACCGCAAAACGATAAGGAATTAAAGTTAATATGTATATGTAGGGTGGGTGGGTGGTCTCTATCCCTAACTTCAATCAATAAAACATCATCAAAAAATATTTGGAAAATTTATTTGAACAAATCTATTAAAATTTGCAATAATGTTATGTTTATTTACGTTTTACAACTTTTCGCTTATGTTTTACTGATTGTAATATTTTTTTGTTAAACAGTGATTTTGAATGCCAATTTCAACAAGTTCAACAAGAACAAGTTTTGTATTTTGCTGAGTCTGTAGAGTTCGATATTAATGACATTTTAATGGTAAACTGTATTTTATTACATAGTCAGTTGTAATTTTTTTAAATCATCAAATCTTATTCAAAATCAATCCACTTCTATACTAAGAAAAAAATCTGTTTTGACACTGCAGCAAGGCGTCAAAATAGAGGAAAGTTTACCTATATATAGAACTACATTTCTTGTATTAGAAAAACCACTTTGAGTATTGGCCCATTATTTTTAAAAATTTTCTAAGGCTTTATTATTAATTCAGTTTATTTTTGATTTCAAATATTATTATCAGCAAACACCACCAATCATAATTAAGGGGGTATTACTCTCCTGAAGCCCGTTTTGAGAGTAATTTTTAGGAATTATTTCTGTGAAAACTATCAAACCTACACTTTTGGAATTTTTCACTCATATTAAGACATATTTAAACTAACATTATAAATTTTATTGAATTACTTAATCGAAATGTATACAAGTTATGCGCTGTTATGTATGTCGCTGCGTGAGACGCTCGTCCAATCGGGCGCACGGGTTGTGGCGATGCTAATCGTCTAAAATAAAAAAACAATTTATTTTTTCAATCTATATGAGTGTAGTTATCGTCCGAACTAGAACTAAACAAATACACATATTTTTATAGAAACGGCAGCTGTTTAAATATCAAAGTTCAATTTTTCCGAAAAATTTTCAACTAAAACATCAGATTGAAAGTGAAATATACAAGCCATCAAAATAATCCTAGATCCAACCATAAGTGAAGGTTCCTTCAATATGTGTGCCAAACCGCAAGTCAATCGGTTCAATAGTTTTTGAGAAAAACGTGCGCCCGTCTTGCAAAATGTCGTTCCGAGAAAAACGCGTTCAAAGTTTGCAATACATTTAGTACTGATACGGTTGAACTTACGGTGGATAACAACTGATTTGAGTAACTTACCCTTAATCAGCTGTACCGGGCCATAGATACAAGGGTGGACCATAGAGACAAGGGGGGACCATAAAACAGAAAAAAATGTCGAGGTATAACAGTCGACGGTATAAGTACCCGCCGCAGCCTAAGCTTGTGTAACTATGGGAGTTCTACGAATTTCAAATTAATATTTTCGAAACACACTCTCAGAACCCCAGACTATAATAAAATGCAAAAAAAAAAATTTAATTGTCGAATTTTCTAAAGAGTAATTCCCCCTTAATCTAAGGAGAAATTAATCATTAATCAGTATAACGATTGAGTATTCTTAGTAGTAGAACGTTTATATTTTGTTCAATCATCATACAGATATACCAATAAAGCTCGAAAGCTTCAAACTTCGATTTCGGCCTTTTTCTTTTTAGAAGGATCAAATGAAATAGAAGATTTGTTAACAGTTTTATAATTTCTGGTGTAATACATATTTCGAATTTAATTTCAATTGCTTTTTAATTGCCTCTCGTGCTATTTTCTTATTTTATATAACACAATTTAATCAAATTTTCTTTGATATCCTTCTTAGTTTCTTCTTAGTTAAGGCACTTGATTTATATAATATTTTGGTTGTTCCCATATTATTTATTCTCTCATGTTTTAACTTCGAATTTAGATACTTTTCAGTCTTTGGAATCTATTAAAGATCAAATCAAATAGATGTTTTCAACATGTTGATAATAATCCCGTATTTCATTTTATTTTTTAAATATTTTACCAAATATGTAATTATGGAGGCTTTCATGATATATTTTAATAATTCAAAATAAACAAATACGTAGAATTTGATAGTCTTTAAAAATTCTTCTTAACTTTTTTTCTGCATATTTTAAACTAAGTAATAACAAATATAGAAAGAACAATGTCATATTGGATTTTATGCATTTTTAACAATACGGTGCTTATTTCTTGTAAAGAAGGTTCAGTTTACACTAGTTTTCTTTACATTATTTTCAATGCTCTAGTTGATATTAATGGTAAACAGTAATGCCAACTTTTGGAACTCTGTGTGATCATACTGGTAACCCAAATTAATGAGTCTTTAAGCAGCAATTGATTATTTTACGCATATTTTAACAGATGGTCACAGGTCAATATTGAACTTGTTTACATCTTTTTGTATTTCAACTATAATCTACTAAGTTTGACTGATAAAAACCATAAAGCATTTTCTGGAAAAGCTGTACGAAATGATTTATAAAACTGATCGTTTGCATTGATCACATGAGGGATGACTTCTATTTTACCTTCCCAATTACCAATTAAATGTGTTTTGCAAGATTATAACACTTGTTTTATTTCGAATTAATATTTTTCCTTTCTGCAATTTCTGGTGTAAGCATTAGATGCTTCGACTTTAATTTCAATTGCCTTATAATTATCTCTCACGTTATGCTCTTATGCGTTTACATTGTGGTACATCTTGAATATAATGAAGAATGTAACACGTCTGTTTCTATTTAACTTTATTTGTTTTTATGGTTTTTCTTCTTAGTTTCTTCTTTTGGCACTTGTTTAAAGCAACATTTTCGCTTTTCTCATATGGTTTATATGGCTGGGATGTTTGAACTTCAAATTTAGAATCTTTTTGAAGTCAAAAATAGACAAAACGGTTTTAGAATCTTCTAAGGGTCAACTTAAATGGAAGTTTTCTTAATTACCTTCCTATGAGTTCTCGCATCGATTTTAATTTGACACATTCTTACCATGTTATACTCTTACTTTTGAGTCTTATATTACATAATTTACCTATATTCTCTATTCACCTTTTTAGTAGTTGTCTTAAAAAACTTTTTCCTCCCTTCCATATACTTTACATCACAGCCAAGCAGCAATAATAATAATATATATTTATATTAAGCTTATTATGCTGCGTTGCTTCTTTTTATTACCAAATCAATAGAAAATAATATAGTACGTAAGTTTACGTTACGTGACTTCTTTTAGTCAGTTGTCTATGTACTTATGACTTTTTGCTTTTAAAAATAAATTTGTAAACTAATTTATATACACTTTATAATTATCATATTCTAATTGTTTCAGTACATTCATTAACGCAGAAAAAAATGCAAAAGTCGCATTAATTCTCCCACCGAAATACAACGGCGGCATTTATAAATAAAGGAAACTCCTCCGCAGGTATTAATGACCGTAAAAACTTTCTCGTTCTTTAACGCCTTAATTATTTTCTTATTTACAGTCTCAATGCCTTCCCCTCGGACGGCAAAACCTCTTTATTATTTTTCATCGCACACGACTTTATATCTTTCGCCGTGTGCCCGGAAATGCAAGGACCTTTGTTTACAGTCGGCAAAGTATTATAAAATGGGCGGTAATTAAAACTAGATTGGCCTTTTAACGATTGGGTCAGACCGAAATTTATTTCAAGGGCAACATCTTGCATATTCTAATTCGGTCACTATTAAGGGATTACGAGAACGCCACCGGGGTTTAATCGTCAGGAGGTATTAGTCGCACATTTAGGTGTTTTATCGCGGTCATTTCGTGCATTTATCAGATGGTGTTTTATAATATCCATTATTTCATTGTGCATTGTTCTTTAGTTATCGATGCGATATGTCATTACTGTACATTAGGGATACAATACATAGCCGGTGATGGAATAAACTTGCCATCATTTTTAATATCAGTGTGTAGCAGTATTTGCTTATAATTTATTTGAAATGTACAAAGGATTTATTAATAAGTTATTGTTCTATGGGGATAATACTAATTTGCATGGATTAAGACATGTTGCAGATAAGAAGAAAAATCCTATTTTTAGGTAAGCTTAAAATTATATTAAATAAAACACTTTGTTTTATTTAATTTTAATCCAAATGTACCACCAAGTAAACGCCGACAATATTCAAGAATTAAAATTAAAAAAAAATTGTTAAAAAATATTTTTCATAAAATTCTTAATTTTCGAGAAAAAAAAAATTGAAAATTTTGACATTTGCACAATTGCTACTAAACTATTGAAGCTATATGAAATTTATATAACAAATAATTGTAGAGAATTCAAAAGTGAACAAATTACTAAGAATAGCCTTTTTGTGTAAACCTCATAGCTTTCGAGTAAAATATAGAGAAAGTACTATGATGGCCACATCACCATTATTTTCAGATTTTTTCCCCAATTGCAAGAATTTTCTTTAAGAGTTCTCGAACTTTCCAAAAGTATTTCTTTGAGATTTAAAATATTCAGCATTTCTTACATCGTAATTGTAATCGTTCGTCAAAAGTTTTTTGCTTTACTTGTTTTATCCTATCGAAATTCTTTAGGATTTTTACAAGATTCTTAGGATTTCAGTAATGTGAAATTTCTGATTTCCAATTTTATAGCAATTTGGTCGTGGGCTCTCCTTTTAGGAAACATTTTTTAAGTAAAAATTCTGGAAATTGATAAAATTCTAAATGGGTTCTAGAATTTATGTTTAAATACCTAGAGATTTTGTCAAGAGTTTTAGAATTTTCTGCATTTTTTACTTTCTTTATTTTCATAATTTTTTCCAGATTGCAATAATTTTCTTTAAAAGTTCTCCAACTTTCCAAAAATATTTCTTTCAGACTTTCAAACTTTTAAGCATTTCTACATCGTATTTTTTCAAGAGTTATTTTAATTTTAAATCGATAAATAAATAAAAAATAAATTTTCAAGTAATTTTGAAACCAAATTTGTTTCAGAGTTCTCTTGTCAAGCATTTTTCCCCTAAATTTTTTAAATCTGTTAGCATTGTTTACTGTTTTACATTCAATTTTTAAAATTTTGCAGATAATTTCTCGTCCAGACATTCAAACATTTTCTGCTAGGTTTCTAAAATTTTTTAGAAAAAAAAAGTTCGCTTCAAATTGTAATCGTTCTTCAAGAGTTTTTTTTTTGCTTTACTTGCTTTATCCTATAATATGGATTGTTGAGTTGCGTGAAGATGAACAGTAATAATAAAGACACTTGTAATCACTTTCTTCACAGTGTATTTGAACTGTGGAGAAAGTAATTATTATTGCTTTATCCTATCGAAATTATTTAGGATTTTTACATGGATTCTTAGGATTTCTGTAATTTCAAATTTCAAATTTTCAAATTTATAGAAACTTGCTCATGAGCTCTCCTTTAAAAAAAAATTGTAGATCATAAAAAAATCTTATCAGGATAAGCCACAATTTGTTTAAAGGGTTTTAGAATTTTAGTGTAATCTAAAGTCCAAATTCCCAAAAAATTTGACTTTAGTTTTATGATTTTCGACATAATTGTTTGTTTAAATTATTGGTTTTTGAGTTACGTGAAGAGAAATTTCAATTAATTCCTAACCTAATTTCTAACGTGTTTTAATAATTGTTTGTAATTATGGTTTCTAAATTGAGGTCTAAAATAGATTCATTATCAATGTGCCCTGAAATAATTTCAGAAGGTTTTAATTTTGTAGTCGAATGGATAGAATTGTCAAGTATAAGGTTTTAATTTCTATTGGTTCTTTTTTAAATGTGTCTTGATTATTTAGGAGCCGTATGTGTTCAATAATTGTTAAATGTACGCGTTCTATTATTCCTTTAGATTCCGGATGTTGGGAACTAATAAAATGAATTTTGATTTTATGAATTTCCAAAAGTTCTCTAATAACCATGTTCTAAAATTCCAAATGATTATTCGAAGTAATTAATTTAGGGATGCCATGGTGACAAAAGAAATTTATTAAATTGTTTGCTACTTTAATAACAACATTTCTTGATTTTTTTGCAGTTTTATTTCTAAACTCCTAGAACGTTTACAATTTTTATTCCAGGTTTTTTTCCTCCAAAGTGTAATAATTTTCTTTAAGAATTCATGAATTTTACATTTTTTTTTACTTTAACGTTTTCAGATTTTTCTTCAAGGGTTCTAGAAATATCCAGTAATTTTATATATGGACATAAATTTCCTGGTTTTTTCTAGAACCCTTAAAGGAAAACCTGAAAAAGTTAAAGTATTAATTAAGGTAAAGCATGCTTGATTAGAAAAATTTCTGTAAAATTTATGAATTCTGTAAGAAAATTCTAAAGAAATATTTTCCTAGGTTGTGAAATTGTGAAGTAGTTTTTTTTATAAATTTCTAGAATGTTTCAATAATTTTTTTTTTCAGAATTTTCATTAGGTTTTGAAAGATTTTAAGTTTTACAATTTTTAACTAAAACAAGTCTAGATTAATTAATAAAGCACTAAAAACTCTTCTAAATGTTTTTATTTGTGCAGTATTAAAACTAAAATTGTGAAGAAAGGTGCTTAATTTATGAATCAAGTTTATCTTTACGTAACTCACAAAAATCAAACTAAGTCCAGATCATTTGAAGTTGTTGACTTTTTTTTAAAGTTTCTACAAATTTCATAATTGTTTCGAGATTTTTTTCCCAAAATATATTTTCTTTCAGACTCTTAGATTTTCCAGTCTCTTGCTTTACTTGCTTTTTTTTATCGGAATTTTTAAATGTTCTAAAATTTTCTAGTATGTTTTATAATATACGTTCCTAGAAATTTTGTCGAGAGTTTTAGAATTTACAAAAAAAAATTCTAGATATCTAAAACTTTTCCGCAGTTTTATTTTTTATTTTTTCTTCAATGTGCAAGTGTTTTCTTTGATAGTTTTTCTTTCAGACTTTTACATGTGAAATTTACTAGGTTTTTTTTTCAAGGGTTATAGAATTTTCTAATAATGTTAAATCTAGATTCATCAAAATTTTTAATGTTCTAGAATTTTTATCAATTTTTACTTGTAATTTAAAGAATTTTATTTGAAAGTTCTCGCATTTATTTACAAATGTTTCTTATAAAATTTTAGAATTTCTGGCATTCCTTGCTTTATCTTATCTGGATCTTCTACTAGATTATTCAAGGGTTCTAGAATTTTTCTAAACTGTGTGTCGAGGATTCTAAAATCCTCTATCCCACACAAAAACATTATTAAAAATTATTTGAAATGTTTGTATGAATACATCAATTAAAATTATTTTGTGTTTGTTTATATTTTACAACTTTCAATTAAAACCCTCGCTTATGTTATAGTGATTGGAGGGTGGATAGAGGCCACCCACCCACCCTACATATACATGATAACTTTAATTGCTAATCTTTGATTATTTTGCTACTAAAAACAATAAATCCTTTTATGTAATTAAAATAAATGACTTTTTTAGCTAATCTTATCTAATTTAGAATTTAGTCTGCCCACCCATCACACATCAAATTTTTTTACTAATTTACTCACTCAAAAATTTTACCTGTTTATTTTCTTTTTTATTCAAAAAGTTTTGTAATTAATTTTATTGGAAACCGCGAGACGATATGGAATTAAAGTTTATATGCACATGTAGGGTGGGTGGGTGGCCTCTATCCCACTCTCCAATCAGTAAAACATCAACAAAAATTATTTGAAAAATTTGTATGAATAAATCTCTTAAAATTGCAATTATTTTGTGTTTTTTTTATATTTTACAACTTTTAACTAAAACCCTCGCTTATGTTTTACTGATTGGAGGGTGGATAGAGGCCACTTACCCACCCTACATATACATGACAACTTTAATTGCTAATTGTTGATGATTTTTCTGCTAAAAACAATAAAACCTTGTAATGTAATACAAAAATAAAGCATAATCAAAATTTAAGTTTAAATATAAAGTCATTTATATTAGCTATAGCTATAGCTAATCTTATCTAGTTTAGAATTAAAGTCTGCCCACCCATCAAGTATTAAATTTTTACAAATTTACTTACTCAAAAATTTTGCTGAAACAACGAATTCGATTCTTTTTTGAAGTGAATGGCGAGGTTTACGCCAAAAGGTTATTCGTAATAATTTGTTCACTTTTGAATTACCTACAATTATTTGTTAACAAATGAAAATTTGTGCTGAAATAAGAACACTACTTCAGAAAATTAAAGTTTAAAGGAGTTAACATGAAAAAAATTAATTAAAAACAGTTGAATTTTGTTAAAAACAACAGTTATAAACTTTATAAAAATATAATAGTGACTTAAAAAGCAAAGCTAGAAAATGAATTTAAAAAAAATGAAATTTATTAAAGGTTAAAACAATTATTTTCTTGAATATGGTTGAAGAACAAAAAAGAAACAATTGTCTATCTATTAATCTACTGTTGAAATTTTAACACTTGTATTTTATCTCAGTTGAAAACTTTTAGAATAAGAAAACAATTGAAATTTTCGTTTTAAACTTACTTTATAAAAACAGTTGATGATTGATTGAAAAAGCACAGCTAACATTAAAGAAAGAAAAAATTGCTAATAAAATAATGTTAAAAGCATTATTTCCTAAATGAAACGTTGCAATTTTACCAAAATCAAAAAAAGAAGAATTAGCTGATAAATGATATTAACTACGAAAGCAAAGTTAAAAACAGTTGAAATTAAAAAAAAACAATAAAATTATATTTCAAATCACAATTGTAAACTTTATAAAAATTACACATTAGTTTAATGCTTCAAACTGAAAAAATAGGAATTTAAGAAAAATTAAAATAAATAAAATTTGCTAAAGAATAATAGTTAAAATTAAAAACTTTTTTAAATTTCAAGAAGAATGAAAGAAAACAATTGATAATTAGTTGAAATTCCCATATAAAAGAAATTTTTAGACCAATAGATTCTTATGATAAAATATAAATTATATAAATTAAACAAAAATTTTTAATTCGAGTTTCGATTGTTTTTCAGTTTTTCAACTATAACTTTCTCATTAATGTTTAATTAATGGATTACAACAATCAAATTTATTTAAATCAAGTTAAAATCTAAAATTCGAACTTTATTTGTTTTTCAGTTAGTGAATTTTAAAATTTGTTTTAAGAAATTTTCAAAACATTTTCAATTGTTTTTTTAGTAAGAATTCAAATACTTAGTTTCAGCTGTTTTTTTTTCAGTTCATTTAACCTAGCGTACTCTTGACCTACGACAATAAACTATGCGTTAACCTACCGCCCATTTTCCCTCTTATACTCCGGTGTACTCTTGACCTACCTCAAAGTATAATCTGTTCGGGTGGGTCGGGAGTACAAGAGGTCATTGCGTTGTTTGTTGAGGTAGATCAAGAGTACGATAGAGTAAGAAATAATCAACTTTATATGGTTTATAATATTGCGTTTATTATTATGGTTTTTAATGTAACGATTATTACAATATCTAAAAAAAAAACAAACGGTAAAACAGTTCATATTGACAACGCGCTAAAATATTTGAATGCCTCGACAATAAACAAATTTAAATTACTTAAAGTTAAAAATTTCAAATTTCCCAAAATTAAATATTTACTTAAAAAAAGTAATTTTTTTTTCTTTAGAAATAATTACAGATGTTTCCGAAAACAAAAACAATTACATTTTTTAAAGAATTTTATAAAAAATTTGAAATACATTTTTGAATTTGATTTAAATTAAAATTTTACAAAAAATTGACATTCCTTTAGAAAAAGTAGTTACACAAGATAATAAAAAATGAATTTAAAAAATTGAAATTTACTAAGAAAAAAGGTTCTTAAAAAAATGTTATTATATTTTGTCAAAAATAAAAAAAAAATCGAAAATCGGATGCAAAGAAAAAACGTTGAAATTAAAAGATTCAATTAAATTTTAAAAATTTACCAAAAACAAGCGAACGTAATTGAAAGTCTGTAGCTAAGATGACACCTGCTAAGTAAAAAAAGTTAATAATAAAAATAAAATAAAATAAAAAATAATTTGAAACATTTTGAATCAAATATCATTAAATGATTTTTTGATCAGTTTTATCTGTTTTTTGCTACTAAATTACTTTTGTTTTTATTCGTAAATTTGAACTGTCCATCATAGTACTTTCCCTATATTATTCCCGAAAACTAAGATGGAAAGTAAAAAATATGTAGAACCTATCAACAATTAATAATTAAAGTTATCATGTATGTATAGGGTGGGTGGGTGGCCTCTAACTTACCCTTCAATCAGTAAAACAAAAGCGATGGTTTTAATTAAAAATTGTAAAAGGTAAATAAACATAACATTATTGCAAATTTTAATAGATTTTAAACAAATTTTTCAAATTATTTTTGATGATGTTTTACTGATTGGAGGGTGGGATAGAGGCCACCCATCCACCCTACATATACATATAAACTTTAATTCCTTATCATCTCGTGGTTTCCAATAAAATTAATTACAAAACTATTTGAATAGAAACCAAATTTAAAAGGTAAAATTTCTGAGTGAGTAAATTAGTAAAAATTTCATGCATGATGGGTGGGCAGACTTTAAATCTAAATTAGATAATAATAATAATAATAAATGCTTTATTCAATTAAGGGACATTACATAATACAAACATAACAATAATTAAATTTATATAAAGTACGTCACAGATTGAATGCGTCATTAAAGGAAAACTACATAATAGTAATAAAGAAAATAGTAAAATTACCTGTACTTATACAAATATAAAGTAAAATATCTGTGTTATATTTTATAATAAGATTAGCTGTAGAAAGTCATTTATATTTAAAGATAAATTTTGATTATGTTTTGTTTTTTATTACATTATTTCTTGTTTTCTAAGCACCAAAATCATCAACAATTTGCAATTAAAGTTATCATGTATATGTAGGGTTGTTTTATTTAAAAGTCGTAAAATATCATTGAAATTTAATTTTTCTTGAAAACTATGAAGTGTACGCAAAATGGTTATTCTTAAAAATTTGTTCCATTTGTATTATTGACAATTACTTCTCATATAAATTTTATGTATAAACTATAGGAGTTAGTTTATTAGAAAAAGGCAAAAAATAACCAAATTTTTATTTTTTTTTCTTGCAAATTAAGAACTTTATCAAAAACATGTTTTAATAAAACTTGTTTAGTTTCTCATTAATTTCCAAATTTCCTATTTACCAGTATTAGCTTTAATTTGTGTCAAAGTTAACATGAATACTGTTGAAACTTTTTAAAATCGAATTTAACTCGTGCTGGTACACATTTTAAACAATTACTAGAAGATGAACCTACAGATACAAATTTAAAGTTAATTGAATCTCGCTTAGCAAAATTTCTGCCATTATACGACAACTTCACTTCCCTTATGGATGAAATAGAATCATGTGCCTAACGAAGACGAAGATCAAGACACTATTGCTGAGAATTATAATAAAGAACGCGATCTATTTTAATCGAAAATTCTTTTTACTTAAAATTGATATAGATAATTATTTATTAACGATAATACCAATGCAATCAATTCCAGCTAATCAAGTTATGCCGAGTCAAACTAATAACAATACAAAATTAGACGTAAAATTTCCGACCTTAAATTTACCAGAGTTTAGTGGGAAATACGAAGAATGGTCTGAATTTTCGGAGACATTTACGTCACTCTCACAATTCACTCTAGCACATCACTAGATTCAATTCAACTTGAGGTCTTGCTTAAAGGGTGATGCTTTATATACAATCAAATCATTAGAGACGACTGCATCTAATTATGACGTAGCTTTAGATCTGTTAAAAAAAGATTTGAAAATAAACTGTTTGCGATTGATAAACATGTAGATGCAATTGTTAATTTTCCAAATATAACAAAAGAATCCGCGTCATCCCTTCGAGCATTGCACAATAGTTTGCTAAGCAATTTATAATCATTAAAATGTCTTGGTGAACAAGTAGATACATGGGGTGCCATTTTAATTAATATAATTTATACAAAATTAGATGAAAGCACTAGACGCAAGTGGAAAACACTAATATACGGCGACAAGTCGTATTCATTCGAGAAATTCTCCAATTTTATTAAAGAACGTCGTGAGTTTTTTGAATCTCTAGAAAGAAACAAAGGTCATAACACAAATTCAAACATAACATTTAAAAAAGAAAATAAGAACCCTAGACACGTGTTAACTTCTCAGGTAGTAACTAACAAACAACAATGTGTTATATGTGCAAGCGAACACATTGTTTTGTATTGTAATAAATTTCTACATATGGAACCCAAAGACAGATTAAACAAGGCGCAATCTGCGGCGTTATGTGTCAATTGCCTCAGACAAAATCACAGTACATGACAATGTAAAAGTCCAATTAATTGCAAACAGTGTTATCGAAGACACCACACACTTTTACATCTGAATAAATCAAAGCCCCAATATTTAATTGCTGATAACTCAATTGCAGAACCTGTACCGTCAACGTCAACCAATTGTCACACCGTTTTGATGCAATCACAAACTTTATTGTCAACGGTATGTGTCGGTACTTGATTACAAAGGAGCACACCATCAGTGTAGGGTTCTGCTAGATTCCGGCTCACATACCTGTTTTATTACGCGAAAATTTGTAAAATTGTTAAACATTAAAGTAAAATCGAATAATACACTAATTACAGGAGTTTCAAAACATTTAACTAATATTAAAAATAGGGTAATAGTTGAAATAAAATCAAACTATAGAACATTTAACACACAAATTAATTGTATTGTTCTGAACTCCATAACAAACAATTTGCCACAATTTTTCTTTGATATTAAGCGTTTAAATATACCTCAACATATACAATAAGCCGATCCAACTTTTAACAATCCAGGTGAGATTGATATGCTATTAGGTACGAACTTATTTTGGGATTTGCTTTGTAACGGTAGAATAACATTAGGGAAACATAACCCTTCGTTGCAAAATACAAATTTAGGTTGGATTGTAACGGGTAATATAGAATCAACTAGGTCTAATTCTTTTTCTTGCAATATCTCAACAGTAGAAGATCAGATTGAAAAAATTTGTATTGTTGATGAAATCGCCGAACATGAGTCATATTCAAAAGAAGAATTATTGTGCGAACAAAACTTTATCGACACGACAAAGCGTTCTAGTGATGGTAAATTTGTAGTAACAATGCCTCTGAAAAACACAACGGCAAATTTAAGTAACTCAAGAAATATGGCGTTAAAAGGATTTTCATCACTCGAAAATAAATTGTCACGTGACCTTCAAACATCTGAACTCTACAAACAATGTATAGAGACATTCCCTTCTAAAAACTTAAAGTATTACTTGCCACATCACTCGGTTATTAAGCAGTCAAGTGAAACAACAAAATAACGAGTAGTTTTCGATGGATCGGCTAAATCAGGAAATAATCAATCTTTAAACGATATTCAAAGAGTAGGGCCTACTATTCAAAACGACGTATTTTCAGTTTTAGTTAGGTTTAGGAAACATCCCATCGTAATTACGGCTGACATTAAACAAATGTACCGACAAATTTGGGTCAGTGTTAAACACAAAGCATTGCAGCGCATATTTTGGCGCGAAAGCCCCAATCAGCCAATAAAGTGCTTCGAATTAAATACTGTAACCTACGGCACTGTTTCTGTCCCATTTTTAGCAATACGAGCACTAATGCAACTCGCATACGATAACGAAAATAAATTTCCCTCTATTTCAAAAATTATTAAACAAGATTTTTACGTAGACGACATGTTGACAGGGGAAACTCAATAGAAGAAGTTGAAACTATTAAGAATTCAATTATACATATACTTAAAAACACTGGTTTTGAACTACACATATGGGTATCTAATGAGTCATCATTGATGCAAAAATCACAATCATTAAATAATAATGCAAGTGAGCAATTGACTGATTCAAACGAAAATAAGTCGTTATTACCAACAAACGAACAGTGATATATTTGAATATTTAATATACCAAGTTAAACGTGCATCGAAGTGTTTTTCTTTAAACAACAAATTAAACATGCCTTTGAGTGGTGATATCTTCCAGTGAGATAATTTTATTAAAATTTTAAACACACCACGTCGCATCAAAGGTCTTATCTAGAAGATATGCTCTTTATAGCAGCAAATCAGAACAATACAGGACGTTATTAATTGCCTAAATAATAAAAGTAAAACAACAAAAATAACCAATTTGTTATTTCTATCTTGCATAAAACACATTATAATACAGTACATAATTGCGAACTACTATTAAAAATAATTCTCATTTACCCGAATGTCGTAAACAACATCCAATTACTCTAAATATTTATTAAACCACCGCGTGCATACATTTATTCGCGCAGAGTGAAAAACTTTTATAAATCATATTAAAAGTTGCTTCTCCCCATCTCACATTGTGTAGAAAATATCGGGGCAACTAACAACACAATATAAAATATGTCGTGTTTTGTATTTCAGGGTATTATGGATGATAATCTTCATACTTTCCGCAGTCGGCATGCTCCGCATTTTCAAGGGTTCATATGAATCCTTCACACATAATGCGATAAGTTTCGTGACGGAAACCACATACTTAGATTGGAACACGACATTCCCGGCCATTTCCATCTGCGAGATATCCAGTTCGGAAATCTTCTGGACTCCGTAAGATAAACTCGAATTAAACGCGCTGCCTTCCGGTTTTATATATCGCTTTTAATTCCGATTCACAGCGAGCCGGGAAACACTTTCTCCGCCGAGCAACAGTTCCTAACGGATATTATATTCTTTATGGGGAGTTGCTACTCGTGCAACGCACCTTGCAAAGAATGCGAGAAGCTCAATTATCACGAAATGGTTAATCGGGTAAGAGAATATCCGCTTAATTAAAAACAATATATTACGTTACTGCGAAGGAATCTAATAAAAGTTTTAAAAAAAAACCTGCAATGAAGTTCCAAATTTTATTGCTACATAAAACAAGTATTATAATATTTGCCAGGAAAAATTTAAATATCTTAATATAAATGAAGATCTTTGATTTTAGCATTTTTATTTATTAGAAGGCAATCAAGACGCTAGAACTATTTAGAAAATTTAACATTCTTTTTCATTTTAATAAAAATGGAATGTAAATCTGTAATATTTCAAAGGCAAGTTAAGTAAATTAAAGCAAGGACAATAAGGAATATTAGAGAGAGAAAACATCTTTATTGTAGATAGTATTAAAATATATAATTATAATAATTATTGCGTTTCGTCTTTCAGCCATAGGAATATTATTATTAAATGTTTTCAATCTAATCCTATCGCGAATTCTATGTGACACAAGTAAGTTACCAAGATAACATCGGCCTCCACATTTTAGGTAATAATTCCATAATCAGTGACCCGAAATGATGAAACTAATTTTTGTGAATTTAAATTAAAGTTCACGCCGTGCACTGGGCGGCACATTTTCATCGCTTTACAAAAGGCTGGAATTATAATTAATAACGCCATGGGTTTCTTTTAGTTTCGCAAGAAATGTCCTCAACTTATGAAACAGTGTAGATGGAACGATATAACTTTTAATTGTTGTGATAAATTCCTGCTTTTGGAGACCGAGTACGGGCCCTGCTTCTCAATAAATTCTATTCACACGCAGTGAGTCTTTAGCTGATTAAAATTTTGGCCGGGTTTTAAATTTCAGTGATTTACACCTACCTCTTTTTTAATTCTGCAGCAATCCGGAGATCTTTTTGAAATCTAATCGGCGGACAGGTCCCGGAGAATTAATCATAGAGACTCTTGAAGATGTGAGGGTAAGCATATATGGTAAATATATGTATGTGTTCTTGAGTAATATTAATAATAAATATATTTAAACGCATTTTATAAGGAAGAAGATAACAATTATTCTTATAAGTTAATTTAAAGTTCATACTACTTATTATTAAACT
Source organism: Ontholestes murinus (assembly GCA_963969525.1). NCBI lineage: Eukaryota > Metazoa > Arthropoda > Insecta > Coleoptera > Staphylinidae > Ontholestes > Ontholestes murinus. The sequence goes on from OZ018396.1 coordinate 56,795,698, forward strand.
GATTGACTAGACACTTATTTAATCCATATTATTAATTTTTTAATTATTATAATATAATATTTAAAGAAGTAATTCATAAGAAAAACACATACACGTAAGTATATTTCCCTTAATCAAACACTCTTGAACACATCCAGTTTAGCCACAAGAGTGTATATAAATGTTGAAAGCATCGGGGAAAACGAAAGCAATTTAAGGCCGGATATAATATCCTCAGGAAAAAAAAACAGTATACAGAAACCCCATTTTCATAAGTCAGCCACAATCAAATCTGATTATGACAGATACTATCGAAAAATAATACGACGAATTGCATTTTATTACGCCGCCTCAATAAAATCTTTATTGACACAAAAATCAATGGGCGGGATAATTGAATCAAAGAGCAAAAGGTTAATTGATTTCAGCTGTACATACACGCTCCGGAAGATGTGCCGTTCATCAATTCGGATCCAGACCATCGTAAAGACGTCGTCGTGGGTGAAAGACACGAAATAATGTTGAACGTAAGTGACGCTAATTTGCTGCATATTCAGGCGAGACGCAAAGGGTTTCCTTTTTTTTAGGTAATCGAGATTAAAAATGATGAGAACGTAAAAAATGTCGGAGTGGAGAAAAGGGGCTGCAGATTCCCGTGGGAGGGAACCGAGGAGCTTCGAGTGCATCGCTTTTACAGTTACTCCACTTGCATTGTACAATGCCACGCTGATGCTCACTTCAGACTGTGTAATTGTACACATCATTTAATGCCGGTTTTAGGTGAGCACATGATTGCGAAAAATTCATTTGTACTCCACTAAAGAGATATTTACACAGACCGCTCCCGACAGACGGGGTTTGTTTATTGTTAGCCACGTTTGCGGCAACAAAGGCTTCGTTCATGAATTTATAGCATGTTGTTGATATCGGAGCAAAGCATATAGTAACCGTTCAGTCTAATAGTACTAGTGAAACTCCACAATTACTCGTCAGTGCGCATCGTGAACTTTGATGGTAGGTGGTAAATAGTAGTACCGAATCGTGCATGGGAAATTCGAATAAATTTCCCATTCCGTTAAGAAAACACCGATTTAGTATTAGTCCTATTTAACTTCTTTAAGTACCGTCTTGAGCCTATTCAATTAACCACAATGCAAAATTGTTACATTTACTAAACGTAATCACAATAGTTGTTAAGTAGCTTATTATTACTGATATTTATTAAAGTGAAAAGGTAATTATTCAATTTGTATTTTAAACGAAAACAGATACAATTATTTGCTACTTCAGATCTTCAGACCTTAGGAAACTCATAATACATATAATATTTACAAATTCAATAAATTCATTTTAACTTGTATTCTTTTGTAATACCAAAGGAACTCAGTTTGTTCACCAATACATTATGATCAAGTGTGTCAAACCCTCTCAAGAAGTGAATATATTCTACATCAGTCCACGTCCATCAATGCACTCACTTAAGTATTGTGTCAGTATGGTTAAATTACTTACCTGATAGAAACACAGCAACTATCAAGATGTAAGAATATATTCTTGAAATTCCTCCTTTGATTTAATCGAAGGGCCTAGTTAAGTAATGTCTATGTGATATAATGAAATAATTCGACAAAATCCCAAACCTTCAACCCTGAAGACCTATGTGTCATGTTAGTTTTGCAATTCTATTGAAAAAGCTAAATAACAGTTTATCAAAACATGAATTTTTTTTCAAAATTTTCCCAAAAGTTTATTGTTATACATGGTAGAAAATATAAGCAAATGAAGTAACATTGACTGTAACGGATGATCTTAAGTAATGAAGGTAACGCCTTTGTTAGTGATAAGCTACAACTACCTTATCTACCTTCATTTCATAATGATTCGTTTGTAAGAAAAACCTTAAACAATAAATGTATTAAAGATGTGATAAGCCGCGAACAATACAAACATTTGCTTTCTAAAAAGTATTATACTAATAATAAAAACAGAAAATGCCAGCCAATGAAATAATACCTGTCACTAAAACTGATAAAGTGAGGCAAATACATTTGATAACATCGTGGTTTCAAAATTTGATTCGCGCTACTGCATCAGCAAATGGATGGTAGGAGAATAGCAGAAAAACAACAACATCGATTCAGACACTACGTGAAAAAGCAATGAATGCTATCATCCGCAATTGAAATAGAGTACAATAATCATTCATCTAAAAAAACAATATGCTGCAACGGGTGATCTTAAATCATGAATGTAATATAAGTATGTTTTTTTTAAATATTAATAAGCTACAATTGCCTTACCTTTTATCATTTCATGATTATGGTCCACTAAAATGAGCTTGGAAAATAATTGTTAACTTTTGCCTGAAGTTGTGATTTGTTGTCTACAAACAAAACAAAACTTCTCATAATTGCATTTACTGTCAGATTTCTTACTACAATTGTCAATATCTACAGTTAATGTAGCCTTTTTGAAGATTCCGTTTAACAAAACTTATCATCATTGCAGTTACAATCAGTGTTGATGGCATCATCGTTTATATCTACAGTTGTTAAAGCTGTCATTGAAGATTTCAAGGAAAAACAACTTTTCATTGTTGTATTTACCATCAGTTTTATTAGCATCATAATTTATATCTATGGTTGTTATAGGTCTTATTGAAGATTCTGTTGAACAAAAATTCTCATAATCTCCATAATTACCATCAGTTTTGTTAGGATCATTTTAAATATCCACAGTTGTTATTGCTGTTATTGTAGACTCCGTTGAATAAAACCTTTTATCATTACATTCACCATCAGTTTTATTATCACCAATTATATGTTGTAGGTTTTATTGAAGATTCTGTTGAATAAATCTTCTCATCATTCCCTTTACCATTAGTATTTTTAGTATAATCTGTAGCATTTACAAATTGAGTCAAATTTTTAAATGAACAACATTTGCCTTCATTTTTATTATTAGTTAGATGAACAGAGTCTTGAGGCAGTCCACAATTTGCATCTATATATTTTTACACAACATTGTCGTTTTTAGTATTTTTATCATATAGAGGCCTAATCATATATGTAGATCAAAAGATTCTTTTGAATTATACCTTCAACAGATGTGGTAGCAAGTTTCAACTTGGAATCTTTAGGTTAACTACTAATTTCATTTATACATTTTGAGACTACATTTTCAGCAAGTCTATCGCTAGATGTTTCTATTGAATAAAACTTAATTTCTAAAACCACTAAGCTTATCGTTAGAAGAGTACCGAACTTCCATTCCAGCGTCTAGTTCACGAAATAACCCAGGATTTTAAGAGCGATCTTCGTTTCCAGAGTTCAGCAATGATGCATTTGCTAGAGGTCAGCGAGGCTTACTTAGTCGGTCTTTTCGAAGATACCAATCTATATACCATTCACGCCAAGCGCATTACCATCATGCCAAAGGACATCTAGCTGGACAGGCGTATCCGCAGAGAGCGTGTCTAATTTCCAGCCCTTTAACTTGCCCGTTTATCAAGTGTGGTAGTTAAGTTTGGATTTAAATCAAATTTATCAGTTACATAAGTGTATATGGCTGTAAAATTGAAATATCTTAGCACCATTTTCAATTCCTCCACCCTTTGGATTATAACATCCAAATTTAATCCTGGCAAAGGAAATAGCTTGAGCACACATTATAATTTACGTTTAATTTAAGTTGAAAATTCTTGTCTGAAGCAGTGGAATCTTTAATGAAGTTCAATTAACAGTCATTGTTGAAATAATATCTGCTACTAAAATCGATAAAATTTACAACTTTGTGATTTAAAAATAGGATTTGTGCTAACGTATTTGTAAATGGATGGGATGTAGATAAAAGGTACAACATTGTTTTGCTGAGAGTATCCCAAAATGAAATCAATCAAGAATTCAGAAATGAGGTGTGACCAATCACAGTTGGCTTTGCGGGTTGCTAGACTTGCTAGACCGAATTGTACGTTAGCATTTGGTACTCATTGGTTGCAGCTATTTTTATCTGATGCTGGATCATTGTCTGTGACTTAGCGTTGGTGGGAGTACGAAGGGTGTAACCTTGGGTGGTGGTAGGAGTGCTGTACATGAGCGTGCTTGTTACATCCGTCCCCTCTGTTGCTGGTCTAGAGGAAGCAACCAGAATAAACTCTTGCGCAGACGACCTCTCCTGCGGTTGTACTTCCTCGATGTCTCCTGTGAATGGTGAGCGCTGTACCCTAGAAATTTCTGATTGGCGTCTTCAGGTCCTTCATCAAAGAAGTGACATCAAACGTGGTGGCTCCTTTAGAATGCAAGAACACATTATCTCCATCTTTGCGTGGTGCAAATTTTGTAGTGAACTGGCTTTTTGCCTGGCTTAGGAGATGGGTGTCCATATAGACGTGGTCTCTTGGCAGATAAGCTGGGCTTGGTCTTCTGGCATTGTCGGCGTAGATTTTCCAATTGTCCTATTTGCTGTCGGCTATCTGGTGTACTTCTTTTAACGATATTGCGTAGATCGTAGCTCTCGTCTGGAGGTGAGGTATGCGGGGCTGCATTCAGTACTGCTGCAGTTTTTTGCATTCATCGCGAATTGGATAGCGGGCAACTGGAAGGGCCAAGATTTGTGAAGTTTTCCTACCAGAATGGAGAGTTGCGTTTTCATATCCCGGTTTTTTCTTTTCACTGAATTGGCCTGAAGGTCGTACGACGAAGAGAGGTGATGTTGGAATGGGTTCCGTTGAGCAATACATAATGCAGAAATTCTTCATTCAGCATGGCAGTTGTCATCCGGAGTGGTAAAATTTCCACCCATTTACTGGCGAAGTCTTCCACGATTAAAATTGTTGTGAACGCCTCAGGTGATGTTGGCTGTGGTCCGAACAAGTTAAATGAAATTGTTTCCGGCAGGTTTTAAATTACTTGGTTTGTACCTAAACATTTCGCTAGGTCGTCTCTCATTATTTTCGAGTAGAATGTTTAGTGGTATCCATAATGGTCTGCTGTAGGACTCCCGTAGACTTGTTGTATTTTAGATTTTATTTAAGAAGAGAAACAAAGCAAACAATAAATGTAAATATAATATAAATATAAATTTTTACTATTTGGGAATGCATTGCTGTGAGTCCTCACTGACGGTGTCTGGATTATTATCTGTGGAGCGCTCCTTGTATCATTTAGTATCATTCGTTTATTTCAATATGCTTACACAACATTTCAAAATTGTACATTAAATCTATTAATATCAACAATAATTTCAGTCACATATGGAAAAGGCAGAGTTCAGAATAGATCGCTCTTCCACACTTTCTTGCATGAGAAACTTGCTTCTTGCAGCTCATCTCAAAATATTTCAGTTTTGTTTTAGCCAAATGTTGCATATTATATCCTCAAAAGGAAATTACACAAATGTGTGACTTATGTCGTCCTAACAAGATTTCCCTTTTTGCTCCAGTATACGGCGTTTTCTGTTTTAGGTTCCGCTTCCAGTGCTTCCATGATTGTCTTGAGCTCCAAGTCTTAGAGTTGTCTTTGTCGTGATTTTTCGGCTCCCAAATGCGGCGTGTCCACCTGGATGGAGTTTACTTCATTTACTTCGATATTCGGTCTCTCGGATAGCCTAGAAAGGGCGTCGGCTACATAACTTATCCTTCCAGGCACGTATTTGATGCTGAAATCGAAAGGTGCAGCTGATGGGCCCATCAGGTTGGCCGGTCTCTAGGCGATTTCAACGACATCAACCAGCGGAAGGGCTGGTGCTCCGTTGCGATGACGATGGCCGGTCCTTCTATCCTCGGATTTGGTATAATTCATTTTCGCCAAAGTAAGTAATCAGTTCAAGTACTTGACTGGATGCTCTTCGGGTCCCTCCCTCTGGACCAAAACAACTCCCAACGCGAAAGCTCTCGCATCGGTGCAGATTGTAGAAGGTTCCCCGGCGATGGCGCCTTTGGTAATCTGGACGGAGATCAGCAGCTTTTCAAACTATTCATTCTAGTTCCGTTTCCACGTAGAATTTTCTTGAACAACTTTGTAATCATTAGAAAAACACGAAAACATTTCTTAAATCTACAGATTTTTCTAATTATTAGTTAATTTTCTACTTTAATACATTTTTATTAACTATCAGCGAAATTGGGTATAAAACGTTTATACCAAGACAAAGTCTGTATAAACGAAATGGCTTCCTTAGTATTTTTTGTGTTTTCCACTCCTTGACTGCATGGATTCTGTTCAGTCAAATTACAATAATATAATCTTGAAAATTAATACGATAAAAGTCATACTTCAAAGACGATGTTTTACATATCATGTCAACATCAAATTATCGTATCTGATATACATAATAAATCAATTCTTAGAATAGGCGTCATATCAAAGGTTTTCTCAGTTAAATCCCAAAAATGTTATCTTGAAAATTCATACGGATGACGATAATTCTTTTATCGGAAATGTTAATTTCAAAAAGAAATAATAATTTAAAGGAAGGGTTCCATCAAAAGAACCCATAGTTGAACCCATAGTTGTTGATTATATCGAAGGACGAGAAATAATAACAGGAAACGTTTTTGATCACGCCAGTAAAACTCTACTAGTTAAAAAATGATTATAAACTATTACTTGTGCACTCTGTACGTTTGAGGAGTGGAATGCTGCACATTAGGGTATAAAAATAGAAGTTACTTGAAACTAGAGAAATTAAGAAGCTTTAATTGAAACACGATAACTTTGTTTTACGCTCAAACCATCAAATAAGAAATTAAAAACGATCTACTAATTAGAGAGACAGGAAAAAAACTGTCATTTGCAAATAAAAATTGATAAGATCACACGGGGTGAGGATACTATAGAGCAAACTAGTTCGTAAAGGTCACATCAGTCGTGTTGTAAAGAAATGGGAATTGATTGATTCGCTTATGTGTTGATCGCCGTCAGCTTCGTTGCGTAACTTAAAGAGACAATTTTGTTTAAAATTAGAGACATTTTTTAACTATTTTTCCCCACGCTTAAACATAAAAACAGATATTATACAATGTGTTTGCCAAATTCAGGACTCTAATTAAGATAATGCTTAAGTAATAGTCATGCTGTTCACCAAAAAAAAGAAATAGGACCGAATGAAGCTGCCCAGGTTATTCAACATCAAACTAATCCTGGCATCATAGGCAATACATTCCTTGATCTTAAACTAAACTGGAGTAATCATCTTCAATCTAGCTAGCACCCAGAATTACCAAACGTCTGTACACTGCCATTGCAAGACCCGTCCTTATATAAGCAGCAGTTGTATCGTGGCCAAGGGTTAAACTGCTACTAGTAAACGAAAGCAGATTCAACGTTTAGAATGTATGGGAAATACTGGCACTATGCGCATTACACGGGCATCAGAAATGAATTTTGAAATGAAATATTACACATATGGTAAAATATATAAAGGGTGGGCCATCTAGTGGATTCTTTTTAAATCATAGGTTATTTTGACAATGGTAGCTTTTTTCCGCTCGAAATCTCGACAGAAAGTCAGTATCATACCTTCGCGGTACGAAATGAGTCGCTTTATGCTTGAACAACGTTGAGAAATACTGCAAATTTATTTCCAAAGTGAGTGTTGTGTAGCCCAAACAGTACGTTTGTTGAAAAGAAGTTTTGGCCAAAATGAATCACCCATCGCACCTACTGTACGCAAATTTGTGCAAAAAGTTCATGAGACTGCTATGCTAGTGGACAACACTCACGGTCCTCGTTCTCGTACGGTGCGCACAGACGAGAATGTGACTGCTGTAGTCGAAGAGTGTGAGACTCAATCCACGAACATCAACTTGCCGTCGATCCCAATATCTCAATATTTCACGCACTAGATTGAGGAGAATTCTGCACAAAGATCTCGGATTATTCGCTTACAAGGTCCAATTGGCTCAGCATTTGAAGGCGCACGACCATCTGCTTCGTTATCGCTTCGCAGTTTGGTCGAATTGGACAACGATATTGGGCGAAAAATCACCTTTTCTGAAGAGACGCATTTTTATCTTGGTGTCGCATCTGGGGCTCGGAAAACCCGCACGTTATTGTCGAGAAGCCAATGCATCCACATAGAGTGACAGTTTGGTACGAATTCTGAAGTGGTGGCATCATTGAACCATTTTTCTTCAAAAATGAGGCTGGGAACAACGTTTCGGTCGATGTTGAGCCATGTTATCCGACTTTTTTTTTTACGGAAACTGAAGACATTGATTTGGACGACCTCTGATTTATGCAGGATGGCGTGCCATGCCACACAGTCCATGCCACAATAGATCATTTGCGCAACAAATTCCCAAATCGTGTTATCAGCCGTCTTGGCGATGTTAATTGGTCACCTCGGAGCTGCGATTTGACCCCTTTGGATTTTTTTTTGTGGGGAACCGTGAGGGACCGATGTTATGCCAATAATCCACAAACGATTCAAGCACTTCAGGCCAATATTATCCAAGTAATCTGTGAGCTACAGCCCAAAGCCATTAACATGGTCTTGGAAAATTGGACTGACAGAATGCGCTTCTGCGAAGCCAGCCGAGGCAGTCACTTGAATAAAGTTGTGGTCCATAATTAATGGGAATATTTGCTCTTACTAATAAAACCATAAGACATAGAAAAAAATAATAATTTTGTTCATTTTATTGCATTTTTAGAAAGAGATTTTTATCTGGCCCCGATATGTCGCAGAAAGACGTGCATGAAGATATCTTGTTCTGCAAGCCAATTTGAGGTAATTTTTAATACAATTGATTTCCATATAAAAAAAAAGACTTACAGTGGAAGAACTGTGTCGGTATATGCACTGATGGTGGGCGGGCTAAGTGCGGGAAAAATAGCAGTGTGGTTACGAGAGTTCTTGAACAAAGTCCCTGGGCTTTGTGAATACACTGTATTCATAGAAAAGCATTGGTTATCAAAACATTCCCTAATGATTTCAAATTTTAGAAAAGCATTGGTTATCAAAACATTCCCCAATGATTTTAAAACAGTACTTGATACAGTTGTAAAAATTGTAAGTTATATTAAAACAATGTATTTATTTATTTATTTGTTTATTAAGAACTTTGGTCTTCTTTCTTTAAAAAATTCGCATATAAAATTATTACAAAACAAAATACGTAAAATTTTGGACGAAAGAAGCACGAGCGGATTTCACAATAACACTGTATGTACTTTCACTCAGATCCATATTTCACCATGATATTGGGAAGGCAGCAATCCTTATCAACATCCGGTAACTTTTATATATCATTTAGTATTTTTATTTGTCCCTATTTCAAAAACTGCGTGAAGGCATGGGTAGCCGCCATACATCTCTTCCTCTGCATACAGAAGTTCTCTGGTTATCCAAGGGAAAAGTACTGACAAGATTAGTGGAACTGCGAATATATTAAACATCTACTGGACCAAGAATTCATTCCCAAGCTCACTTATTTGGGGAATATTTTTTTTTAAATTAAACGAGCATAATTTGTATTTGTAGGGATCGAACGGATGAGACATTTTTGCAGTTCACGATAAAATTCGAAAGTTCATGAAAAATGTTGTGAAAAAGTTCTATTGAGAATGGCAAGTATGATTGTTTTGAAACACTTGAAACTTTTATTATTTAAAACGACTTACCAACTAAAAGCAGGTGGAGGGAATGATTGATTTATCAGAAGATACGTCACTGAAAAATTCAATCGTAATCTTGCTGATAATTATCCTTGCCTGTTCGATGAAGCTAAGAAAGTCATCCTTCTCTTTACTACCTCATTACTATGTTAGGTCAGATTTTCGGCTATGGTTAACATTAAAACTAAACACAGAATTAAATTGCATATATAAAACTCACTGCGATTATAAGTAACTAAAGTTGAAGTTGGTGCTAAAACTGCAATGAAGAAAAATAAGAAGAAAATGCATCCTTCCCATTGAAATAACTTTGTAAAAAAATATTGCAGGTGTAGGTTTAGACTTAAGTAAGAAAAATATTTATTTAAGTTGTGTTACTTATTTCAACAAATTTTTTTTGCATATTACGATTAGAACAAATAAGACAGCATTAAGTAGTTTTACAATTCGTAATTTGGGCATTACCAATTTTTATGCCTTCTTTTCTTTAAGGTAAGAGGTGGGTCCCAAAATTTGAAACGTTTGTTACATGGGTCGGAACCCAGTTAACTTTGGGAACCAATGCAGTAGATATTCCTTTTTGCTTCAGTATACGTTTTCTGTTTTAGGTTCCGTTCGACTATTTAGAGGGACAACGGGAAAAAAACTGTCATTTGCAAATAAAAATTAATAAGATTATATAGGACTCGTAGGCCTCACCAGTCGTGTTGTTAGAGAGGAAAGAACTTAAAGAGTCAGTTTTATTCAGAATTTAAGACATTTTTGGAACTATTTGAACTATTTATTTTTACCCTTGATCATAAAAACGGATATGCTAATACAATGTGCCTGCCACATTCGAGACTGTATTCAACGCAAACTTACTCTGGCTTCACAGGTAAAGTACCTGGAACTTATTCTAGATCCTAAACTAAACTGGAGTGGCCATTTTCAAACCAAAGAGGAGAAGGCGAGCCTGGTAGTGTCGGAGAGTCGTTGGGAGATCATGGGGACTATCGCTTAGAATTACCAAGTGACTTTACACTGCCGTTGTAGGACCGGCCCTAACATATGCAGCAGTTGTATGGCCTATGGTTAAACTCAAAACTATAACAAGTAAGGTACAGCATATTCAACGACTAGCATGTATGGGAATTACTGGCGTCTTAAGCACCACACTGAAGTCAGCAATGGAGGCGTTACTGCCTCTACCTTCCCTGGACTTTCACATACAGGAGGTGGTCATAAGTACAGCGCTCAGACTCAAAGAGAAAACAATCTGTGGTATCCAAAGTTGGATTAGGCATGGGGCAATATTGTTAGGCCCGACTTATCTTTTCGAAAGACATCTTAGGTCACAAAACTTTGAAGCTACTATAAATATAAAACAAGAACGGAATAGGTGCAGGAATATATTGTGTGAACTGAATCTGGAACTAAAAATATCCTTGGAGGAACACGATTATTCACGCGAAACTCATAGGTAAACTTGTTAGTGCGCAAAAAATAACTGAACTGGGCATAAAAGAAAAAAAACATGTGCATCCACACATACAGTAAAACCTGTCTTTCTATCTTAACACATCCCAAGGTTTAAGGAAAATCCTGCTAGTGTCATTGCCAAAACCCGCCAACCTAGGAAGCCTGTTTCCCAGAAAAAGTCTCAACGTTAGGACTAGGATGTCTGGAGAGCTAGTCCTTCTATCACTGGAGGTGTCTAATCAGGGGCCTGCATACTACGACTTCGTCGCCCTGCGTTCTAACAGTATCCGTATCTGTAATCGCTATAGAAGATCTATTTGGTGTATATCGATGATATAATCTTGATGGAAAATTCTTCAAGAACAACAAACACACTCCCAAATACATATATCTGCAATCGCTATAGAAGATCAATTTGGTGTATATCGATGATATAATCTTAATGGAAAATTCTTCAAGAACAACAAACACACACACAAATACATATAGGAGGGCGGCCGATGAACAATTTTCTAAAATTTATACAGCGTTATGAAGATGTAATGATTTTTTACTTCAGGATTGTATTTTCACGATCAACCACAAGTTAACGTTCGAAATAAGAAACATTTTAAACCATAAGAAAAAATTTGCCCAAAAAATAAACGTTATTAGTTATGATACTATACAAACAAAGTTATTTTAGTGGGCTGTAAATTGATAATCTCGAAAATGTTGCTGTAGAATGTTCCCAAGTAGTTTTTGGCCATAATAAGTTGATGGTGAAGTTGATCTGTCTGACTAGCTTACTAGAATATTCGATATCTACGGTCAGTCAGGAAAATAGTAGAATAGGGAATATTATAACCTGTTATTAACTTTCTTTATGTTTATGTTTATTATACTTTAGCTTCCTTTCCAACACAATACATAAGAAAATACAAAATTATTATATAAAACATACAAAAGCTTTGAATGAATGAGTTCATGCAGCTGCGATGATCTTCCATTCTAACCCTTGTTTTTGGTAGATAGTGAGAGACCCTCTTATCATTCTCTTTCTATTTACTATTATTGTTTGCCTTAAATTAGGCCTATTTTCCATCTTAATAGAGATGGGATTATGGCTTGTTTTCACAATTAAAAAAAACGCAAAAGAAACTACAAAGAGATGGGTAGGATAACATTCCACGGTAAGAGCGGTAATTATCATCTGTCAAAGGAAGAAACGAATTTTAAATGAAGACCTTGTGCACCATTTGGCAAAAAAATGTACATGCTATTGCGTATAGAATTTTTGATAAAACCTTTTTGTATGTTTTAAAGGAATTTTAAAAATGTAAAAAGGTTAAAGTTTTAGCTTAAAATTTTGAGCGATTTGAGCAAATTATAGCATATCTTACTTGCATGTTAAAACAGCAATGCTGACTAATTTTATTGCTTTATAATTTACTAAGACTTTTTTTGTTTGCATAGGTGGAATTTCTTTCATCACGAACATTGAATGAATGGTACTTACCTATGAACCCAACATTCTCTTCATGAACATCATCTGTTTCTTTATTATCATTTCATAAACTAATATAAACTATTTTGTATACAATATTGGTATTTGGTGCATTTAATACATTGATGATGATCTTTCAATATCTTCAGGATCAGACAGTAACTGTTTTCTAATCTTGCTAACTTTCTTCGTTATAATTGTCACCAGAGTAAAATAAAATTATCTATATCTAAATTTAAAATTCACGAAAAGTTACTTGTTTCAAAGATTTAGAAATGTTATATCATCGTTGCTTTTTAACAGTTCTTTAGAGAATGTCTCTTTTGATTGATTTGAAACAGACGAAAGTATAAATTTTTCATAATAAAAGTTATGATTTCTTACTACATCTTGATTAATCGGTTGAGTCAGTTACGTTTGATGACAAGAACAAAAATTGAAACACCATAAATTGGGGAAAACCCGTCGTTAATAACAATGAAGAGATCTGGACTTCCCGTGTACTTAAAGCATTTATTTCCTGAATACAAAATCCTGCCGGTTTCTTTTATAATCACTCTTGATAATGCTGTAATAAGCGAAATTAGTCCAGTAAATATAAAAAAATCAGTGAAACAAACCAAGTGTTTATCAATTCTTAATCACCTTTGCTTTGTAACTGCTTCTGTAGAAAATAAATACATTTTTCACTTTATTTTACCACAATAGACATTTACTGAAAGCGACTATAGTTTCAGTCATCAAACATAAATTTTATCTGGTGGTACAGATAAACGCTGACAACATTCAAAAAAATTGTTTTTGTAGAAGTTGACTTGGTGCGTTATGTAAAATATTACCGTTTTAATATAAAATATTTAACCTATAAATTGAAGGTGTGCCATAAAATTATATTAGCAATTATTTATTACAATTTTATTGCCGTGTTGTCAAAGGAACAGAGTACCTATAGAACAATTCTAGAAATATTCATTTGGTCGTTCAAGGAGTTTAAAGAGTCATAACTAAAGGTACTATTAAAAATTCTGAACGGATTATTTGTTTTTCCTATTACCAATGATTTTATGTTGTGTGTAAATTAGCATTAGAGCATGCTTGAAGAAATTCTATTCCTATTCTGACTTCATATTTATAGTAGTTTTTTTATGCGCAACAAAGGTTGCCACAGTTAATAATTTTCATTTCGTTTCATCTGTTTCATGTAACATTTTTGATTGTGTTAATTAATTGTTTCTTAAGTGGTTGCAGTAATATGAACGAACGTGGTGGTTTTGTTTCTTCTATTACCAGTTGCCTTATTTTATAGTTATATATATTTTATCCTTTACAGCAGTGATTGTTTTTATCAATTAAATTGTAACTTGTAATTGTAGGTAAAGAAGTCACATGCGACGTGACAGGGCTACAGTGTTTAACCAAAAATTTCGGTGAGTGGAGTAAATTCGCAGTAAATAGACATTGAATATTTGATTATTTCAGAGACCGTAAACAGGTTACATGCAAAGGGATTTGACAAACCTGGACTGGTGTGTGAATGTGTGCCTTCATGTGTCGAGCCGGAATATAAAATCGTTTCGGAGCGCAAAGGGTAAATTATTTATTCTATGTCAGCACTTCCTACTTGTACTATTGCTGCCCTGGCTGTTCTGGAGCAAAACTGCAAACTACTCCCGACCAAGTAAATAACCGAAACAAGTCCTTTAAACTAATTCTAACTAAACACATAAAAAATATTTGTAAGTTTAAGTAATTTATTTTTAAAAAATTGCAGTGATTATTTGTAATTTTTGGGGTGATTAATCGTTTCGTATTTTAAAAGCAGCCATATAGCATGTAGTTATCTATTGGGGGTAGACATGGATGGCGATAGACAATAAAATGGAATGCGAATTGCACTCATATGGGATTACATTCGTAGCACTTGCAACAGTTATAGTAATGCATTGAGCGACATTTATAGCAGAGAGGTGGAAATTACAAACACTCCCTCTTTACACCATTACGTTCAGAAATTATGAGGGCTGATATGAGCTATTTGTATCAAAAAGATAAATCATATTGCAGTGCAATTATATAAACACTTACAATAAAATAATATTTAGTTTCAATCGCATTAATTACATTAATTTACGTTGAAACCTATTTAGTTAATAGTAATAAAAAAACTATATTAATTTTACACTGAATTGAAAAATTCACTAATAATTATTTGTTGTTAAAACATAGTGAATTTTTCACGTAGAATTAAATTCTCACTTTATCCGTGGTGAAACATTTTTATATTAATTACCGATTAATTAAACTTGTTTCATAATTTTTATATTTATGGAGAAATATATAAAAATTGTGAAACAAAAACCAAAATTTAATTAACCTCTAATTAGTGATTTTTTCAATTAATTGTATGCAAGAATTATCATGTAGTAATAAAGAGAATGGTTACATCTCTTTATTATGATAATGTTGTTCTGTTTAAGACAAATATTGTATACAAAATATTGTTTACATAATCATAATAATTTCATAGGAACCATAATTAAACAAAGGTGGACTTAAAATATGTATACTCGTATTACGTATATTAATTAATTTAAAAAGATTAATATTGTGTTATTATTTGAATATTTTTTTAGTGTTAAAGGTAATTTGGGTGAAATATCCATTAAATTGCAATCGCTGCCGAGTTTTAGATTTAAGAGGAACGTCGTGAGAACTACACTGGATTTAGTAGGTAATGAGAGCCGAGTTTCAGATATTGCTTGTGTAGTGTATCCAGTTAGGAACTAGAGAGTTTTGTCACGTAAGTCCTGAAGTTTTAAAACTATTTTTAGTTTCGATTGGAGGGACTGCAGGCTTGTTCATCGGCGCTTCGCTCCTTAGCATAATTGAGACTGTTTACTTACTGTTCCTGAGGAGGTCTTAAGGACAAAAGGACAAAAATAAATGTAGCGGGAGCGTGGGAAGATTATTAACTACAAATATTTACCATGTATGGCGGAAATTTTCAGCGTCGAAAGTTAATTAAACTGTAATTAAAATATGCGGAGTTTATACTAAATAATGCCGGATAGATTAACGTTTTATGCACTCACTCTACTTACACAACTTATGTAGTAGTATTAAACTAAAGTAATATTAATATTAAAGTATTATATAATAATTTAATATTTTTAAATAATATTGTTTCTTAGTTATTAGAAAAAAATCAATGTTTTAGGCAGTTTATAATAGAATTATTGAATAATAAATGCCTTTCTTAATTCTTTTTTTGTATTTTGTTAATAAAGAAGAACCAATACATTTTTCCAAAAAGTGAACAATGTAATAATTTGGAGTTTTTTCTCTTAAAACCTATGCTATCAAAATGTGTGTTCCTATAATGCAATAATATTAACTGACACCTAATAATATAGTATATTGGACTAGTGGTAGCCTTTTATTTTGGAGGTGATGTTATGATATATATAAGAATCAGTCGATGTATGATACTAACCTTCATATCTTCGATGGGAATCAAAATACAAGATGGTACAGGAAATAAATTATTTTAGGTTTAATATATGATAAAAGATCTAATCGAGAAGAATTTGATTTCTCACTTTTCCTTAGCGTTCAACACAAGGTTAAGCTGAAAACAAAAATTAGACATTAAAGTTAATCTTAGGTTCGAACGCCCATACTGTTTCAGTAACTAAATGAGTTTTCAGTAATATTTAAGCCACTAATAAAGATATATCGTGCTAGTAGCAAAATGCCAAAAATATTCTAAACCTCTGTATTTACAGCATTATTTTGAACACTACATAACTGTGTATAGTTTTTAGTTTATAGCTGACTGTAAGAAACATATTGCTATTCGACATAAATTGTGATCCAAAGAATAGACGTTGTAATCATCCTGTCGTCCAATGGATTTACGAACACTAAAAAAATAATGAAAGCTAATTAAGTACCAATTAGGATATTTTAAGAATGTTTGAATATCTATTTATAATCAAATACGAGATCGTTTTTCTCTTAGGAATCGAGAGCAGAAAAAATCAAGAAAATTAAGTTGGATCATTTTAAAAATGAGGCCAACGAGTCATCAATCAAGTGTTTTTGAAATATCGAGAGAATCTGCAGTAAGATCACGTTTAGCCTTCCAAGATGAACTCAGCCATCCTTGATAACAGTTGAAGTGTAAATAGTCCGGTACAAAAACCGATATAGGGAAATTTTTCAGTTCTTAAAAATGTCGACAAAGCAGCAATCTCTCAAAGAATTGCCTGAAACACAAAGCATGTTGATGGAATGACAGTAGATTTATCAGAAAATGTTTGGCTAGTTTTCAATCTAATGAAAATCATCTTCAATCTTCATTGCATTGCATTAATCCTTCCTTTTTTACTTGTTGTCATTTGGACGGGATGGTTTAGATATTGTGTCGTGTATCTATGAATATGTAAAAAAAAACTTTTTGAAAACGGTGGCCTAAAGAATAACGATGCTCTGAATGATAAGTTTTTCAGTGGCATCATCAAATTAAAGCACTTTACCCTTCCAAAAATGCAAGTGTATGTTGTGGTAGATCAGCAGTGAAGATCATGGATTTTAAAGCTATGAAGAACTTAAATAAGAACAAGAAGTTTGTTAAAAAGCTAGCCAAAAAGTACGATGGTTTTTCACATCTAAGATCTTAATTAAACAGATTTCCTATTTCTGATCTGGGTCTCAACTAGTCTAGTAGCTTCCTTGGTCTTTTTCTCCTATCAGAAATCAATGACACAAACAATTGATGGTGGTCTTAATAACTACGATGTACACAATTATTTACGTTTCAGTGGAATCTTCAAACTAAAGTACTTTCCTTGTCCAAAAAATGCAAGTGTGTATTTTCGTAGATCGGCAGTGAAGGTCAATAATGCAACATACATGGATTTTAAAGCTTTGAAGAACTTAAAGAAGAACAAGAAGTTTGTTGAAAACAGCCAAAAAGTACGATGCTTATTTCTCATCTGAGATCTTGATTAAACAGTTTTTCCGTTTCTGGTCTGGGTCTCAACCAGTTTAGTAGGTTCCATGGTCTTTTTCTCCTATTAGAAATAAATGACACAGAAAATTGACTAAGTCAAAGCCAAAATCAAGGTATTGTGTTTTTTTTTGACAGTAAGACATAGGGATCATGATGTATTGGCACAGAATGTGCATCTCGTAATCAACTTCCTGTTTCGGTTTCAGTCTTTAGATCAATTACCAGATCGTTTCGGATCAGCTAAGGTGCTAACCGAATTTTTTTAAAGCCGGTGGTCTAAATAATTACGATGCACACATTGATAAGCGTTTTATTGGCAACGTGAAACTAAAGCATTTACAGCTTCCAAAAATGCAAGTGTGTGTTTTGGTAGATCAGCAGTGAATATCAATAATGCAACATACATCCATTTTAAAGCTTTGAAGAACTTGAATAAGAACAAAAAGGTTGTTTAAAATCCAACCAAGAAGTACGATGCTTATTTCACATCTGAGATCTTGATCGACAAGATTTTCTGTCTCTGGCCTATACTTCAACCGTCTGATATGTTCATTGGTCGTTTCTCCCATCGGAAATCAATAACACAGAAAATTGACCAGGTCTCACTATTTGCCAAGGGATAGATTAGCAAAAAGATCGTAGTTTAATTTAAAAAAAATGGAATAATAAGAAGGGCGATTGTTACAAAAGTACGTCTTGAGGGAAGTACCGACTTCAGAATTAAAAATTGATATTTTCGATAGAGTTAAGAATCCACAAATGCCTCTATCTATCGGAATAAAAAAGATCCTCCGCGCCTTGCATCTCCTGGATATCATTTTATTGTCGTGTCGAAACGAATTTTTAAATATAGTTAGGGTATTTATATTTATCTCCTTTATTGTTGAAGCACTTATTTTTTGAAAATCTATGATCACTTAAAATATTTATTTATGATTTTCAACGTATTATTTTATTACATTTCTTCACCTGAAGAAGTTACAGTGTAGCAAAACAATTGTAGTAAATTAAAATAAATAGTTGAAAATCATAAATACTTTACTATTATTATAAAATTAAGTGATTTATATTTCCGTAAGTAATTATGCAAATGTTAAAATATTTTATTACGATTTTTAAAGCGTTCTTTCAGTTAAAAAAAAAATCGAGTATATTAGAATATTCATTTCTTTATCAAGTTTTTATATATCTCTTAGAAGATTCTTGAATCAATTTTACCAAGGTTTTCCCTAATTTTTTATTTTATCAGATGTCTTCTAATTTTTAAATCAGATTTCAAGAATTTTCTTTGCTTTAATTGTTTCTACGATAGAAGTTTCTAAAATTTGTTTGTTTATTTTATCAGACTTCCCAGCAATCTATCATCAAACTGGCAAAATTCTCTGTCAGTATTTTAGAATTATTTTATCAAATTTTTAGATTTTTAGAGCGTTCTTCCAGATTAATAAAAATTCTTTGAGTATTTAAGAATTTTCTAGTCATTTTTTTTATCAAGCTTTTATATATTTCTTAGAGGATTCTAGAATCTTTATTTCCATTTTACCAAGATTTTCCTAATTCCTTATTTTTTATTTTATCAGAGGTTTTCTAATTTTTAAATCAAATTTCAAGAATTTACTTTTCTTTAATTGTTTCTACGATAGAAGTTTCTACAATTTGATTTCTTTATTTTATCAGACTTTCCAGAAATCTAATGTTGAATTCAATTCAAACTTGGAAAATTCTCTTTTAGTGTTTTAGAATTATGGGTTAAGTAAGTTAGTAGCCTTAATGGCTAAACTTCGCCCATTTTTTTTAGCAAATAAAGACGTTTATTATTATTATTGTATCAATTTTTTTTATCGCTTCCTAATTACTAAAAAAAAATTGGGCAATTTCTAGATTTGTTAAAATTACTTTAAAGCTTCTAAAACTTACCAAAAATGATTTTTTTTTAAATTTTGAGATTTATCTATAATTTTATGCTTTATTTTATTTGGCTTTTCTTAAATTATTGTTCAAAATTGCAATTTTTCGAAGAAATTTTTACCAAACTGGAAATTACCAAAGAAAATTTTCTGTAAATTGGATTTTCAGTTAATAAATATAATTAATATTAAAATTTTAGTAATTTGGAAGCGAAATAAAAACAATTCTGAAAAAACAGAGTAAAAAATCATAAAATTTTTAAACAAAAATTATTACATTTTGAAAGGATACATTTTATTCCCAGTCATGTCAAAACACGGATTATTAGCCAACGAGATGCTGTTGAGGTTAGTTTAAAAGCCTAAAGATTGAAAATCTCATTCAGATCCACAATGTTGCAAATTTCTAGATTTCTCGAAAATATTGAAATATTTATAAGTTTTTGGAAAATGTAAAATCCTTAAAGAAATTTCTACTAATCCGAAAAAAAAAATTGCCGAAGAATCTGAGAATCTTTCAAGAAAGTTCTCGCAATTTCAAGACAAGTTCTAACCAATGTATAAAATGTTGATATCTTTGAATTTAAATCAACAAATATTTTAAGAATATCCGAAAATTTAATGGAAAATTTCAATAAAATCAAACAGAAAATGGTGGATGATTTTTTAAGTAATAAAAGTAATTAAAAAGGTTTTAGAAATTTAGAAGGAAATAATTGAAATTTCTAAAATTCAGGAGGAAAAGAATTATAGAAAATTATTATATAATAATATATAATAAAAATAATCAAAATATTATTGTTTTAAGTTTTAACTATATAACATTTACTGAAAATTATAATCCTATCGACTGCACCAATTAACGTTAGCTCTTTGAACTAATTAGGTTTTTTAAAGAGTACTTTTATTACAGCCCTCTATAATATTGTGATGTTACGTTGTCGACTAGATGAGTTACATAAAAAAAAAAACAGGAAAAAGGTTTACCAGAATTTGTTTAATAATTAGTACAAATAGATTTTATTTCTTTAATCAAATTATTTATACATAAACACAAGTAAGATTTAGACAATGGTGCCTTTTGTCTGTAATTAGTTATCAGAATTATGTAAGAATTATCTTCTATTTTCTTTACATTTGCGTTTGATTTATGTTGATTAAAATTTGAGTTTAGTAAATTATGTAAATATAATTTTGAGCTTGAAGTTTTATAAACATAATTTTCCTTAAAATTCTAATCCTATCGACTGCGCCAATTAATGTTTGCGGTGAGCAGGTAAGTAACTTACGTCGAAAATGGCGTAAGCAATACCAGGCGCAGGTATTTCGGAAGTAATTACTTCAAATAGTTTATAAGCAGTGTTTTCTGTCTGTCTTTTTGCTTGTCCCAATTATTATATAAGTTCTGTGTATTATGTGTAGTATTCTGTTATTGGTTATTATTTGTAAGTTTAGTTTACAGAGACATATCTGTTAATATCAGATTTTGTTTTTTTTTGTGTGATATGCGTTTATTTAATAAATTCGATTGTGTGTGAAAAATGCCGGAAGGGATATCATCGATCGTGTTTCAATGTACACACAATGCTAAATTGTGGTGTCGACAATCGTAAGTAATCATACAGCACAAGAGAGGTTAACAATCAGAAGGTAATTTTAATTTAAGTACAATGCTAGAACTCCAATATTTGAGAAAAATAATAAATCACAAGGATGAAATAATTGATGACTTGAGAGACAAAATTAATATTATGCACAAAACTATCTATTTGCTGGAAGATAAGTGTAAGAAAGATAATCTCCATTGGCATTCCCAAAACAAAATCACATCAAATTTAATTGCAGTTACAGATAGTTGTAATAATATGCAGAAATCTAACATTTCACTGAAAAATTGATGTGTGAAACAGCTCAAATACAAATCAACCAACTACTGAGAAATATTCTAACCTCACAATCTTACAAAATAATAAGTTCGATGATAAAGTGATTAATTTAAACAAAAGTATACTGGTGCAATTTTTGAAAAATGGGAATGTGTGAATTACCGAAAAAAGAAAACAGCAAACTGTTTTTGTCACAGCCAAAAGTAGCACGATTAAAGGTGTGCAAATATCTTCATACGTGTGGATTTGATGACGTAACGAGTGATACTTTAAAATCAAGACATCAAGAATAGTACTCTTCTTTTAAAGTAGGCGTTGCATCAAACCGCTTTGAAGATCTAAAGAAAATCTCTCTACTAGCCATACTCTCGAAAATAATTGAAATGATAATGACAGGGCAATTATTATGAAACCAATGCACTTTTTGGCATAAGTCAGTTTGATTTCAGATCTGGAATGTCAACAACGGATGCTGAAATTGCTCTCTGTAAATAGATACTGGATACTTTTGAAAATAAAGGAAGTATCTTTTGTGTCATTTATCGTCTTGAGCAAATCGTTTGACTGTGTCTCACATGGTTTGCTGAGAAATAAGCTTAATATAGGCAAATTAAGTATTTTTTACCTCAAGGATCTATCTTAGGGCCTTTGCTATTTTTAATTTACATAAACGATCTCCCAAATCAAAAAAATATAAATAATGCCATTATCTTCAAAACAATTACAAAACCAATCCTGATGGAAATCCCGGAAAAATTAAAATAATTAACGAAATTACTTTAAATAAATTTGTTTATCACTTTCATCCTCAAATTTCTCAAATTTTGCGATATAAACATTTTGAAAATTTTAATTCAGCACTCGTAGCCGCAATTTCAGAAGAAAAAGCACTTAATTTACATAGAAAAATACTTTTTGTAATAATTGTAAAAGAAATAACCACGACACAAGTAATTGTAGATTTTTAAATAAGAATCCAAGTAACTTTCAAAACACAACTAATTCTAATAACTTTGCATCATCATCAAATAATAGAAATTTAACTGTTCTTGGAAATAATGCACTAATTAATCAACAAAATCAAAAATTTTCATTTAATCGAAGAATGTAGGAAAAGACAATTTAATAATTCACAAAAATCGCAAAATTCAAATCAAAATAATCAAAACTTCCCACAGTTTTACGTGAACACCACACCTCGGGACGAAATTCAAATACTTTCGGTGTTCCAAAATTAACAATTCTAACTTTTAACGCTCTTCAATTTGTTGAACTTTCTTCCGTTCATTCAATTTCAGAATCAAAAATATTCAGATTTTTAATAGATTCAGGTGCTATGTCTTTAATTAAGGCTCGCAAATTAACCCATACAACAAAATTTGATTCAAAAGATAAAAGTCAACTGTATGGATTAGGCACATCTGATATAATCAAAATTGTAGGTAGCACAATTGTTTCACTGTCATATAACGATCGTACCTTTAATTGTAAGTTCTCTATTCTTAATCAAGCAATAAACATCCCTTACGATTGTTTGATAGGAAACGATCTATTTGAGAAATATCAAGCTACGATTGATTATCGATTAAATGAATAAACTCTATTCAAACATAAGAATTAAAATTTTCTCTGATTCTTGTAAACAATCAAATATTTCTAATTCAAATATTAATTTAAAAGCTAGATGTGAAACTGTAGAAATTCCAATTCTAAATCCTGAAGTAAAAGATAATACCTTCTTTTAATAAATAAATTCCTTTTCAAATCAAGAAATTAAAAAAGGAATTTATTTGTCCAAATCTATTGTTAAAGTAAGAAAAACTGCAATATGCACAATTTTAAATACGCAATTCTTAAATCAAATTCTATCACTATTAAACCTTTGCCTAAATTAGAAGAAATATTTATTGTACATTCTTACAATAGTAATAATAATACAAATAATAATAATCTCTCACGACAAGATATTTTGCATGAAAGTTTAAGACTAGATCATTTTAATGAAACGATAAACGTTCAATCATAAATATGTGTAACAAATATAATTATATTTTCCATTTACAAAATGATAAATTAACTTGTGCAAATAGTATCAGCATCAGATTAAAACGAATGATCCGACTCCAATTTATTCAAAAATGTACTGATATCTAGAAATTCATAAAAAAGAAGTAAACACTCAAATGGAGAAAATATTATCAGTCCATCATCTTTACCGTGGTCAAGTCCGCTTTGGGTAGTTCCTAAGAAATTGTTATAGATTATCGTAAGCTAAATGCTAAATCAATAGTTGATAAATTTCCTTTACCTAACATTGACGAAATCATATATCAACTAAGTCATTCTAAATATTTTTCGACGCTTGATTTAGCATCAGGTTTTCATCAAATTCCCGTACATCCGTCAGATAGAGAAAAAAAACGCGTTTAGTACTCCACTAGGACATTACGAGTTTAATTGTATGCCATTCAGGTTGAAAAGTGTACCCGCAACTTTTCAATGATGATGAGTAAAAATTTAATCCAACAAGTAAAATTTATTTTTTTATTACAGCCAATGATATTAATTAATTTAATCTATTTATTAAATAACTCATTTTAACTACCACAGTATACTTAAAGTATAAAATAAAGTAATATTTTACTTTAATTTTAAATGTATTATTAAATCTATAGTATTTTTAAAATAAATAATTCATATTGTAATTCTAAAAATAAACCTGAAATATAATAAGTATCGATCTACTTACATACACAAATTCGTAAAATATGAGACCTCTTGTTACAATATTATTATAACTCAAGCCAGCTGTACATAATGATGATGCTTGTTTTCTGTATTATGTGAGCGCCACTTACGCCATGCATGCGAATTATCCCACAATGTAATTTAATACCACCTTAGGGCACTGTAAGTAACGTATTAGTTTTGTATCAATTTATTTACATATTAGTTAAACCTAAATTACAAATTATAGTACCGCACAAAGTAATCGTTCGCTATCAGCATTATATTAGTTCAGTAATTGAAAAAGGAAGAGACAACTATATTCGCCACGGGTCTGAGAAATGAATTCGGGATAGTTTCGATTCATAAGCAGGCGAGGAAGTCAGTAATTCCCTGCTCAAGATTTCCTCCATGGCTACGACGTTGTCGATTGGGACCTATAAAATGTAGGGCAAAGTGAGAAGTATATTAAATATTTTAGGTAAATCGAGTACTTACGCTGTGTCCAGCTCGAAGGATCGTGTAGAATACCAAATTATCTACTTTTTTTACATATCCCTCGTTGATCATATTGATTTCGAGGGCCTCCTGCGTTGCATTATGCCATCGTTCTCGGCCCTCCCAATTTAAATTATCCAACCAATTTACCGTGCCTGAACATAACAAAAGAAAAATTCGCACTAATTTAATCGGAGTAATAACTCATGTAATCCCAATTCCTTTTCCACCCTCTCCGTTTTCTTTCAATCGCTAAATATTTTATTCTTGATGTGTAACGGCGGTATTTTTCATCCCCTGCGCTATTGTTACGACCCTAATTGGTCATTATATTACGGAAAAGCGCACACGACTCATTACCGACCGCAAAACATAAAAGTGTACATTTACCATATTTCCTCATTTAGATCTAGGAAAATGTCAAGGTTTAAGAAAATACACACGATTTCTTACAAGTAGTGGCAGCAAATAAAGAAAAATATATATAAATTTCATGGAAAAATATTATTACATTGTTTAATATTAAAACTATAAAAAATATTATTTCGTCTAAACGTTTTATTATTTGTATAAAAAGTATTATTTCGTCTAAATGTTTTATTGTTTGTTCCGATTACACTCCCGGGCTCTATTCAATATTTGCGAGGTGTAGCTTTAGCTGTAGAGGACATAAATAGAATTGACTAATTGTTTCAGTATCCCTTGCTACTAATGGGAAAACCGAGATCAAAATAAGTTTGCAATACATTACATCCAATGTTAATTAATTAAATAGTCGAACAAACCTTGTCTACATGGTTTGGGTCTAATGTAGTCCTATAAACAGTACGATTGTTTCACTCGTAGTAATTAAAGACCAATCTATATAAATTTACAAGTTCGTGGGGAACCCTATTAAAAAATTAATTAGGTTAAATATATCATTAAGCTTCGTGTTTGTGTTAATATTATTATTAATAATTTAATACGTAATTGTGTAAATTAAAAAATAACATTCAAATATTGAATTGGTCATGCTTTTACTTGGTGAAATTCCATTATTTAGGTGATTGGGTTTTGATAAATTACATAATTTAATATCGATGTACTGAGACAATTATTTCACCACACAGTATTATCATCTGCCTGATGAAGCCACTGTATGGTGAAAGAATTGTCGCAATGCATCGATATTAAAGTGTGTAAATTCTTAAAATTCAAACAATTAAATAGAAATTTGACGTTTTTCTTATTTTTGCTTTTTAAGTTAAATAATGAATATTTGTTTTAAACCTAATTTTTAAATAAAACTGTTGCCCTCTGCGTTAAATACGTTTCTGCTTAAAAAATTAAGTCACGGAACGAAAGAATTAACCTTGAAATTTGTGAGCGGCTTTAGGAAATTGAATTAATTTAATTGGAATATATTTCTTTTATTTCGTTCACGTTTGATAGTAATGGATATAAAGACATAGGAGCCAGTTCGAATACCAGAACGGGAAAATAAAAGTTCTATGGTCGTGTCTTAATAATATTAAACGTATTCGAATAGTATTGATCGGTATTTTAAAAATGTGACTGTAAAAAAATATGATCTAGAAATAATTTGCTCATTTAAGGTAGTAAAATTAAATAAAAAATGTACACGGAATCTTCAACTTCTATTAAATAGCATGAATACTGGATCCAACTAAACAACGTTTTAAAATCACACTATTTATTTATCTTTATTTTTTATTTTTCTATTTCTTCCAAAATTGAAGCTTACATTATATCATAAAAGAAGATCTATAACGTTTTGGCATAGTTCAATAAACAGTGACTAATGAAGGTGTAAACTGTTCTTTTTAAATAAAATTTTAAAGCAAATAAAAAATATAATACAGAAAATTAAAACAACTATATAGAAAATAATCTAGCAAGTCTGTTGGATAAGTTATGTAAAGACAAACTTGTTGATAAAAGGGTTTTCTCTTGGTAATATCTGCAACTATTTTCAAAACGTCGTAAACGTTTAGATTTACGCATATGCAGGACTCTTTTTCTGGACCGGTTATATTATATTATAATATAATCTATTTTGGTGGTGTTTTCGTTGTTCGTTTACTGTCCGATTCTTCTTGATAAAAGTTTTTAGTATTGAAATATTAATGAGAAACACCTTGTAAACGTATAAAGTAAGGTATTTATTGCTTCATTTTATTAATGTATTATCTGTACTATTTCAGTTTACTGGTGTGAATATAAACTATTATTATTTTTCTTCTTAAACAGAATTAGAAGAATGTTATAATTGCCATATTATTACAAGAGATATTTTAAATTTCATATAATCGTTTCGTTTCGTATAATCGAAAATATGTCAGTAATTTTAAGTTATATCTAATTTTGATGTCTTATGAAATATGTATTAGTTTTGTATGTCTGAAAAGAAAAGTGAATTCAGTAGATGAAATTATTCTATAATTACAAAATCAATAAATTTAGGTTTTTGTTTGAAGGGTACGTAAATTTTAAAAGTATATTTTTGCTTGTGGTAAATTTTTTTGTATATAATAAAATATGTGTTTTGAATTTGTTTAAACATCTCTAGCGTACAAAAATATTAAAGGTACGCATTTTTTTTTTTGTAAAAAAAAGTGCAAAAATGTTTATTGTAATGATTTTGCGTTGAATAACATTTCTGGTGGAGGTGCCGGGCACAATAGTGTAAATTACGTTATTACTATTATTAGAGTTAATTTAAGTACTATAGTGAATTGTTTACGTTCAAACATGCAACCGTTATAAATTTTCAAAGTTGTTAGTTCAAAGTAAAAACTGCGAAGTCAACTGCAAATAAAAACATTATGGAACAAAACAAGTGTTACTCTTCACCTAATATTAATATCTGTTTTCATCAAGTGTATAGCGCAACTAGCATGAATTTTATTAACATTAAGGTCAATTGGAGTATTGCAATGAATAAATAGAGCATAAATCTTTATTTTTGGAGAGGAAAATGGTCGTATTCATCTTTTGAGTTTTAAGAGTTATATGTCATCCTGAAATTAGGCATTACAATATGTTCTACTAATTTAGTCCTATTCTATTTGTTTCATACTTTCTATCTTCTGTTCATTATTTAGATGAATAATTAGGTAGATTTATTACTAATGACTTTTCTTATTATATTTAATAATTTTCTATTATATATTTTATCAAATTTCTCGTGCTTTTTTTGTCATAAATAATTTGTTTTTATATGTATTTTTTAAGAAAAGAAGTAAAAGAACTAAATAAATAAATAAAATCTATGTCCAAATAAGATTTCGTTGAATTTAATAATTATTTTTTGTTTTGTTAGTATGGATGCGAAGTCATATTCAAGAAATTATATAGGAAGAATACTTGGTTGTAAAAATATTAATATAGTAACGAAGTCAATACGCTATAAAAGGCCAAATATAAAAGAGCTTTGTTTAAGTCTTGAATATATATATAGAAAATAGAAAAACAGGAATATTACGAATACATGTGCTAAGCAAACTGGTATAATGAAAATTTCCACAATTTTTTGTATCCACTAATAAGTGGTTCTAATAAAATATGAAAATAACTTGATTTGAATAAGAGGTACCGTACGGATAAAAATATTGACTTCAGGAGAAAAATTCAACGGTTAGACTATATGTTGTTTTGAAATTAGATTGCCAAAATATGTAGAAAATTTGTCAAAGCTTTTTTTTACATTAAAATTATTAAGGATATTTTTGTTACAAAAGAAACAATATCTAGAAATACTGCTTATTATTGTCGAACTATAAAGAAAAAAATGAGTATAACAATTAGATTTTTTGTCAAAAATAATAGAACTACAAATTACGATGAGTTGTTTAAGATAAAATACTAGTTAAGAAGTAATAATACAAACGATTTCACTACTTAAAGGTATCAGTAAATGTAACGACATTTTTTTTGATTTTTTTAAATGAAAAAAGACAAATTTCAGGTTTGAAATTATTTTTTTTTCAATTAGCCTGTAAAAATACTAATAATTCAAATTTGTTTGTATATTATATTTTCTAATGTTTTTCTTATTTAGAAAAAAACTGTAAGAGCTTGAATTAAATGTTTATTCCCTTGAAACAAATTTTATAGAAGGGTTTTTAACTCAATGTGTTAATAATAAAACCTAAGGGTTAAATTTCTAGTTAGAAATTTGAGCAGTTGCAAGATGGTTGGAAATATTTTGTTGATTCATTAATCTTTTAATTTTTAAACTGTTGAATTTTTGAAATGTTTCAATTGTTTGATTTATTGATTTAATAATTCACTGATTTCTTAATTTATTAAAACCATTGAATTTTGTGTTTTTAAAATTTTGAAACTTCAAAATTATTAATTTTTGATGAATAACTGATTCATTTATTTATTAATTTATTGATTCCATGATTTATAGATTCATTGATTTATTGATTAATTGACTAAATGATTCATTAATTCATTTATTCCTTGACACATTGATTCATTAATTCAGTGATTTATTGGTTCATTGGCTTATGAATTACTGATTCACTGGTTCGTAGATTTATTTATTCATTGAGTTATTAATTAATTGAATTATTGATTAATTCACTCATGAAGTTGATGACAATTACGATACATATGACAGATAGCAGATGTAATGTAATTTTTGATTGTTTTGATTTATCGATTAATTCACTAATTTATTGATTAATTGATTCATTTATTCAATGGCACATTGATTCATTGGTTCAGTGATTAATTGATTAATTGATTCATTGATTCATTAATTTATTAGCACATTGATTCACTGGTTAATTGATTCATTGATTCATTAATTCAATGATTCAGTGATTTATTGATGCATTGGTTCATAGATTTATTTATTCATTGAGTTATAAATTAATTGAATTATTGATTAATTCACTCATGAACTTGATGAACGTTACGATAGATAAATATGACAGAAGGCAGATGTAACAGGTACAGAATTATACTATCGATTTATTCACATATTAATTCATTCAGTTTTTGAATTTATAAAGAATTGTATGCTTGAAATTTTGTATTTTTAAAATTTTGAAATTTTTAACCATTGATTTTTGGAATTTTTGATTGTTTTGATTTAGAGATTAATTGACTTAATAATTCAATCATTTATTTATTTAGTAATTCATTGACGCATTGATTCATTTATTCTTGATTCATTGATTCATTGATTCATTTATTCATTAGAATATTCATTCATTGGTTCATTGATACATTGAATTATTGATTAAGGAATTCATTGATTTATTGATTCATTTATTCAATGGCACATTGATTAATTTGCGCATGAAGTTGATGACTGTTACGATAGATAACAGATGTAACATATATGACAGATAACAGGTGCAACACGTAAAAAATATATGACCTGTCAAATCTGATATTCATTATAGATTTAACTTATTGGGCGGTGGTTAATAAATATAACAGGCGATAATAATATATGACAGATGTGACAGATATGACAGATATGACAGATGTGAGACAGACACAACTGATGATAAAAATAATTTGATAGGTGGATAAAAGATGCGAGCGATGTCAGATTTAAAAAGGGAATATGACAAGTGACATTTATTACATGTTAAAGACATGCATTATAAATACGTCAGATAATTGATGACACATGCTCTGAATGTGACAGATGGCAGAAATAGCGTGTGACATAATAAATGTAAAGGTGGCAGATAGACAATACATAACAGATTAGATGAATGTTAAAGAATATAACAGATGATAAATGTAATAAATATAATTAATACGACAGGTGACAGATACAATAGATTTAACCAATAACAGAGATTACAAGAGATAGATGTCAGATAAAACATGACATATAAGGAGATAGATGTGGCAAATAAAAGTCCTGATATAATTTAATTAAATTTAAATGCATATTCAATTTGCAAGCAATTTCTTCTTAAATTTTAATTTTTTCCATTTCCTTTCTAGTTTTCCAGAAGTTTCTTGCACTTGAATTAAATATGCAAAAAGAAGCATCGTTTTTATTTTTATTATTTATTCGAAATTATCTTACTTTCTAAGAAACGTCCCTTCTAATTTACTAGAATTTTCTTCAAGAATTTTAAAATTTACTATTTTTCTTTCATGATTTTATATTTTTTATCTTATCGCATTTTTTTAGGAAATGCTTTCACAACTTTCGAGAATTTACTTAAAGCTTCAAAGCATTTTTTCCATATTTTTTATCCTTTTAGAATTTTCCTAAACTTCCTCTTCTTGATTTCTGAAATTTTCTTCTAAAGATCTAGAATTTTTCAATTAATTCTCTTCTAAAACTCTATTTCTAGTTTTCTTTAACAATTTCCCTTTCAGTTTTAAAGAACGTTTCAAAACTTTTCCTTACAGATTTCTAGATGTTTTTTGATGGATCCAGAATTTTCCAAATACTACTTTTATATACTTCTAATCATCTTCAAGCATTTTTCTTAATCTAATTAAAATTATTCAACATGATATATAAAGGGTAGTGGATGCCGGATACGACTAATTGCATATGTGACAAATATTAAAAATGACAGATATGATAGATGATGTATATCAAAAATGACAGGTGACAAGTGAATATTGACCAACATTACAGATAACAGTTCTACTAGATATCGCAGGTAATGGATGCGGGATGTAATAGATTTGACAATTAACATATATGACAGGTAATGGTTAACAAATATAAATAATATGACAGATGATAAATTGTTAGGTTAAACACATGATATTTGATAGATAGGACAGGTAGTAGATAAGAGAGACAATAGATGTCAGGTGTAACAAATTTGACCGATAACAGATATTATATGTGGTAAAATAAATATGTATGATGACTGATGACTAAGGGTTGATGAATATGACAGATGTAATAAATCAAACTGATATAACAGGCATCGAAAACAGTATCTCATATATTTGAAATGTTTAAATATGACAGACGGTTAATGAAAGATGTAACAGATAACAAATGAAAGAAATATCACTGGTATTTCTTTTATTTGTCATGTCTTCACATAATACTCGAGGATGGACAACAGATATAACTGTTGGGCATTTTTTATAAATGTGGAAAATGACAGATATGAAATATGTCAAAAATTATTAAAACCAAAGAGATGGTTTCCACTTACGACAATGAAAGAAAATAAAACTGAATGTATATTTTTAATTATAGACAAGTAAATATTAGAGGAATTATTCATCAAATTCAGTGGCTTTTATTTTCAATAATCGAAAATTTAATTCTAAGTTTAAGATACTTTTGATATTTTTTTCTCAGTTTTATATTTGTTTGCAGAACTGATTTTGAAACTGCTTTTTTAGAAATTCTGTTATTTTGGCAATATAATAGAATCGAAATAATTTTATTCTACATTTTCAAAATTCTAATATACATTTGGACCAAATTCTAAAAATGTTATTTTAACTTTCAAAACATTACTCTTAATATTTGCTAATATAACCTATATGATTGTAATTTATTAATGCAAAGAGTGTTTCAAAAAAGTAAAACCTGAAATATTTAATACAGGAAAATATCTTAAATGAAGATTTATTACTAAAAATTTCAAATTGGTTTTAGTTGTAGTACAATTTATACGTCAAAGTAGTCTTACAAAAATTATTATAATAGAATATATCACTTGTTTGAATGATTTATAATTTAACATACTCAGATAAAATAATTAATTAAAAACCTTTTAAAGGACTAAGATGTTTAGTAAAAGGATTAATTAAGCACTTAGTTATGTTTAAAATAGTGAAACATAACCAATTGCTTAATTAAATCTTTTATTAACATAAAAATGTTTCACCACGTGTTAAGTGAGAAGTTGATAATTCGTATAAGATGTTTAGTATACTATATGTACGCGTATGTTTACTTTTTTATTAATATGATTAAAAAAATTCATCACTGCTCCAGTAATTGGTAAATTCAGTATACGTAGTAGTTTTATATATTATTTGCTTTATGTTAATGACTGGTGAAAAGGAATTGGTGATTTACTCTGCGATTTTACGAAATCGACACATTTTTATTTATAAGTAAAATCATTCTTTAAATTTTACAATGAAAATTAAATGTCGTGAAGTAATATTAGTAATACACTACAGCATTTTTATGAGATTTATTTGTATGGAAAGAAACTTGCCACTTACCAGGTGTATTCACAATAAAATCGAAGACACCATTATAGACGATGACTTTAATATCGGTATTGTTGAGTATTTCCTCGACTGGAACAGACAGAGAGGGCAAAGAAGTAAAAACACCACCATCAGCATATTAAGCAGATATTATACTTGTGCTAGTAACTGGCCTGATGAGGTCGCCATGCAGCGAATTATAAATGTCGTCGTTTATAAAGGACCATTCGACTTCCTTGGAGATGTTTAATGCGTCTTTTATTACCCCGTTCATAAATTCATTACACGAGTCCTGATAAGTCAGAAATTCTGAAAAATAGAATCGCACAAAACAATTTTCAATTCGGGCTTTTATTATGGAAATGCGGCGTTCCAGGGGCCGAAAACCCCAACAATAACATATATAATTAGGAGGCCAGATTTATTTCGTTTTTGGGCGAAATTTAGAAACACTTAGTTTGCATACAAATTAACCGCGCCCTTTTATATAACTTTCCGCCGAAATGAAAGCTTTATATTATATATTGCATTCGAAATAAAATTCGAATTAATTTTATTAAATTATACGTTTCCCATCCTCAATAAATACAACAAAACATTTCAATTTGTATAACAGTTATACTACCCTATCTAGTTTATTCATAATTTGGGCTGCATAATTGGTAAGGGACCAGTTAAATTGAACCTCTAATAATTTATCCACGTTTCATACTTTACATAAAGAATTACTAAATTATCATTTTATGTTGGTGTAAGAAATGATTTCGGACGAAAAAGTTAAGTAGAATGATCCATCAAGTTTGTATTATATTTCGGTATTATGATGAAAAATATGTTTATAAATAAAAATCACCTTACTTGGCATTGAAGTGGTATTCGATTTTAACATGATGTTGTAGATGTCGATTCCCTGCGTCGCTTCTATAACGGAATCGGTGATTTTTGCCTCAATTTCCGACGCTTCCTCAAAATTCTTCTTCTGAATAGCGACCTTAATCAGCTTGGCCAATTCATCGATTGCTTTGTAGCCATGTCTGTCCGTTAAGCCCTGCAATTAATTATAGGCGAAATCTCATTACAAAAGAGGCGTGCATTACGGAGATTTCTATAAAACTTACAAGATTTAACGCGAACGGAGCATAATTCATAATGTAATCAATCGGTGATATATACGAGTCTCCGAGACCTATTCCTTGTAAATTAGCGCGTAGATTTCCTTTTTGCGTCTCCTGAAAACGAATAAATCAGATACGTTTGCCCCTTATCAAAAATTTATTAAACACCTGAGACTGCGCTTTTAATTAAATAATTTGAGTAATTTACATTAAGCCGTGAGTTACGTTTTCCAATTACAGGGAAAAAAAAAGAGTTCAATTTGATCATATCACCAAAGCTGAATTCAATCAGGCGTAATTGATTTAATCGTAAGGCTGCCTGTGCGTGATTGCGGCCCCCCGACGGGACAAGTGTTCGATCCTTTTCGGTTCCTAAAACTGAGAACCGCTAACCCCACAGTTGCGTAATCTTCTTACTGTCGCCAACACATGATTTACTTACGTATTACTTATGGTATTCCAGCTGAAGATTGTACGAGTTATATATTAAATATAAAATTAAATAGAGAGTTGCTTAATGGAATTTTGTAATGTATGTGATAAATCAAACTTTGGGTAATATTTAGCATTAAGCATATATTCTTTACTACGAAGAATTTTGGGGTTATGAAATAGTCATTATGTAGTAAAATATATGTAGCATGATTTTTCTATCATTACTTGATGAGACATAAAATAACGATTATTATTATTTCTTTATTTATACTTATAACCCTTTCTGTTAAATATACTTCTACTTCAGTCGAATTCCCTAACTCATCATGCAGGCATTTGAATGTATTTGAAATTCGACTTAGACAACAGTTTGATCTAAAATGAACTCACTCAATATAATAATTCTTAAAGATGAAATAGAAGAAACGGTATGAATCAAACTGTTTGTTTAATAAAGCCTCTTATTGATATTTATTTAATTTCATTTTGATATCTTTGTGACTACATTTACTATATTTTTATTACTACTGAATATCGCACCTTATTTAATCGTAACACATTTCAGTGGATAATATTACTTTTCTATTTCTGAAAATGCTGTGTAAACAACCGCTCAATTTCCTTTATGAGCGTATCACTTCTATTAAACCCACCACGCTTGAAATGCCATGTCTATATTCATCCACACCTTTATAGTTTGGTCAAGACAGTTAAACAGCGCTATAGAACAACAGCTGTAATTCGTTGGCGCTTTAACGTCGGTAAATATCACGCTTTTGCCGAGAGTACATCGTACATATTATGCCAACACGAGGAATAACAACTCCGGCACTAAAATTACTACCCCCGCCGGCTACATTGTATTACCAATGATTTCCTTTTTAAATAGTAGGGGATTTTATAGCATTATTTTGGTATCTGTATTCTACGATTAGATGATATCAAAAGCTGGGAAAAGTTTAAAACATAAATTTAAATGTACTATTTCAAGATTTAATTGTAATATATATGTGAATACTTCAGTCATTAAATTTTAAATGACAGTTAACGTTCAAAGAGATTTACTTTTTGTATCTGCGTAAAAATTACCGTTAGAGTAATTAAATACTTAAGTACGTAAATATGAAATTATCTCAGTAGAAGCCTTTAATTACGCTTTAAGTTAATATAGAGTAAATTCTTGACAATTTTAATTATTGATAAAAGTTATTTATGCGTAAAATGTCATTAGTTAATGTTCGGCGTTCTGGGGTTCGACGCCGGGTCTCTAGAGGTGAGAAATTAGTGAACTTACTTTGTGAATTTGTAAGGCAAATTCAACGGCCATCTTACCGCCGTACGACTCTCCGAAGATGTAGAGCGGTATCGATTTGAAATCTTCGAACTTCTCGAGGAAGATCTTTAAAAAATTAACGAGGTCCGCGCCGATCTCCTTATTATTTTCAACGAGACGCGTGCCGTTATTGGATAAATAGCTGAAACCCACGCCGACAGGATTATCAACAAACACCACGTTGAAGTCCTTGACCCAAGTGTGTTCCCGATTCTCCATATCCATTGTCACAGGACCTATTTCCAGGAAATTACCATATCCACTAGAAGGCATGCCGGGACCGCCTAAAAATTAATCAGGACTCGTGCGTTTTACATAGGAATTACGGTTCGCCAAATTGCGAGATCAATATTTCACCAGAAATAAGATTTCGGGGCCATGCTTGATCATACTTGCCTTGTAACCAGATTATTAAGGGGCGATTCGTGTAGTGGGAGACGTTGGAAGTCGTGTAGTAAAGCCACCAGAACATGTGTGCGTTCGGCCTGACCGTGACGTAGCCCCAGTCCTGCTCCCCTGGACCGACCCCCTGTCTACCTGAAAGATAACATTCTTATTCTCCTAATCTTTCTCCGAAGATTTCGCCGGATAAATCAAAGTCAGCCTACACCTACATAGAAACTTGCAGATAAAACAATAAAGAATGGGATTCGAATTGGACCCTGGGGAGATAAATTTGCCCACAATTACTTACTTACTTTTCATAATTTATTGCCTTTGAACTACTTACTAACAAGTTACTTAAAATATTCTCTCACCCTTTATAGATAAAAATTTAATTAAAACAAATAAAAGTAGCTAAGATTTTTAAGTAGATGTTATTAATTAATAAAGTTTTTCTATTAAAGAATAAAAATAATTTCATTATAATGATATATTAGTGCATTAATTAAAATTAGATGAAATTGGAATCACGTTTTACGCTTCTGTGCTACATTACGTGTGCCAATAATTAAATACATGCGCGTATTCGATCACGATTTCTCGTATCGAAGAGAGAATCATTATTGTTAAATCTACTCTAATTTGCTTTAACGATATATAAATTAAACTTATATATCATTGTGGTATAAATATTACTGTGTAGACTAAATCAGGCTTTTTATAGTGCGATCTGATAATCATATCTGACAGTAATGTCACTAGTTTAATATCTGAAAATACTAATTTTAATATTTTAACACCCGAAATTTTGCATAATCTTCCTACAAACTGTACATTTAAAATCTAAATCGCATTGAAAAATGAGCCTTTTTTTATATCCACTTGTACTGCTTTTGGTAATACTTTTTTGTGCTGTAACTGTTGCAAATCTTAATTGTAAAGATCCCAGAGATTATTCAATTGAGGTAAGTGATATACAAAATCAGGTTTTTATAGTAGAACAAATAATAAATATATTTTGGTGTTAGTTTTTTTTTTCTGTCAAAGTAAATTACAATGCATCTCTATCTTTTAGCACATAAGTTAAAATATGAAAATTCTTTTCTCGGCGTTTTTAAGAGCAGTATACACTTGTTTAAACTTTAAACTAATAATTTTAGCGATACGTAAATTTAAGTTCTAAAAAAATAAGATGGATTTTCAATTATCAATTATTCTGAATCAGAATTACAATTATAAATGTTTCATTTTTAATTTTCATTCTTTTTTAAGGACATATAATGTATTGAAATTTTTAAAATGATTTTACTGTAAACTGGTTAGTGAAATCAAACATTTTCCCCTGAAAACACCATCTAATATGAACTAGGAATACCAATTTTCCATGATGTGAGTATCACGCGAACAAACATAGAATATCGTAAGAAATCTGACTTAAAGGTTAAGCTCTTAGTTCCACAAAAACCGCTCTCAAGAACTCACATACCAGAATAGTATAAGAGAAAATTAATTATGTGATATACCGAGTACCACAAGCAGATACAAGTGGTTGTAAAGATAAATGTATGAATCTAAAATTGATAAGAAGATTGAAATTGATTTAGAGAAGTCAATTACAACAAATGATATTCCAAGCAGTTTTGAGCTAGTTTCAGTGTCCACTCTAGTGGTAAAGCAATTTAAATATGACGTTTTTAAAGTGGATGCTCACGTGAAAATTAGCAGTATTGAAAAGACTCACAAGAAAATATTTTCTAGTTATATTATCCGTGCTTTATACAGTAGTAGGAGTGAGTCTGGAAAAAAGAACGATTCGCTAATAGCAAAAAAAAAAACAAAAAGATAAATGATGTAAGTACTAGAGAAATAAAAGATTACCATCATCAACAACTTCGTAGTAAACATAATCAAAATGTACATTGGCAAAAATGGTTCGTATTGAATCAAAACTGTTTGTATGACTTTAAAAGCAAGGAATCTTCTAAAACTAAGTGCTAAATTTATTTATATTATACTGCTACTGTAGCAACTGAGGTTAAGTGCGGATCATACGTCTAAAAAAAGTCTACCACGCTGTTACAGTGTTTTATTTCTCTGCAGAAAACAAAGAAACCCTATCCTCTTGGTTAGAGATGATAACTCTAGCAACATTTATACAAATTCATCAGACCAAATCTTTTATTCAGAATTTGATAATGATGTTCATTTAGAAACTGCCAGCGAATCTTCCAAACTAGAAACATCGAGTGATGGCATAAGAAAATTTAACTCTTCACTTTCAAGAAATGAAACGAAAGTTCGGTGAGCGGTAGCACAAGTCAGGACGAGAAATTGTTCTTTAACAAATCAAACCATTAGAAAAATGTTTTACCAGTACTGAGGGCACAGTTTAGATCTAAAATCCAGACTTTAAATTTCTATTGTAAACTTTGTAGCTGAAAATACCGGCGCGGCGTTACAATCCATGCAAAATTCGAGTATATCAAACTTGAATATTGATTCATTTTCTAACTTACAGGAACATGATACGTACCCAAAACCAAAAATTTTAAATCATGCCAGTAATTTCAGTCTGTGTAACATAACTCATTCCCATTTGATCCACCACATCGATCCAAAAGGGGTGACAATTTAACAGGTTTTGTAACACTAAAGGAATTATTGTATTGTATTGTATTTAATCTTTATCTAACATGCATAAATAAATATATAATTGTACTACGTGAGAAAAAAATATATACAAATAATTTTGACTGCATATAGAAGGGCGGAGTTCACTCTTACGGATGTTCTTCCACTCAAACCCTTTGATCCTCTTCCTCACTGATCCGTTGTGAATAATGAATAAGTTCCGATTTTGATGACTTGTCGGCAATAAACCCAAGTTTGATCAGACCTGACGTTTTTTAATGGAGGAATTTCTATTAGACCTACTGGAGATACTCTTAAAAGTCAAAGTGCAAGAAAAACACATTTAAGAACTGAATCAGATGGCTCAGAACCTAAAAAATTAAGTTCCTACTTTAGAAAATGATCGTCCTCAATAAAGAGTGGAAACCATTCATTCAATATTTAACATGGCAGCTGAGTAAAAGTCCAGTCATATAGTTAAGGGAGGTATTAATAAATCAGTAGTTACTTTGTGCTATTGTCGGAAGAATATTATAACGTACAAGTTAAAGTGTATTGAGTGTGGTGCGTTTTTCCATAAGGGTTGTTACACTAAAGGTAAAAGAGATGCCCAACCAAATCATGTTTGCATGGTGGATGATAAACCAGAAGAAGAGTCACAAGGATCCATAAACAGGTATGAAATTGAGAACAAGTTCTTACGAATTACTATCACCGAAATGGAGGATAAAAATAGTACTCTAAATCATAACAATATGTTATTAATGGATAAAATACATCATCTTGAAGAGAGGCTAAATTTTCAAGGAAAAAGTCCGCAAAGACGCAAACCAGTTAAAAATTAAATACATTTAGAGGATTCAATAGAGATGGCAGAACCAATATCATTAATTTAAATTAAATAAAAATCGGAAATTCCATAGTCGAAAATAAAATCGGGACGTTTCCACAAAATCCAGAAAATAATAAAAACAAGTCTAATGAGGTACAAAAACAAACACAAGCCAAGTAAACCATGAAAAGAGAGACAACTACAAAAAAATTGCAATTAGCGAAAATAATAAATGTAATTCCGCAATTCTGCAAAACTCAAGTTAAAAGTGGTGGACATTCATTGCGAATTTAAGTAATGATGTTACATGCGAAGAAATATTGGAGTGTCTAAATGGAATCGAAAAAGGAAACTATATCTGCGAAAAATTGAATTTAAATTCGGAAACAATGAGATCCGCCTTTAAAATTGCTATACCTTTCGAGAAACTAGATGCTTTTCGGGCTTTAGATTACTGGCCGAAAATTACTTATGTTGACAAGTACTATTTTCCAAAGAAATCACTACCTTAAGAAGAATATTTTCAAGTCAAATTAAATGTTAAATACTAACTGTGAAAATCATATTAAACTAGTTCATCAAAATGTAAATGTACAATCGCTTAGACCGAAATTAAATATCAAATTGAAAATCTTATTAGGAGAATTAAATCAAGTAAAAATCATTTTCCTAAGAGAACATTGGGAGAATAAACTCAACATGAAATCGTCGTCAATAGAAAGATACAAACTTATTCATGCATTTTGTCGAAAAAAACAAAACAAGTGAGGAGCCGCAATTTACATCCGTGATTGTATCCAAGCTACTGAAATGGATAAAATTGTCAACATCTCCGTCGATTCGGTTAGAATTTGTGTATAATACCCATTTGCCTTTTTTATAGGAGGTGATATCAATATAAATACCTTAATAAATGATAAAAATTTGTCTCAAATGAAAAATTTACCAAATGTACTTTACATAAATTCAATTGAAATGAATCAGTACTTGTTTTATTTTGATTCCGTTACGGATAAGTCATGGCGCCAAAATGTTTGATTCATGTCGAACTAATTCTGAAAAAAACATGAACTACTCACGGTTTATGCTATTTATTTTCATGAATGTGTAAAATTTACTAACAAAAATAAAAGCAAATTTGAGATCACTAGTAGGAGTGAATCTAGGCATAGATCTTCTTTTTCCGATTTATAAATTAAATTTTATTTATGTGTCCCAATTTTTAATATGCTACCAACTAAAATTAAGGAATAAAAGAATTTTAGTATTTTTAAATTACGCGTAAAAGAACTAATCAAAATCGAGCCATATAGTATCAATGAGTTGAGCGTTAAATTATAAGAAAATGTAATATTGTATTATTTTATCTCTAAATCGAATTGATAATTATTTAATTAATAATTGAGGCGTTAACTTCGTGATACATTTTGGAAAATTAAACAATTAAACAGATATTAACAAAGTAAATGTTTTTGTTTAATGATGATTATTTGTTTGATTATTTGACTACTT
The DNA here is from genome assembly GCA_963969525.1 of Ontholestes murinus. Lineage (NCBI taxonomy): Eukaryota > Metazoa > Arthropoda > Insecta > Coleoptera > Staphylinidae > Ontholestes > Ontholestes murinus. Next base: position 56,836,708 of record OZ018396.1, read on the forward strand.
CAATATTTTTGGTACTTTGTAGTTCTGTTTAAGTTACTGTAATGTATCACATTTATTATAATAAGCAATATGCGTTTTTTTATTTATGTATTTATTCAACATCTAATCTCTAATAAAGAAGCTTAGATAAACAACTTTTTACCGAGAACATTAGAATTAGACATGTCCTTAAAACAGAAATCGAATTCCTCTATACCATTCTTCAATAATAAAGAACAATCGTACGAAATGAGTTATTGTTTCAAACCACTACTGATATTATTCAGTTTGCACAAAATCGTATGCTCGATGGTAGAATGTATCATGATAACGCAAAGAAAGTTAATTCAATGCCGGTTTTACAATACACCCGAATGGCTCCGCCTCCAGATGACAAGTTAAAGTTCTCTAAAGTTGCTTTTGAATTTAATTTAGATGCAAAGTCTGTGCTAAAAGTGGGAAACTGAAACAATACTTTTCAAAGCAGGATAGTCTTAGAAAATGAAGACATTTATGTTGCTCTATTTCTCTAATATGAGCCTTGATTGTTCTGGTAGTGTTTTAAAGATGCTGAGCCTAAATTGTTTTATTGGATGATTAAAGGTGGTCTTTTTCTAGATGGATTTTATAAATTTTAGGTTAATCCATCATACAATAACTTTTGTACAACTTTTCTAAACACTGAACAATTTTTAATTTCTCTAATTTGAGTCTTGATTGCTGTGGTGCTGTTTTAAAGGTGTTGAGTCTCAATTATTTTATTGGATGATTAAAGGAGGTCTATTTTTAGATGGATTTTGCAAATTTAAGGTTATTTCATTGTGCAATAATTTTTGCACAACTTTTCTAAACACTGAAAGCAATTTATAATTACTCCAATTCGAGTGTTGATTCTGTTGCTGTTTTACAGGTGTGTTTTATTTGATGATTAAAGGTGGTCTTTTTCTACATTGATTTTGCAAATTGTAAGTTAAATTAATTAATTGTAATTAAAGGTGGTCTATTTCTAGATGAATTTTGCAAATTTTAGGTTAATCCATCATGCAATCACTTTTGCACAACTTTTCTAAATTCTGAAGGCAATTTTTTGTTTCTCTTCCTTGAAACATTGTTCTTGTGCTGTTTTACAAGTCTTGACTTCAATTGTTTTATTGGATCATTTAAGATCTAGCTTGTATTGTAGAAAGATTTGCAACAACATGGCCTCATTTTTACATGTAATAATAATCGGAGAATTGAAATTCGAATTGGAATTTAATACGCGATTCATAAATTGCGAGTCAGGATTATAATACAATAATCTTTATTTGGACAAAACATAATACATAGAAACATTAAAAATGGATACAATACAAATATATGGTGTTAGTCCGTCTGGACTATAGACCTGCGGTCTTTCTGCCCTGTCTTGAATTTAAGGTGAGGAAAAGAAAGTATCTTTGCTAGCTAGCTTAATTGTCCTGATTCATGAATTGTGAGGGGAGGATGTTGATATTTAGATGGGATATTTGGATTTCGGGGGATACAGAATTTGGTTAACAAGGGTTGGTTGTGGGGATGATTGGCACATTTAACGCTAAGGCTTAATATACGTTGGGATATGGGTGGGATTTGGGTGGTTTCGTACAGAATCATTTGAGGGATTGTGGAGTGGGTTGGTTAATTTTAAATATTTTTTTGATAAACTATAGAAATACACCTCATATTACTACTGGTGATCTCCAACTAAATTAATTTTTGTCAGGAAGCTGCGCACTCGTTTTAAATTGTACTAGACAGAAATTGCAAAACAACTTAATCAAACGAAAAATAAAGTTAATAATAGTCAAAATAATCAGAAGAAATATTACTGAGGTAAACGTAATATTAATTAAATAAGTAACTGTGGAGGCTTTCACTTCGTGATACATTTTTGGGTAAGAGATTATAGGAATATAAACAATGCATAGATTTTAGGAAACATGAATAGAAAAATTTAATTCGAATTTTGGAATTAAATCGGACCTGGTAAAGACATTCAAATCAAATTCTTAAATATTTCCAACATACTAAGAGTGTCAGTATTCAGTATTCTATATGAAATTGATTCCAAATTGAATAATGAAATTGTCAGTAGTGATAGTAATAAAACAAGCGATAATATAATAGAACAAAGTATGGTGGTTGTTTCCAATGCAAGTGACAGTGTAAGTGATGAGCAGAGTTCAGAGCCTTCAAAAAGATTAATTAAACTATCAGATCGTTTAGTTGTAGATTTTAAAAGAAAATAATTGTATAAAATATAATATCAACTTATGTATATATTTAAACGGGGAGAGCTGTGATGTATTTAAACATTAATTTGTGTTTTATTACAAATAGCGACATATATTCTAAATATGTTTAGTTAATATAGTGTTTTAGAACAAGAGTTTTTTTTGTTCTTGTATATGCACGCAGTTTACATTGACTCGTAAAACGAATTGCACGTGTGAATTAAATGAAGGATTTCGTTACAGTAATACAGATTACCACTCAATTCATCATAGTAAACTTTACATCTTTACAGCTAGAATTACCGGCGTTACAATCCACGCAGAATTCAAGTATATCAAACTTGAATATTTGCAGGAACGTGAAAACCAAATTTGAAATTATCTACAAGCCAGTAATTGCAGTTTGTGTAACATGGAGTATAAGTCCACTTCTACACCACCTCTACCCAAAAGTAGTGACGATTTCAGAAGTTATGTATACCTAAGGAAATTACTGAATAGGGAATCTAACCAGAAATTATCCGATTTTGATGACTTGCCACCAATAAAGCCAAGTTTGATCAGACCTGATCTTGTTTATGGAGGAATTCCTATTAGATCTACTAGAGATACTCGCCGAAGTACAAAAAGACTCAAATAGCACCAGACTGCTCAGGACTTGAAAGATAATGTTCGTTAATAATTTAAAAATACAAAAACATTTCGTAAATCTACAACAATGTGTTTTACTAAGACTTTAAAACAAATCATATATTGAAACAATTTATTATTGATTAAGAAAGTCCATGCTTTGGAAAACGATGATCTTTAATAAAGAATGGAAACCATTTATTCAGCATTATATCCTCTAAGAATAAACAAGCTAAGATGAACAACTCGTTGCCCAGTTTTGTTACACCCAAACAGATATCGAATTCCTCTAAATAACTCTTTAACAATAAAGAACAATCGTACGAGATTATTTATTGTTCTCAAACCACTACTGATATTATTCAGTTTGCACAAAATCGTATGCTCGATGGTAGGATGTATTATGATACCCCAAAAGTTAATTTGACGTCGGTTTTACAATACACTCGAATGGCTCTACCACCAGATGAGAAATATAAGTCCTCTAAAGTTGCTATCGGAACCAATTTAGATGAATAGTCTGTGCATAAAAGTGGAAAGCTAAAACATTGTTTTTCCAAGCAGTAAAGTCTTAGAAAATAAGAGCCATTTTAAGTTGCAAAAAAGTTGGTCACAAGACTAGGATATAAAACATAGCTCAAGTTATCTAGAAATACAACCGATCTGTTTACAAAATTAAACAAACCCGCTTACCACGCTTACTTATCAAGGTGTGATATCAAAAAAGTAAGCGTTTCTGTTTAATTTTCCAAGATGTATCACGAACTTAACACCTCAACGATTAATCAATTGTAGAAAAGTGAAATAATGTAGGTGAGTCACAAGAGTAGCACTTAAAAAAATAGAATTAACTCAAGCTATTTGAAGTACAACCATTATTTGCATTTTTGCTTATTAGAAAGTAAGAGCCATTTCAAGCTGTAAAAATCTTATCTAGCTCGTGTTATCAATTTTTTACAGACCATGAAGTACGTAAAGGCAGAAATTTTGTGTGAATAAGCTGCATCAACGTTAGAAGATAGCGATAACACAAGATAATTAGAAATACAAACACTCGATTTACTTTTGTACTTGTTATGAAATACGTGCATTTTAAATTATAAATACGCTGTATCAAAAAGTTAAGATAGATATCATAAGACATTTAGAAGAACAGCAATTTACTGAAATGTTTACTTGTAATAAAAGTCATTTTAAGTTGTAAAAATCTTACCTAGGTTGTATTGTTCATATACTACAGAGCAAGAAGGCAAGCCAGGAGTTACTTGTTAGGAAATAAGAGCCATTACAAGTTGTAATTATTTCAAATTCATTTTCTCTAAAAAGTTGTTTCAATTTCTAGAGAGGTAACTAAAGTATTGGACTGATAAGGCTGTTACTTGTTTTAAAACTCCATCACTTCATAAAATACGGACACATTATATGGTTACAAAAACGTTTTTGAAATTATATACTGTGTCAGTATGTTATGAAGAGATAACTAAAGATATTTACAAGTACTACCACGTTTATTTTTCTTGAATAACTTTCTCACTCGCTCTTGGTGAAATGTTAGGAAATCATTTCTTTACCTAATATAACAACTTTATTAAATGTTTATTGTTGGAAAATAAGTACTATTTAAAGTTATAAAACCTTTTCTATCTTGTGTCATTTATTTGCTATAGACTACGAATGAAGTCTGCCTAGAAAGTCTTTATTAACAAACTGTACAAAGGAGCCAAGGCTTAAATTGTATATTTCAGTTTGTGTGTATAAGTCCTATATTTGATATTATTTGATTTTTATTTATTTATTCAATGTGAATATAACTATTTCGAGACTTACAAATGTATACAAAAATACAAAAATTTTGACTTCACATGGAAAGGCTGAAGTTCACGTTCACGTGATCTTCAACTTTCGATTGAAAGGGTTGATTTTTGTCATATAATCATATAGATGTAACGAAAATTAGTGATAGTCATAATATTTCTTTATTAATGAAGAACGAAGTGACTGATAATGATTTCCTTTGAAATCACAAAACAAGTATTTCTTTCTTTTGGGGTTATGCAATAGTTTTGTAAAAGTTTTTTATATATTCAGAAAACCGTTGAGGTTAAAGTTTCTTCCCTTTGAATAAAAAAACACTTGTAATTCAACTAGTAGACATTAAATATTAAACCACAACTAACCCATAAGCCTTAATGATTAAATCTTAAGTTTTTTCTGGACTGATCTTTACGAACTTCGAAAAAACTGGTGCTCTGATCCCAACTTGGAAATTGTTACATTCCATGCAATGTATTTGCTTGTCATAACATTGCCCTCTGGTCTAAAAGAATTGATCAACTATATTATGATGTTATAATTGAAAATTAGACAACCGTTCACTTCAATATATTATTGATTTTGAGAAATTCGTCACAGGTGAACATAAGAAGTTTTACACATAATTACTTGTAATGGTCACTGCTTACGGATTAGACCTCTCTACTCCCAACTCGATTTTTAATAATCCTGTTTACTTTTACTACACTTTCAAAATGAAATTTTCATACAATTATATTATTAAAAGAATCTTAAAGGTTTGTCTTAAATGCTACACTATTAATAAATCTATAAAATTAATTATTATTATTATGTGCTCATCTATAAGATGCAGATAACTGCTAATGGAGATTAAATTAAATATTAAATTAAACAAAAACGTTTATTTATGTGTGATATCAACAAAGTAAACGTTTTTGTTTAATTTTCCAAGATGTATCACGAAGTTAACGCCTCAACCATTAATCAATAAATTAAATTTTGCTGAAAAATATCGTCCAAAAAAGTAACCATAATATTAAGCTGTAATTAATATAGATAAAGCTTAAGACTATTATTATCTTCCTTTTTTATTAATTATTAGACCTTTAACTTATGTATAAATTAATGGGCACAATAAAATACTTTTAAATTATTTAAATTGCGTCGTTTAATTATTTAAGGAAATTAATCTGCAGACACGTGTTTCAATGTAACACATCTCATCATTCAATTGCCCTCACTCATTGCTTACATATATAGAAATTCCTCTGTGTTTATATTAGCTTTATATTCTTCAACGCATCGATGTAGAAACATTTTATATCTGCATCTAATTAGAAAAGTTTAATACGTATTATGTGTTTTAAACTTTTCGCTGCATGCAATTAAGAAAGGGCGCCGAGAATAGTTGCCCTAGGACTTTAAAAGTTTATAAAACAGCACTGAAGATAATACATGTCTTAAACGTATTCATGAAATCGCCCTTTTTTTTAATTCACGAATTTCTCATTTGACGTCGCCGTCGTTTTCGAAATTTCACGATCTCCGGGTCACCTCCGTTACCCTCACATTGATTCTCCCTTTACCTGTTTACGCATTCCCCAACTATCAGCGCCCTATAACCCAAACCTTTTAACACTAGATTCGTGTATTTGTTTTTACGTTCCCTCGGCGTTTATCCGTATCATTTAAATGACATTACGCTCGCTACAATTTCATTGTTTCATTTACCGTCCCAGTGCGCAGTTAAAATTTTAATATTATTGCTACGGTTTTATAGTTTGTAATATAAATACTTTTTTACCAAGCTATCGGTTAGAAATAAGTATAAGATATACTATGTAGGAGGTACAGAATTAAATTATAATATAAATAAATAATTAGATAGTTGAGCAGAAAATATATCAGAATTTATTTTATTCATTACATGTATTTTATTTTATTTTTTCTGTAAATAAAGATGTTTAGTAGTAGTAATAAAATTATTTCTTGAATAATTTTCTCAGTTATCTCTTGGTGAAACAATATGAAAGTAACTTTAAATAAAATAAAATAAACTTTGTTTATATCACACACTTTATAATTCTTAGTGAGTATAGTTTCGATACAATTTAGCTATAGTGACTATAGCTACTAAGAATAATAAAGTGTGTGATATAAACAAAGTTTATTTAATTTAATTTAAAGTTATAAAATGAAAGCCTCTACAATCAAGTATTCAATATGAAAGTGTTTATCAATTATTTATCTATTATTTAATAAAAATTTAATTTAATAATATTATGTTTGATTAGTTTTATTCTTTTTAAAGAGTTCAAGTAATAAAAGTTATAGTACGCTTCTATTTATTTCATACAATCGCGCTCTTTGCTTGTTGTAAGTTTAATTATTACAAATGGTTGTGTTTGTAATATTATTTGAAGTTCTCAACTTTTCTCAAAGTGTGTTTGTTATCAGTTTGGTCTACAAGCGTAGACGTTTTCTATTAGAGTTCGCCAAAGTTGGGTGGATGTAAATTGTGCCACTACTAACATCGATTATGCGATGTTTAATGAATTTGTCGTTAAACCCGTGTTGAGTTATTATTGTTCGTAAGCATTAATAACAGGCGAGCTGAAGATACAAATAAAATTAATTAGTCGTATTTGAAATTCACAACGTTGTGGCTTTAGTTAACGAAACTACTTCAGTAGGTTATTACTGTTCTCCCTGCATGACGCACTGAGGGAGCCTACCGCTCCCCAAATAGACAATTTGGTAACCAAGGCTCGAGAACTAGATTACCTCTTTCACTTATCTCTATTTAACCGGTTAGGATATTGTTCTTTATGCGTGCGGCATTTACATGTGCTGAAGTTCCAATTTTCACAAACCGATTAAGGGAGACAAAGCGGCAGCACTGCATCAATTTTTATAAAGGAAAGTATGTGTAATTATATTTTTGTATGAAAAATGATTACTTGTTGGGGAAAAAAAAAATACTCGAGTTGCAAATTTCCACTGCTGTATCGCTTCACTTTTTTATCTTTTATTCCGCATTTGTTATTTTAAAGTATGCTTTTATGTTTACTCTGGTTTATACAAACGCCCGCTTTAAGCTTAATGCAATCATAATTAAAAAAAAAGGAAGTGGACAACAATTTCATTGCAAACATCCTGGAATAAATATTTTTCATATTAAAAGGAAGGTGATTTTTGTATTTTATAGGAAATACAACAAACCTTACTTTCAAAGACATGATGATCTTTTTTGATGATATAAACACCCACCGTCAGAAAATGAACGTATGGATAATCTTTCAGGCGTTCTCATTTGTTCGTGCAGTAATTAAAAAAAAGAGCTTCAAAAAATGTAAATTCACCGACAATTCCGTCGCTTTCGCATGTTTTCGCATCTGATTGCGTGCGTCTAAAAATCATGTAGATTTATGAATTGCGAAATTAAATATAAGAGGGGACGAATTTCGTGCAATCCGAATTTTATAAAATATTCAAATATAGGCCATAAATTATAACATTAGGGAAACAAATAACTTGATGAAACGGCGAGTTTCCCAACGAATGTAAATGTCTCGGTAAGTCGCATGTATAAATTCACCGCGGTGCCCTCTGACCCGACCAATTTGTTATTGTTCCAACAAACTTATTTATATAAATTGCGATTACATCGAGTTTAGTTGCGAAGGAATCGTAATTAGGGTAATTTTATTAGTGCTTAATTAGAATATTGAAAACTATACATGCTTGAAAGGTTCGGAATCTATGAATGTGTTTTTTTTGTACAATAATAGTAATATTCATCAGGTTAAGTTAAGAATGATATATATTTGTTATACTTGTTGATGCTAGAAGTACCGTTTTCCGTTAAAATTTTTCCAATAAATTTTTGGTATTAATTAATTTATTTTTGGTGTATTTTAATAAGAAAATGCATATTAAAAAAAAAAAGTTATCTCTTAGTTTATGTTTTCTTAGTCTGGTTTAGAAGGTTCGGTTTTAAGTACCACTGAGTTCATGTTTTAGTTTAATAGTTGTAATCAAAGGTGTAGAAATACGATAATTTTATAACAATCATAAATTTTCGTAGCACGTCATTAAAGTTAGATTGAGTCCCATCATAATTTTGATAAGTCCTAAACTTCTTATTTTCTATAAATATTATTCCTTTGTGAAGATTCATTAGCTTCAGTTAAGAATAGAGTATTGTTGTTGAATTATTGCACGTGGCGCAGATAGTGTCGTAAATGGTTTTAGGTGAATGACATCCGATTAATAGTGAACAACCTCTAGATATAAAAGTCAGCTGTGAATATATTGAATAAGCAGTCCACAGCGGCGAAAATTAGAGGATGGAACAGACAGTTTCTGGGTAAAACTTTCTCATGAAATATTCCAAATATCCGAAGATCAGCTGACGACATAGCATTGTGTCAATCCGAGATTACAATGATAATTGGAGATTGCAACACAAAAGTAGGTGATTATATTTTTGGGAAATTTGGACTAGGTACTAATCTAACGATCGTGGTGGCAGATTCGTACAATTTTGTCAAGAATAAAAGCTAGTAATTAGGGAACGATGGATAGAATTTTTCAAAGAAACTTACTTAGAAGGCGTTACTAAGAATTAACGCAAGTTAAACAGTGAATCAGGAGATAGATATAGACACTGGTGAAATAATAAAAAAAAACGAAGTAGCAGAAGTTGTCAAAACACTAAAGATAGAGAAAACACCAGACAAAGACGGAATCGCAAATGAAATATTGAAAGCAGGGGAAGAAGATACAGAAAGCATGATGCACACTCTACTAAACAAAATATGAACAGAAGAAAATATATCAGAGAACTAGAAGAAGGTTATAGTTATAGTCATAAACCAAAGAAGATTGGTAAGACGAAATGCAAAAATTGGAGGGGCATAACAATACTGAGCGCCGTAAGCAAGATCATCCTCGAAAGAATAAACTGAGAGGTAAAGAAGCAGTGTTTCGGCTAGAAAGATTATGCTTAGATAATATAAAGACCTTGAGAATAATTGTGTGGCAAAAAGAAATTGTCATTAGCTTCATAGACTTCGAGAAAGCCTTTAACAAGATAAACAGGAAAATAATCTGAGGAATTCTAGAAAACTATGACATGCCATTAAAACTAATAAAAATAATATAAATATTCTACAGAATCTGTACTGGAAAAATAGACATAAATGGTGAACTAACAAGCGACAACAAAATAGAAACCGGCGTCAGACAAGACAGCATCCTATCATCTTTCTTAGTAGTCAACAACAACGTTATGAAGACAGTGGCAAAAAACAAGATGGGAATAACGTCGAGATTTGGGAGAAGCTTGGAGGACCTCGAATTTGCAGACAACATTTATCTACTCGAAGAAAACAATAAAAACATAAAGGAAAAAACAAAAAAAACTAATCCCGAAGCAGCAAAGGTCAACTTAAAAATAAATGTAAAAAATGGTGATGTGACCATCATAGTACTTTCCCTATATATTTCTAGAAAACCGTTAGGTTTACGCAAAAATGGTATTCCGAACAATTTGCTCTCTTTATAATTCTTTGTTATATAAATTTTATGTAACTCCCAAAGTTTTATAGAAAATGGCAAAATCCAAATTTAGAAATATATCGGGAATAAACCAAACACAACTCAAGTGAACATCTACTTCCGGTTTATGAAAGTTCACCAAAAGTTTCTCAGTTTCAGTTATTAACGATGAAACCCTAAATTTGAAATTTCATCTTCAAAGAATTATTCGTTTTTGATATAGAGCGCCCACAGTCCGACATATTCACGAAAACATTACTACCCAACTGGTGATAAGGCCATCATAGTACTTTCGATATATTTTTCTCGAAAACTATGAGGTTTACGCAAAAAGGCTATTCTTAATATTTTTTTTAGATAATTTTTTTTAAATTTGCTAAAATATAAAATAATTTCAATTTTAATAATCCTGTAAATATTGTATTTATCTATTTTTAAAAATTCTTATCTATGTTATAAAATTGGAGGGTGGAATAGTGACCACCCACCCACCCAACATAAACATTTGAACTTTAACTAAAAGCTATGATTTAATTTATTTTCTGGCCACACCAACAGTAATATAGTTGTAGTTTTCAAGAATTTAAAACAGTATCAATGGTTGATGTAAAATTATATATGTGGGGTGGGTGGGTAGCCACTATCCCACCCTCCAATCCATGTAACACCATAAAGATTTTTTTGAATTTATCATTACGTTCAAAGCTTCGCAGACGTTCAAATTTTCAACATTCAAATTTCAACGATTAATGTTTCTTAATTTCTAATTACGTTAGAGTAATAATTTCAGAATAACTTAAACCAATTCTTGTTTATGGTGTCGTGATTAGAGGGTAGGATAGTGGCCACCCACCCACCCTACATATATAATGAAATTTTAATCACTGACACTGTTTTAGTTTCCAGCGTTACAAGACAAAGTATTGTTGATGATGTTAACAAACTTAATCAGTATTTAAGATTATTTATAAAGTTATATATAAAGTGGATGGTGACTATCCCACCCTGCAATTACATTATCTAAATTACTGTTTTAATTTATTAATAACATCAATTAAATGAATGTTTTATAATTTTTTCAAAGTTGAAACAGTCAGTAATTGCTGTTTAATTGTATATGCAGGGTGGGTGGATGGCCACTATCCCACAGTCCAATTATCTTTAAGTTCACTCGAATCTAATCTTATAATCGTGTGAATATTGTTTTTATTTATTTTGAAAACTTTAACACTATGTTATAAGGTTGGAGGGTGTGATGGTGGCCACCCACCCACATACATATACATTTAAACTTCAACTAAGAACTCTGATTTATATATTTTTTTGTCACACCAACAATAATACTGTTATAGTTTTCAGAAATTTAAAATAGTGTCTGTGGTTGAAGTAAAATTATATATGTAAGGTGGGTGGCCCCTATCGTACCCTCCAATTTTCTTTAAGTTCACCCTAATCAACAATTATAAATTTGACTAAAATATAAAATAATTTTAACCTTAATAATCGCGCAAATATTGTTCTTACTTATTTATAAAACTTGTTCTCTATGTTATAAAAATTGGAGGGTGTGATAGTGGCCACCCATCCACCCTTCATGTACATTTGAACCTCAACTAGAAACTCTGATTTAATTTTTTGGTCACACCAACATTTATACTCGTCAATTTTCAGGAAACTAAAGCAGTGTCAGTGGTTAAAGTAAAACTGTATATGTAGGGTGGGTCAGTGGCCACTATCCCACTCTCCAATTATTTTAAATTTCTTTCCAATTAAAAATTTTAAATTTAACTAAAATATAAAATTATTATAATAAATATTGTATTTATCGATTAAAAACAATGTTTATGTTATAAAATTGGAGGGTCTGATAGTGGACACCCACCCACCCTACATATTTATTTAAAACTACAACATGAAACTCTGATTTAATTTTTATTTTGGCCAGACTAATAGTAATACAGTTGTAGTTTTCAAGAAACTAAATCCGTGACACTGGTTGAAATTTCATTGTATATGTAGGGTGGGTGGGTGGCCTCTATTCCACCCTCCAATCCATGCAAGATTGCAAAGGTTCTTTTTTAATTTATCATTACGTTCAAAGCTATGCAGATGTGTAAATTTTCAACATTCAAATTTCGATGATTATTATTTCTTAATTTCTAATTACGTTGAAGTAATTAATTTTGGAAATAACTTAAAGAAGCTCTGATTTATAGTGTGGGATAGTGGACACCCACCCACCCTACATATACAATGAAACTACAATTACTGACAGTGTTTTAGTTTCTAAAAAAACTCTAAAAATTTTAAAGTTTGGAATAAAAATTGCTTTAAAATGCTAAACAAAATTAGAGACAACAAATGCTACAAACCCAGAAAAAAATAGCGTCCTTAAAATAATAATCTTGAAATTTTTAATTTTAAATTCTGAAGAATTCTATAAGTAAGGAAGAAAATTTAATAAAAAATTCTAAAAATCTACAAAAAAAAAAAAAAATGCTGAGAAATTCTTAACCAAATAAAGAGAAATTTCTGGAAATGTCTTCGCAATTTACTTAACATTTGTAGAAATTTTGAAACAAATTGCTGAAAAATGTTTAAAATCTAGAATAATTTTTGATAGAAAACAGAAATTCGAAAGAAGAATTGCTACAAATTGTTAAAAGAAATTTTAGAAATAGCTGAAAAAATTGTCAAAAGCAGAAAAGAAATTGTTGAAAAATTTAAAACGAGCGATATAAATATTCAAAACTTGTTAGATTAATATTTTTTTAAACTCTAGATACCTTTAAAAAAACTTCTAAAAAAATTGCTTGAAATATGGAAGAAAGTTCTTGGAAATACATTTGTTTGATTTGATTGTTTTTTAAGCAGCAAAATTATCAACGATTAGTATTTAAAGTTAATATGTATATGCCTTAAGTCTAAAGTTTCATCTCAAACACATTATTCGTTTTTGAGATACAGGGGAAGTAAAAAGTGTAAAACGATAGGAATAAATAATCAATCCAACACAGAAATAAAACTTGGAGAAGGAACAATAACATCAACAGAGGCATTCTGTTACCTAGGAAGTATAATTGACAGTAATGGAGTGTCGGGAAAAGGTATAAAGAAAAAGATAGGCAGTGCTCAAAGTGCAATCAACCAACTAAATAAAGTATCTCAGATATCACAACAAAAAACTAAACTAAGACTTTTTTAGAGCAATGTTATTAGTGTGTTGCTGTACGGAAGTGAGTCGTGGACTACAAAGAAAATGAAAATAATTACCGTCCTTTGCAAGATACTGAGAATATACTTTCCAAACAGAATAACAAATGAAGAGCTATGGAGGAAGTGCAAGCAAGAACCTTTTGAGATACGAATTAAGCGAAGGAACGGAGATGGATTAGGCACACATTAAGGAAAAACTATCAAAGGCATAAGAAGGAAAGGAAAACCGCTAAAAACATGGAAAAGATAGATCCACCTCGAACATAGCGAAATCGGACACATTCGGAATGACATAAAAAAGCCAAAGACAAAATGGAAAAGAACAATAGAACAAATAAGTAATACAAGGAGAGGCACGACGGACAGAACTAATGACCTTGCCTACAAACTAGCTGAAGAATCATGTGAAAAGATGCTCCATGCTCCTTAAGGAGCAACAGGTCTAATAATAATGTTCAAACAACAATCAAGAAGGTGGCATACATTGGCTTCGAACGGAGAATAAAAATGTACGAAATCAAATAGATTATATAACGATCAATAAACGTTTTAGGAATGCAATTATGAGTGTGACTTAACCAGGAGCAGATATGTGTACGGATCACAACTTGCAAATTTGAAACTGAAGAGATGTGCAAAAATAAACAAAATGAGAAAACTGCATGATGAACATATTGCTAATACAATACAAAACGAATTAAATGAGAAATTAAGGAATCTACAGCAGAGTTGGATATTGAAGTTGAGTCTGCATGATGAAGTTGAGTCTGGATGGACCAGTATAAAAGAAGCTATTAACTCAGTCATTCAGACTAAGCTGAAGGCCACAGGATCTACAAAAATTAAACCACGGATGACGAAATATTGCAGTTGATGGATCTGCGCCGTAGTTACAAAAATAATAATTTATCCTAATATAACGAAATACACAGAGATATTCGTATTTGTATGCCTCAGGCAAAAGAACAATGGTTATCTAGTGAATGTAAGGATATTTAAGAACTCAATTTAAAATATGATTAGTGCACAAAAAGGGTGAAACACGCCACGTGCATGTACAGAAATAGCTCTCAAACCCTGAGCAATATCTTAAAGAATAGAAACTGTACGTTGAAAAACACTACATGGACACAAAATCAAATGTCTTGATTGATACTGTGCTTGCAATTAAAAAAAGCGAAAGAGGCCAAGCAATTAAACAAGCATATGGACCTGATGGCATTCCAGTTGATGTATTGAAATTATAAACAAATGGCTATGCTATATTGACGTTATTGGATTTATTTAACAGCACCTCATTTTGCCTGACTGGTTAAAACAAATCACGATACAACGGTAAATAATAAATAATTAATACTTTAAGAGGTGTACGACAAGGTTGTGTTTTCTCTGCATTGTTATTTAATTATTGACAAGGTGTTAAGTGAAGTATATAGTTGATATAGTAATTAAAAAAATTCTCATCAGTAATATCAGATATACAGATGATACTGTTTTAATCAAAGATAGTTACGTATATTTAAAATAAAGTAGTAAAAGTAGTAAAACAAAGTAATCGTGTCTCCTTCTTCATTACATTCAAGATGTGCCAAAAAGTAAACGCCTCAACAATTAAACATTCAATAATAATCCACTTTTATTGAAAGAAGTGGTTGATCGCAGTTCAGAAATGGGACCTTAACGCAAAGAAAACAAATTTGATAGTTTTTTTTATTAAGTTTCAAACAATATTAAAGATGAATGACAGACGCTGTCATATAGAGAGTTCAGCATTTCAAATATATTGGATGGTACTTCAATGAAAAGTGGTCAAGAAATACGCTGCAGGATAGAGCAAGTGAGAGTAGCGTTTATTAAAATGAAGAAAGTTCTCACCTCTCGTGATCTACCAATAAAACTTCACATAGATTGTTTCGCTGTTCTGTTTTTAGTTTACTCAATATCTTCTGTAAGTTCATGCTTACATTCCGTACAAAGAATGGAATCATGATGTTACAGAAAAATATTGTGAATTTCATGGGTGACGCGAAGAACCAATGTTGAAGTACTGACTCAATTGCATAAAGTACAAACTCTTTCAAAATTTCATTCAGGGAGGCAGAAAAAAGATCCTGGCCTAACCATCACAACTTTGTTTAGAATTGCCGTATTTGGAGTACAGAGCAAAATCAACCGCAACACATGAGGAAGTCATGACATTTAGAAGCGCTGCACCTTCCACAAGAGAAGCACCTTCAGCAAGTTCTGTTGTTTCGGCTGAAAAGGTCCGCGACGCAATGGTATTAGTAGGTTTGTTGAAACTTGGCCAAGAAGCCGTTATACCGGTATACCGAAAACCGAGATACGGTCCAAATTTTTTCCAGTATTAATACCGGTATTCACCTTAAAAAGATTTCGGTATTGGAACATTGGCGCTAAATAATGGTTTTAGAATCAAAAGTATGAATACAAAAAAGGGAGCGATATATTTTCGGTTTGGCATTATTATTTAGTTGCTAATCAAGTAGCAAAATGTAAGGAATGCACAAAAGAAATTAAACAGAAGATCCACAAGTGGCCTTCACACATACTTGAAAATTCGACATGAAATAAATTTAAAAATTAAAAGCGACGTAGCAGAAGATAAAGAAAATGATGCGCCTTGTTCTAGTCAAAAGCTACCAACAACATTAAATGTTTACTTTGTGGTACATCTTGAATTTCATGGAGAAAGAAAACAGAATCACTTTGTTTTACCACTTTTTATTTAACAAATTACACGTGACTATAGTTTGATAAGGAGTAGTTCCTGTTTTCTTTCTCTAAAAACATTAAGTCATTATTTTTAAAGTCAAAAGAAGGAACAGATATATGAATTCCTGGCTCGTATGATTCTAAATGGTAGGCCATTGCCATTTAGAATTTTCTGATCTTCGGAAGATATAAGAAAAGGGATACATGCTATTATATCCCCTGATCTACCAAAATCAGCTGCAACAATAAAATCTATGACCATTGAATATAGCAGAGGTAAGAAAAGACGTTATTAATGAAATGTCTTCTTTAAAATCGAAAGGCAAGCGATTTAGCTTAACATTCGACGAATGGACTTGTCGCAATCGAAGGTATTTAAACATGAACTTTCATTCTTCCGGAGGATATATACGGAACAATGGACTAGCCCATTTACATGGATAAGTGCCGACGGAAAAATATTTAGAGATTTTGAAAACAAAATTACAAGAATAATAAAAGTAATAATATGAAATATTATTTTCAATTAGCATTTCTGCACTATTTTTTTTTGTAAAAAACAGTTAAAACAACTACTCTTTGTACTAATGCACCTTCAGGCATTGAATTATATAACTGTTAACCGTCGTTACATGTCTGAAACATTTTCAGCATAATGCAACATTTTTTTGGTCTAATCGTTTTTTAAAATTATAAGAATATGATCTCAATTTAGGAAATGACATTGTTTTTATATCAGTTATGGTAATGTCGAACATCAGTTAAGTTTTACACATGGCATCCAGCTAGTTGTTAGATATGTTCTTTACAAAAACAACTCCGACTTAGCAACTGTTGCTGAAATTGAAACAATTGAATCTCAATCTAAATGATATAGAAACTGACAATGAAGATAAAAATAATAATGATGATGATGCTGCCTTAGAGTTTGGATTTGTTCACACTGAAATAAATTTGAATTATACTGGTAACAAAAATTAGAAGAGTAATTAACATTTTCAGAAGATGTTTAATATTTAAAAATATGTAAAACAACGATTTGGAAAAGAATTTAATTTGCAATTGGATATCATAACATGTTAGCAGAGTTTACTGGTTATGTTGGAAAGATTTTATGAATTACGGAATTATGTCGAAAAATCATTAATTGATTTAAACTCAAACATAGTCTTTTCCGAAGAGGAGTTTCTATTAATTTCTGAAACCATCAATGCATTGTCACCAATTGAATTAGGAGTCGAAGCACTGTGCAGAAAAAAATGCAATCTTCTGGCTGCAGACGTGGCGTTTAAATTAATGATTGACACCCTTGTTGCACAGAAATTTAAAATAGGTACTGAATTGACGAATGCTCTAAAATTTAGAATAATCCAAAGATTGAGTTTTGCAATATTTACACAGAGCAAGGGATACAGAGTTATTTTCTAAACTTAAATTAAATATTGATTCCTCTTATAAAGCGCCTAGGGATTAAAACTAACGAAATAGACAGTATTGACAATTTTTATCTTGAATATAAAGATATACCAGTAACAACATCTCTCTTTGCTGTTAATACTGCAAGTGTTTTATTAAAAAACAAATTAGTTAGTGTTATAAACAAAGCAATGGCGAATGTTCTAAAACCTAAGAAACAAAACAAAGAATTGGAATTGGAACATGAGCTTAAGAAAGAATTACAATTTTTGAAGAGCAGCCGAAACTATCTTTTGAATACTTGTTAACAATACCACCAATAAATGTCGAGTGTGAATAAGTAAATATATTGACACAAAAAAAACATCAAGGTTAGACGCCGGTATATTGCATTATATATGGTTTTTGAAGTCATATTTCAATTTGTATAGAAAATAATAATTAGTTGTACTAATAAATGTAATTTATTGAAGAAGTTTAATTTAATTGCTGGTTTTTAAATTTCCAGGAATACAAAATTTGAAACAGATTTGATGAAATAGCGTTTTTTTTTTAATTACAATCATACAAACAAAACAAGAACTAGAGTATAAGTACATCTTGTGCATGCAGTTTTTCCAAAAACATTTTTGGAACTCATATTTAAATCTTGAGTTTAATATTGTTATTAGTTTTTGGGATATTTACCAACTCTATTTAAAAAAAGTAGTTAAATAGGCATTAAATAAGAAAATTTCTCATATTTTACTATTACGATCAAAATATTCTCTTACATATACAAGCAAAGTGAAAACAAGTAGCAAACGAAAAATAATAAATACAGTTTAAAAATAGTAGAAAACGCGGTGAAATAGTTAATATGCGAATTATTGTTACATTAAGGGTGTTCTAAACATTATGCCTTTTCGCTACGATGCACAAGAAGACACTCGTAACTAATAATACCTTTATTAATATTCACTTTCACAGCTTGTGGTTCATTTGAACACTAGCTCTACACTAATTAATCATGTAATATTCAATTTGAGTATATCATTTTACCCTAATTGTGAGATAAGCTTCATCAAATAATAATGACGCAAGTTGATAACGTAGAAAAAATGTGAATAGAGATAAATAAACATCATCCATTGAAAACACACGTGAATATGGAAATACGTGAAATACTAAATAGGGTATTTAAAGGTCGCAAATTCGACACACATTTCACCTGGCGCTAATTAACGAAACGAATATAATTTATGATTAAAATATTATCCGGATAATATTAAAACATTTGTTCATGTGCCTGGAATTAATCCAATATTTTAACAGCATAAAGCTATTACAGGAAAAGTTCACAGGGATTATAGAGAATACAATTTTTAAAAATATCGAAAATATGTGTGCAGCAAAAAATTAAATTAGAAAATGAACGGGCTGTAAATGGAATTATAATTTTAGGCAATTTTAAATTACACCTTGTTGCTTTAATATTATTATATACAGTTCCTTGATACCTAAAAAGTCTTTGTTATGAAAGTTATGAATAAAAAATATATGTATAAAACTTGTTTTTTGAATAATTGCCAAGGTATGTTTAAGCAATAAAATAACTTTACTACATTGAACACACAAAATATGATATTGTTTTTCTATTATTATTAACTAGTTGGTACACTTATTACAATTACTTTTCGAACAAATATAAAATTAAAAATAAATACTATCTTGTATGATATTATTAATTACAAGTTTCACCACGAGGTAAATGAGGAAATCATTCATGAAATACTTGTGTGGTATGTTTTAATTTTAGTTTAGGTTACTTTTTTATGCTTATCATTTCATGCTAAATTAATAATTAACAATAATAATATAAGTTTATTTTGTATATTACAATAATTTTGAAATTATGTTATTATATTATATTATATTATATTTGTCTTTATCATACATGCTTTTATGGAATAATAACAAAAATTGGCACAAAAAAGTATATAGGTGTAAACAATACAAATTTTGTCAGCATGCTAAGAGAAACTATTAGAAACAAGTGTAGTGAGTTAAATAAAAATAATGAAAATCAACCACTTTTTTTTATTAATAAGTCATTAGTTTTTTAATTTAATTTTAGTTTCCTTAGTGAAATATACTTTATAATTTAAAACTGTAACAATAACAAGCTCTGTTCTAAAAAATAGATGAACCTATGAAAAGCATCCACGCTAGTTTATAAATTTCTGATAAACTAAACCGTACACAATTGATCCAGTGGAAAATATGTTTACACATTTTCAGTGTCTACATAATTTTATAAAACGGTTGTTTTTATTATCGAAGAATTTTCACATCACAACAAACCACACATACTTATTCTCAGTGTATATATGAATAAAACATTTCGTTTTTAAAACATTACGTGTATAAATTTATAGCCTCATAGTATTTAATATTATCGGGATTCCGGCAAATTATCGATCCGATTGAAATGTGTGTCTTGAAAGCGGAATAAAACAAATACGCGGCGTGAAAAGGATCTGTAATAAAATTTCTTTTACCTTCAGCAGTGAATTTGCCATTCCACGCGCAGCACATAAAATAGAATATAAAACAAAACACTGCTCTTTTTTTAAACAATGCCATTTCTATTCAGCACCACATTTGTTATTTGCGACAACACTAACTTAGTCAGCTTGTGCTAGAGTCAAGTCGTCATGTAGGTCACTAAATTAATAAATTGTATCGTGTTTGTCTTGATTGTCGCGGCCATTATCTGTTATGTGTTATTATTCGCCGCGATAATGGTACATAACCTTGACCATTCTTCTGTGCCTATTAAGACTATTTCGCGGTTTTCATTCATCACAATGCGATCGCGTTTAGGCCATTAGAAGCGGTCGAAATCGCGAGGAAGTCATATTTCATCATTTATTTTCATAAATGTTCAGAACGCAATTTACTCACGGGTAAAATAAATAAATTGCTTGATTCAATAAGCGCACGCACGTCCTTTTAAGTAACTGCAATGACAGCATGATGACCATGATTCAAATACTCTTTGACGCAACGTGTAAGAACGGATTGTAGAAAAACTAGATTTATTGTTTCTTTTTGTATTAATTTTCACCAACAAATTTACTCTAGAGAGCAGGCAGCCATTCAGAGTCAATTTATTAAATTATAATACAAGCACTGGCTATTATAGTATGCATTATGAATTGATGATGGCTGCATTGGCGTAACATGTGCACATATCTAGGATCTAGATGTTGCTGCTATTATGAGCATGCTTTAGATATAGGAATATTGCAATGTTCCTTACAATATGGAGAAGGGGTTTGTTAAATGCCGTTGAACTCTTATTAGTGTTATGAGTGACTTGAATACAAATTCAAAATGATGTAGGTTGAATAAATATTTCCAAGCTCAGGATATGTTAGTATACACTATTAACACAAATTTAAATAGTGAATGCAATAATGTCATAAATAAATAATTTAGATTTTATTGATTTCATAAAAATGTATTATAATTAATTAAATTAAAAATATTTAAATAAATTCGTAAAGATTGTAATTAACATTATTGTCATTGATGAATCATAACATTTAAATTGATAATCTAGTTGGTAATATATACAGAAAGTATAAAAACAATATGAGAAAGATTTTTTTTTCAAAATAATTTAATATTTAACTAATTGCTCGCTTAAAACATTTTTTAACCATCTTGATTAGAACTACACTTGGTTTGTTTTATTGTCGAAACTAGTCGGAGAAGAAATAATAAATTTTCTGTGTTCTAATAAAGACTGTACAAAATAATTTTAATTTTAATGACTGATTGTTTTCTTATTTTATACAATACTAATAGAATATTAATTATTAGTTAATAAAGTATTTAAAATATAAAACTGATTTAGAAATTATTTATATTATTAATTCATAGAGCTTAACTTGCAGCTTTCAAATCCACTAGTATTAAAAAAATAAATAAAAATATAAAGCATGCACCAGATTAGAATAGTATGTATGGAAAGAAAGTATAGTTCTTTATTTCAATCCACTAGTATATTTATTTGTTGAAGTAAAGAGTGATCCAAATTGGACTTTAGGATTCGTTCTTTGAATTAAACATAAAATTTATAAAATATCCGAATTATTGTAAAATATAGACTTGATAAATATGATATGTGATGTCTTTAAAATTCCCTTCAGAATTTTGCTGACCATTCTCTTAGGGAAAGTTTTCCAATAAATGCGGTTCTATTGAAGATATTGCACGTCCGATGTTCCTTTATTTGTGGGATCGTAGAAGGTTTGTTGATATAAACCCCTCCCTTCAAATGACCTGAAAAGGAAAGTCTAGACCTTGCTGGCCAGTTGATTTCGCCCCTTTGAGAGATATCATGACCAGGAAATTTGTTTTGAAATAAAGTACTGTTTCACATGTCGTTCAAGTTAAAATTATTGGTTTCATGGAAGAAAAGGTAGTTTAGCATTTCGCTATAGCGTTGACTGTAACAGTGCTACCAACTTCTTCCTCAAAAGAGTACGGACCAATGATTCCTTCAACCTATAGTACATACTATACAGTTCATTTTTTGGATGCATTCGTTTTCTTGAATAAAATGAGGAATTTCATTATCCCAGGTGCTTTAATTTTAACGATTCACATACCCATTTAAGTGAAAATAGGCCTCATCGCTCTTGTAAAAATCAGCATCAACTTCACTGCTTTGTGAAATCCAGTTTACAAATATAAGACGTTTCTGGTTGTCCGCTGGTTTAAGATCTTAAGAATTGCAGGTCTTATTTATATGAAAGATTAATTTGTTGTAAACGGTGACTGATTATGACATTATCACGTATACGAGCAATATTTTCATCTGAACGACCTCTTCGTTGATGGTCAACTCTTAGTGTATTAATAACCATACGACTTGATCCAATTTTTTGCAGTAGATCACGAATAGCGCGCTCACTTCGAAAATTATTGCGTCCAAAGTTTTCTTCGCGTAATTATAACTGATCGCCTGTTTACACAATAAACTTGCACAATTTACGCGTTGCAGTATTTGCACTGCCATTTGTATAGATGCCAACTATTAAGGTGCAAACTTATAACATTCATAGTACGCAAATGGCGCGCAATTCAAATTCTAAAGTGTAATCTGAAGATTACCTTTTAATAATAAATGCACTAGATTTGAAGTTTATATATGAAAACACTTTTTAAATGGTTTATTAGTTACTTCTTTCTTGATGAGTTTATGGGTAGATTTAAGTAAGAAAAGGAGAGCAAAATAACAAAGTAAGGAAAGAAGTATATGTTCATATGTATCAATTTAAAATTTTGAATGGTTGAAAAGGCTTGTCATCAAAGTGCCTTACAATGAAAATATTTTTTTGCAGATACGTTTTTCTAGTGGCGAATCTAAAATGACTCATTGCGTTCCTCAGTTTATTAAAAAAATCAAATCAACACCCTCTGTTGTGTTAACATTTAACTCTACAACTCTCCCAAAAAAATTAAACGTTGCCTTTTATCATGTTGAGGTCCGGCAATATATCCTCAGCGTGTTACGCTGTTCCAGGTGTCAGAAGCTGGGACACACATCTTCCAGATGCGAAAGTCCCGCAATTTGCACATGTAGTTAGCCGATGCCTAAAAGTACCGACTGCACAGAGCCAATTAGCTCTGTTAACTGCGTAGGAAAGCATTCAGCTAGATATAAGAATTGTCCATCTATTCTATTTGAAAAGTCTGTGCAAGAGTTGAAAACTAAAGAAATAATCACAAAGATATAGTTGATGCTTGAAGCCATTACTTTGTGATACATACAAGTTACAAAATAAAAAAGCTGCTAGAAAAAACACGACATCAAAGTTATTTTCAAAACCCCCAGCAAACTTAATAATTTAATTTTTAATGCCAAACAAAAAACAGACAATATGAAAAGATCTGGGGTGTATAAATTAAAATGTGGCTCTTGCCCATGCATATATATCGGCCAATCTGGCCGAAATTTCAACATCCGACTAAAGGAACATATGAGTTCATATACTAATAAAAAAACAAATTCAACATTTGCAAACCACCTCCTAGAAAATAATCATACACCGGACATTAACCCCCTGGAAATCCTTCACTTCTGCGACAAAGGCCCTAAGCTGGATCTACTGGAATCACTGGAAATACATAAAGCCCACCGTAATCTGGAAAACCCGCTAATCAACGACCAGACGGAGACAATATACTCATCTATTTTTAACGCCATAATAATATAATCCTCTTTTGTTAATTTGTATACCGCCTAATTATATATGTAATCTATGTTTTACCTGCTTGTTATAAATACCGCCTAGAGAAAATTTGTAATTTAATTGTAGTTTGAAAATGACCATGTAATGGTTGAAACCGGTCACTAATAATAAAAACCGTGTGTGATAACAACAAAGTTAATTTTATTTATCGTCCTAATAATACCTCGTACGCTAAAGCTACTGCGAAACTAACAAAAATGGATGATCTGATATCAGAGATCGCACCAATGATAAAAAAATTATAAGCGAATCGATCAAAAAAACTATGAAAGAAATGGCAGTTAGCAAGAAAGCAAACGTTGAGGTATCAAAAGCCACTAGTGATGAGGTTACAAAATCAACTGAAAATATCAATATTAAACAAATAGCAGTTTCAGGAAAAACTGCAAAACATATGTCAGTAACGCCGGCAGCTTCAACGTCTGAAGCTACCTCTCTCTTCTCCCATATGGAGAAGGGAAGCAGCTCTCCAGCGCCTACAATTGTGGATGCTGGAAACCAATTAAAAACTTTTGTGTTTTTGAGAACACTATGCTGTTCTGGTTTGTGAAAATGAAAAGATAACTCGGTTTAAAAGCACACGTTTATTTTCGCTAAAAACTCAACCGTTACACTTCTGTTACAGGAATCTATATTACCGTCTCGGTGCTACCAACCCAAAAAAGAAAAACTAACTAAATTCAAATACTACAATACTTTCCCTTTTTTCTTTAATACATATAATAACTAATACAGGCCTAATTTACTATTTAAACAAATCAATCTTGGTTTAGGGAGTGCTTTTGTCATAATATCCGCTACTTGTTCTTCTGTTGGCACATATTGGACATTAAGCACACCTTCTAACACCTTTTCTCTAATAAAAAAGTACTTTATCATTATATGCTTGGTGCGATGATGATTCTCAGGATTATGACAGAGACGAATCGTTGCTTGATTGTCTATCTGGAGAACTGGCACTTGTTTCAGACAACCCATGTCCTGGAACAATCTTGACAACCAAATAACCTCTTTGACCGCCTCATTTGCTGCTACTAACTCGGCTTCAGTTGTTGATGTAGCCGTCAATTGTTGTCTTTGGCTGAGCCACGACACTGCTCCACTAGCAAACTTTACGACTACTCCGGAAGTCGATCGACCTGTCTTGTTACAGCCCCCAAAGTCTGCATCACTATAGCATTCTAAGCTACTGTAATTGCCCGCACTAAAGTTTATACCGAAATCAATTGTCCCTGCTACGTACCGAAACACTCTTTTAAGTCTTGTTACGTCTTGTGTACTCGGGGAATCTAAAGTTCTTGACAAGACACTCACACTGTACGTCAAGTCTGGTCTTGTGCCTACCATTAAATACATTAAAGCACCTACAGCTTCACGGTATGGGAAGTTGTGATTCTTGTCTTCGTTTTCTGGAACATCACACTTCAAAATTGGTGTTGATACAGGCTTACATTCACTAAAATTGAATCGTTCTAGTAATTTTCTGGCATAAGCTTCTTGTGAGATTTTTATTGAACCATCTTTGAATTGTTCAATCTGAAATCCCAGAAAATACGATGCTGGTTTAACGGTGATCTTGAATTCTTTCTTCAATTCGTTCATAAAAGCCTCTGCTTCTTTTGGATCTTTAGCCATTACCAATCCATCGTCTACAAACCATGCTATTAAAAGTTTTTTATCGCTATTACCTCTGATGTGAAGACAAGGATCCGCTTCGCTTGTTCTGAACCCAATATTTTTGAGCCAAGTGCTAAATCTCTTATTCCAACATCTCGGGGCTTGTTTTAGTCCATATAGACTTCTTAACAGTTTACAAACCCTGTTTGTACCATCGGTGTAACCTTCTGGTTGCTGCATGTATATAGTTTCTTAGAACTTTCCATATAAGAATGCTGTCTTTACGTCAAACTGAATAAGGCTTAACTTTTCTTTTGCTTAAATGTTTCTGTAAAATCTACTCCATACTTTTGACTGTAACCTTTTGCTACTAGTCGAGCTTTATACTTATCTATGGAGCCATCAGCATTTGTTTTTAATTTGTACACCCACTTACATGGTATTACTCTAGACCCTTTTGGTAAGTCTGTAAGTTCCCAAGTTTGATTTTCATTTAATGAATCAATTTCTTCTCTCATTGTTTTCTTCCAATGTATACTGTCTTCGTTTTTGAGTGCATCATCAAAACTTTCAGGGGTGCTTACTTGAAAAATTACCTCTTCGCCGAATAAAACATAGTCATCTAATTTAGCTGGTTTAGATAACTCTGTTCGGTTTCGCAAACTTCTTGTGAATTGTGGAAATGTATCTTCTTCTTCATTTTCACTCTCTGAATGATCTTCATTATTTTCTGATTCACTACAACTCTCATTGTCTTCGTTTACGTCAGGTATTTCTTCCTCAGACTGCTTTCCCTGATTTTGAACTTCTAAGGCTAACTTTACAAATTCACAGTCGGTCATTTTTTCTTGAAAGAGCACATCTCTACTTAGAATAATTTTTCGTTCTTCTTTTAACCAAATACGATAGCGTTCATCACCATCGTAGCCTATTAGGTACCCTTTAATTGCCTTTTTATCTAGTTTCCTTCGTCTCTGGTCAGGAATGTGTGCGTAACATGTTGAGCCAATAACTCTCAAATGTTTGATTCTTGGCTTCTTTCCTATCCATACTTGGTAAGGACTTTTTCCTTCTACACTAGATTTACCAGTTCTATTTAGGATATAAAGAGACGTAGCCACAAATTCCGCCCACATTTCTTCAGGAAAAACAATTTCACTGTTTGAATACCTAAATGTACGTGCCATTTCAACTATAGTTCTAAAATCTCTTTCGTAAATTGCATTTTGCTGTGGAGTGTATGGAGCTGTCAACCTCTGGGTGACCCCCTCCGAGCTCAAAATGTCTCTTATAATTTTGTTGTCCATCTCACCACCATTATCGCTAATGATCTCTTTTATGGTGTGGCCCAACTGTTTGGCGTGTTTTAGAACTAATTTTAATTTATCTTTTACTTCTGATTTCTCTGACATCAGGTAACCATATCTAAACTTAGTGTAGCTATCTTTAAACACAACTACATACTTCATTTTTGAAAATGATTCTGGAAAAGGTCCACAGACATCTGCTGAAATGAGCTCACCTGGTTTAGTTGACTTTTCTCTATGCCCAAACGGCAATCTGTGGGCTTTACCATAAATGCATGGCTCGCATGTTTGCTTTTCCATACTAGGAACCTTTATGTTTAGCTCTTGCTGCATTTTTGACTGAACATGCCTCTTGTCTTGATGTCCCCACCGCTCGTGGCATAATTGAAGTTGATCAATTACGTTTATACTAACTGGCGGTAACGATACAATATTTGCCTCAAACAGGGTGCCTCCAAGTTTTCTAGACCAAGACAACAATAACTTTCCCTGGTTTGTAAGCCACCACTTCGTTGCTGTTGACTCAAAGATACTTTCTTGATTTCTCTCTTGTGCAGCTAAAACAGAAAACAAGTTTCTACACAATTTTGGTACATACCAAACTTCGTTGAGTAGAAACTCTTTCCCACCAGGAACAGTCTTGATTTTGACAGTCCCTTTTCCTATCGCTGGTAGGATCTCTGTTCCTGCGGATTTAATTCCAGATGGAGTTTCAAACTTTTCGAAATCAAGAAAATACTTGTCAGTATTTGTTACGTGCTTTGTTGCACCATTGTCTATATACCAAGTTGTTGAGCTAAACGTCTCTGCTGACATACCCACTGCGTCGATAACCAGACCTACTGCATCGGCTTTTGATGCCTCTTGTGGTTTCTTTGGTTTGCCGTCAGCTTTCCATTTGTGACAGTTTCTGACCCAATGACCCGTCTTCTTGCAGTAATTACATACACTATTTTTGTACTTAAAATTACTCTGCTTTTTCGAATCAGCTACAAATGCTTCTTGCGAATTAGAACTTTGATTTTGTTGCTTCTTAAAATTTCTTTCAAATGAGCTCAGTTGGACAGTTAAATCATCAAAAGTTTTATTCGCGTCGTCTTTTAATAACATCCAACTTGATTTGAAATTGTTGTAGCATTCTGGCAAAATGTTTAGTATTTTGCATACTATCAACAATTCTGGAAGCTCATTTTCATTTTTAGCTTTCAAACCATTATTCAATTCATTCCAGAGTGACTTTAGTTTAGCAATATGCATGGTGACATCTTCGCTGCTATTCCAGTTGAATGTGAAAAAATCTGTGCAGATTTTAAACAGCTGGTCTCTGGAGGATGCCTCGTACAATTTTCTCAATGCATTCTATGCGTTAAAAGCTGTGTCTTGGTCCATTATTTTCTGGTAGACGGCATCAGTCACTGACGATGCAATCATGGATTTTGCGTAACTATTCGCTTTTCTAAACATATTGGACTTACGTGTATATTCTTTGATCATCGCTTCTGAGGGTGCTGCTTCTTCTATAGGCTCTGGCTTGACTAACTTGCCATCTATAACCTCGAAAGCGCCCTCGTGATAATCTAGCAAGTCCCTTATCTTTCTCTTCCAGACAGGCCAATCTAGCTCACCTGCCAAAGGTTTAATTTGCTTGTAGAAGTCCATTTTCACGTGTTCAGCACTCTCTTCTGCCTCAACACCGGTTCACAAACTTCTTTAACCTCCAACACTGGTAGACTGTCTGTATTTTCACAATCTCAGCCTTCTCGACGTATTCTCACTTGTGCGATACTGGTCCCATAACCTTTTGTGTTTTTGAGAACACTATGCTGTTCTGGTTTGTGAAAATGAAAAGATAACTCGGTTTAAAAGCACACGTTTATTTTCGCCAAAAACTCAACCGTTACACTTCTGTTACAGGAATCTATATTACCGTCTCGGTGCTACCAACCCAAAAAAGAAAAACTAACTAAATTCAAATACTACAATAAAAACTCCCTTGGAGGAAGGGCGAAGCCCTGCCGTCAAAAGGCAAAAATTACTCTCCGAGTCGGAGGGTGAAAAATAAATGTTAATCCAACAGGCAAAACGGCCTGTTGGATAGCCTAACGGTAACCCAAGAAAACCCAAAGCCAATACGTCTGGGCTAGACATTAATTCAACGTCCGATTCGCAACATCGGAAAATGTCATTTTAGCTTGTTTGTGAAGTCTTTGTGATGTCTATAACTTAATTTTAATGATCGTATTGTTTGTCTTTGTCTTATTTTTTTAAATATTTTAAGAGTTGGAACAAATAGTTCAGTGGAATTGCTATGGTTGTATATCGTATATAGGGGAACTGAAGATCATTCTGCGAGAATACAATCCTTTCTGTGTATGCCTACAGGAAACCCTCTTTAAACCCGAACAAGAGTTCTCATTAAGGGGCTACAACATCCTTAGGGAAGATGTAGCCCCACGCCATCGATCAAGGGGGGGGGGGGGATGTATCTATACGCAAATATCACCAAAAACTAATAGCCTTTACGGTATGCCGATTTCGCCATTAGATTATTTGCAGTTACTTCTAAAATAATGTTTATCGGTATAAATCCAATATTTTGGAAGAAATAAGAATTCAATTATATCATTGCCAGTTAGTAAATGGGGCCAATTTCAACATTTATTAAAAAATAAAGCCGATTTTCCATGACTTGATTTATTTTGAGGTTTGTAACTGATTAAAATGTCTTGACATTCAGGAAATTAATGAATTTGGGTGTAGCGTATGTTTAATAAAATGTTCAATTTCTTTGTTTGTTTAATTTTGATAGAGATTGTTTTTCAGATTTTTTTCCAAGGATATACATAATTTGTGTTGGTTAGGTAACTACGATTACGTTCGAATGTCGCATTGTTATTCGTTAGTATTTAAAACGCCCATATCTAAGAAACAAATGAATTTAGGTATAATGTATGGCTAATAAAAAATATTCAAAATTGACAGAAGTATCAAAATATATAGTAGCCGTTCATTTAAAAAATTGTAGCCTCAATTCACCATAATTTTGTGGGTCACTCTGTATATTCCAATTTATTATATATAAGTAGATTTATTAAAGCATTACAACTTTTATATGAGACAATTTTTGTTAACTCCTGTATCTTTTGAAATAATCGACTATTCTGATAATTTATCATAACCACGTATATTATAATTGATTTGTTTTGTAGTTTTTCTAATTATTAATATGAATACCATATAAATAATTGGTTTTAATACAATGTTAGTTATGTATGTCAATTTTTATCTAATGTACACATTTCTAAATCCAAATACTCATCAATCATCTTTTCTTTAAAACTACGTGTTCATAAAAAATAGGATCAATGGGTTTGATTAGAGTCTAATACAAGTAAACTTTAATAAGATGTCAAACCGAGAAAATCTGCAGCTAGAATTAAATTGGTTTGGTAGAATTAAATTTTTACGAATACCAGTGTCAACAAATTATTAAAGAAGACCAAGATTTATATCATATTTACAGTAAGAGTTCTTAATAAACATTTAGTCAAATAGTAAATGTCAACAAAGGGTTAATTCTTACACCTAAAATGATAACCTAGACATTTGCATTTAAAATTTTGCTTTTATAAATTTCGATCATTGGTCTCTAATTTCAAGTACTATTTTGATATAGACATGTTGTTGTATTGCGAGATTGCCAAATTTCACATTACAGACTGCAAACTTATTTTAATTAGAAAGTTACAAAATGTAGTAATTTTCTTAAAACCGAAGACTGATGAGAAGTAACTGCTATTATGTGAAAATCAATCTTTCTATATGGTAGGGTGATATTATATATCTATATCATACACTTTGACCTAAAACTCATTATATTTTTAAGACATGTCTCAAAACGCGCAAATTTTAAGAAGGAATTAACAAATTGATGTCTGACATAGTCGATGGAATGATACCGAAATCATTGCGCCAAAGGCTACAGACTTACTTCAAGAAGTTAAGGCATCTGAGCGAGATATACTGTATGTTCCAATTCTTAGAGATTTTGAGGATGCACTTCAACATTGATCAGGAGATATTAAAAGTGAAGCTAGGGAATAGTTGGCACGTGCCGGTTGAAATAGTCACAGAAATATTTTATACCATAGTCAAGTAAGAAATTCATCACGATTAAAGTTGCAAGTTTTGAGGACATACAAGCCACTTAAATACTAGATATCATTCCAGAACACACGCCTTAACTTGTACTGGGAAAGGTAAATAGATCCCCTTTAATATTTTGTAGAGTTTTGTTTCAATATGTTATTCGTATTTTACAAGCAACTATTTTAAAGCAATTTCTATGTCATTGTAAAAACTAGTATTTGTAGTTACTTTATTTTTACTTAACTTCTTTTCTAATGTTGATTAACCGCTAAGATAGGCAAATGATAAATTAAACATAGCACAAAACCTCTTTATATATACACTATAATTACATTATTAAAAAACGTGGTTATTACAGGCTGAAATAATCATAATAGTGCACTATAAAAGAAATTTAAACTTACATCTGATCCCCATACCCAATATATTTTATTACATACATTTTCACTGATAACTGAAACCGAATTCAAGATTATAGCGTATATATGGCCCTGGATATTTTATTCATACACGCGATACATATAAAAAAGAAGCCGCGGGAGAAATGACAGTGGGGGCCCCACGATGAACCAGTAGATCACAGCACACGCCCAAAACTCTTCCACCTAAAATACACCTGCCATATATCAATGGAGAAACACGAAATTGCATTTGCTATTTAATTGGGATAATACCGTGAATCGGATTCGCCACAGAATCTGCGTATTGAAATTCGATATTTTCCTCATTTCTCCGCACCTCTCTACCTCACCCCATCTTTCTCGTTCTCTCTATCTATCTCTGATTCTATTTTATTTTCAATCGTCCCTAGTTCCCCATTACCGCAGCCCATTGCAATGAAATAGAATGATCGATTACTTGCAAATGCCTGCTTTTTCGATAACACTTACCCTAAAATAAAAACCTTATGTTTTAGAACTTAAATCAATTATTTTAAATTGATTCCATCGTTTGAATCGCAAATTGTCTGTTTTCGGAGGAAACTTTATGCAATTCCCTCTGTGTTGTGTGGACGGGGGAATGCGCTGCTTTTACATAACGTGGCAATTTGTAGAGTCTAAAAGAGTACATATGAAGGAATGTATTTAAATTAGTGATTATGTCAGTTTATTTATTTCAATTATATTAAAAATTGTAATGGCTATAATATATTAATTAATGCACATAAAAGGCATATAATTAATTGTAAATTTAATATTCATTTACGGGTGCAGTATTATGAAAATAAATATAATAATTAGAAAGTGCAGAAATGCTAAAAATAATTAAATTTAATTATGACCTTTATTTTTATATAAATAATTGTTTATATCGGTAAATATTTTCTACAGTAGTTTCTCAGCTGCAGTATACCCACAATATTGATCAGGAGAATAAATAGATAGTAATAATATAAATAAGAATTGCTATATATTCTAATAATATAAGTAAAGCAACTAAAATTATTCTACATCAATTTATTACATTTAAAAAAAAACTAAAGGAAACTTATTTCGACATCTAAAATACCTTTTGTAATAACGTATAATCGTTTATATGACAACGAAGTTTCCTATTTGTAACGATAATACTTCACCGCGAAGTTTTTACTAGTCCCTTCAACTACCTAACAATAAGCTCAATTTAGGAGCCAACTTCTTATTTTCCACGTTGAAATTTATAAATGTCAACCCATCTGGAAACAACAATACGGGCGACATTTTCCTTTTCAGTTTCATGCATTAACATCAGAAAAAGTTCGGCAAACACACAAGCGACGGTCTTTAAAAGTTCTAAAAGGATTTACAATTTTAATTCATTTACTTTGTACGTGCAGCAAAGGTGTATTTTTATATTCCCGTCTTTTCTTATTATGCGGAAATAAAAAAGAAAATCTTTTAAACATATTATATATAAATAACAAAATTAATTAAACCCGGTATAATAAGATATTTAAGAAGTAGTTAAGATTTAATATCTTGTTTTAGTTCTAATAGGATTCTTTATACATATACGGTTAAACTATTAACTGCGGAGGCTTCTACTTCGTTATGCATCATAATTCACAAATGAAACACATTTTAACTTTGTTTGTATTACTGAGACTTTTAGTTTGATATATGGTTAATAATTATTATTTAAATAAATAAAGTTGAAAGAAAAACTGCAACATATGTATACAAACTACATGTAATTCACGAGGAAAAGTTATTTACCATTCAAAAACAACTCTGTCTCGAGCAACATGGCGCAATTGTAAACAATTACGTGACCGATGGTTACTAATTAAATTCGTTCGTGGATTAGCTTCGAGTTTAGTAGTACAAATACACATGTGATCTGCCAATACACAGACAACGTCCAGAATGTTAGTTCTAGAAACGAGGATATCATTAGTTTGAAACAAAATCGATAACGACTCAATTACAATTAACACAAACTGACAGTACATTTATTTAAAGATTTATAACAATTAAATGAAAAGTATATATTATTTAAAGGCTTATAATACTTATACAATTAATTAAGTATGATAATTACTGGAAATGTATCCAGTAATTTATATTAATTTTCTCAAACACTATAAATGAGTACTAAATGTTGAAATAAAATGAAATGAAATGTTATCAAATAATTAAAAATCTAAATTATTCTATGTGGCACAATGTTTCTAGGAATTAGGAAGAGACAAAATATATCTATGCATTCTCATATAAATTAAAAATCTTAATATTTTGATAAATTAAAGGATAAGAAATGTAATAATTTCATTTACCTAATTCAATTACAAATAAAATGTTGATGTGACCATCTTATTGTAGCACTTTCCCTATATTTTTCTGGAAAACCAAATCGTGTCTAAACGAAATCTGAAATAACCACCGATGCGGTCCAACAAGTTGATGATAGGCTTTTCACCAAATGAAGTTATGATATAAACAAGCCTGTAACCATTAAGCTTTCCTTATAGAAAGACAGACTATTAATATACAGGGTGCGGCAAAACAGACAGTGCAGTTTTGAAGGGTTATTAAAAATAAACGGCGCAATTTAAAGAAATGGGGTTTATTTTATCTTAATGGGTACATCATGCCGTTTTATGCATTAAGTCCTGAAGATGACATCAGAAAGATGATGACCCCCAGCAGCGATACATTGATGAAGGCGATTTCTGAAATTTTCGGCCGCATTTTGGCACATCTCGATGGGTGTAGCCTCGATTTCCTCCCAAATTCGATCCCTGAGTTCTTACAAGGTGCAAGGTTGATGCCTAAAAACCTTTTCCTTCAGGTAGCCCCACAGGAAGAAGTCGCAAATGATCAGATCAGGGGAGCGTGCAGGCCACTCCACATCACCTCTCAGAGAAACAAGGCGCCCAGGGAACACCTGTCGCAGTTTCGTCATTGAAACTCGAGCACTATGGGCCGTAGCTCCGTCCTACTGAAACCAGATGTCTCCCAGATCTGCTTCCTCCATCAGTTCTTCCAAACGAGATAAAAAAAATTTCCAACATCTCTTAAAAAAAATAAGGCCCAATCACCCCAAATTTGGAAATCGCACACCACACGGTGATTTTTGGAGAGTGAAGTGGTCTCTCGTAAAGTTGCCTTGGGTTATTTACAGCCCAGTATCGAAAATTTTGTTTATTCACCACTCCACTAAAATGGAAGGGGGCCTCATTACTACTGAAAAAAGTTGACCTCGCATGGATCCGGTGTAACATTTCTTGGGAGCGTTCTCCAGACCAAACCATGGTAACGACTAAAAACGGCACGGCCCCCCCGACACAATGAGATCCCTCCCGGGTAGGTACCCCCACCTCACGGGATGTACTGGGCGTTCCAAACTGCACTGTCTGTTTTGCCGCACCCTGTATTTTATGCAGGAAACGAGTTTAACGGCTCTAAAGCGTCACTTGATTGCTGGAAACTGTAATCTCAGAGGAACTGGTCAGGAAGGGCGTATTGAACCCAGAGATCTAAATCCGTGTCACCCCGTGCGAGCATCGGTCCCTCCCCATATTTCGGGACTGGCAAAGCAGAAGCTGGACAGAAATGAACTAGGCTTGAAGAGCCGCGGGTATACCCGTTCTTAGAAATTTCTGGCCCGCCTTCTTTCGTATGATGCGCTGGCAAAATTCTTATATGAACACTACTACACTTCTAGAAAATCAAAATCAACAAAGATGAGCTCGACAGATTTCTGATGGAACCAGTGTATGCGCCTAGGAGCAAAGATAACGGAGATACATTAGTTTACAAGGCCTAAGCACAATGTGCAACAGGAGATTAAGAGGAGTCTAGCCTGGATTTCGGGCATGGCGAACGAGCGGATGCTTGCGTTTAAAGCGACAGTGAAAACGCAGATGACACCTGATTTGCGAGCTAACCATGAGAACCGAGGCAATCAAAACCAGACGATGCCGAACAAGCGTAAGCTGTCCGAGTCTCTCGTGGTGACAGAAAAGAGGGAGAAATGGCGCCCAAAATCAGACCATAAGAGAACCGTACCGCATCCAGCACTAGAAATTTCCACGAAGTTACCGGGACAGGAGCTGAACCCTCCGATGGACTGGCAGCAGGCGGTAATCAGGAGATACTCACGGCCAGTAAAACTGAAATCATTACGCCCAGACATCGTGATAGTAAAAGCTTAGGAAGGCAGCCCGACCTACTCCGACATGCTGAGGCAGCTGAAAGCGACCCGTCCCTTGAGAAGGTCGGAAAAAGTGTTACTGAGGTGCGGAAGAATGCGGCTGGCGACTTGCTGCAGACCTGGAAAAGTTTACCAACGACTGTTTTGACGATGGCTGTCAAATACATCTGCAAGGCGTTCAAGGGTAAGCAAACAGCTGTGGTTTATCTGCCCACGAACCTAGCTCGGGAAGCGGTAGAGAATGGCTGAGTGCACATTAGCCGGGTCTACTGGCATATTCAGGAGAAGCTAGATGTACCATAATGAAGTACTACAGGTGTTGGGCATTTGGGTACCTGTAGCGTGATTGCAAGGGAAACACAGGTTTAAATGCTGTCTCCGATGAGGTAAGCTCGGCCACACTTATGAGGGCTGTAAAAGCAGCAAGGACTTTGCGTCCTTTTCACGGAAAAGAGGAACCATTTGAGGGGAAGCTTCGGATGCTCGGCGTACCAAGAAGAAATAAAGAAAGCATCTGGGAAATAAATATTCAGACCAAGGCATCGACGTTACTATCCTTTCAGAGCAGTATAAGGACATGGCGGACTTTGGGTCTGTCGAAGCTCCTTTGCCGGGGAATCTCAGCGTGCATCAAGAATCGGATTATCCTGAGTCAAAGTGCCGGGCATCTAGGTGTTCAGCGTTTATGCTCGACCGAGCATCTCTGGAAGCGGTTCTCCTCAACAAAGATAAAACAAGAAACGGCTATTTCTCCATCGTAGACGTGCCTTTTGACGGCGAAAATCTTTCTCTTTAAGTCGCGTCGTGGTACGTTAGTAATCTTTATACCCTCAGTGACCACCAGGCCATACTCTTTAATATTGCCGGAGTAGGTAGACAAAGGCAGTTACGAGCGCCAGCAAGGTCGAACGTTCAGCTCGAGGTGTCCGCTGGGCAAATGTCATCGCAGCTCATGTCGCTGATTGCAGAAGCCTTCGACACAGCCATAACGATGGACACCGGAAGGAACCCGTATACTGGTGGAACGAGGAAATTGCATAACTCTGCTCTGCCACCGGACTCGCCGTCAAGAACAGCGCGCCCGAGTACTACGATACTCTGAGGTTTCGACACCATGAGGCGCGAGGAGCTTTCAGGCGAGCAATCAAGGTGAGCAAGCGGCGCACCTGGTGGAGAGGTACGCGTCGAGGTTAATGGCGTCACATGGGGTAGGCTTCACATGAGAGTTATGGAGCGGTTCAAAAGTGACAACGGCTTTACCATCCAGTCCAGAGTTCTTAGAAAGGAAAATTTGAGACTCAGACACCGTTCGAAACATATGTCTGGCAGAAGAAATCTTCCCAGTCTGTGAAAGAATCAGAAGTCATTGGACAATCTATTATCATACGGTCCAATTTACCTGTTGGACACGGCGTGCAAATTATTGGAAATGATTATCTGCGACGAGTTAGAACAGTCCACTGAAGGAGCTCGAGGCTTGTAATAGAATCAATACGAATAAATATGGAGCCAAGCAGTACCGCGCTGTGGTTACCCTGAATGTGCGGAACGCGTCAAACTCGACCAACTGGGACCGTATCCTAGCCGTGCTGATGAGAATAGACGTTCTTGAGTACATCGTGATCTATTTTAGTGATCGAACCCCTGTGTTCTGTATCAACACGGGATCTAGGATCCACAACATCACGAAAGTAGTTCCACAAGGCTTGGTGCTCGGCTGCTATGTAACATGATGTACAATGGAGTACTTCTGCTGCCGCATCCTTCGGGAGATATGATGGTTGGCTTCGCAGACGACTTTACGGTAATTGTGTTAGTGACGCACTTAGAGGAAGCCATCCAGATGGCGGAGGAGGCTGTCGGCATGATCCGCTAAACTGTCTGCAGCTGGCTCACCACAAGACGGAGGCAGTCCTTGTGACCAGCAAGAAAGTTAGGGAGACCATCACTCTGAGAGTTAGAGAATGCGTTATCCCCTCATAACCATCCCTAAGATATCTGGGGTTCAAGTTTTGAGAAAATGGCCATAAATTCGGATATAGTCTGCAACGCATTAATACGGATCATGTCAAACATTAGCGGCCCGAGACAATCCCATCGGTGCTGTTGTTCGCAGCCCCGATCTGTTTACCAGCCATGACAGTTCCATCCTACGTGCGACAGATGAAGATGATTTTGGTCTACTGACAGAGTATGTTGCGGGTAGCCCGAGATTTCCCACGTAATTTCCAACATGATACCTGTCTACCTTATGGCAGATGAACGAGCGAAAAACCATCGACGCAGGTGCCAAAATTAAGCGAATAACCGGCGCATCGTTACCCCAGAACCTGGACGATCATGCAAGAGCGGTGGCAGCACCTCTGGGACGCCTGAAACAAGGAGCGCTGGACTCACCGGCTCATCCCGTACATAGCAGAGTGGTCATCGAGGTTATACGGCGAGGTATATTACGACCTCACGACGTTTTCGCTTGGACGCTTCATCCCCCACCTGCCAGCCAGCTGAGGAGGATGCAGTGTACGTGTTTTTCCACTGCATGTGCTTCGAATATGAACGGAAAACCCTGCAACAGTATGTCCAACAGCGGCTGTTCCCGGAGAACATCGGCATCGGCGAGATACTGGCCAGCCAGACTTCGTGTAAGGCGTAGTCTACCTTTGCGGCCAGGGTTATCTTGAAGCTTCGACAGGCTGGAAAGGTGGATAGAAGGGCTATCAGCCATTCTAGAAGGCGTATAACAGCCAATTCACCCCCCCGCGAAGTAATGCTAAACGGCGGTCCCGTCGGGAGGTGGGATGTTTGGAAGCACGGGCTTCGTGGCGCCTTTTGAAGATTTGTACTTGCCCTCGGAAAAAAAACAGACATAAACGTTTTTTCCAGGAATTAGTGGAATCGTCTCAACGGACCTCCTTATATAGGAAGTGTAATAAAATGAAAATAGTATGAATGAAGGGATGTAATATTTATCATCCTTAGAATATAATAAAGCCAATTCTTCTTACAATCATGTCCTCTACTATGAATACTATACTTTTATCGTTTAAAACTCTTCAAATTTTCACTATAACTTCTTTGGACGACAATTGTTTTATTATTGACTTTACCATCAATAGCAGGAAATCCAAAAGTCATATTCAATTTAAATTTCATAAAAATTCCTACAACTTTTATAATGGCTAAGATCAACCTCTGATTTATATCTTAAAACCACCTTAACATGCGAACATCATATATTAAATTAATTCCAATCTCAAGTATTTTAATACTTAATTCCAAACTACACCATACCTTCTGGAATATATTTTGCACTGTCAATTTTAACATTGAACAACAATATGTCAATTATAAAAGCAACTGCATAACAGTTAGAAAAGACGTCTCAAAAAATGACAAATATGACAATGATTTTAACATTTCGGGAACTAACTGGTTAAACTTATACGACTCATATTTTTCTCTTTCTCTCTAAATATCTATTCGATAGAGAAGACAGTATATTTAGCCAGCTGTTAACTGGTAAAAATTGCTTCCTCGACTAAGACAAAATTACTCGATTAATCCTTAAGACACTCATCTATAATTATTTCCTATGAAAATTTTTTACTTTGAATAAAAACAATATATAATTATGGATTTGCATTCAAGCCTTATTACACTTCTACTACTTTTTTGGCAAACTCTCGTCTATCGTCTTCTTCACACATCTTAATGAATAGTTTCAAAGGCTGAAAAAACTTGGCTGGCCTCGAAGGCAAAACTATGTGCTAAGAAATAAAATTACTGTCGTGGTCTTAGTGAACTGTGGATTGTATATTAGAAGTTAGAATCAAGAGAAAAAGAGTGGTTGACTTATAAAGAAGAAAGCCAAATTGCTATTTAGTAATATATTTGTTTGAAGTCTATAGGAGTTTTTCTTTGATGGGATATTTGCATTTTTTTGTTTTTTCCGCCTTTGAAGCTATTCCTTAAGATGTGTGAAGAAGACGATATTCAAACAAATTTCACGCTTAATCTAAATAACCCATCTATAAATTTCTTGGACCTTGCCAAATGATTTACTTTAAAGAAATTGTGTATAGTACAAAATATGAATGAAAAATGTTCGAAAAAGTCAGATAATAAAACAATAAGTTCTGATTTGTGTTGAAGTAATTGGGGAGTGGGGTAGTAGCCAACCACCCACCCTAAGTTTTTACTAAGCTCATTTCTTCCAATAAATATTATTGCAAACTAAAAACAATAAAACTTGAAATCACTGAATAGTTGAGGCTGTTAGTTGTTGAAAGTTCATATTCTTACTCACTTTGGTAACTTTTCGTAAATGAAATACGATAACAAAATACATATTTGAAAGTGTTATCGTATTTCATTTACGAAAAGTTAACAAAGTGATCAAATTGAAATCTACTAAATGTGTAGGGTGTGTATGTTGTCCCTAACTAACGCTCAAATTACTTAATTATTAAAAAGAACACGAACGAGCATTTCGATTAAAACATAACAACTCAACTTTTGCTAATCATTTAATAGAAAATAATCATACTTTCGGCAAGGATGTACTTTCAGTAATCCACTTTACGGATAAAGGCCGTAAAATGGATTTACTGGAAGCGCTAGAAATTCATAAAGCCAAAATTAATCCCGGTTTTTCCCTTCTTAATGACCAGACTGACTTGATGTACTATCCTCTTCTCGAAGGCATATAAATAACACCTGTTAATTAATTTTAAGTACTTTATGTTTGATAATGAACAGTGAATGTTCGAAACTATAGTCACAGCAATAAATATTTTTGGTGGTAAAACAAAGTTAAAGTGTTTTAATTATCTAATTATTAAGAGATTATTTGCCCTAATGAAATTACGTTGAATTGATCATTCTAAAGAAAAAATCTTGAAAAGAGCTTTGGCCTGTATACAAATAATTAAAGAATGAGATGACGACCACCTACCCACACTTCATGTTTAAAATTTCTATTAAAGCTCTGTTTTTCGATTTCTGTGTCAATTTTGTTTCTCTAAAAATAATGGTTGTAACTTGCTTGTAAGCTGAATTTCCTAGCTCATGCCGAGAGTGCACTAGATACATTCCTTTAAATTTATAATATATTGGGGTTGGCCAAGAGTAGGTTGGCCTAATTTATAATTGATTGAGGTCGGTCAAGATTACGTGGGCCTTATTTATTATATATTGGAGTAGGTCAAGAGAACGCTGGCCTAAATATTATTGATTAAGGTAGGTCAAGACTAGGATGGACTTATTTATTATTGATTGAGTTAGGTCAAGAGTACGCTGGCTTAATTATTCTTGATTGAGGTAGGTCAGGAGTGCGCTGGTTTAAATATTATTGATTGAAGTAGATCAAGAGTACGTTGGCAATATTTAGTATTGATTGAACTGGGTCAAAAGTACGCTAAATCAAATTATTATAATCAGCCTTCGAAAGTTTGTACTAAACCTTCTGAAAAATAATTCAAGTGTATTGAAAAAGTTAAACACTTTCCTAAAAAACTAAAACCGTTCAAAATATTTTCAATATAAAAAAGCCTGCTGTAATTTTTTCTGTTCAACTCAGTAATATATCGTATATTGTAAGTTAAGATTTACATTGCTTTCAATAATTATTATAATATCTTAGGATTAATACAATTAAATAACCCATTATTTTTATTAAATTATTTCTATAAATTCTATATTTTTTTACTATTTATTCTAAGGTAGTAAGAATACAATCTAAAAGTAGTTTACGAAATAAAACTCGTTGCATCAGTGAAGACCGTAAGGCCAAAAAGAAATTCTCGCACATATGCTGCACACTAAGCTTTTTATACGAACATGAAATTTGTACGAATAAATGATCAATTGGAACGATTATTTATAACAGCTGTTGTGAAACTTCGAAGTTTTCCCAAACATAACCAGCGTAACAACTTAACATTTATCTTGTGGGTGGAATTACTCGGCCCCTCCTGGAAATGCACGTGAAACAAATCCCGTCTGAGTATTTTAAATAATTTCTTGGTCTACACTGCACTTAATTTATGAATAAGAGCCGCTCGCAGATATATCATTCTCTTGATTGTAGTAAGTGCCCTTCACTATTTTGCCTTTTTGCGAATAAGAAAAATTCGGTCGTAGGTTGATTTAAAGAGCTAGCCGGGAGCATTTTAAATGCCATCCGCATAACTTAGCGTACAGAGACTCTAGTTATTGGATAACTTACCCAGTTTATATTACCGGATTTTTAAATTTGAAAAAATAAAAACTAGAAAGGAGTAATACATGAAATACAAATAAATACTTTTTGTTCCTAATTTAATATTATTATTTGTTGTAGTTATTTAATTATTGTAGTTACTACTAATATTATTAAGTATATATATAATTTATTGTTCACATCATCATTAAACAGTTAA
Source organism: Ontholestes murinus (assembly GCA_963969525.1). Lineage (NCBI taxonomy): Eukaryota > Metazoa > Arthropoda > Insecta > Coleoptera > Staphylinidae > Ontholestes > Ontholestes murinus. Next base: position 56,878,728 of record OZ018396.1, read on the forward strand.
AGTTAAGTGGTTAAAACATAAAACATAGTGAATTTTTCAATTCAGTGTAAGTTATGTATATATATATTTCTAAAATTAAAATTGTTTAGCGATTAATCACAGAAATAAATCACAAAATTAAACATAATAATCACTTTGTTTTGTATAACAGTTATTTATTTATATGGTGACCAATGGTGTCAATACGTCAGCGTATCATTTTCAAACCGAAAGTAACAAAAGTTGATACGCTTATGTATTGAAACCATTGGTCACCATATAAATAAATAACGGTTATACAAAACAAAATGATTATTGTGTTTAATTTTGTGATTAAATGTGTATAACGAAGTAGAAGCCTCCATCGTCAATGACAGAAATAAATATTACACATTAACATGAATTAATTACAGTTAATGTATTATTCTTGATATTATATACTCGCCAAGATAAATAAATTTAATACGACGCTAGTAGTTTATTATTTTACCATAAAGTACTTATAAAATTTTTATTAATATAAATTCATTAACTAATTTGCAATTCATTATTAAAACACACCGAATAGTAAAGTATACCACTACAACTAATATAAAATACCACAATGTGTTTAATGTACATGCATAAATATTTAATTATCCTCTCAAATATTCAATTTAACACCACGTATATTTATATTATAGTGCCATTACATCTAACGGCGTAACGGTGTTTTAATGAATATTTTATAGCATGATTCAATGACGCGAACCTGCGTTTATGTTGTATTCTATACGAATTGTAGATATTCAAATTTTGCAAAAACTATTTAACACGATTGCTAATAAAACAGTACCATAAATTATAATATCTTCAATAAATTAAAAAGTAGGATATAATTAGTAACATATAAATATATAAATTCTTGAATTCTATCTATATATTTTATTAATATTCACATATTTGAGCCCGGCGCCTTCACCATTTTGGGCCAAAAAAGTTATGAATTTTATTTCCGTATATCAGCCTATGAGATGACCGGCATATAAAAACATGGCCAAATATATATCTATACTTCTTACTTAATCGATCGGGCCTCAGCTTTTTTAGCTATAGCTTATTCAAACGCAACGCCCTTATAGTTAGATATAATATCCATCTAGTCCGCGTGGCATATGAATAGGGAAAATGTAGAGCCTCTTTATAAATAAAAATAAAATATTATGTCAACCACTAACAATTTTAAAAAATATATCACATGAATAGACAATTTAATTTTACAATAATAAACTATTGATATAGGAAATAAAAATTAATTACGACTGTTATGGAGAAAAAGCTTTTAAAGGCCAGCTGTTATCTCTTAGTTTTAATATATTATTAATTTCAACACTAATATTAAAATAAACATTTATATATAACTGAATTATGCTTATGTTTTTTTTTCATATATTAATAAATACATTTTTGATTAAATATCTAGTTTAATATACATAATACCTATATTTTTTAGATATAATAAAAATAAATAAACTTTAGATAGAATGAATATGTTAGTTCAATATATATAATCAATATAATCCTGATTTATGAATTCGTAGTAATTAGGGTAAATCAGTATAAGCCATTTATTAATGCTGTATAACCTACGATATCAATTAATTCATTATTCACAATCATTCATCACCAACCGGCCACCGGACTTAAGGGAAGACGGTCGGGATCCACTTATTTAACAAATGGAATAGAGTGAATCAATATTAACGACTGCCTGCGTCGAGATATTGTCGTTATAGAGAATATGCCCTGAGGACCTTACCTCGGTCCCTTGTTGTTTCCCGGTATTTATTAATGGCCTCCACTCGCAAAACGGCGACTATTACATTGTCAACCTACAACTCTTTACGGAATGACTTACCGACACAAAAGGCACGGTGTTAATGGTTCATAACGGCAAACTAATTACGCGATATCAAGAGCAAAGCGAATTACACAATTCGCGTTGTTTAATTAAATAATGGAATTGAATTATTTCTAGCTAGGTAAAAGTAAATATATCAGAGAATGTTTAGGTGCATTAATAATGTTTACTAAAGCTATGAGACAGTGCAATACTTAGTATATTCTTTGTAATGTAATTACGGGTCCAGTCAGTAAAACATAAGCGAGGGTTTTAGTTTAAAGATGTAAAATGTAAACAAACACAAATATTTGAAATATTTGTATGAATACATCAATTGAAAAATGCAATTATTTTGTGTTTGTTTACATTTTAAAACTTTTAACTAAAACCCTCGCTTATGTTTTACTAATTGGAGGGTGGATAGAGGCCACCCACCCACCCTACATATACATGCTGACTTTAATTGCTGATCGTTGATGATTTTGCTGCCATCAACAATAGAACACTTTATGTAATAAAAAATAAATCAAAATCAAAATTTAAGTTTAAATATAAATAACTTTCTATAGCAAATTGTATCTAATTAAGATTTAAAGTCTGCCCACCCATCATGTATCAAATTTTTACTAATTTACTCACTCAAAAATTTTTCGTTTTTAATTTTTTTTTTATTCAAAAACTTTGTAATTAATTTTATTGGAAATAACGACGATCACTAATTTAAGTTTATATGTATATGTAGGGTGGGTGGGTGGCCTCTATCCCACCCTCCAATCAGTAAAACATCATCAAAAATTATTTGAAATATTTGTCTGATTACATAAATTAAAAAATTTAATTATTTTGTGTTTGTTTACATTTTAAAACTTTTAACTAAAACCCTCGCTTATGTTTTACTGATTGGAGGGTGGATAGAGGCCTCCCACCCACCCTACATATATATGCTGACTTTAATTGCTAGTCGTTGATGATTTTGTTGCTGAAAACAATAATTAAATATAAATGACTTTCTATAGCTAATCTTATCTAATTTAGATTTAAAGTTTGCCCACCCATCATGTGGATTAGCTACATATAACTTTATTTTATATTATAGAACTTAGAGGTGGACACAGTTTAACAAAAGGTCGCATTTATCAACCGGTACTAGTTTGCAATAATTGCTTAATGGAGTTTCGCCAAGTATCAGCCTTATCAATCCAATATCGGTACTAGTTTGTACAGTAGCACTTCTGGCAATCGATATCATCCTTCCTTGGATGGACGTCAACGATTCTACTAAGAAGCTATTGCAAAGGGGGAAGGTTATCCTCCTTGATGATGACCATATGAATTTCTTGATGGCGATTTCCTTTGCTGATAAATTTTGAACAGGTACTCTCAAAACTATTACTTCCATATATCTTTCCTTATCTTCTGGAGCAGTTACCTTCTGGAAAGTATACTGAATGTCTTTATATTTGGGATTCAAAGGCGATGCAAACGCTTCTCCAATCAGAAAAGGTCTAGGTTAAAATTATTGAGGTCCTCTTAAAAAGGATATAATGGTTGCAAATTGAACAGCTTCGATTTCCGTTAACAGAGTGTGGAACTCCTCGAATGTGGTCAAAAATGCACGTCCAGCTATACGGAGTAGGTGTTTCCAAATATGCTGCTTCATCTTCTGGAGCAGTTCCCATCTGGAAAGTCTAGTTTACCGAATGTCTTCATCATTTTGGAGTTCAAAGATGATGTCAATGCTTCTGCAATCAGAAAATGTTTAGGCATTAGGGTTAAAATAATTGTGGTCCTCTGGAATAGGATAACATGGTTGCGGTTGACTATACAAATCTTCTGAATTTCGATTTAATCCAGAATAACTCGTTTTTTTTTAATCAGCGTAAAAGTATTAACTGGAACTTTTAATGTTCAGATATCACTCGCATATTAAGTTATTAAATAGCACAAAGGTCCAGTCTAGGTACATTTGACGCTTTTAAGAGCTCTACACGAAATTTTGGAAATAATAAACTACTTGAATTTTTGTTATGCTTTTAACTAATAGGAGATATATGTACAATCTGTAAGCATACTCGCTTGCATCAGCAAATCTATGAATTTCTGCTTGGTCTATACTTTTAACGGAACACTGGCTCATTGATGTAGATAAGAATGTTTTTGTTTTCAAACATTATAACATAGCTTCAATTTTCACCAGACAGCTACAGTATAGAGGCTCACTTATCATAACCTCAAGTAGTATATATGCGAAACATATCCCGAACCATTGCTTTATAGAAGGAGTATTAGAATTTTCTCGTATACAACTGACAGATACTAATGTAATCGTTGTTAATGTGTTAATCCTAGCGGGAGCGTAGATATGTTTTTAACTAGTTTCAATGACTTACTGTCATCATTTGATCTAATGAAAAACCAAATTATCGTAGGGGAGATTTTAATATAAATTTTAATAATGATCAATCGAGAGACATTATAGATGTATGTAATTTTTTGCGGCTTCGGCTTTGGCTTCAGTCTAAATGCATTTTTTAATTTTAATACTAGATATAATAATAAAATTGACAACATTTTCAGTAACATTAATACATTACGTAACTCCTAGATATACAGGTTTGTCTGATCATGTGGGTTTGGATGTTCAATTACAAATAATTTTTGAAAGCTACATTTCTGGATTTAGAAAAAGCTTTTGACAGTATGAGTCACGAAATTTTTCTCCAAAAGCTATATTTCTATGATTTTCATCACACGAACTGTAAGCTGATAACGATATATTTATCAAACAGATCTCAGATCATTAAATTACAGAACAAAATGTCAAATGAATACATTATTAACAGAGGGGTACCGCAAGGTTCTAAGCTAGGCCCGACCCTCTTTCTCATTTATATAAATGATCTACCTCATTATATAGGCGAAAGAAATGTTCTGTTTTTGGCAGATAAAACAACATTCATAAACCAAGGAAAAATACTGCAAGATGTTTATAATGTAAATCACAATCTTAATGTTCAAACAAAAAAATTGTTCATGGCAAACTAACTACTTTTAAATGATAATAAAACTGTCAGTATGTTATTTACTTTAAAGAATATACATCACTATTTGAAACCTACATTCGTTATGGAATTATTTTATGGGGGTCATTCATTTGGAGCTATACACGTATTCTGTTGTTTTAAGTTAGTGAATAAATGGTAGTCACTGGGAGCCAAATCCCAAATCAGGGATGTATGGAGGATGCTTAAGGATTTCCCACCAGAGTTTGGCGATGAGATGAGCATCCGCGGCACCCACCTGGCACACATCTTACGGTACTTCAAAATATTCATCAAAATCTTGTCCAGGGTAGTCTTAGAGACGTTTGTCACTGTCTCATCCGAAACTGAAGCACGTCCGCGGTCGGCCTCGTCGTGTACGTTTGTACAACCTCCTACGGACTCCCTACACCACTTCCGCACATTTTTACTCCCATATACTTTTCTCCATACACATTGGTCAATTAGCGATGTATTTTAATAGAGGGTGACCCCTTAAACCACAGAAATCTAATCACTGAATGCAATTCACACTTGGCAGGAGCGTCAATTTTCCTTTCCATCATCAACGGATGATAATCCAAAAGTGAGCATCGCAGCGATGTGGGAACCGGCCAGAATTCATTGACATTTAATACAATGTTCTGGTAGTGGATCATCCCAGGAGCACCGAATTTTCCATAAAAATTGAATAAATGTCTTAGCTGTGGTTATCACGGGTCCTATCAATCCAAGGGGATCATATATTGTGGATAATCTACTCAAATTCACACGCTTTGTAATTATTAATGCCTTAATTTGGGAGGGGAATATTTGTAGCTTAATATGACGGTTTCAATGTTGCAAATTGCTCTTAATATTAAAGTAATTGAAAATAGATTTTGTGTTGCTGGCCCAGCAATTAAGTTCCATCCTTTGTGAGACAAGGTCGCCCACTTTCTAGGTTTAAGAGTACCTGAACTTTTCTTTTACTCCTGAATATGTAGTAAACATATAATAGAATCCTGTTTATTCTTGGTATTTTCCTGTGAAAGTCGAAATGTCTAACATTGAAAGTCTCACTTGTGTTGTTTCAGGAATTCCTGAAGTGAATAATAAGTGAAGTAAGGAATTTTATTTCGTTCATCATAATCCTTGTATTGGGTCTCGACGTTGGAGTTGCTAACTTTCTTCAGGATTGATTTTGCTTTTTTAACGAGTTTAAAGTAGGTGGTTCTAAACTCGCGTTGTTTGTTGGAGATATCGATTTTCAGATCAAAAGAAAGAACCTAACTAGGCTCCGACGTTGTCAATTTCATCTAGAGTTAAAATTTCATTCATTCACAGAGGTTAGAGCTTTTTTGAAATCAATGGCTGCAGATTAAATTTGATTCAATATTGGATTGATGAGGCTTTTACTTGGTGAAATTCCAGTATATAGGTGATAAATAAAACACTTGGGTTTTGAGAATTTACACAATTTAATGTCGCTTCATCAGGCAGATGATAAATATTTATCATCTGCCTGATGAAGCCACTATGTGGCGAAACAATTATCGCAGTGTATCGACATTAAATTGTGTAAATTCTCAAAACCCAAGTGTTTTATTTATCACCTATGAATTTGATTCTTTCTCCACTGTAAATTTCAATTTAAAGTCACTATTTACTCATATAGTTCGAATGACTAATTTGAGACTTGTTTTGGTAAATTATAATACCTCGTTGAATATAATGATACTTTATTAATAAGCATACCGGACAGTGAAATTTCGAGGATAGCGAAATAAACAACATTAAAATACATAAAAACGAATTTTTAATAATAGGTAAATTATTCGTAAATGTAATATTATTCAAAGATGAATTTTCAACATATCATTTTAAATTCAATTTGTATATACAAATGTAATTTAAATTTCACTTAATTATATAATTTTGTTATTCAATTAATGCTATTAATATTTAATTGGTATATTTAATTATGTAGCGTTACAAACAACAACGTATATTTATGAACAGAATTATTTCTGAGAATAAAATCGCAGGGTTATAATTTACCGTTTCCAATAACGTAATATATAACGTGTACTTGGCACTAACACAGCGGATTCCCCAGGGAACCGCAATCCTCAAAGTTATCCTGATTTAGCTCTGAAGGGCAATTATGAAGTGGGAGCACTATCAGTATTAGCTAATGTCCGGATCACTCATTTCTAAACCAAGGCATCCGTATTTATTTCAATAATACTATTCCCATCACACTTGACTTATAATAATCCTTCAGTAATTTATTTACATCATCACTTCACAACACCTCTAAGCATCTACTTACTATTAATTATTTTACAATCACGCATTACTGTATAATAATCCTCAGCAGGACTAATCAATGGCTGCATATTTATTGCTATTATGTATTATGTTTTGTCCAAATAAAGATGATTGTATATATAATCCTTATGTGAAAACTTCATCCTTTCGAAAGTATTATTATTATTATTATTATCATGAGCGGCGTTATTAAAAACGTATTTAATAATTATGTAAAAAAATAAAGTTTTCGTACTTGTTTATAGAAGTTCCGAAGTATAAAAGAGCTCCTCGTTAAACTTAATTTCGTCCAATTAGAAAGCAGTTAAAAATACCGCCATTAAAATATATAACTACCAAAAAGCTTGAAATTATGGAGTGTTTCATAACATAATAAATTGATTTATTTTTTCGCAAACTTTAGCGGGATTTTAAATTTAATGTTTCGCCGTCTATCTAAGTTATATGAATGCTAAATAACTATTTTGCTTATAAAACTCTTTAATAAGGTTCTATAATTCTAATAAATAACATGTTGATTGCGTCTTAATTATATTTTAGAATGGAATGTGTAAAAGCATGTGTTTTTAATGTTGTTTATTTCATATAAAGCTAGAAAAGAAAAGGAAAAGAAGGAATATATTTTCTAAATTATAATAAATTATTACCAAGTAGTAACGGTCGCAATCATTCTCTTTATTTAATAAATTATTACCATAAAGGTACCATCTATTGTCCTTAATGATAATATGGCAATCCATGAATAACGTGGAGAATTAAATACTCCTTAGTAAAACTTGATTCCTTGTCTCGGTCCGTGGCTGCTGTTGACCGGAAAAAATAATTCATATTTTAAACTGAATTAATTGAATGACAATAATTGTTGCGACTGTTACTACGTAGTAACATATCATTACACTGAATTGAGAAATTCACTATAATAATTTTTACAATAATTATTCCTGGTTAGAACATAATGATTTTTTAAATTTACTAAATCAATTGACTTATTAGGTTATTATTTAAATAATATTATTTTTGAATATAAATATAAATGGTTAATAATACAAATTAAATATAATTGATACTTTTAAACAAAACATTAAAAATTTGAATGTACAGTTACTATACAATCAGAAATAGCATGAATGTGTAATCATAACGGTCACAACCATAATTTACATAAAATTTTAATATCATGAGTATTAGCCGGACGTACATAGATCAACCGACGCCCCTGGGTGGTGTGTTTTTAATATCATTCAAATTCTTGCTGTTGTAGCTTTTGTGTGACCTCCCCAAATTGTTTAATTTACGAAGCTTTTTTTAATATGTTAATGTATACAAAATAAGATAGTAATTTAGCAAAATCAATTAAAGCAAAAAGCACAAAATAAAATTTAAAATGAAATTAAATTAGAAAAATAGGTTACATATAAATAAAAAGTATTAATAATAAATTAATATTAAATCCATCCTGAATGCAAGAAGTGTTCAATCAGGACTGAAGACATAAACATAAGTGCAGAAGTACAAATAATTTGTTAATTTTAAAATGTAAGTATACTTGATTGTATTTTTATCATTTTAGATTGAGAAAAATAATAAAATACTACTTTTTGAAAACTTAAAAGAGATTTAAAAGTTTCTCAAACTATTGATAGAAAAAATATTAGTTGGTTTATCGCAAATGCAGTGACATTGCTTCAAAAATTACTATATTTTTAAAATTACATTTTGACCATAATTCGGTCATTCTCAAACGTTAACTTTATGATAATTAAAACACTTTAACTTTGTTTTACCACAAAATATTTTTGTGGTAAAACAAAGTTAAAGTGTTTTAATTATCTTATTAAAATATACCACCAAGTTAACGCCGACAACATTCAAGAGTTAACTTTATGTTTAGCAGTTTGCTAAAGTTTGGTAAAACAACATGTTAAAGTGTTGTATTTAAAATTCTTTAATAAAATGTACTACCAAGTGAACAACGCGCGAATACAAGAAATATAGAAAGTAAATAGAGTTCTAAACAACTCTGTATTAATTAATTTCAGTTTACATTCTCCATTCATACAGATCCTAATGAGTTCCTATTTTAAAGTGATATTTTAGCTTTTCTATCGATTTTGTTTTGTTGTAAACAATGTAGTAAGTATTTTATCTATCACTATATTATTAATTACCACGTAGTAACCGTCATAATCATCATCTTCACCATAAATTACCTTTTATCATGCCAAATACGCTTGAATTAAAAATTATCGATGAGTTTATATTATGATACGATAGCTATAGAGATAAGGCCAAAGAAGCTCTTCAGAAATTTATTTATGTATGAGTCCCTTACAGGTCATTTTTAGGAGCTCATTAATTATAATTTTTGTTTAGATTATAGTATATTTTGCTATTCGATTACTATTTCAGTTTCATGAAAAGTGAGTATGATATAAATATAAATATATTTAGCGTAAAGTAAGATAATATCGATTCAATTATTGTACATTATTTTTGTTATAATTATTACTATTCTCTTTGTTTTCGGTGATTATCCACTCAATTAGGGAATGTTAGTGAAACGCAAGACAATGATGATTATTACATATTTTCACATATCCAGGACGAATGTAAGAAATTAAACAGATCATGCTGCCAAACTTTACTCTCCAAAGTAGAAAACTCTTTACAATCGAATCCAATTTTTTTTAAATATCAAAAAAAATAATGAATATCCTAGAACAATGTCTTTCGGTTAGTCAAAAGCTAATAATGGCGATGATATAGCCAATCTATTTTCTGATTTATACTTTACGGTTTATGTTAAATCAACCAATCCGCCAGATTTATTTACCGGGCTTGCCTCTAATACGATGCTGAATTATAATTTATCTATGTATGTTTAAGAAGAATTTAACTCAATAATTAGTTTCATGAATGATTTTCTTATTTACCTCGTGGTGAAACATTGTGGAATAACAGGTAATTACCTATTAATTATTAGTCTAAAAACATCCCCTTGCCACGACCATGATCAAATTTCTAGCTATTTTTTACAAAACTGTATTTATTTACTCTGTAACCCTACACATAAGTTATTCACGAAATCTCTAACTTCTAAAATTGTCCCAACTAAATGGAAGACAAGTTATGTAACACCGATACACATGCCAGACCCTAGAGACTTCATAGACAACTACAGAGGAATAGCAATACAATCAGTTCCAAAGATTTTAGATGAACTGATGGCCAAACAACAAGCATGGTTTTCACGTCAATCAACATGGTTTTGTTAATGGACGATCTACAGTAACCAATTTGTTTGAATATAAAAATTTCGTGTAAAATGCTCTAATTTAACGATTGTAGATTGATACAATTTAAACCGACTTCAGTAAAGCATTCGATAAAATTGACCATGGTTTATGGTTGAATAAATTGAAGTTTTACGGATTTTGCAGTAATGCAATCGATCATAATGATGGTTGCGACTGTTACTACGTGGTAATTGATAATGAACACTGAATAAAACACTTACAATGTTTTCAACCACTATTGATTGGCTTCTTCGTTTCTTATAAATCGTACTCAAATTTTCCGTATAAATATTACCTATTCTATATTTATCTATTTATCTAAACCTATAAATGTTACCTCAGGGCTGCCTCAGGGGTTAAATTGTGCTCCCATACTCTTTATATTATTTATCAATGACGTAAGGGATATTATTAAGCACTGTGATTTTAATCTTTATGCGGATGATTTGAAATTATTTAAAATTGTTCGCACCTACAACACTTGTATTAATATTTAAGAGGACCTTTCAAATTTAAACGAGTGGTGTATCAATCGCTTATATCTTAATGTGTTCAAATGTCATTCGATGTCTATCTCAAGATCTAAAGTTATAATATACTACACTTACTCAAGAGACTCGACTAATTTATCCCGGAAGGAATCATTTAAAGACCTGGGAGTTATTTTTGATTGTAAGTTTTCTTCTAATAATCACATTCATTACATAGCCAGGAAGGCTCTCCAAACCTGGGGTTACGTTTGTCATTTGGGCAAAAATCTCAATCTTAATTGCTTAAAAACATTATACTGTTCGTTAGTTAGGCGCCATCTTGAATGCGCCTATCCTATAGGGACCCCATTTACAATTACCAATGTTAATCGTCTTGAACAAATCTAAAATAAATTTCTTCGATATGTCGATTTAAAATGGGTACCCAACATTTACCTGGACATTATACTTCAATAATGAACAGTATTGGTATAAACTCTCTCTCAGAAGAAGAAATAAAGCTGATTTACTCCTCTTACATCGCTTAATAAATGGATAGTTAAATTCTTCAAGTCTACTACAAGAAGTTTCACTTCATGTGCCGAACAGAAGAACTCAATCAACGCATTTCTTCCATTTGGACACTCATAGAACTAACTCCGACACCAATAATTCATTCGACCGTTTATTAATCCTTGGAAACAAATATTGTAATTTGGTTAATTTATAATTTAGTTTATTATTTAGCTTTTATAACGTACACATTTGTATTTTTCTTCATGTAAGGGTGATTACCGTCAATATAGTTTATTTATTTAATAGGTGGTACCTTAATGATATTATATTTTTACGATAATAGTCATACTGTTTCTAAGTAAACATGCATTTTCTTCAGTTTTACTTCTGAAGAACTGCAAATATGGCTCAAACGCCCCTTCGACTTGCATGTTTCATTTTGCAACTATTTACATGACGTTTCGATCGTAATGTTTTCAAATATCTGATGGTATTATCTATATATGATATCATGCTTCCAAGATTAATATGTTTACAGAATATAGAACTTTCTATATTTAAATTTAAATAAAACAAAGTGTGTGTGATGTCATCAAATTTTTAACATCATGCAAATGTCCGCCACCGCTTCTCTGGGTGGCGCTCATATGATATTTAAAATTTTCCATGGCTCTGGCGCATAAATTAGGCTGAATTTGACCCATAGCATGGGTTACAATGGCTAAAAGGGCCGCTGTGGTTTATGGCTTATTCGCATAGACCTGTGACTTAAGAAACCCTTACAAGAAATAGCCTAACGGGATCATATCGTATGGTCCTGGTGGTCCGTTCACATCACCTCCACGAGAGATGACCATACCCTCAATTTGTTCGTGCAGAATGTGGTATGAGTTGTGTGTTATGTAGCGCCGTCCTGTTGAAACCACATGTCGTTGGTGTAATCATTGACCTAACCCAAAGTTGTTCTCAAAGAAATATGGACCGACGATGCCGCCAGCCCAAAATCTACAAAAAGAGTGACATTATTGGGTTGCATTTCGACACTCTTGGATCTCATATGGAATGGTATTGTCCTAAACTTGACAATTTTGTTTATTGACGTACCCATTCAGCCAGAAATGAGCCTCATTGCTGAAGTATTATTTTTTAATGAAAATAAGAGTCAGTTTTCAAATGCTCCAGAACCCATTCAGCGAACACACGCCATTTTCTATGTTTGTTTACCTTCAGCTTCTGAGTCAGTTGAGTTCTGTATGGATAAAGGTCCAAGTTACGACGAAAAATTTTAAACGAAAGGCCGAGTGAACGACGCGATATCGACTGCCTGGAATTCTCTAGTACACTTTTATGGACAGTGGCGATGTTTTCGTCAGATCTTGCGTACACGTGTTGATTCATAGTTTACTGAACCAGTGGGCTCAAATTTATCGACTACCCTGCGAATAGTCCTCTCGGTAGGACGATTATGGCAACCGTAAAATGGGCATAGTGCGAATGAAAACAATTGTACCATTCCTTCCATGGTAATTTGGCAGCGTTGATGGCCGCTATCAACTATTAAAGTTCTGAAGTCCTTATTGAAAGACCCTTAATAATAAAATGTACAGTTGTAACCCCACAAAAAAACACAAAAAGGTTAGATTTCACTTCTTGTGTGGCCATTTTTAAACAGATTTGGGATACTTGTATCAAAATTCTTCATCGTTATTATTGGCTACTTAGGCAGCATTTTTAGTCATAAATTTGATTATTCAATTTTTTATTTAACTCACTACAATTGTTTCACCACACGGGTGAGGAATTTTAACAATGATCAAATAAATAATGTTTATTCATTTATTTACTTATTTATTTATCTCCTTTTTTGAATATTACATACAAACAAATGAATAAAAATAAAAGCATACATAAAATTTTTGTACACATAAAGGGTCGAGTTCACAATTAAATATGTTCTTTCACATCCAAAATTTTCTATATTTACTTTTATTCAGTTTTTTGTTCCCTATTTCGGAGAGATTTTTTGGTTGTTTATATCAGCATGATATATATATATATATATATAAAATAACGACAATTATAACAACAATATAATAAGAATAGTCTAAACGTAAAAAAGTACTAAGATTTCTTACTAATTGTAGACTTTCAAGTTTAAAATAAAGATTGCTTTTAGAATGTGAGCTTTAAAGTAAATTTATTATACAGTTAATACTTGTTGCACTACTTTTTTAATTATATGTACCCAAAAATTAATGAAAAAAATGCAGAGAGTGGAGTGTAAGTAAGGTCAATCTGCTCGTTTATTAGTGGAAATTCTGGATAAGCACGGGCTTTGCGAATTTCGAGTGATTCTAACATATTCATTTTTGTGCAATACCGAGAGTACATCTTCACCAAAAGAATGTTCCTCATCGATAAGATGTTTAGCAAAAGTTGATTTATCAGTTTGTCTGATAGTTTGTGAACTTTATGGGCCACCAAACTTTTTGCACATAAGTAAGAGCCCATTCTAGAACGCCTGTTGGATGAGTAAATAATATAATTTCTTTATATAAAAATATAAATCTCAAAGTCAATGTTATCCTTGCCACTGCATTTAATTTGCAATTCCGTTGAAATTAGAAGAGTATGGTGGTATTTCTGCAATCATCAAGAAATAAATGAGGAAATTCTCTCCATATTTGATACATACACGAGTGAGTTCTTTTTCGGATATGGTATCCATAAAACCAGTTAGGTTTATATGAGTTTACAGACCCTATCTTTTCTAATTTCTTTACCATTGTTCTCAAATTATTTCAAACAATCAAGAAATTAATTTAAAAACAAATTGATGTTCCCATTATATAGTGTTGATATATAGTGATTAAACATAACAGTTGGTATGTCGGAAAGCCTAACATAACTTTTACAAGTATCAAGTTTAGTACAGTCTAAAATGGCAACACTCTAGGCGCTTATTCGACACTGTAAAAAAATTCAAGCATGGAAAAAGTACTGCAAATTGATTCGCGTGGTTTGTTCCGTTTTCCTCAAAGGTAATGTATAGTATAATGTATGTGCATTTTAGTTTAAGTGGTTTAAAAGCGGTGATTTTTGTCTGAAGGATAAAAAACACCCCGGAGGACCTAGAAGGGCGACGACGATGAGAAGAAGCTGTCTGAAAACTCGATACAAATGCTAATAGAGCTGATAGAATAGGTTGAAGTAATCTATTAATTGATTTTCTAACGCCTACATGAGATAGGAAAGGTTCAGAAGAGAGTAATATGGGTTCCTCATAAACTCAATCAAACCAGCAATAATCAACAAGTGCCAGTATGTCTTTTTCTGCTCATTAAACAACGTCGAAAATCATTCTTGTGAAAAATTGTCACCGGCAATCAGAAATAGATAAAAATCTGAACTGTATATAGATATTGGAAAATCCCAATGCAAAGAAGAACCATTTTTCCGAAGCGATTAGTTTTTGTGACCGATTGTATGAGGTTGAAAAAACCACACATTGCTTTCAATATTAAAATGATAAATTGTGAAAAACGATAAATGATAATTTGTGAAAAACGATAAATTTAGTACATGACATAAACAAAACTTTTGCAACAACAGTTTAAGTTCCTCTGCAAAGTTTATCCGGTAGAGGAAAGTATGGCACCACAACCCCTTCCAGCGCCGCGCTATAAATGCTCCAAATTTGACCACACAACAAAGACAAAATCCACTGCACTAAATGCACGGGTGAATACTACACTTCCGCCTATCCAACACAACTGCCAATTAAATGTACATCATGTGGAAAAAATGATCATGGTACCTGGTCCGCCAAATGGCCAAATCGTCCACGACAACCTATTAAGAGAATTCCCAATATAAAAATCCGTTGTTCAAACAAAAAATCAACGGAAATTGATGCCTTGGACGTTAAGAAATCACGCGTACATTAATAAATCACCCTCCACGATCATATTTTAGATAAATAAATTAAATTAGGCAAATCAAATCCTCCCAAAATTAATCACCCACTAAATGAATGTTTACATTTCACTATTACCTTTCCCACTTTCCAAATCAATTTGTTTTTCGTATACATTCACCCTCATTCCCCTATTGAAGACTCAATTTTCATAAAAGCCTCTCTGTGCGGTAATGATATCATCATTGGTGACTTCAATATAAACAAACAAAAATCACGACGCCTTTCATCCATTCTATCTAACTCTAACTATGTACGTATGCCTACTCCACCCACTTATCATGAATGACACCCAAGCAACCACTCCTGATGTCCTTCTCTGCATCCAAAACATCAAAAACCTCATACACTCTGTCAACCTTATCCCCGACCTATGATCCGATCACCTATCAATCACTTTTCAAATAAAAATTCCATCTAATCTCCCTCCCACAACAAATTCCTAACCTAATTTAAAATTTTAACAATTGTGACACCCAGACAGTTGCTACAGACTTGACACAATTCATCGCCCCAATCCCAATATCAATCCTAACACCATTACTCAATTCAACGACTAAATCTATCGAACCAAATACTCCACAAATAAGGAAACAATTTAATAAATATCCTCTTCCTAATTTTATTCTTCGCCTCATCAAACATAAAAGACAAATTTACAGAGACATTCAACTAATGGACACTCCTGATCTCCGACAAAAATTCAACAAACTGAACAAAGACTTTAAAAAACTAGTAACGGAATATAAGACGGACACTTGGATTAATAGCTGTATGAAAATTAATGACTCAAGAGGAAAAAAGTTTTGGACAGAAATTAGGAAACTCAGCAAATACAAAAAGACGGACAAACTACAAGAACTTTATGACCCCATCACTGACGAGGCCATAACAGACCCAGACATTATCATACGTAACTTTGCAGACTATTTTAATTCTATATATTCAAAGACATAGGACCCTAATTTTGATCAATCAACCTTTCAACTCGTAAACGACTGGTACAACAATTTCTTTAGATCCAATGACAGTTCAAAACCGATGGACATTTTTACAGAAGAGGACTATTTCTACACACTAAAAAAGGGCTTCCTTCCAAAATACTCCACTACCCTCCCTCTTACTATCTTGACCTCAAACAACACACCTTGAAGGAAAGTCATCAGCCGTCCTGCTACTAGATACTAGATTTTATTATCAATTCCTTTCAAACAGATCCCTTAAAGTCAAAATCAACAACTCTTACTCCCCTCCTTTTTCTCCTGTACAAGACATACCCCAAGGTTCCCCTCTATCTACGCTACTATATAAAATCTTCTGTTTCTACATCTATAATCCCGATCCTCTTTACTCCAATCCTTCTAAATATCTTCTCCAATTTGCAGATACAGCCGTAATTTTCCACGCACCCACCGTTCCTAAAGCTCTTCAATCCCTCCAGCAGCAAATTGACTCCCTGCAACACTGGTTTACTAAATGGCGAATTAAAATCAGTCCCCACAAATCCCAGCTTCTAATTCCCTATCACCGTAATAATAATCCTGCATATAACATTCACATCTCCCGCACAATTGTTCTATAAAATATCTTGACATTACCATAGATCAAAAAGATCAAAAAGTACACAGACTTAAACAAAACAAAAATCATTTAGAAGTCTTACTTACAAAGGAAACGGTATATCCACAAAAACAGCCGTCAAAATTTATAAATGATTTGTCGCCCTCTACTTGACTATGGTAATGTCCTTTTTCCCAACTCATGCAATCCTTCTATCCACAATATCCAAGTTAGCGAGCATTCCTCCCTAAGAATTCTAACCAAAATCTGCAATCCCAGCAATCCTTTACACAATCCTTCTAACTAACTCCTATATAACTTTACCTCTGCTATTCCCATCAATGAACGCCTTCTATACCTAAGCGAAAAATTCTCGAAAAATTCCTTCAACCATGACATCGTTTTCCTCTACTGCTTGCGCAGAAATCTTAACCTGATACCAAAATTTAAAACCACTTCAATCACAACATTTGAATTCATCGCATCACATTATCTATCATCTTCAGAGACAGACTGACGTGACATATCGACAATGACTAACTCCGGGCTGAAAGACCGCTGGTCGATAGCCATTTAACAAACAAACTAACTCACTAACATGCATTGTATCATTCACAAATTATATTTAGTTTATTTGTATATTTTTTTGTTAATAAAGATGTTGTATTTATACCAATAGACCGAGATGGAAACAAACATCCGCCAATCTCGAGGTAAAGAAAAAGGGAAGAAGCCAGAGGTATTTTTATTTACAATGTGCGTGCTTTTGAAGTAGAAGCCCCAAAATTATTCCATTCAACTTCATCATTTGTTTACCTTTTGATCTCATAATAATAATTTCTTTATTTCCCAACGGAAGAACCAATAGAGGGAAAAGATTTAAACAAGTAAATATAATCAAATTTTAACAATAAATCTCATAAACAGTCTAAAAGAATAAACTTGGTTTAATCTAAATAAATTAACAAAGTAATGTTTTGTGACGAAATATTTTTTTAAAAAATTTCTTTCTGTTTCTGATGTAAATCTGAAACGATCAGAATTTTTTGCATTAATAAATTTATCATTTCATTCCCAACATAAAGTCTTAAAATTCATGGCCAAGGTAACAATTTCAAGTGTAATAAAATTATGTAATAGCTATTTATTATACCACGTGATAGTAATTGGTTTAAGTTATTTCAGTGGAATATTTATGTGTATCAAATGTAATTTATATAAATAGAGATACCGTTAATCTAAATATTTCTACCTAATATTGATCAATACCTGAACTATACTATTAGCTTTAGAAGCATTCTTATTATTATGTTTAGAGCGTCGTTACGCAACTCATAATAACTTAAAATATTTATTGTGGTATCAGTTATTGGAAAAATTGAATTGCAAAATTGTTTCGGTAAATTCTCCAATCGTCATGATGGTTAGCCGCCATTAATTAAAAAAAATATATATATACATATATATGTAAAGCCGAGTTTATGAACGAAGCATTTAGGATTAAGGGAGCGTTTCATTTCATGCAGATATTTTCCGCATTTAATACATCCGGATAGATGGGGCATAAAAAGCGTCAGAAAGAGAAGGGAAATAAAAACTGTTACAAATATCCCAATATACTAATTGAATTACCAACCATGCGAAGCAGTAAAGAGATATATTCGGAATCCGGAGCCAAGAGCTTTGGGGCGCATGCTGGGATGGACCTTCTCTCATCTAGTGCCGAGTATTCCTGCCAGTTGGCGTTAATGTCGGGAAATCCGTACCTCGTGATATTCGCGATTTCAGTCCTCTGCAAGAACGAACACGTTACGCCTGTGTTTGCAACACGTACAAACGCGTCGCGACGGCGACAGTATACCGGTTAAAACAGTATGCGTGCCATCGTACAGGATCGTTCTACACCTGCGAGAGATTTATAAAAATATTAACAAAACAACAAAATAAATATTTCCTGTGTTGCGGAATTGTGTAAAACACCCCAAGAAGGATCAATTGGATTATTTTATGTGTGCGAGTTAGTAAAGTAAACAAAGTTATATAGCTGTAATAATAAAAAGGAGTCTGAATATTGGTAATAAAATAAGAAACGGTCTCTCTCCTTCATGTTTCCTTTTATGTTGTCGCCGCTAATAAATTAGGAAATGAGGATGGCGCGCTGGGGACAATTCTATTTATTTATTTCTTGAGGAGTCTACTTAATTACTCCAATTTCCTATTCTGGGCGCTGATTAGGGAGACGAATTTCCATACAAAGAAAACGATTCGGCGATAAAATAAATTGCGGGTCCCTTCGGATTACCTTCGTTTTACAAGTGCTTGCGGAATTCTCAAGTTTGCACCAACAGAATTGTTAATAAAAATTGGGTGGATGATATAAATTTACGTTTGCGGAATATTCGGTTTGGAGATTTTTATACCGTCGAGAGTTGTGAGGCCAAAGTAAATATTACACAGATAGGCTAAGGTTCCAATCAGCGCATGGAGGAACGAGGAAGGATACTTAAACAGCTGTTGGTTTTATCGTAGGCGTTTTATCTTGGGAAAATAATATCGGCTTGTTTTTCTTTCAGAAGGGGACGTTCCCTCTTTTTTTTTCGAGTGTTGTGCTTGTAATCAGATCGAGAGATTATTGTGTTAGTTAGCTGCATGTACATATAAAAAAAAACATCTGAAAGTACATATTTTTCCATTCCTCTCTGAACGAATATAATAAAATTTTGTAAACATGTATGTGCTGCTATTTTTATGTAGTCGTTTGAAGGGAAAAAAATCTGCCTTTTATGTAATGTATATTTCATCACTAAATCAAGCCATGTTTGTTTTTTTGCATTTCCTGAAAAGTTGTTATCGATAATGAGCGCCTAACACTTGAAATGGATATCTAAACATAGAAATAAAGTATGAAAAATAGTATTATTTATATTGATATTTAATGTTTTAATTTTTCATCGATTAAAAAATACACTTTTTTTACATTTTATTATATTTAAATAACAGTCTCTAGTATTGGCAAATATGTTTAAACCAATATTGTTATTCCATAAAAATTCAGCAAAGACAAATTAAATACTTAATATTTAATCTTCTAATTTTGCTATACAACACTTTGTAAATTGATTTTATTATTAATAATTTATTTCTGAGCTAATTAAATCGGATGTAGAGAAAAATACAATTCTTTTCAATTAATGAATATTTAAAAATTTCATTAGCAAATCACGTGAAGAAAATTATAGCATAAAGGAGTGATTTGAACTCCAATTAATTACATTGGGTTTTGCGGTTGCGGATGTGTGCGTCGGCGCTCTGTCTTTTGAACTCAATTTTTCCTTGTCGATTTGATAATTCGTCGATTGCTTTGTCCAATTATAACAGGAGTTTTTAAAATCATCTCCAAATATTTATCTTCTTACTTTGATTTGGTTACCTTCTACCGAGTTCATGAAAGGAAGTGCTGATTTTTATATTATTTCTTTTATCTTCAATAACTTTTTATTTAACATTAAGATAATTATTATCCAATGTGCTTATTATTAATATATCATAAACTTTTAAAATGTATTTGCAATAACACATAATTTCTAAGGCAATAATATAATTAGAGCTTGAAATTTATTTAGTGGTAATACTTTCTATATATGTGTATACAATTTTTGAGCATTCATTTGTTTACATAGAAATAGGTTTATAAGAGACTTTTATCTGACTTTAACCCATCATTCAAATCACTTATGTATTTTTGGTTTCGAAAGGATTTAATTCAATTGTGTTACTATTTTGGCTTCATGACGTGCAATTATATATTTGCCAACAATTTATTGGCTTTTAAAATAAAAATTATAGTAAATAAATAGATATTTTATCAGTAGCTCTATTTAATACTTTTCTAAAAAGTTGCCTAATTTTTAGATTAGAGTAAATCCGTTACTAATTTAATTGCGTTTTTCTAAAGAATGAATCAAAAGTAGTTTTATTTAATGGTTATACATTGTCTAAAGTTATATAAATTTTGATATAAAGTTCTTAGCAGTTTTTAGGATTTCAAAATTTTATATCGATATTAAATTTTAGTGTTATTACTATCAGAGTACTTAACAATTAACTTTAATTTCTTGGAATGAATAGTCGACTTGTTTTTTGCTGATTGATTGATAATAACTTAAAACTTAAATTTGATTAAATTTTAATAACAGCATTTAATTTTTAGGTTATTACTTTCAGAGTTAACTTTTTACTTGAATTCTTTGGAATGAATAGACGACTTGTTCATCATTGTTGGATTAATAAGAACTTCAAACTCATAAGCATTCAGTTCATACAATTTCAATATCGAAATCCTAAAGGTGGCATAAGAACTGTTTGTTTCTTAAATTAAATACTTTAGAAGTTTTTACGACATTTGCAGGATGATTAGTACTGGAGAAGTCTGTATAACATTAAATCTTAAATTATTTTCTTTGGAGGTTTCATATGAAACATATTCAATAACGTATAACAATATCAAAATAAAATAGGATTGAAATTTATTACACATATCGAAATATATTATTTACATATCAATAAATATTAATTTAAGAAGTTTTTAGCTTGTAGATCATCTTAAAACATATTTATAAGCTAGCAGCTTCTTAAAATAAAATTGTATAATATTGTTGTCCTTCCAATAATAATCACAAACCGGTTTCTATCGCTTTTGGATCTCATCAGCGTAGCGCAGCTGAAGACGGAAAAAATGAATTTCATTCAAGAGTTTTAAAATTATAATAATAATAATAATAATAATAATTTATTTCCCAACAGATTACTCCAATTACAAGGAAAAATTATATAGTATAAATTAAATAATATTGCAATATTAAAAATAAACAAATTAAATCACTTCACAAATAAACAAAAATGTAATATTAAATTAATATGTGAATTATTAATTAATAATTAATTATCAGAAAATATAAATAAATAGTGGGGAATATGCTAAACCAGTGTGTTTATTAAGTAGGGGAATTCCCTTCTGCTTCTTGCTTATTAAATATATGGCTATTTGTTGTTTCATTAATTTACTTTTAGTTTGATAATAAAAGGTCTTGATAGAAACTATAATTTCTAAATATAAATATTAATAAAGAAGAGTGTTTTTATTATTATTTATAAGTTATATAATTTATTCTAATGCTACGAATATAAACAAATAAATTAAGGCAATATAATATAATATATGATATTAATTCAAACAAAAAATATTTATTAACATCGTTGTTGATTCATCAAGATATACACATAATAATTTAATTAGCATATTATTATATTCATTTATTCAATTATAATAATAGTATTAATCTCTACAACTTAAATATTACACCAATTAAAAGCTACGTTGAATCCGATTAAACTAGAAGCAATTATCACCTCATTAAAAAAAACTACGCGGCTTCTAAAGAATGTGCGATTTTAAATTAAAACGTGTTGAGGAAACAGTGAATTGATGTATTTTATAGTGCTCCAATTGAGAATCGATGTGCTACATTATAATCTATCACGGTTTAAGGTTGAAGTGGTGTTGAAATCATGAAATCGAAGGCTTAACGTTTGCAATGTAAGTAATATAACTTAGACGAGAAGGAAAATAGTTGTTCTGTTTCGACGCTAAGAGCTTTATTATTGTTTCATTAAAATTAGGAATGCGTCAAATTACGCGGAAAATTCCGTGATGTGATTAATTCCCGATTTTGTTATTACTGGATACATCGTGAATTAGGTATTAATCGAATTATCATCTTAAGAAAGAAAATAGAATTCTTTTTAACAATATTATTGTTAAATATTATTGAAAAAACAGATAATTCATAGAATGTGTATCCTTATCTTGTGTTATGTGCATAAGTTCACCTGCAGATCTTATGCCAATCCAATCATGAAGGTTCCTGAATCTCAATTGCTGCTTCATGCCATGTCCTCTGTGTCCTTCAATTTTAGATCCTACACTTCATTATTCGTTGGAATAGATGGTATTTTTTGCCCCTTAGTGCAGGGCCTAGTTAAATGTTATATGGGTGGCAACAGCAGCTGTTCTACCGCGACCTTTTCAGATCTATTATGGCCTTGTTAGGCTTTTTTGTGACATTTGATTCGTTAGCACTTGCCATACAAGTGTTGACCAAATATAACACTTAACTAAACTTTGCCATAACTTTAGATTTAAATTGTCAATACAGAGAGATGCCCTCATTTTATTAAATAAAGTGCCAGTTCTATGCGGCTCTTGGTGCCGATGTCTGGATGAAGGTTTTGTATAATTATAATCCTAAACTATTAAAAAATTGGCCACCCTTTCATTCAATTTTGAGTTTAGGTAAAGATTGCGATTATGGCTGAATACCTTGAATTTGGTTTTAGTGGTATTTATTTTTAGACGTTAAACTTTCGCCAGCTGCGTTAGTTGTGTTAAAGATTAGCTAAAGCTGTTCTAGACAAAATGAGCTACATATTTTATAGTTGCTATGGGCAGACCGTTCACTTTTGCTCCGATTGGAGTGCATTTTTGAGAATAGAGATTAAACAAGAGTTTTGAAAGAATACACCCATTTATGTATTCTGTCCTCAATATAAGTTATTTATAATTCTGATGCCTTCCCAGATTAGTGTCCTGCAGTATTTCCATGAATTTCTAGTGGTTTAACTGCTTCTTCACATTTTCTCCTGATTCTGGCGCGGATTATGTGGAGGAAAGTCTTTAGAGATATTAAATCAATTACCTCGCTATAGTTTTTTGGTCGTTGCTTCTTAGGTAAACGTTACTTTAAGCCAATCTGCTGGAATTATAAATGTTTCGTATATCTAACCAAATTACTTTACTATTAAGTCCATGCTTCTTTTATTTAATAGTTTCCATAGGAAGTCTGTCCTGACTGCTTTCTTTGGAAACTGAGAATGCGTATATATCTTCAGATTTTAATATCTCCGGCGCTTTTTGTTCTTCCGACACTGTGATATCTAATCTAATGTCTGCAAAGATTTCTGTGCTATATGCAAGCTTGACTAATTAACCACGAAAAAAGCAGTTATGTCCTTACTTCACTGTTTAGGACATTTCATTTTATTATCAATAGCTAACTGATATCCGAAAATATCTATCGCATACAAAAATGTCGGTGTTATAAATAGACGGCGCTGGAAACCTAAAATTAATTACATTCAAGGATATTCAAGATCTAGTCGTTCTGGTAGAATAGAATGTTAATTCCAATAATCAAAAAATTCAACTTCACATAATTCCAAAAAAATCCAATAAAAAAGAAAAAATGAAAATACACATGTATACTCTCAATTTTGACCCAAGCCCAATAAATAATACATTTTTGGATTTAATCCCCTTGTAAAATTTTATTATTCCAGAACAACATTTTCAATTTCCTTGAATATTTAGGTTTAGGTTTTCCCCTAAATCCGTCGTCTATTTCTAGCATGTAGTGATTAAATAAAACTGTGAAGTAAGAATTATGTCCTAATATAAGTTGGATTTTACTTTCTTCACAGTAAGTCCTTACTTCAATGTTAAGAGAGAAACATTTTGATTGAAGATAGTATATAATTATAACAATAACAATAATTTTTATAATTCTTTGTGTCTTCTTCTTTATATTTATCGACTTTAAGTCTTTTAGCCTTTACTCTTTTATTATACTTATAGTATTAATTATCTTCACGTAACTCACAAGTAAACCGCCAGAAAGCACTTAATTGCTAATTTTTCGTGAGTAATAATTATAATATAAGATTAATTACTAAACATTTAACTGTTGAAATGTATATCAGGCAGATTACCTAAAATGAATAGATTTAATTTGTTTAAATATGTGCTGCTTTATCTTAGACGTCCAACATTATTCTCAAGTAACTTTTTGGTTTAATTTCTATAACAGCATTGCTCTTATAATATCCAAAAAGATCTAATCATGTCTAGAATTGTTCTTGAGACAGTAACAATAATTCAGTGTTTTATTGTTAATGCTGTTATTATCGTTGTTGGCACTTTGACATTAATAAATCATATAATTTTAAATGAGAAATGTACATGAAATATGTTGGACTAATATTTATTTACAAAATTAAAGTTACTATTTACACACTTTATAACTTTTTATCACTATATTTTTTAGTGAACGATCCTTTCACTTAAATCTCAAAAATTCTACATTTGCAAATCATTTATTAGAGAAGATTCATATTTTTGGCAAGGACGTACCTACAGGAATGGATTTACTGAAAGCTCTTGAAATTCATTAATACGGGTTTTCCCATCCTTAATGATCAGACCGATTTAATTATTCTCCTCTCCTTTTGAGAGTATATAAACAGCATTCATTTTAAATTTTAGATACTTTATATTTTGAAATGATCGATTTAGTGACAACACGAGTAATGCTTTAAAATTTTGAAACAGCATTGAGTAAGCTTCCAAAGGAAAGAGAAGATGGTAGAAACTTCTGAAGTTGTAAAATATAATTCCTAATATTTCTCCAGATTTGAATATTTTTTATAAACTAGACTATTTCTGATAAATAATACAAAATATTGAAATAAAACAACACAGTTGGGAGGGTTTCACATTTATTGTTGAACACTGCAACATGTTTCGCCACACAGTGGCTTCATCAGGCAGATGAATAATCATCATTATTCATCTGCCTGATGAAGCCACTGTGTGGCGAAACATGTTGCAGTGTTCAACAATAAATGTGAAACCCTCCCAACTGTGTTGTTTTATTTCAATTTGTTATGGAGTTTCATCATGTATCCGCCTCATCAATTCAATATATAAAATATTATTAATTATGATTATAATTTAGGATTAGTTGCTAAAGATGTAGCTCCTGAATTGTTAATTGCGCAAAGCTGGAAAATTTATTTAGGATACTTGCATGGAGATAAAAATGTGACTAATGAAAAATTTACTTCCATTTTTTGAACTTCATTACTCTTGTGATATCTAAAAATATTTTTATGTTAACACATCACATTTTAATAAAGAGAATGGTTGCGACCGTTACTACATGGTAATCCTGTTATTTGTTCTGTCAAAGCTAAAGTTAAAAAAATACCTAACATTCTTCCTTTATAGATTTAGAACAAAAAAAATACTAATGAATACCAGTGCTCTTTTTTGTTCAGGCATGCTTTATTATCCCCAAAATTATATTTCTATTTCTCACTCAACCCAAGGTGAAACATTTTTTAATTATCATGATTGATTCAAACACTTTTCACTATTTTTTAGTTTCTCTCCGACAAGTTTCGGCACTTCGTCATTTTGTTAGAAAGCTTAATAGGAAATAAAATATAGTGAAACGAAACCAAGTGCTTTAATCAATTAAAATTGAAACCCTCTATTATGTTTTACTGATTGATAGATAGAGGCCACCCACCCACCCTACATATACATGATAATTTTAATTGCTAATCGTGGATGATTTTGGTGCTAAAAACTATAACCCCTTATGTAATAAAAAAAATTAAATAAAATCAAAATTTAAGTTTAAATATTAATTATTTTCTATAACAAATCTTATATAATTTAGATTTAGAGTCTGCTCATCCATCATGTATAAATTTTTAACTAATTTACTCTCTATTTACCTTTTTAATTTCTTTTTTATTCAAAAAGTTTTGTAATTAATTTCATTGGATACATGGAGACGATAAGGAATTAAAGTTTATATGTATATGTAGGGTGGGTGGGTGGCCTCTATCCCATCCTTCAATCAGTAAAACATAATCGAGGGTTTTAGTTAGAAGCTTTGAACTTTTTAAGTATTTTAGCCAACTTATAGGAATATAAACAACATTATTGAAGATAGTAATACGGTAATACGACATAACAATTATAATACTTTTTAGTTCTTCTCTTCTTGACTATTGACCGTAACTCTTTTAGCCTGTCAACTTAAATTTTTTGCATTAAGGATATGAAGATAAAAGACATAATCAGAAAAAAATATATTAAGAATAAAGGAAACACTTTTACTTTTTTATACCACTTAAAATGTATTTTCAGTGATTTTGTTTGATAATGATTACCGTACCACGAAGTGAACGCCGTTAAGATCCAAGAAAATAATTATTGTAACCCTAGAGGTTTTTATTGTAATACAAATTTCTATTAGCTTCGAAAGGAGAAAGGAAGAAAGGTGTAAAAAACTTCAGATGTAAAATATAATTTCTGATATAATTTCTGACATTTCTCGAGAATTAAATATTTTCTTATAAAGTGGACTATTTTTGATAAATAGTATTAAACATTATTATTTATGACTATAATTTAGGAGTAATTACTAAAGATATAGTTGTAGAAATGTATATTACGCAGGGCACGAAAATTATCTAAGATTCTTGCATTATATATTTAGATGAAAAAATAATAATATATTTTGATTTCTTTCATTTAGACGTGCTTTATAATTCCTAGGTAACTTTCCTTTTCTTGCATTGAATTGTTCTTACAAAACTATTTTGATATTAAGACATCACAATTTGTTAACGTTTATGTTGTTTAATGACTTACACATTTGAAATAATATTGGTTAATCATATTACCCTAAATGTAGAATCAGTATTATATGGGAGTATTCTATATTTTAGTATTCTAAAAATTAACAATGGATCGAATTCTTGCAGTATCAAAAATGATAAACGATACAAAAACATATTACTTTAGAATCGTTTATTTTGAAAATTTGAATAGCACAATGAAAAAGGGGGAAGATCTAAAATTCTAAGTTGTAAAATGTGTGTAAAATTCGTAATATTTCCTGCAGCTTGATTGGTTTTTGTAGAAATTTTTTTTCAAGTTGGTTAGTTTTTATAGATTTAGTGATAAAAATATATTAAAACATAATTAATTGTAATTTAAACTTTGGATAAACTGCAACATTTATGTATTCAGTTATAAATCGGGTAGAGTAGAAATTTGAAGATATAAATAGTCGCAAAAATCTTAACCCATTGCATTGTGAGATAGAGTCGTAATTTCAGTATATGGTAAATTGATTTAAGATTAATTTATTCAAATAATTGTCCAAATTTTAAAATTATCACTTAGCCCTTAGCACAATAGACAAGGAAATGTAATATGCAACTGAAGAAGATTTGCATCTTCTTGAATGTTGAAATTCTTTAAGTAAATCATTCTGCTTCTTGAGTATTATGACGAGTAGAAAAAAGCTTATTATATGGGGCAATTACAATCATGTAGTAGGGAAAATCATACAGCTTTATATATTTTGAACCAAATGTTTTTAGTTTTAATAAAAATAGTTCAAAAATATTTCACTAAGGGTTTTGATCGAGTTTGCCAAGGGTGATCAAATAATTGACCAGAGTACCTAGGCCTCACTAGGCCCATTGTGCTGGGACAGCCCTCCGTTGTTCTATCACTCATTTAACTACCCAAGGTAACGAGCAAAGGACAGCACAACGCTTTTAGGAATTTCCCTAATGTTGGCCATATTGGGCCAGAGTTCACCAAGGGTTAAGTGAACGATTAATTCAAGATTTAATACTTCTACACTTTTTTGATTAAGATAACTTTCTATTAAGTTAAAAATCTATCATAAGTATGTCAAAATTTAAAATATGTACTATATTTTACCAATAAAAGTAAAACATGTAATATTGTTTACTCATAAATCACAGGAATTACAGGAATATAAAGTTTAAAAAAAAGTACTTTATAAGATTAACTTTTCAAAGAGAACTGTTGACAATATTTTATTCAAAGTTATATAATATTATCTTATAAGAAAGTGCTAATAAAACGTCCTGTAAAGTGTAGTCCAACGAATGAAATGAATATCATGTAAAGTATATAAATAAAAAAGAGTAAAATGTTGCTTCTTTTCAGTAAAATAATTAATAATATACAGAACATGTGACCAACCAAAGTTATATTATATTTAGCCATAAAAATATTACTAACCAACATGAAACAACACTAACTCTACATTTCTATATTTAACATGTAAATAAGCTCAATATTATGTGTTCTGAAAATGAAAGTAATGAAGCACACGAAGAGGAAAATCTTAGAAAGAAAAATAACTAAGAGTGTAGCAGGAATCTAAAGCAGTAGGGATGACAAAAACATTATAAAAAAAACATAAAAAGCACCAAAAAAATATATGTCCTGTTAATGCTGTATTTAAACATTGGATATATAAACGGATAGCAATAAAGGTATTTTAAACTAATATCCATAACGAATATTTATAGGATTGAGTGGAAGATTCTTCAAAGAACGGAACTCCGCCCGTCCTCTTTTCGGCTAAAAATTTAAGGATATTTTCAAATTTAGTAAGATAATTTTTGAGATATTTTATTAGAAAGGAGTACAAAGGTGTAATAAATAAATAAATACATAGGTAACGTTAGATTCCTGGAATCAAATTATTAAATCATCATATTTTGATCCCAGGAATCTATATACAACTTATATATATATATAACCAAAAAGTTTACTGTTAAGCCGGAATTAATCTTGTCTTTAACGTTACAAAAATAAAATTAATGTAATAAAAAATTGAAACCTACATTTGATCCGCCTGAAATCTATTACAATTGTTTATCATCATACAATACATCACACCAGTTGTTATGGTCATAATTGATTGACAAAATTTAAAGAAAAAGTAGCAGTTTGATATTCATCAAGTGTATATCACGTGCATTTCACCATCCAACAATAACGTACGATATACGACTTTCAATCAGAGAATGATAAACTTATCTTTAAGAAATTTTCATAAATTACATAAATAATATGATTATCCTACTTAAGGTAGCCATCAATTATAATGCCAAGGTATTTAGCGTTAATTTTAATTTTAAGCAAATTTAGTTTTGAAGTTATAAGTATGTGAAGGTACTGTAGAAATTTGATTATAGATGGGTAAAAGAAACCGCAACTGCTTTGGATTTTTTTAGATAAAAGCCTATGATTAAACCAGTTTTTAATTCTAATCAAATCACTTTCAACACTATCATATATGCTGTAATTCAATCCAGGGATTGAATCCTTTATAGAAAAAAAACACTTTTGCTTTGCTGTTTAATGAACTTAAGCCATAAGTATAGACTGAATAATAATGGTCCTAATACTGTGCCCTGCGGAACCCCACATTTAAAAATATTGTAAGATGGTAACAATATCACATATTTTCACTGATTGGCTTCAGTCTTACAAGTAACTTTTTAATAAGGCATCCGACGTTCCTCTAACAAGTGTTAATTAGTATAGTGGCTTACTGTGTTGAAGACCTTAGTTAAATCTACAAATATACCTATGACTGGTCTACGTTCATCAAGTGCATTATAAATATTGTTGGTAAAACATTCTATCGCATCTTGTAATTTTGAAAAGCGAATTGCAAGGACAATAAAGTATTATATTTATCTAAGAACCTATCTAATTGATATTTCAAAGTCGTTTCAAAAACCTTAGCGAAATATGTAAGGAGCAATATGGGACAATAGTTTAATAAATCAGTTTTATCCTTACTTTTATTAATAGGTATAAGGTATTAGGGATTATTTATTTTATCCAATATGCTAACACAATATTCTTACATAATAATTTTTTTACAGAAATTTTGATCGAATTTGGAAAGGCTAGGTAAAATAAGTGCCATTTTTAGTGCTGCTGGGACAATGCCCAAAGTGAAGATGTAATTTACTTAATTTACTATTTATTGTAAGACAAACAAACAACTAAATACATAATTGCAAATTCTCACTGCAAATTTTAAGCTGTTTTTATTTTTTATTGATTAAAGCAGTACTCCTGATATCCATTTTTTTCAATTTTTGTGATTGATTTTTATAATTGATATTCATATGTTAATTTTCTCTTTAATTATATCAATAAACTTGCTTGCTTACTTGTAGCATCGTCTATACTATCAGTCAAGGATAAATTAATTAAAATATTATTTATTTCATCCATATTTGTATATCTTTTGTGGTAATAATAATTGACGTAAATATAATTTCAGGTGAAAATTCAGTTTACACATTGTATCCCAATTACCGCCGATCAATTACGGCGGCGGAACGGAAAATCGATATAAATTTTTTATGTAGAAAGTTATCAGTGATTCAGTGGGCCATTAAGAATGCAAGTGAAAAGTTGGGAATTGTGACTTTATAGCCGGGGCGCCAAAAGTGTAAACCTCCTTAACTTTTTTTTTATTTGAAGCCGGGGAAAAGGTCATCAATCAAGCCCTAACAAGCCGGGGTGTCACCAAGTGGGGACGGCCCCCGCACCTGAATTTTTCGAAAACATTCCTAACCCGCGCGCATTCCGCCGCCAAAGGAAAATACGAATGAAAAATTGACCAGAAGTAGATGATTAATACACACTATATCTACGGGGGAAAATTCGCGTTTGTGACAAATAGTCACCATTATCATCAATTGGTTAAGATAAATTACACAAAGTTTTTTTTTAATAGGGGGAACTAACTAAATGAAATATGCAACTATTTTAAATCATAAGTGGAAATAATTTAAATTATTATTATTCTGAAGTAATAATTGCATTTGAGAAATTATTTTAGTTTTTTCTTTTCTTAATAACTCAAAGGGATTCATCAATGACATTAAGTATATTTTTGCGGGATTGTTCTTTCCTTTTTTGATGTAATAAATCAATCAAAGCAGTGTCAGTCACGTGTATGTTTTTTTTTTCTCTGGAAATTGAGCCTTTAGCTTTCTCCCCACGCATGCCAACAAAATTGATAGGCCTCCGATTTTTCGAGGCAATCACCGGTAATGCAGCTTGAAGCTCAAGTGAGGCACTAAACAACACATCAAGCCGCGGTTTTATCACCACAATTTTTCGTGTAAATTATTTTCCGATCAGAACTGCCATTAAGAATCCGGATTAATTACTCAAGATCAATTTTTCTCCTCAAGATATTATGATACCCAAAGGTGAATACAAATTAAATTATATTGTCTAATGAGTTTATGAGTAATTAGGACTTTTAAGAAGCTATGATCAGATTTTTAAGTCCTAATTATTCATAAAATTGTAAAAGTATTTTAGCTTGAATTATTATAATATACTTGTATATATTGCAAGTAAGATTTTGAAAATAATAGTATAAAAATATTGTTATAAATGTTTAATTGTGGTGGCGTTTACTTTTTACATCTTGAATAAAGTGGTGAAACAAAATAATCGTGACTCCTTCTTCATAATTATAATTAATATAATCGTATATTAATATGTATTTGTATAACTAATTAGTTAACTATTGATAATGGACACGTAGTGTTCGAAATATACATTTAGTGATTAAATAAAATAAGTGAAATAAGAAATATAACGATGTTTATTTAATTAATCGTATATGTATCACAATTTGGAATAATTTGTTGACTAATTTATCTGATTGTGAGAATGTTTTATTCATTTTTGTCAGACATCTAACGAATCGGTGTTTTAATTAGTAACTGTAGACTCTCAAGGATTTAATTCTTAGACAGATATGGGTTTTAATACTATCTTCCAAATCATTTATCTTGGTAATATAATGTTATAAATGCAAGCGACTTATGAGTAAAAGTTTACAAAATAAATTAGGGACTCTAAGCGATTAATCAAAATCCGTAGTATGCTCCATCATTATTGGATGTTGATCCGAAGCCTTTCAGCCTTATTAACCTTAATATCCTTTAGATGGTTTGTAACTGATCAGTGGATAAATATAAATATATAACTTAATATAAGTAATTATTCGTTCGTGAATAAATTTATAAGAATAAATAATGTAGACGTTTTACTTCAGCTTATTAGAGTAATGAAATTTTATAATAAATGTTTGTGTTTAATTATTTAAAACAATTAAAAATCAATTAAAATCTCTCATTGTGTCGAGTTAGTTTACAGGAATATTTATATCGTTTAATGTTAATTTAATGTATAAAAAAGATATTGGTGTTAACTTGTGGATTCTTTTAAGCACTTATTTCAGGTTTTCTTTTAGTTTGAGAGATTGTATTATGTTATAGTTTTCTAATTGAAATATGGATTCGGTCTCCTTACTAAGAACCATGGGAAATTCTTATACATTTTTATTTAAATGAATATTTTAAAACTAATATTTCAACTATGAACATCCTCATGGCCAGTTTATTTATACAGAATATTTCAAAATGTTAAGGTTGAATGAGTAATTTCTGCCATGAAAAGATTTTCTATAGCATACTTTAAAATTTTATTGAGATACTCTGTAGAGGGCTGGTATATATTGATAATATTCGTATAGACTACCTAAAGTAAAAAGTGCATTTACTAATATAACTCAGTCGGTTTGCTACTTTTGTAAATACTAATAAATACATAATATTAAATAATTATCAAATTATCAATCAAAACAAGAGTATATTTTATAATTTTAAAATAACATTAGAGAAAACATTATTATTGTAGATAGTATTACAATCATTATTATGTTTCTTCATCCCTTTCATGTTTAAAGGATTTACAAAAACAAATAAATAAATCACCTGATATTTAAATATTTTCTTGAATGAAACACAATAAATAAAGAATAATAAATTTAATAATAATAATAATACACAATTAATCTAACACTAACTTCTATGTCCCATTTAAACGAAGGTCAATTTAAGCTTTCTAAAGTACATGATTCCTTGTCAGATTCGTTTTAAACAGTATTCATAATGAAAACCGATTTTTTGGGTTATTAATTCTGCGCAAATGTGTATCAAGAGTCAAGCGAAAAAAAAGAGGGAGGGAATATTAAACGCTGAATGTAGAATTAAAGGGATCGCTTTATGGAGAATTTACCGAGTGGTCGTACCATTTTAAAAGTCCCTTTTCAATGAAGTTTCTACTTGATTTGACTTTCATAAATGCAACGTTGAACTAGAAAGGATATCACCGAACCCAGTTATTTTCAGTTTAATAAGTTTATTAAGAAATTTTCTAATGCATATTTTAAACATTTCATTCAAACATTAATGTACGTATATTTATACTAATATGATTAAAAAAAAAACTAAATTACATACAATAATAACACAGACAAAGAATTTATTTATTTATTCATCTTTGGATTTCTTTCTCAAAAAATTATGTATTATTATGTATTTTTATTATATAATAACATGTATAACGAAGTAGATGCCTTAGTAATTAACGATAAATTACATATATTTATATATTCTAAAAAATGAATTACTTAAAGGTTTATTAAGTATCAAGTTGACAATGAAACCTCAATGGTGCAGAAATTTGTTTTTGTAATTGAAGCCGTAAAATATTTTTACGTAATCTCGAGTTATGTTGGTTATTTGCACTATATTTTACTGACTCGCACTCATTCCTCTCTTCCTCTTACAGCACCATAAACTTTAATCAGCACGGAGACATTCGGTCCTCGGTAAAGTTTGTTGTGTTATGTTAAAACAACGGTGAAAATTTGGATTTAAACATACTTTGTGCCCACTTTGCCGGAAATATGGATCGAGCAGCTTTCATAGCCAGCTTACTGCTACTGGCTACTGGATTATCAGGTAAGTGCCCTAATTCCATTTAAATTGTTGTACTCATTAAATAAATATTAAGTCAAAAAAATGTACTTTAATATTATTATGGGGGTTTAATTAGCTATTCACATTAATACTTTACAACTGCATCTAATTGTATGGAAAGGAATGATAAGGAAGTACCTATATTATGCATATTTTTACAATAGCTGAGATTTTCTGGTTCATCTGCTGTAAGTCAGAAAATTATTTAGACCAAAATACTAGTAACTTAAGTGCAAAACAAGTGGATTTTAGTTTCGAAATTACCTTGCCACAAAATGTGTTCCAGATTAAGGTATCATCAATGTATATATTCCTAAGATGTTTGTATCATTATTTATATCAAATACTGTATTAGAAATTTCTATTGATTCTTGTATCTTAAAGGCATTCCCTTCGTGATACATTGTCGAGTGTTTTATAATATAATAAAACTAAATTCATTCTGTATACATATCTTAAGTTTCAAGTCAATTCCTGCAGTGATTAAACTTTTAGAATTTTTTTAGTCGCCTCATGTATTTTTCAATTTTTCCAATTTCAGTTTTAAGTGTTGCCATTCTGTTTTCCGTTATCGTACGTCGATTGTTTTACAACTTAATAAAGTCACATTTTTTCTGTATGTACATTTGAAGTTTTAAGTCTATTTCTGTAGTGATAAAACTTTTAGAATTTTTTTAGTCGCTTTATGCATTTTTTCAATTTTCTGCAATCTAAGTTTTGACTGCTGCCGTTTTGTTTTCTATTAGAGTACGTCGATTGTTTTATAATATATTATAGCTACATTCTTTTTGTATGTATTTTAGAAGTTTCAAATATATTCTTGTAGAGATGAAACTTTTAGAATTTTTTAGTCGCTTCATGTAATTTTTCAATTTTTCCAATTTCAGATTTTAAGTGCTGCCAATTTATTTTCCGTTAGCGTACGTCAACTGTTTTATAATGCATTAAAGCTACAACATTCCTAAATGTATTTTAGAAGTTTCAAGTAAATTTCTGTAAATATAAAACTTTTAGAATTTTTTTAGTCGCTCTATGCATTTTTCAATTTTTCTAATTTTAGTTTTAAGTGCTGTCATTTTGTTTTCCCTTAGCGTACGTCGATTGTTTTACAATGTAATAAAGCCACATTCTTCCTGAATGTACCTTTGAAGTTTTAAGTCTATTTATGTAGTGATAAAACTTTTAGAATTTTTTTAGTCGCTTTATGTATTTTTTCAATTTTTGCAATCTAAGTTTTAACTGCTGCCGTTTAGTTTCCTATTAGCGTATTTCGATTGTTTTATAATATATTAAAGCTATATTCTTCCTGTATGTATTTAAGAAGTTTCAAGTATATTTCTGTAGAGATAAAACTTTTAGAATTTTTTAAGTCGCTTCATGTAATTTCTCAATTTTTCCAATTTCAGTGTTAAGCGCTGCCGATATATTTTTCGTTAGCGCGCGGCAACTGTTTTATAATGTATTAAAGCTACAATATTTCTAAATGTATTTTAGAAGTTTCAAGTAAATTTCTGTAAATATAAAACTTTTAGAATTTTTTTAGTTGCTCTATGCATTTTTCAATTTTTCTAATTTCAGTTTTAAGTGCTGTCATTTTGTTTTCCCTTAGCGCACATCGATTGCTTTACAATATAGTAAAACCACATTCTTCTTGTATGTACATAGAGAGTTTCAAGCCAATTTCAGTAAAGATAAAACTTTTAGAATTTTTATAGTTGCTGTATGAATTTTGCAATTTATCCAATTTTATTTTTAAGTGCTGTCATTTTGTTTTTCTTTAGCGCACGTCGATTGTTTTACAATGTAATAAAGCCACATTCTTCCTGAATGTACCTTTGAAGTTTTAAGTTTATTTCTGTAGCGATAAAACCTTTAGAATTTTTTTAGTCGCTTTATGCATTTTTTCAATTATTGCAATCTGAGTTTTAACTACTGCCAGTTTGTTTCCTATTAGCGTACGTCGATTGTTTTATAATATATTAAAGGTACGCTCTTCCTGTATGAATTTAAAAACATTCAAGTACATTTCTGTAGAGATAAAACTTTTATAATTTTTTAAGTTGCTTTATGTAATTTCTCAATTTTTCCAATTTCAGTTTTAAGCGCTGCCGATGTATTTTCCGTTAGAGTACGTTAACTTTTTTATAATGTATTTAAGCTACAATATTCCTAAATGTATTTTTGAAGTTTCAAGTAAATTTCTGTAAAGATAAAATACTTAGATTTTTTTTAGTTGCTCTATGCATTTTGCAATTTTTCCAATTTCAGTTTTAAGTGCTGTCATTTTGTTTTTCCTTAGCGCACGTCAATTATTTTACAATTTCGCAAAGCCACATTCTTCTTGTATGTATATTGGAAGTTTGAAGCCAATTTCACTAAAGGTAAAACTTTTAGAATTTTTATAGTTGCTTGATGTAATGTTTCAATTTTTCTTTTTTCAGTTTTAAGTTCTGCCGTTTTATTTTTCTATATCGTTCATCAATTGTTTTATAACGTATTAAAGCTACATTCTTCCTGTATGTATTTAGGAAGTTTCAAGTGCATTTCTCTGAAGATAAAACTTTTATAATTTAATTTTAGTCTCTGTATGTATTTTGCAAGTTTTCCAATTTCAGTTTTAAGTGGTGTCGTTTTGTTTTAAATTAGAGTACATCGATTGTTTTACAATGTAGTAAATACACATTTTTCTTGTATGAATATAAGAAGTTGTAAGCAAATTCCTGTAGTGATTTTTAGAATTTTTTTAATCGCTTGATGCAATTTTTCAATTTTTCCAATTTCAGTTTTAAGTGTTGCTGTTTCTGTTTTCGTTAGCGTACGTCGATTGTTTCATCATATATTAAAGCAACGTCTTTCCTATATGTACATAATACGTTTGAAGTAAATTTCTGTAATGATAAAGCTTTAAAAACAAATTAGTGGCTTGATACATTTTTTGAATTCTTCCAACTTAAATTTTAACTGCTGCAGTTTTGTTTTTCCTTAGTGTACGTCGATTGTTTTATAATTTAGTAAAGCTACATTTTTTCTATAAGTTTTGAGTCTATTCCTGTAGTTATAAAACTTTTAGAATTTTTTTAGTCGCTTGATGCATTTTTTCCAATTTTACCAATTTCTGTTTTAAGAGTAACCGTTTTGTTTACTGTTAGCATTCGTCAATTGTTTTATAATGTATTAAAGCTATATTTTTCTGTATAGATTTAAGGAGTTTTAAGTTACTTACTGTAGCGGTAAAATTTTCTTGAGTCGCTTGATGCATTTTTTCATTTTTTCCAACTACACTTTTAACTGCTGCCGTTTTGTTTTCCGTTAGTGTACGTCAATTTTTTACAATATATTAAAGAAAAGTTTCTTTTGTATATACCTAAGAAGTTTCAAGACAATTTCTGCAGTGGCAAAACTTTTTTTTTATTTGCTTGATGCAATTTTTCAGTTTTTGCAATTCCAGTTGTACGTGCTATCATTTTATTTTCCTCTAGCGTACGTCAAATGTTTCACAACATATTAAAGCTACATTATTTTTGTATGTATCTAAGAAGTTTTAAGCCTATTTCTGTGCAATAAATCTTTTAGATTTGTTTTAAATCGCTTGATGCACTTCTTCAATTTTTCCAATTTTAGTTTTAAGTGGTGCCGTTTTATTTTCTGTAAGTGTGCATCGATTGTTTTACAATATTTTAAGCCTTCGTCCTTTCTGTATATATCTAGGAAGTTTCAAGTAAATTTCTGTAGTGATAAAACTTCTAGAATTTTTTATTTGCTTGATGTATGTTTTTCAATATTTCCAATTTAATCACTTAATAAAACACTGACGTAATGTAAGGTTTCAAAAAATCGTTTTATTGTTCTACAAAAATTGTTTCGCCACACAGTGGCTTCATCAGGTAGATGACAAATATGTATAAAACGATTTTTTGAAACCTTACATTACGTCAGTGTTTTATTAAGTGATAATATGGAGTTTCAACAAGTAACGGCCTCATCAATCCAATATTTCCAATTTAAATATCAACTGCTGCTGTTTTGTTTGCCGTTATTGTACGTCGATTGTTTTTCAAGATATTAAAACTACGTTCTTTCTGTAAGAGGTTTCAAGTTACTTCCTGAAGTAATAAAACTTGTAAAAGTCGATTGATGCATTTTTTCAATTTTTTCAGTTTAAGTTTTAAGTACTGCCGCTATATTTTACGAAAGCATACGTCGATTTTTTTATAACATGTTAAAGGTACGTTCTTTCTGAACATATCTAAGAAGTTTCAGGTGTATTTATTTAGTGATAAAGCTTTTAGAATTGTTTCAGTCGCTTGATGCAATTTTTTTATTTTTCCAATTTCAGTTTTAAGTTCGGCTGTTTTGTTTTTCGTTAGTATATGTCAATTATTTTATAACATATTAAAGCTACGTTTTTTTTATATGTACTCAAGAAGTTTCAAGTCAATTCTTTTAGTGAGTAAGCCTTTAAAACCTTTTTAGTCGCTTGATGCAATTTTTCAATTTTTTCAATTTTAGTTTCAAGTGGTGCTGCTTTTTTTTCTATTAGCGTACATCAAGTGTTCTACAATATATTAAAGTAACGTTCTTTTTGAATATACCCAAGAAGTTTTAAGTCAATTCCTGTAGTGATTAAATATTTAGAATTTTTTTATTAGCTTTATGCATTTTTCAATATTTCAAAATTCAGTTTTAAGTGCTGCCGTTTTGTCTTTTCTTAGCGTACTTTGATTGTTTTACAATATAGTAG
Source organism: Ontholestes murinus (assembly GCA_963969525.1). Lineage (NCBI taxonomy): Eukaryota > Metazoa > Arthropoda > Insecta > Coleoptera > Staphylinidae > Ontholestes > Ontholestes murinus. Next base: position 56,918,118 of record OZ018396.1, read on the forward strand.
AGCTACATTATTCTTGTATCTATGTGTAAAGCTTGAAGTCGATTTCTGTAGTGATACATTTTTAGAATTTTTTTAAGTCGCGTGATAGACTTCTCCAATTTTTCTAGTTTAAGTTTTAAGTGTTGCGGTGTTGTTTTTCGTTAGTGTACGTCGATTATTTTAAAAAATATTAAAGCTACGTTCTTCCTGTATGCACCTAAAAAGTTTCAAGTTAATTTCGCTAGTAGTAAATGTTTTAGAATTTTTTTAGTCGCTTCATGCATTGTTTCAGTTTTTCCAATTTCAGTTTGAAGTGCTGCCGTTTCGTTTCCCGTTTCCAGACATCGATTTAATTACAATATATTAAAGCTACATTATTTCTGTATATACCTAAGAAGTTTCAAGTCAATTTCTGTAGTGATAAAACTTTTAGAATTTTTTTAGTCGTTTCATGCATTTTTTCAGTTTTTCTAATTACAGTTTTAACTGCTGCCGTTTTGTTTTCCGTTAGCGTACGTCGATTATTTTACAACAAATTAAAGCAAAATTCTTCTTATATATAATTAAGAAGTTTCAAGACAATTTTTGCAGTGATAAAACTTTTAGATTTTTTTAGTTGCTTGATGCAATTTGTCAGTTTTTCCAATTTCAGTTTTAAGTGCTGCCGTTTTGTTTTACGGTTAAACACGTCAATTATTTTATAATATAATTAAGGTACATTTTTCCTGTACGTATTTAAGAAGTTTCAAGATAATTCATGTAGTGGTGAAACTTGATGCATTTTTGCACTTCTTACAATTCCACTTTAAGTGCTGCCGTTTTGTTTTCCGTTAGCGTACGTCGATTGTTTTATGAAATATTAAAGCTACATTCTTTCTACATGTATCTGTGTAGTTTCAAGTCTATTCCTGTAGTTATAAAACTTTTAGATTTTTTTTAGTGCTTGATGCAATTTTTAAATTTTTCCAATTTCAGTCTTAAGTGCTGGCGTTTTGTTTTCACTTACCCTATGTCGATTGTTTTATACATTATTAAAGCTACTGTCTTCTTGTATATTTTGAAGAAGTTTCAAGGCAATTCCTGTAGAGGTAAAACTCTTAGATTTGTTTTAGTTGCTTGATGCATTTTTGCATTTCTTCTAATTTTAGTTTTAAGTTCTGCTATTTTGTTTTCAGTTAGCGCACGCCCATTGTTTTATAATATTTTAAATCTAAATTCTTCATGTATAGATTGAAGAAGTTTGAAGTCAATTCTTGTAGTGGTAAAACTTTTTTTAGTCTCTTGATGCATTTTTCTAATTTTTCCAATTTCAGTTTAAAGTGCTGTGATTTTGTTTTTCCTTAGCGCGCGTTGATTGTTTTACGATGTAATAAAGCCACATTATTCTTGTATGTATTTGTTAAGTTTTAAGTCTATTACTTTAGTAATGAAACTTTTAGAATTCTTTAAGTCGCTTGGTGCAATTTTTCAATTTTTCTACTTTCAATTTTAACTGCTGCCATTTTGTTTGGCGTCAGCGTATGTCAATTGTTTTACAATATATTAAAGCTATATTCTTCCTCTATATGTGTGAGAAGATTCAATACAATTCCCGTTGTGTTAAAACTTTTAATGTTATTTTAGTTGTCAAATGCATTTTTGCAGTTTTTTCAATTTCAATTTTAAATGCTGCTGTTTTATTTTCCGTTAGGTTACATTGATTATTTTGCACTATATTAAAGCTACGCCCTCTCCATATGTATTTTAGAAGTTTCAAGTAAATTTTTTTGTCATAGAATTTTTTAGAATACTTTTAGTCACTTGATGTATTTTTTCAATTTTTTCAATTTCAGTTGTAACTGTTGCCATTTTGTTTTCCGTTATCAAACATCGATTGTTTTATAACATTTTAAATGTACGTTCTTCCTGTATGTATTTGTGAAGCTTCAAGTCTCTCCCTGTAGTGATAAAACTTTTTTAAATCACTTGATGCACTTCTACAATTTTTCTAATTTCAGTTTAAAGTGCTGCCATTTTGTTTTTCCTTAGCAAACGTCGATTGTTTTACATTATAATAAAGCCACATTTTTTTTTGTATGTATCTGTGAAGTTTCAAGTCTATTGCTGTAATGATAAAACTTTTAGAAGTTTTTTTAGTCGATTGATGCATTTTCTCAATATTTCTAATTTCAGTTGTAGGTGATACCATTTTGTTTTCGTTAAGCGTACAGCGATTATTTTAAAATATATTAAAACTACATTCTTTTTGTATATACTTAAGAAGTTTCAAGTGAATTCCTGTAGTGATAAAACTTTTAGAATTTTAGAAGTCGCTTGATGCAATTTTTCAATTTTTTCAATTTCAGTTTTATGTGTTGTCGTTTTGTTTCCCGTTAGCGTACTTCGATTGTTTTATAAAATATTATAATCTATGTTCTTCCTGTTCATATCTAAGAAATTCAGTTAATTTCTGGTGTGATATATATGTTTTTGTAAATTTATTAAATCTCTCGATGCAATATAAATTTTTTGCAGACTTCAGTTTTGCGTAATTTTTGATCGCACAGAGTTATTTATTGAATAAAACAATCCACTTTTGCTAAGACTGTGGCTTTCTATAGATCTATATATATATATATATATATATATATATATATATATATATATATATGTATATATATATATTCATGAAAATTAATAAAACAAACAATTCTATATGCAGTTCAAACACGCCAGCATCGCCGAATTTAAGTATTTATATAGTATACATACCAGATGTTGCATACATTGTATTTATTTGGTCCAGATATAAATATTTGAGGAAGTTGTAGTACGCCAAGGAGATAGCATTTCCTTTCGACTTATATATTTATAGTGAGGAATATATCCGGCTTATTCAGTGCGGATATCAAAGGCGTATTTGGATTTTCCTTTAAATAACATAACCCCTCAATTCCTGAACGTATATACTAATCTCACCAACTATTTACCTATGCACTGAGACAATACAGACAATATAATTTGCTCGTAAATGCCCAAGAACGTCGTAGGCGTTATTAAATGCACTCCATATCTTTTATATGATTCTTGTTTGTGTAATTATGGAACTGTGTGTCTATCTTAATTAAGTTTGTAAAGTGGTTTATGTGTCCATTTTATGATACGTCAGTATACAGTTTGTGGTAATATTATATGATATATCCATGTAAATAAGCAAGTTGACGTATTGCAATACTTGAACTTGAAGATAATTCAACAATTAAATTTTATGTGTTTCAATATCTAGATTTTTATTATCATAATGATTGTTTACGTATTATTTATTAAGATGCTTTAGATTAACGGTTATCCAGATAAATTAATAAACACATACATAACAATACTCTTAATTTAGGCATACTTTTGCAGTAGGCATTAGATTTGCAGACAAATTGAAAGTTACTTAATTATAGGTTTGATAAAAATCATCCTAGTCGTATTTATGCCGCTAAAAATTAATCGTAAAACCATTCCAATAATAAAACCTAATTTATAATGATGGCTTAATAAGAAAAAAATATTAAGTTCGATTTCGAGTTTGACGAATTCGGTCAGTGTCCGAAAAGATTGTTGCATGGCCGATCAGCTCTTCCTCAATCAAGGGGCGATCTTTCCGCATTTGCCCCACTTATTTGATCCAACCCCGTCGATTCACTTTTACCCGATGGGCAGGCAGACGCCTTGGCATTTTGTGCAGCGAACCAGTGATTTAAATATATATACAGGCTTCTCATCCATCGATAATAGAATTCCGATTGACGGAATATTTCTATAAAAGATGCTGTCCGCATAAAATTATGCTATATTTTGATGTAATAGCACAAAACTTTATTCTAAATTAATCCCCAATTTTTACTATTAATTATAAAATTATAAAATATATAGTAAAATAAGAATAGTGCTAGTTATTTCCATGGATGACCAACCAACAAAAATTATCAATCCTATTGAAAAAGTAGCAAACTGATAATGACACCTGAAAGTATTAGAATTTCCTAATTATGTCAGCAATTCATGATACATTGAAGTAGGCCAAGAAAACGCTAAATCAATACAAAATTGAGATTAGTTTAGAATAAGAGGCAGGTGGAGAGTATGCTAGATCAACTCAATATTGAAGAAAAAAATTAGTTGAGAAAGGTTAATCCCAAATTTCATAGAAATGGCAAAGTTTTAATTATCTAAAGACACAAACGAGACGTAAAAATGATCTAAACTATCTAAACTATACACCAGGCGCGAATTGTAGAAATCCATAAAGTAAATCATATAAATAGGAAGCTGATAACGAAACTTGAATTTAATAAAACTTCCTCATTATGTCAACTGTTCTTAATTCTTTGGGATAAGCTAAGAACACGCTAATTCAAAGTAATATTGATATTAGTTGCAAATAAGATAAAATACGTTGAGGCAGTTAAAAAGCTGATCTAGCAGCTCAAGATTGAAGAAAAAAATTAAGTTGAGAAAGGGAAACTCAATATTCATAGGAAAAGCAAAGTTTTAAGAATGATTTGAACTATTCACCAGTCGCAAATAATAATAATAATAATAATAAACTTTATTGCCCAACAGTCACCATTTACAGGACAATATAACTATATATGCTATGAAATTTACTTAAAATCTAACAATCATTTATCTTAAGAATATATAATAAAGAATTAACAAAAATAGACATTAATAAACTAAATCGATAAATCAGCATGATAATAACGTAGCCTAAAAGTATATTTGATATAATGATTAATTTCATAATTCACTGGGATAGGTCAAGAATTCGCTACATCAATGTATTGTTGAGATTAGTTAAAGAAAGTGTAAAATACCTTAAGGCAGATGGAGAGTAGGCAAGATCAATTCATGCATGATTTGAACAAATCGATAATATTTTGAGGCAGGTCAAGATTACGCTTACCAAACGCATTATTGATCGAGGCAGGACGATTAAATCTATGTATACGAACAATTTGGTTGATAGGAACAAAGCAATGAGAATTGACTAAAGCTTTAAAATATTATTTTACCATTTGTACTTTATTAGACTTTTTTTTAAACAAAATACAATTAAAAAGTTCCTGTAAGAAGTCTATAAACCAGGAGATAAAGAACAGGGCAGGAATGGAGTAGCCTTCATTATAACTGAAAAACTAAAGCATAACATAATAGATTTTAAAGCAATAAATGGTCGATTAGCCTACATAAGAATAAAAACAAAACCCTTTAACATATCCATCATAAATGTGTATGCACCAACAGAAAGAGCAGACGAGGAACAAAAAGACGAATTATATGAAGAAATTGAAAAGATACATGCAACTATACCCAAACAAGATACTATAATAATCATGGGAGATTTCAACGCCCAAATAGGAAAGGAGGAGTATGTAAGAGCTGTAGCATGGAAAAACACGATACATGAAAACACAAACGACAATGGACAAAGATTATGCAATTTGGCAACAACAACAGGGACAAAGATTATAAGCACAAAGTTTAAACACCAAAAAGAACACAAAATAACATGGATGGCACCGGGACACTATTACGGAAACCAAATCGACCACATATTAATTAAAAAAGAAAGAGTATCTGCTATACTAGACGTGAGATCATACAGAGGTGCAAACGCTGACACAGACCACTTCATGGTAACAGCAACAATGAGACAAGTAGTATCAAAACTGAAGAAATCGGATAGAAAAAATAAATGGGACATAGACAAACTTAACAATTTAAAATTAAGGAAGGAATATAAAAACACGGTAAAACATAAAATGGAAGACATCATACCTGTTACAAACGACATAAATAAAAAATGGGAACAACTGAAAAATACATTAAATGATGCGGCAAAGGAAAAAATAGGAGTAATGAAAAAACAGCACAATAATGAATGGTGGAACGATGAATGCAGTAAACTTATCGAAGAAAAATCGAAACTAAGGCAAAAATGGATACAACACAACAACCAAGACAACAAAATGAAGTACGACAAGAAAAGAAAAGAATGCAATAAAATAATAAAGAATACAAAAAACCTATGGATACAAAGAAAGATGGAACGAATAGAAAGTGAGTACCGAAACAGAAATACAAAAAAGTTTTATAAACAAATAAATTATGAACGGAAACAAAATAAAGTTAAAACATTAGGGATTAAAAATAATGAAGGAAAGACAGTAGAAAGTAAAGAAGATTCCAAATTAATATGGGAAGAACACTTTCGAAAATTATTGACAACCACAAACAGCACAGAACAATTGGCAGAAATCGAAGAAACAGATGAAATCGACAACAGTGTAGACGAACCGACAATAGAGGAAATAAACGAAATAATTAAGAAATATAAAAATGGAAAATCACCAGGAGAAGACAACATTAACACAGAAATGATTAAATATGGCGGAGATAAAGTACACGAGGAAATTGGAAAGTTAATTCAGGAAATATGGAGAACAGAAACAATGCCAAAAGAATGGAGCAAAGGGGTGATAATCCCTATACATAAAAAAGGAGATAAGGCGCAATGCAAAAATTACAGAGGAATTACACTATTAAATAGTGCTTACAAATTACTAACAACAATAATTCAAAAAAAACTTAACAAATACTCAAAAAATATAGTTGGGGATTACCAATGTGGTTTTGTATCTGGTAAATCAACAGTAGATGCAATTCATGTTCTAAAACAAATAATAGAAAAATCACAAGAACAAAGTATTAACTTAGAATTACTATTATAGATTTTAAACAGGCATTTGACGAATTGAATAGACACCAATTAATGAAAGCTCTAATAGAATTCAAAATACCAACAAAGTTAATTCATCTAATACAAATGACACTAAATAATACCAAAGCTGCGGTATAAACAGAACACGGACAAACTGAAGAGTTCACGATAAACAAAGGAGTAAGGCAAGGCGATTCTCTTTCAGCTACTCTGTTTAATATCGGTTTAACATATGTACTAAGAAAGTTAAACACGAAGGGAACACTTAGAACAAAGGGAAGTCAAATCATTGCCTACGCCGACGATATAGTGATAATCTCAAAACAACGAAACCTAATGAGTGGCATTCTAAAAGAAATTGTCGAAGAAGGAACAAAAATGGGTCTGACAATAAATGAAGAAAAAACAAAATTTATGAGAATTGGAACAAAAATAGGTACTGAAAAAATAAAAATAGGAGAACACAAATTTCAACAAATCAACAAAATGAAGTACTTGGGAATAACAATAAGTAACAGTACCGGAGATAATACAGAAATTGACGAAAAAATACAGAAGGCAAATAGTGCATACTATGCTAATCGGAAAGTCTTAACAAACAAAACAATAAGTAAAAAAACAAAGATACAAATATATAAGACAGTAATAAGATCAATAATGACGTATGCCGCGGAAACAATGACAATGACAAAAAGAGATGAACTGAAATTAAGAGTAGCTGAAAGAAAAATGATTAGAAGAATGGTGGGCCCAATAAGAAGTGAAGGTAAAATAAGACGAAGAACAAACGCAGAAATCTTAGAAATTCTTGAAGGGAAAGATGTCGTGAGCATTATCAAGACTGCTCGCATAAAGTGGCTAGGGCACGTATGGAGATCGGGGAGCCATAGCAACATAAGAGCGGTAATGGAATGGAAATCGAGCAAAAAGAAGAGAAGGGGAAGACCAAACAGTAGATGGCAGGATGAGGTGGAAGCTGATATTAAGAGAAGAGGAATCACCAATTGGAGGCAGAAAACAGAAGACAGGAAAAAGTGGAGAGAAATAGCGATGATAAGTCTAAACACTGATGCGACATAGGAAACGATAGATGATGGGGACTAATCCACCCCAAAAAATGGATTGTAAGGGCTTCAGCAAGAAGCGGCGAAACTCCACAAGGAGTGTAATGCCATAGATATATATATATTTGTACTTTATTAGACTTTTTTTTAAACAAAATACAATTAAAAAGTTCCTGTAAGAAGTCTATAAACCAGTTTGGAATTAAAATTATTAAAGCAAATATTTCTAAAACAAGAAACTATTAATATTTTCTAAAACAGTTCTATAGGAAAGGGAAAGTTTAAATACATATCTGAAGATATAAATGAGATGTAAGAATAATCTCAATTATACACCAGACGCGAATGAAAGAAACCACTGTCAACTGTTTTTTTATCACGCGTCATATGTTATTGTCATTTCTTTTATGATCTGTCATTTGTTATCTTTCATGAACCACTCTTACATCTTTTACCATGTGTGATCTTTCATCTGTCAACTGTCAACTTTCCATTGAGAACTGTTATCTGCGTCTGCCATCTGTTATTTATTTATATTTTTTTTTCGCATTTTTCGTCTCATTATTTTTATTGTCATATGTTGTGTGTTTTATTACCTTTCATCTATCATCTGTCATGTTTTTTTTTGATGATGACAAATGACACTTAATAAGTAATAGTTGATAGTTGATATATGAGAGTTGATAATGACAGTTGACAGATAACAAAAGACAGTCGACAAATGATAGTTGACAAATGTCAGTTGGCAAGTGAGAAATGTTTGTTGACAGATGATATATAACAAATGAGAGTTGACAGAAGGCAAATGATAGTCATTTGTTATGTATTTTATTTGAGATATAATTAGCAACTATTATCATATTTCCTTATTCAATTGTTTTCTTTTTTTGGTAATAGCTAAATAATTTTGTTTCACATTTGTCGTTACTTTCTTTTTTTTTGTAATGCCATCCATTATCTATTATTGGTTATTAATCATTTGTCAACTGTCTTTTGTTATTTGTCGTCTGCCACCTGATATCTTTCATCTGTCTTATATCACCTATTATTAATCATCAGTTATCTATCATTTGCTATTTGCATCTGTCATCTGTAATCTGTCATTTACAATATGTATTCTTTCGTGTGTTTATTTTAGCTTTGTTTTATATTTCTTCGATTTCTTTCGTTTTATTTTTATAATCCAATGATGTCAGATATAATTTCCATTTGTTTTTTATTTGTCTATCATCTATCGTATATATTCTGAATATTTTACCTCATTTAATGGACTGTTTTTGGTTATTTGCGGTCTATATTGTTTATTTTTTATTTTTACTGTGACTAATACTACAACTATCCGTAATATTTAAGTATTTCAGCAAGAATCCCTTTTAACCTTATAATCAAACTCCGGCATCCTTTTCTTTCTAAAAGAATAAACTCGGCTCTTCAAGTTGCTGTCAAAATTTCTATATGTTTTCCATATTTTCATCTACGTTCTATTCTATTACGAAAATAATAGACATGTTTTTATTGTAACTCAATAAATTTGGTCGCATCTAGTGTAGTTTTTGGCTTTGTAACGCGTCACAATGAAGCGTTCACTTGATCAGCAAGTTTGGTGTGTGGTTTGAACAGAATGTAACCGATACATTCCAGATGCATAAATAAACAAATTGCAGCAGTGACATCCAAATTATCTGCGGCGGTAAACGATCCTTTTCATTTGACTGCGCTAAGGAAAAAGGAGTTGAAAGTGTTGCCAGGAAAAACTAGAAAGAAGCAAAGCAGAATCGAGGACATTTTTTGCTATAATTGGACGAAGAAGACACACATCTGTGGTAAGCATTATTGGAAATTGGTACGAAGATTAATAATTACTTAGTTATTTAATTACTCACATATTTCTTATAGAATGATTTGGAAAAAACGTTTGACAAGACTTTGAAAACTCCTGACACACTACGAACTTCGACAACCCCATCGATCAAACGAATCGCCGCAGAACGGAGAAACTTTGCTCAATGCATATCTCGTAGGAGTTGGCGTACGCTGCTCAGATGATGCCCCACAAACCTCAGCTATTATAAGAGCGGTAGCTTCCAATTCAACGGACCGTGGGTCAAAATTTCTATAGGTTTCCCAACATGCACAAAAACCGAAATCAAGTGAGATATCTGACGACTTGCTTTAAACTTGATAGTCACGGGTAAAATATCAAAATATTTATATCTTCAAATGCGTAAGCTAACCAACGAAAGTCGTGGTGAGTCTATGTATCCAACATACGCCAAAATATTGGCGGCTAATAAACCTTGCTATCTACCAACCGCGAAAGTTCAGCTACAAGTATTGCTGAATCACACTTGTGGGCATCTGGTTGAAGTACTGAAAGATCTAATTAAACCTAGTGTAGCTACAGATTGTAAATTAATTGCTAAGTGTGTGTTAGAGTACAAACAAAATTTCGCCCAAAAAACAAAAATGATGCGCACGCATTGTTGACTTCGCTGATTCCAGTAAAATTTGTGTCATGGACTGTATTGATGTTGAAGATAACATTTGGATAAACCTATAAACCTAAAGCCTTTGTAGGCCTATGCAGTTGCAATTTTTGAAGGAGACCTCTGAAAATAACACCTTTACATCGAAAATCAAATAATTTTATAATTTAGCCATCGAGAACAGTTTGAAAAGTAAAAAGAGATCTTCCTTTTCAAACTGTTCTTGATGGCTAAATTATAAAAGCTAAAAACTAATTGATATTTTGTATGGTGGACGGTAATGTAAAACATGCTTTTAAGGGAACTGCATCGTCTCAGCCATGTTACATTTACACTGCAACATTCTAAGATTTCAACAACATCGATACAATTGAGAATAGATAAATTAATTAAAAGCATTTCTTGAATGATTTTCTCATATATCACTTGGTGAAACATTTTAATATATTACTGATGGAGGCATAAATTAAATTGCACTTGGTTTGTTTCACAATTTGTGAAACGAATCAATGAAAAATTAATTTGTTTCGTGATTTTGTCATTGCATGCATGAATTAGATTCATGGAGTGGCACTTGTAGCATACAAATCCGGCGTTGGCGAGAAAAGTAAAAAATAGCAATCCCGCTCTGCAGAGCAGAAAGAATACGTCGTAAACCACAAATCAGCCATACAAACAATTTTCTCATGGTTTGATTGTTGATGTGCCGAAACCTGGATTCACTGTTACACCATCATTTAAGCTCCACCACTTCCAATTGGTCAGTTATTTGTTGTTCTCGCAAAAATTTATGAAGACAATTTTCGCACTTAAAAATAATGTGTTCAACCATCTCTTCATATAGGCTAACCCACACATTTCTTCCTTACAAACTCAAAAACCAAATTATGGTAAACCATTACCATCAAAATATGTGGGATTATTACTTGTATCACCTTCAAACGAAAATATCGAGGGATATAATTAGAGCGATGACGAAGGTGATGTCGAATCCTATTGTGATTTTTGGAGTTACACCCCATTTTTATATGTTACCGGAGTCTGTAAAATATATTTTAGACTATTTCCTCTATTTCGTGTATATTATCTACTAAAATCCTTAATGAATCGATTTTGAAAGATCATTATGTACATTTACTAACTATATACATGTTTATGAATATTAAATTGGCCATTTTGAATTGTGAATTTTTGACATCAAATTCGTAATGAGCGACGCCAAAAACTAGTTTCCTGAATGGTTTTTGGGGTCGCTCATTACGAATTTGATGTCAAAAATTCACAATTCAAAATGGCCAATCTAATATTCATAAACATGTATATATTTCAAGAATACTCTTACACATCTTCATATTTTGACCAGGATTTTTCATGCTTTGACATGTCGACAATTGATAATAATAATTTATACTGTTGAAATGTTTAAATTATTTTTCTCATCACTTACAATCCCTGCTATATTGATATTTGATTGTTTATTCTTCACAAAACTCTACTCGTCGGAAAATTTGTAATAAATGTAGAAATAACAGTCCACAAAGAATAGAAAACACTCTATGCCAACGTTTTTTTTGTTTTGTTTCGATTGCAACGTTTTACAATTTCTCCACACAAAAGACCACTTTCACGTACTGCAATTCGATTCATGTTGATTCCCACACAATAGATAATATTATACGTATTTATTTAGAATTTTATCTTTTATTTGTAAAAATATAATAATATTAATAATTACATACCCATACATACATACAATACAGAATTTATTTATTATTCATCTGATAATTATTTGAGTGAGAGAAAAATAAGTAATACTTAATATCTAACATGTAAAATAATTATAATTGATACTTGTTACGCTACACTATTGATGGAACCATATATGAACTTTAAAAATGATTGGTGACAATCGAAACACGTGTCAGTCAACTGATAATAAATCTATGAAACATAACAAGTTTCTTACTTCACCAAATTTACAAAATAATTATATATTGCTATTTTGGTAAAACAGTTATATCTTAATAGTTTTATAGTTTAGTATATAAGAAATATTTTATAGTAATTGTTAAATTTGCATAAACTATTTCCGATAATGTTGCATATTGAAAATTCGTCCCGCGTAAACGCATATTGCGGTGCAGAAAGTCCGGAATAACACGAGAGAAAATATATTATTCATGTGATGCCGTATCATATTATTTCACAGGCAAAGGAAAATGTTTACTTAATGCATAAAAGCAAAAAAAAGGGGGGCGAAGCGCAGCCAAGTGGATATTTTCTATCAATCTAGTTCAATTTATATCAATACGTCGGGGTAGACGTAGGCTTTTATAACATTTTATATTTCCACTTCCGCGAGACATGATTTATAAGACTGTGCCGGTGATACATTTTACTCCTGCATGATGTAAACAGACTTAATACCGTCGGAAACGTTTCATAAAAATTCAGCGGTGGAGGATGACATAATTGTGCCGTTCACAGATTAAAATTTCACAATGTATCAGCGACCGGAGATTAAAATATTTTCAGACGTAAAAGCCTCGGCTAAATCCAATTCAGATTATCGCGGGGGCGAAACGTATCGCGTCCAATTAAAAAAAAATCGACAATACCCGCAAACATTCATGGAAAAGTAGCTAAACGGGAGATAACGTATTTATAAAGGTATTTCGGTCGAAAAAAATATATGTACCATATATCACTCGATTTGTTTTGTTTAATAATAGTTTTATCTACATACTAAAATGTACTAATGTAATCCATTAATAGATAAAATAAAATATCGGCCAGAACTAATCCATAACTAAACCTATTCTTTTGTCCTATATTTTTTATATTTTTAACTATTGGATTTAATTTTTAAGCGTTATTATATCTTTACTAAAATATTTGGTTGTAGAGGCTTTTACTTGAAATATGGTAGAATTAGTTTTTTTTTTTTAAATTTAGGGCTTATATAGTAGTGTTTCTAGGAAGACAATATACGTATAGTATGTGGAAGTTGACAGGATTTTTGTAGAATTTTCCAGATAGGTATGAATGAGTCCTTGAATGGGGATAACTAAGGCAGTATCATAGAGAAGTTGATTGAAATGATTATATAAAGATTTTAGAGGATGTCGGAGTTTTGTTAGGGTGCGAAGGGATGCTCACTCGCTAACTTCAATATTGAGGGAAGGTTGAATTGCTGGGATTGGAATCAAAGGCCCAACTATAGTCAAGTAGAAATTTCTTTAAATTCTTCAACATACAGAAAATTATTCGGCCCTCTTGGCCACCATTTTCTGCGACTTGAGGACTGTGCTGGCTTTGCGGAGGGCGGCCTTTGTCAAATCTGTAAGGTATCTGTTCTTATTCATCAAGCGTTCACGTTTGTGGACCGGACTTCATGGTCCTTTTAATAGTGTTCTTCTTGGGCCTGTATTGCTGTTTAGTAGCCTTTTTGTAGGACACAGTGAATCTCTTCTTTTCCGGAGCATCAGTGATGGCGAGGGACTTCGTGTAATTCAATACACAAAATTGGTCTTGTTGCGACGTGGTGTGTTTAAAATAATTTTAATAAAATTATCTCACTGGAAGATAACACCACTCGAAGGCAGATGTTTAATTTGTTGTTTAAATAAAAACACTTCGTTGCACGTTTAACTTGGTATATTAAAAATTCAAATTAATAATTATAAATATTTACTCGTATTTGCAGCAATGTCAGTTTTATTTTTAATGCGTATAAGTTTAGATGTTTATCGTTTGAAGGTTAAAAGTATATTGCGTCTTAAAAAATTACAAAATATGAATGTAGAAATGTGTTTAGACATGTGGGGGAAAGTTTCTGTTATTGGTCACTCGTATGTCGGGGGATGATCCCAAAATAGGTGGTGGTAAGAAATTCCTTGAATTGCAATTTGTATTTTTCTCCGAAATATGGCCGATGAGTTTTTCTAAAATACGAATGACAAAACAACTCCCCTGCTGTGCAAAACAGTTCGTAACATGCCGCCCCCTTGAAATCTTATGATCTCAATGAGTAAATATAATTAATAAATACATGAACATTAAGCAAAAAAATATATATGTATACATGAAATAAAATTATATACAAGATGCGAAAAATATCACTGTTCGTTTTTTGGTAATATGCACACTTTCGTCACTGATCTTTTAAAGACACCAGCAACGGTTTTAACGGACACTACGCGGGTGATGTCATCGGAACCAGGACGAATTTCAGCAATTCTTCCAAGGAGCCATTTGCACGGAGGGAGATTGTCGTCCTTTAATAAAACCATAGCTCCAATTAAAGGTTTTTGAGATGGTTGTTTGTTCCATTTCCGCCGTGTTTGAAGTTGTGAAATGTATTCACTAGACCACCGCTTCCAAAAATGCTGAGTCAATTGTTGCACTAATTGATAACGTGATAGTCTGTTTTCGCTTATATCAAGCACGTTGGGATCTGGTAGTGTGTTGAGCGGTTGTCCAATTAAAAAGTGCGCAGGGGTTAGAGGGTCAAGAAAAGTTGGATCGCTTGATAAGGGACACAAAGGACGGGTATTTAGTATCGCTTCAAATTGTGTCAGCACGGTATAAAATTCTTCATATGTCAATTTAACATTACGAATTATTTTAAACAAATGTGTTTTTACGGATTTCACTCCTGCCTCCCATAGTCCTCCAAAGTGAGGTGACCTTGGGGGTATAAAATGCCATGTTGTATTTTGACCTTTAAAATATGAATCAAGTTTATTTTGTACTAGTTCGTCATTTAAGAATGTAGAATGTTCGGCAAGTTCTGAGTTAGCCCCTACAAAATTTGTGCCATTATCGCTATATATATTTTGTGGTACTCCACGTCTGGAACTAAAACGTCTAAAAGGCGCAATAAAGGTTTCCAATGTTAGATTTGATACGAGCTCCAAGTGGATAGCTTTTGTCATGAAACAAATGAACAAACTAATGTATGCTTTAAACGTTGATACCTTACGAGCCAGTTTAGATTTTATAAGGAACGGTCCCGCATAATCTACACCACAATTATAAAATGGTGGTGCTGGATTGATTCTAGATGCTGGTAAATTGCCCATAAATGGAGTAGATGATTTTGTTTTTGCTTTAAAACAAGTCACGCAGTCGTAGACACATTTTTTACATAAATCTAATCCCAGGGGGATCCAATATGTTTTCCTTACAAAATGTAATAATGCTTGAGGTCCGCAATGAAGATTACGTTCATGTTCGTATCTTATTATCAATTTTGATAGTACATGTTTTGGTGACAGGATAATTGGATATTTTTGATTTTTGCATATGCTTTGCCCGACGCGTCTATAGTTTTTAGGTAGATACAGGCTCCATACTCCGCTTCCGAAGCATCGCAGAAACCATGTAGCTCAATTTGTTTAAATTGGTTACATACCATATGTCTCTGAATGTTATTTTTATTTAAATATTTTAAATGAATGATATCGTAATTGTAATTAAAAATATCTTGTGTAGGGTTCCAAGACACGCATAACGACTTATTTTCGTTTGAATCAGTCAATTGCTCACTTGCATTATTATTTAATGATTGTGATTTTTGCATCAATGATGACTCATTAGATACCCATTTATGTAGTTGAAAACCAGCGTTTTTAAATATATGTATAATTGAATTCTTAATAGTTTCAACTTCTTCTATTGTGTTTCCCCCTGTTAACATGTCGTCTACGTAAAAATCTTGTTTAATAATTTTTGAAATAGAGGGAAATTTATTTTCGTTATCGTATGCGAGTTGCATTAGTACTCGTATTGCTAAAAATGGGCCAGAAGCGGTGCCGTAGGTTACAGTATTTAATTCGAAGCACTTAATTGGCTGATTGGGGCTTTCGCGCCAAAATATGCGCTGCAATGCTTTGTGTTCATCACTGACCCAAATTTGTCGGTACATTTGTTTAATGTCAGTCGTAATTACGATGGGATGTCGCCTAAACCGTACTAAAACTGAAAATACGTCGTTTTGAATAGTAGGCCCTACTCTTTGATTATCGTTTAAAGATTGATTGTTTCCTGATTTAGCCGATCCATCGAAAACTACTCGCTATTTTGTTGTTTTACTTGACTGCTTAATAGTTAAGTTTTTAGGAGGGAATGTCTCTACACATTCCGACATGTGCCCTAAATCTTCATACTCTCGCATGAAATGTTTATAGAGTTCAGATGTTTGAGAGTCACGTGACAATTTATTTTCGAGTGATGAAAATCTTTTTAACGCCAAATTTCTTGAGTTACTTAAATTTGCCGTTGTGTTTTTCAGAGGCATTCTTACTACAAATTTACCGTCACTAGAACGCTTTGTTGTGTCGATAAAGTTTTGTTCGCAAAATAATTCTTCTTTTGAATATGACTCATGTTCGGCGATTTCCTCAACAATCCAAAATTTTTCAATCTGATCTTCTACTGTTGAGATATTGCAAGAAAAAGAATTGGACCTAGGTGATTCTATATTACCCGTTACAATCCAACCTAATTTTGTATTTTGCAACGAAGGGTTATGTTTCCCTAATGTTATTCTACCGTTACAAAGCAAATCCCAAAATAAGTTCGCACCTAATAGCATATCAATCTCACCTGGATTGTTAAAAGTTGGATTGTATATGTTGAGGTATGTTTAAACGCTTAATATCAAAGAAAAATTGAGGCAAATTGTTTGTTATGGAGTTCAGAACAAGACAATTAATTTGTGTGTTAAATGTTGTATAGTTTGATTTTATTTCAACTATTACCCTATTTTTAATATCAGTTAAATGTTTCGAAACTCCTGTAATTAGTGTATTATTCGATTCTACTTTAATGTTTAACAAGTTTACAAATTTTTGCGTAATAAAAGAGGATTGTGAGCCGGAATCTAGCAGAACCCTACACTGATGGTGTGCTCCTTTGTAATCAAGTACCGACACACATGCCGTTGACAATAAAGTTTATTATTGCAACGAAACGGTGTGACGATTGATTGACGTTGACGGTACAGGTTCTGCAATTGAGTTATTAGCAATTCAATCTTGGGGGGTTGATTTATTCAGATGTAAAAGTGTGTGGTGTCTTCGATAACACTGTTTGCAATTAATTGGACTTTTACATTGTCGTGTACTGTGATTTTGTCTGAGGCATTTAACACATAACGCCGCAGATTGCGCCTTGTTTAATCTATCTTTGGGTTCCATATTTAGAAATTTATTACAATACAAAACAATGTGTTTGCCTGCACATATAACACATTTTTGTTTGTTAGTTACTACCTGAGAAGTTAACACGTGTCTAGGGTTCTTATTTTCTTTTTTGAATGTTATGTTTGAATTTGTGTTATGACCTTTGTTTCTTTCTAGAGATTCAAAAAGCTCACAACGTTCTTTAATAAAATTGGAGAATTTCTCGAATGAATACGACTTATCGCAGTTTATTAGTATTTTCCACTTGCGTCTAGTGCTTTCGTCTAATGTTGTATAAATTATATTAATTAAAATGGTACCCCATGTATCTAATTGTACACCAAGACATTTTAATGATCGTAAATTGCTTAGCATACTATTGTGTAATGCTCGAAGGGATGAGGCGGATTCTTTTGTTATATTTGGAAAATTAACAACTGCATCTACATGTTTATCAATCGCAAACAGTTTATTTTCAAATCTGTTTTTTAACAGATCTAAAGCTACGTCATAATTAGGTGCAGTCATCTCTAAGGATTTGATTGTATATAAAGCATCACCCTTTAAGCAAGACCTCAAGTAATGGAATTTTTGAATTGAATCTAGTGATGTACTAGAGTGAATTAATGACGTAAATGTCTCCGAAAATTCGGACCATTCTTCGTATTTCCCACTAAACTCTGGTAAATTTAACGTCAGAAATTTTACATCTAATTTTGTATTGTTATTAGTTTGATTAGCTGGAATTGATTGCATTGGTTTTATTTTTAATAAATAATTATCTATATCAATTTTAAGTAAAAAGAATTTTGATTCAAATTTTTTTGGGGATTGATTTTAATGCCCCATTTAGTAAACCGTCGTTGAAGGGAGTCGATAAGCTATTGAAGGAATTCAAGGGCTTTTGGTAGTATGGCTGCTTGTGTGATTAGGACAGTACCATCTGAAAATTGCAGGAGATGTTTGGATGGATTAAAGTAGAGAGGATCAGGGTTATAAACATTAACGCAAACACCTGGGCTCTGTTCAGCCTATTTACAAAGTTACAATTTTTCTGAAATTACCAATATGTATTGCTTAATATTATCCAAATCCTTTAGAAACTATCTTCTAGATATCTGGATGATTGTAACCAATATTACCCTTTTATTTATTTTAGGGGCTGCAGTGAACTGCATAAAAATATAATGTAAAATATGTATGTAATTTAATAATGCCAAATAAAGG
The DNA here is from genome assembly GCA_963969525.1 of Ontholestes murinus. Taxonomy (NCBI): domain Eukaryota; kingdom Metazoa; phylum Arthropoda; class Insecta; order Coleoptera; family Staphylinidae; genus Ontholestes; species Ontholestes murinus. Next base: position 56,936,815 of record OZ018396.1, read on the forward strand.
TTTAATTAATAAAACACTTTAACAAGTGGAGTTGCCGAAACTAGTCAACATAATAAAAAATACAGTGTTATACAAACAAAGTTAAAGTCTTTTATTAATTATTCAAACATGTATAACGAAGTAGAAGCTTCTTACATTAACAATATAAATAAAGGTTTATTTATTTATTACCCTACAAAAATGACGTGAAAATGATAAACATCCATTTCATTTTATTGAATCCACTTTATTTATAGAAATTTTGTTGTTGTTTGTTCGAAGGCCTATTAAATTTTTCGCTTTAATTTCTGTTTTGTAAAAATTTGTAGTAATTTCTATTTTTGGAAACTTTCCACAAGTTACTATTTAAATACTCTCAAGAATATGTGTTTAAAATTTGACAGCAATTTTTTAAACGTTGCTTTTAAGAGATTTCTATAGTTTTACAGTTTCTTGTTTTATTTAAACAAAATTTTCAGAAGTTTTTATTTCGATTTTTAGAATTTCCTTCAAGCAAATTAGAATATTTCAGAAATTATTTAATCACTATTCAAATTTTTTCTAAAATACTTATTTTATCTTATCGAAATTTCGATGATATAAAATTTTTCAATGCTAGATTTTCTAGGAATTTTTGTTTATCTCATCAACTAACATCAAGTGTAATTAGAGACATCAAATGTAATTATCTAAATAATGCTTTTTAAGTAAAACAAAATCAAAGAATTTAGTAGTTTATCTAAAAATGTAGTATAGGGCAAAAGTGGAAGGACATTCTGCCAAGTGAACTCCCCCAAAATCTCTTACATCAAAATTATAAGTACATAATTTTTATCTATATATTGTAATTTGTAATTCTTGAATTAAACACAGAGATATTTTGACCGTTGTGTATAATTAAGTTCATAAACACAGATACAAATAAATGATTCGGTATGACAATACACTTAAACTAATGTAAACTGAAAACAAGCTTTTCGAATGAACTTCATCTCTCGTCGTGTTACCGCACAGTTGTGCCAACTTATAAACTTATACACATGTAAAAACACCAAACAATATACACAAATGAATATTTTGCATTTCATATAAAGTTAACACTTCCTTCAAAAATATTAATGATGTGAGACTAATCCCAGCAGTGCTCTAATTTTCTCAAAACGTAATCTCTGTAATGGTTTCGTTAAAATGTCTGCAACTTGATTTTCCCCGTCCACATGTTTTACATCAATTTCACCTTTGGAGTATTTCTCTCGGAAGAAGTGGAATCTGATTTCAATGTGCTTTGACTTTTTGTGGAACTCTGGGTTCTCAACAAGTTTGATCGCACTAGCATTGTCAACTTGGAGTGACGGTATTAGCTGTAACTCCGTTATCTCAGAAAGAAGCCGTTTTAGCCAAATGACTTCATTCACCCCTTCACTTGCGGCAATATATTCAGCCTCCGTGGTTGAAAAAGCGACACTTCGCTGTTTTTGGCTCATCTAACTGATGGCTGCACCAGTATATTTGCAGACAATACCGGTCCTCGAACGTCTCGTGGATATGTCGCCTGCATAGTCTGCGTCACTGTAGGCCTCCAGGTCGCCTATATTATGGTTTGGTTGGTAGTGTAAACCATAATCCAATGTTCCCTTCAGGTAGCGTAAGATTCTCTTTACTGCTTGCCAACTTGATATTTTCGGACGTGCCAGGGATTTGGCACCAGGTTGACAGCGAATGCGATGTCGGATCTGGTGGCGATTGCCAAGTACATCAAGCAGCCCACTGCTTCACGGAACGGGACCTCGACATCCAAATCAGCATCTGATTCGTTTTGTTCCATGTACCCAAGGCGTGGTCACAGCATGGGAGTCATCCATGTTGAACTGCTGAAGGATCTGCTGGCAATATCCCCGCTGACCTATATAAATAGAGCCATTAGTCATTTGCGAAAATTGTATGCCTAAGAAGCAATCTAACACATTCACAGTTATTTTAAACTCTGTTTTTAATTTGTTTATAAAATGTTTTATTTCGAAACTGTCACTTCCCACAACTAATCCGTCGTCAACGTAAATAGCTACTATGATTTTACGATTGTCAGTTTTTCGCACAAATAAACACGGATCAGCAGTACTCTTCTCGAAATGCTGCTTTTCGATCATAAACTGTACTAAGCGCTCGTTCCAACATCGAGGAGCTTGGTTTAGCACATATAAACTTCTGTTCAACTTGCACACTTTACCAGTTCCGTCCTCGAAACCTTCAGGCTGCTTCATGAACACTTCTTCAGCAAGATCACCATATAGAACGCTGTCTTCACATTAAATTGTATGAGCTGAAGTTGTTTGGAAGCTGCCACACTCAAAACTGTCCTGATAGAACAGGTGAATGTTCTGCAAATAACACATAGTTATTTAGGTATGCAGGTTTTTTTACCGCTCGTTTGGGGAGAGCTGCAGCTGCCTCTTCTTCTAGTTTATCGATCGGAACGTCTTTGTTTGACAGCTCGACTTCTTCTTCATCTGCTTTGGAAACTTCCTTCGAACCGTGATCCTCCACACTAGTTTGCTGATCCACCTTTTCATTGTATTTTTTACTGTCTGAAATTACAACTGGTACATCTACCGGTGTAATTGATCCGGGATCATTCACTTCTGACTCAAGTAACATTGGTTTGTGGTCCACGGTAACCTCACTTTTGAAAACCACATCGTGACTCAACACCACTTTGTTTTCTTCTTTGATATCCAAATTCTAAAGCCATATTTGTCTGCACAATAACCAACAAAACATCCCTCCACACTTTTCCTATCCTACTTTCTTCTATTCTGCTTTGGTATGTGCACAAAACACTCGGTACCAAATATTTTCAAATAGTCTAGGCTGACTGCTTCCTTTTTGAACCATAGTTCATAAGGTGTTTTGTTTTCTTCTGACGTAGGCCTTGTTCGGTTAAGAACATATGTAGCTGTACTTATGGCTTCAGCCCATAATTTTATTGGTAAATTTTTAGTGTGGATCATTGTACGGGCATTTTCAACAAGTGTACGATTCTCTCTTTCGGCAGCACCGTTTTGTTCAGGTGAATAGGGCATTGTTGCACAAAGATTGATTTCTTTCATTTAACAGCGATTCTACTCCCCCCCCCCCCCATCACAGTCGTAGTCGCCCTGAAATTACGCGCCCGAAAACTCGCACGGTGTTGTTTACCGAAAACACAGCCTTCACAGAATTCTTCATCCGCACTGACATTTATTCCGCGCCTTTCCAGACACTTTTTAACTTGCAATTTATTCATGTTCGCTAATATTTCATGCCATAGTCGTGTGTGCAGCTGCTAAAACTTCTTGTGTGATTTTGGGTTTACACACTCTTATATTTAATTCATAGAGCCCCTTCGCAGTTTTCCTGCCACACAATCACACTTCACCGTTCTTCAAAAATGCGCACTTGTTCCCATTGGCTCTGAATTCGAAACCTTTGCTGATGGTTTGTCCTATTGAGAACAGATTTCTGCCAATGTCAGGAACATGCCAAACATTTTGGATGTGATTGATTATCCACACACCATTTATATGCATTTCCACATTAATAGCTCCTTGTCCCGAGGCCCACCTAAACGGGTTGTGGCGTGGAAAATTCTTGAAAATCGAAAAAGTAATCTCTTCTTGAAATCATATGTGTTGACGCACCTGAATCCGCTATCCTTGGCATCATCGGTGCCTGTCGAACTTATAAACGCTTCCCCTGTGGGTTTGAAAGTTCTTGCGCTTGAGCCTGCAGCACCATCTGATGATTTCGATTGGCAGTCCTTAGCAAAGTGCTCAACCTTACGGCATTTAAAACATTTCCGCCCTTGCTTCTTGTGAAATTTTCCGGTGCCTTTGCTGCCCTTAGCGACGAACGCAGTTGAATCATCCTTTTTGTCAGGTAGAAGCATTTCTATCAGTCTGAGGCGTTCTGTTAGCTTATTTACAGTTCTTTCATTTAAAGGAACCGACTCCCAGACACTCTTAAACTCAAAATACTCCTTCGGGAGTGTCGACATTATGCGACTCGTTAAAAGAAAATTTTGACACCAACAGAACGCATAAGTTTGAAGCCAAGATTAGAGTACCATCTTTTGTTTGTTCCTTGTAATTCTCCTGTTTGTGGTTCTTCCTTCTTTCCCTATCTCGTGATTTCTGGGTTGAATTCTATTGAAGGAAACTTATATCTTCTTCTAGTTTGGTAGTGGTTTACAATAATCTTAACTATGTGTTACTGTCATTTGTCCATAAGTCAAAGCAAAAGCAAAATGAAGTTATTTGTATTCAAAATAATAATATAATTGTAATTGTTAATCGACAGCTGCCTAATGTGGATTGTTTATTTAATGAGGAAAATCATCAACTTTTAGTCACTAAAAGTTTTATATACGTTCTACTTCCCTGTCTTCAAAGGCGTTGCGCATGAGACCCGAATAGGTCGAAACTAGTATGTAGTTGTTGTTGTTAGAAAACGATTATTTTACATAATATTTTTTAAATTTTACCAATGTAAAACATAGACATAAGAATATAAAAACTTTCTGAATTAAATGATTCTAATAAATTTCTAATAAAAATTTGTTTGCAGAATAATCTATGAAAGCAAAATATAATCAAACTTTAAGTTTGAAAATAATGACTATACGATTATTTCAAAACTATTTCATTATTTTTTTACCGTTTATTCTCTAAGATAAATTTAAATAAATCACATTAATATCTAATTACTAATAAGTGGTTGATTTCCAAATTTTTATTTAACTCACTACAATTGTTTCGCAATACTGTGGCTTCTTCAGCCGCATTAATATTAATTAATGAAATATTATGTTTATTAACATCCTCTGTATACATAAACCGATATAAGCACAATATTTGCTCTAAGCTTATGTATGCTCGGAGTAAATATTGAATAATTATAGTGTTAATGTAATTTCATAGAAATTCCCGGAGTTTGTTTCTCGTTTATAATTTTAGTAATGGTCACATTGAAAAAGTATCTTGTTACGTTCACTGAATAAAGCTTAGCGACCGAGCACTAAAGCCTATACCCCTTTATGATTACACGAGGGAAATTTAATTAGCGAAACATTCAATCAACTATCTGACCCTGACCGTCATAAAGCTACACGATACATATATATATATATATATATATATATATATATATATATATATATATATATATATATATAAAAAGTAATGTATAACAACTTTGATAAATTTATAATAAAAACTTTGTTAATGTTATTATTTTTTTATATTCCATCAGAAAATATTAACTGTTATCCTATATATAATACTGAATTAATTATTTTTTGTAGGAACTAAAATGCAAATAAAATTAAAAACAATGGAGTTAATTTATGGCCATTTAAGAGTAAGGTATTGGGTGAGGTCAAGGTCAGGGTGTAATCATTAAATGAAACCCTTTTTTATCAGTTCCAATATTTCGCCATTTATTTTATGGCTTCAACAGGAAATAGATGTGTTGTTTCTAAATCATCAATATAAACAGTAAAAATCATGTATAGAAAACAATCCACAGCTTAAAAGATGAAAAAACTAATTATAATACGCGAATGGAAGCGCACAATGGATGGATGCACATGGCTTTGTTAAAAGAATAAGTCTATTTCAAAATAGAGAATAATTATTAAAATATTTACAACACTCTTCATTATAGTACAAAGTAGAGCGTAAAATTCTACATTAAAGACCATCAATCACCTTAAACTAATAGTTTTTATCATCATTTTGTTTTCATGCCATGAATGAAAAATAACTATTAATTAAAGGTACTGTTACCAAACGTAGTTTAGTTTTACACAACAAAGGAGTTAAATATGAATTAGCTTTTAAAAATAATAACAAACGTTTCACTGATTTTTTACCGGAGAAATATATAAAAATTGTGAAACAACCTCAAGAGTTTAATTAATCGTTTTTATCATTAGTTTTAAGATTTTCACTTCAATGAGCTCACCAATGTCCATAATTTCAAGTAGAATACATTGAGATACAATATTTTAATAGATAATTGCTATTAACATATAATAATGTTAATTTCAGTACTAAAAGATAATCTTAGACAATATATGGCACCTTATTAGTATAAATAAAACTGTTGTATGCTTTCTTAAAACTTTATTTGCTATGCTTAGATATATATTTCGATTGCTAGGCGTTCATTATCAATAACCTTAGTTATTATTAAGAATGAGCGCTTAGCACTAAAAATATATATCTAATCATACCAAATAAAATATTAAGAAAGGAAACAACAGTGTTATTTATATTACCATACTCTTCAGCCTCAATAGCGTTATCTTATATATGAATTTGCTTTTATAATTTTTGTCCTACGTATGTTTATAATTAAAAATGACATTTCAAAATTCATTACAGTATTATTCACGACTAATGAACATTACATGGCAAATGATTTCGATATTGTAATTAGAGACGTGAACGAACGCGAGAGGGCGGGCGCTGATTTAAAATAACGAATGGAGGGTTATTAAATTGAGCACATTAATTGGATTAAAGTTATCATATCCCACGGAGAAAATCTGCAATAAAAACAAAGTAACGGGGGATGCGCCCTGGGACTAAAATTGCAGATATTTAAACGGAGCCTCTCTCCTATCTCCCATGGCGCTTAATTGAAATTTCACAATTTTAATGAACCGCCCGAATTTACGGCATGAATGATTATGTGTACATTTAAATTATATGTTTATTTTAGCTATGTTGTTTTTAATACGATTGCCGGGAATATGTATATATTGATATTTAAACGGTTATTTAAAATTATTTTGTGTAAATATAAAATATATCTCTGGTTATGTAGAAAAAAGCATCGGAATAATTTTCCTTGGCTAAATGTTCATACAGGGGTGAAAAATGTAGTGATGAAAGTAAATTACGAATTAACGAGCAATGCTTTGGAGGCTCTAGAAAGTGTGACAACAATGAGTTGGAGAATATGTTCCCTGAATGTTCGGCATAAATTCAGAATAGCACTTTTATATAAATAAAACTCTTTAATCACTTTCAAGTATACATATACAGGGTGACTGACGAAAAACCTTTGGTGCTGTATCTTGCTTATTTTTTATCCGATTTTAATAAATAAAACATCAAATTAAACCCTTTTTAAAAGACTTTAATAGGATCTGAACTGTTATTTTTTCTCGCACCCAGTTTTTGACAAAATACGATCAACATTTTTTTTTTAAATTGCACTGTATATATATTTTTATTGATTCACAAGAAGATTTTTTTTCTGAATATAAAATTGTAGACAAATTTATCCATACATCAAACTTAAGTCGAGAAATTGAGGATTAAAAAAATAAATAAAAAGTCAAGTATCCATTGTAAACAATATACAGACCCTATTTTAAATGTCAAAAGTGACAGTGACAGCCATTGATACAATACTGCAACGATTTTTAATTATTTCATAATTAAAATGTTGCAATATTTCAAACACTGTACTAGAATTTTGTGCTTCTACAGAAATCGTTTTTCAGTTTTTCAAATCTTGCAACATTTTTATTATGAATTTATTAAAAATCATTGCAGTATTGTACCAATGACTGACATTGTCACTTTTGACATTTGGAATAGGCTCTGTATATTGTTTACTATGGGTATTTGATTTTTAATTATTTTTTTTAATCCTCAATTTCTCGACTTTGGTTTGATGAATGGATAAAATCGTTTACAAATTTAGATTCAGAAAAAAATCTCCTTGCGGATCAGTACAAAATATATATACAGTGCAACTTAAAAAAAAAAGTTGATCGTCTTTTGTCAAAAACTGGATGCAAGAAAAAATATGAGGACAGTTCATATTAAAGTCTTTTAAAAATCATTTAAATTGATGTTTTATTTATTCAAATCGGATAAAAAATAAGCGAGATACAGCACCAAAGGTTTTTCGTCAGTCACCCTGTATATTGTATAAAGCCACAATTGTTTCGCCAAACTGTGGCTTCTTCGGGCGAAAAAAAAAATGTTCGCTACAGTGTGGCGAAACACTTGTAGCTTTATACAATATATATATTTGAAAGTGAGTCTTATTTATATTAAAATAAAGTTGAACTTGGATTAACGCTTTCCCTCGTGGCATTTCTGGGAATTCTTAATTTAAAAGATGTGCAGTCAGTTCCTTCATACTTTGGCTTGAGTTTTTTTTTACAATTAATGTTGCTCCTCGTATTATAGACAATTGTATGACTGATGCCAAAGAATAGCGTACATACTCCAAACTGAAGGTCGACCGAGAATGGCAACTTACCTCATTTCTACAACAAAATAATGCAACGGGCCCCGATGAAGTTCCTTCTTGTGTACTGAACAAATGTGCTTTTGCAATTCAATGAGTTCCATTTGCAATGAATAGCTGCTAAAAAAAAAACTTATTATTTATTTGTTATATATGTTATTGGTCATCTATCATCTATAATCTGTCAATTTTGTTTATTTTATCTCTCATTTGTCATCTGTCAACTTTTGTTGACTTATTTATTATATGTGTAGATGTCATTTGTCATTAGTCATTGGTCATCTATCATCTAGAACCTGTCAATTTTATTTATTTTAGCTGTCATTTGTCATTCTCAACTATTGTTGACTTATTTATTTATTATATGTATAGATGTCATTTCTCATTAGTCATTGATCATCTATCATCTAGAACCTGTCAATTTTGTTTATTTTAGCTGTCATTTGTCAACTGTCAACTCTTGTTGACTTATTTATTTAATATATTTGTAGATGTCATTTGTCATTAGTCATTGGTCATATAACATCTAGAATCTGTCATTTTTTTAAAATTTAGCTATCATTTGACAACTGTCAACTTTCGTTGATTTATTTATTTTTTGTATTTGTAGATGTCATTAGTCATTATTCATCTACATTAAGAACTCGTCAATTTTCTTTATTTTGGCTGTCATTTGTCAACGGTCAAGTTTTGTTGTTTTATTTATTATATGTGTACTTGTCAATTTTGTTTATTTTAGCATTTGTCAACTGACAGCTTTAGTTGACTTATTTATTTATTCATCTATCATCTAGAAAATGTCAAGTTTGTTTATTTTAGTTGTCATTTGTCATTAGTCATCGGTCATATATCATCAAGAAGTGTTAATTTTGTTTATTTGTCACTGTCAATTTTTGTTGTCATATTTGTTTATTTTTGTTGTCATATTTGTTTATTATATTATTTGTTATTAGTCATTGGTCATTTATCATCTAGAACCTGTCAATTTTGTTTATTTTAGCTATAAATTGTCAACTGTCAACTTTTGTTGACTTATTTATTTATTATATTTGTAGATGTCATTAATCATTAGTCATTAGTCATCTACCATCAATAACCTGTCAATTTTGTTTATTTTAGCTGTCATCTGTCAAGTGTCAACTTTTATTGACTTATTTACTTATTATATGTGGAGATGTCATTTGTTATTAGTCATTGGTTAGCCATCATCTAGAACCTGTCATGTTTGTTTATTTTAGTTATCATTTGTCAACTGTCATTGGTCATCTATCATCTAGAACCTGTCAAGTTTGTTTATTTTAGCTATCATTTGTCAACTGTCAACCTTTGTTGACTTATTTACTTATTATATTTGTAGATGACATTTATCATTAGTCATTGGTCATCTGTCAACTGTTGACTTACTTATTATATGTGTAGATGTCATTTGTCATTAGACATTGTTCATCTATCATCTAGAACCTGTCATTTTTTTTATTTTAGCTATCATTTGTTAACGGTCAACTTTTGTTGTCTTATTTATTTATTATATGTGTAGATGTCATTTGTCATTAGTCATTGGCCATCTATCATCTGGATTCTATCATTTTTGCTTATTTAAGCTGTCATTTATTAACTGTAAACTTTTGTATGTACAATTAAAACAATTTATTACCGGCGTTTTACCGAAAACACCGATAAAATGATTACATCGGCGAAACAATAATTAAAACAGTTCGCGACAACAACGAAGCCCTTTTTAGATTATTTTTTTTACCTCATAATCATTCAAATTAAAATGAACCAAGTTCGTGCAAATATATTGACAGCCTCAATTGTAAATAATTGTAAATATAGGATTAGTTTATTAGGGTAGTTCATTGTAAATATTATCTGCGGGGGTTCTGTAATTTTATTGAAGGGTTGTAAACCGAAAAATTTCTTTAAGCCGGAAAGTTTTGTTATTAGCCAGGTGTTCGCCTAAACAATAGCCTTGTACCGAAGCGCGTACCTTTCGGCACGCCCCCCCGGCTTATGGTAAATTTTGCACAACCCAGGTAAAAAAATACAAACTAAATTAAATACGTCTAAAATAATATTACATATAATATTATTACTGATATGCATTGTAATTACGTTTCGTATCTGAATGTATTTTTGATATAACATATGTGAACCCCTCCGCACATATCTTTCATATCTTTAGACAAACACTCGTCCACTCAAAATCTAATTCCGCAATTCTTTTTTTTTTAACGTATATATCTATTGCTCTAGCTACTTCACGCACTATTTTGTTATTTTTTTTAAGTGATTAATAATGCAACGTCGAGGAAGTAAAGCGCACAACCCCAGCATAGTAACGGAAATTTGTTGCAGATGCCTAAACCATTTAACAGAATGATGTAATCTGTAAATTACATATGTACTTATTATAAATTAAGGAATGGTTAAGTCATTTCATGTTTAGGCATCGAACACTGACAAACAAATGTCATAGTACAATAGAGGGGGTTGATTCAAAGCGCTTGCGCACACAGCAACGTCGCCGATGCTCCAATCAGGAATTAGGCGCTTAACCACCACTAACCCCAATGATGACTGATTGGAAGGGGGTTGGGGTAGTTAACAAAAACTAGCGCGAGTAGGAAGGGTAGTTAGTTGCGAGATTCTGCCAAGTGAAGAAAAATAGTGCGTGCGTAAGTTTAGTCGCGAAATCAATTTTCATTTCTTTTGTAAGTTTAAATATTAATTTTGAGTGTTCGACGTGTGGGTCTGGTACATGTATATATATATTTCTTTTTTGCTTATTGTTATTGTTATTGTTTTTCTTTTCTTGTTTCTTTTGTAATAAAATTCTGTTCTGATTTTTGAACATTTGCATTTTATTATTTTAATTGGTTAAAGCTAAATTCCAATCTAAAATCCTCTAAAGAAATATATATAATAAATAAGAGTGTGTTAGTCCAAAGACGTCGATACCAGGAGGAACCCAGGTAAGTCCTTTCCATTTTTTTTTAAAGTGATTGTGGTGCTCTGCCTAAGATCTAGAGGGTAATCAGCGGGATCCGTTTTGAATATAGCGTAGGCCAAATTATTAAACTTTTTTTTTTTTATTCAAACCGGGGTCGTCAATTTTGTTTGAAATCGACACCTTAATGTTCACCGTTGATAAATTTGTCCATAAAACAATTGACTGACGGCAGATGGCAGCTGAAATAGAATACAAAGATTAAAAATGATAGATCACATATTACATATTACAGATAATAGACGATAACTAAAAACCATTGATAAATTAACAGATTACAAATGATAGATTATATGTAACAGATTGTAGATGATAGATAATTAATAACAAATGAGAACTAAACATAGAACAAATGAATAAATATGTGTAAAATAGATGACTAATGATAAATCACATCTAAACAAATACAATAAATGTTTAAATGACAGTTAGTAGATGGCAGAGTGAAACAAAAAAACATAAATGACAGATCATATATAACTGATTGTAGAAGATAGAAAACTTATGGCAGATGGCATTTAAGCTAGCAATCAATGCCAATATAAATTGACAGATGATAGCTGAAAAATATAAATGATAAATTCTGTGTAGCAGATTGTAGATTATAGATGGCCAATGATAAATGACATATACACGTAGAATAAATTAATAATTGAAGGAAGACTGATAACAGATTTAAAAACAATAACAATTTGTATAACATACATAGGTAATAACAGATGACATATAAATGGAAGTTGATAGATGATGGATCATACCTGAAACAAAAAACATAAAATACACATCATATATAACAGTTTCTAGATGATAGATACCTAACGGCAGATGACTTATAAACATATAATAAATGAATGACAATAGGTTAGAAATGATAGTTGACAGATGACAGATAGAAAGTGAAAAAAACACAAATCTAAACATACAACAAATGATACTATGTGATAAATTACAGTTGACAGACGAAAAACATAAGATACAAGTCATATATACCAGTTTATAGATTATACATGACTGATGACAGTCGAAATCTATACATAAATAACACTAGGTTACAAATGACAGTTGACAGATGGTATATGGCATCTAATCATACAATAATAGACAATAGATTACGAAAGAAAAAAAAAACAGTTAAAATATGACAGATAACAAATTAAACAACACACAGATTATGTATGATAGATTGTAGATGACAAATGACTAATGACAGGTGACATTTTAAGAAAAAATAAATAATAATTAACAGATATTGGCTGAGAAAAATAACTGATTGTAAATGACATTTAAAAATAGAATAAATAATTAAATGACAGATAATACTTAAAAAACAAATGACATATGATATATAACCGATTGTTTAAGATAGTTAACTAATGAGAGTCGACATCTAAATATATAACAAATGACTTTTTGTTGCAAATGCAAAATGACAGCTGATGCAAACACATATATAGCAAATTATAGATGATAGATGACTAATGACAGATGGCATATACAATTAATGGCAATATGTTTTATATGAGAGTTGACAGATGACAGATTGAAATTAGAAAAACAAAAGAAAGACAAATGACAACATATCATATAAAACATATTATAGATTGGAGATAAAAAACAACAAATATCACCTAAGCATACAATGCACATGAATATTAATGGATGATAAATTACATATGAACAAAAATACAAATGATGTCAGATCATGTAAATAATAGATGACAAAGTACTAAAAACATTTATAATTTAGTGAGAATGTACAATAAAGAATCAAAAAATGAAACAAAGAAATGAGAAAGGGTGAAGGCAGTAAACATTGAATTCTGGAAAATGGAATTTATACAGCTGACAGAACTACTATTTGCAGATGACGACATGGTGATAAATGGAGCTTCTTTTATTTCCACATCAAATAGGGAGGAAAAAATTTTCAGACTTTCTTCTTGGGAGCGAAAATCTTTAAATCTGGTGTAAATTCATCTTTTAAAAATTATAACTCGTTTGCAAACTTTTGAAGTTAGTATGATCTTTATGATTTGCAAGAGTGGGAAAATGGTAGGTATTACCTGTTCGTAGCTGATTTTCCCAAAGTTTTAATTTATTTTGGAATTACTTAACGTGACCATACAGTTCAAGAACAAGTTGTTCTTGGGTTTGCAACTTTGAATTTAATTCATTCATATGACTTGTTACATCAACGAGAAACACAATATTTTGCAGACCCAATTTGTGTTATTTAACTCTTCTACTGGTTTTTCTTTCATATCTATAAAAACAAATACCTCATCTTTCAAATCATAAAATCGTTTTAATTTTTGCTTTACTTGGTGAAGTGCTCTTGATTTAATGAAATTTATGCAAGAAACTACTGTTTTCATTACATGTGTAAATTTGATCGATTTTGCACACACATTTTGTTGATGTAAAGTGCAGTGAAATACATTCAAATCTTCACTGTCAATATTCCTATGTGATGTAATCCGTTCGTCGTTTATTATTATAAATAGTGTTTAGTAAATATACTCATAATGTTATTGTTATGAAATATAGTAGTAAACAGGCATTGACGCAGCAATAAACATTCTTTGAGGAAATGTTGAGTTTGACAATACCTGGTTTCCATGAATTGGTGATAATGACCTAATGCAATGATGTTTACTTGCATCAGGCTTGTGCCCTAGAAATAGTTAGTATATAAGACATTTTGTATTAGATATAGACTGTTAGAGACCGATATAGACTACGCTAGACTAAGAACGGCCATGTACTCGTCCACATAATTGTGTATATTATACTATGTATAATAAATTACTACTAATTTGTAATATCCGAGTATATTTGATGTCAACCTGAGCCTGAGCTGTACCACTGGAAGTGTCTGCAGTTGCAGTCTGCAGTTAACCAACCGATCAAGGGATATCACACCAACTACATAGTTCTAATTTAATTCTATTGACAACTCCTAAATTAGAACCAACCATAGCTGGAGCAGCATCAGTAGAAATTCCAATTAGAATTCCAAGGGCCAAGTTTAGTGAGAGTTGAAAATTGTGCTGCGGGCCGGATAAAATGAAGCAGGGGCCGGATCCGGCCCGCGGGCCGTACGTTGCACATGCCTGGGCTAAACCATCCTGTGCTACTGCGTAAGTTGAGTGAGCTTGGTTTTCATACGAGTGTTGTGTTGTGGTTAAGTTTTTTTTTTAACAAATCGGACTCAATGTATTAATGTTAATAATTTTAAATCATCATATTTCAATGTGACTTCGGGTATGCCCCAAGGTTCACATTGCGGACCGATTCTGTTTTTGCTATTTATTAACGATATTGTGGAGGTAATTAAGGGTTCTGAATGTTTATTATATGCGGACGATCTAAAGCTGTAGAAAATAATTAACAATTTAGATGATTGTAATGCATTTCAAGGTGATATAAATAGGATAATTAAGTGGTATGACGAAAATAATTTATTGTCCAATAGCAATAAATGCTATTCTATACCTATGTGTACCAACTCGATTCTGTAACATTGCAAAGTGGCACAGAAATTAAAGACTTAGGTGTAGTTTTCGATAACAAACTTTCTTTTAGATTTCATATATAAAATCGTTTTAATACTTGTCGTATTTGAGGCTTTGTATGGCATATAGATTGTGTATGGTTACTTTATATTATTTCCTAGTTAGATCCCAATTGGAATATGCAAGTAGTGTATGGTCGCCATATACTCAAACAGACATTGTCTCCATTGAGAACGTACAAAAGAAGTTTCTACGATATATAGAATTTATAATGGGTGTAAATCATATTCAAGGTTTTATTCTGTGTGAAAATTTCCATAATTGTTAAGCTTTTCGAACAAGATCAAAAAGTAAAATATTTTAAAAACTTGGATTATATTTAGATTGATTAAAATATAGCTTTAGTTTACATTTGGTATGGGCAACTTATTACTTAATTAATAGTTTTATAATCTGAAATCTATTTGGCAAACTCCTGCCAAAGGAGTCACCTTAAACGGTGCAGATCAAGCCAAAGAAGCCTTTAAGAACTGCGATGTTGTAGTTATTCCTGCTAGTGTTCCAAGTAAACCAGGTATGACCAGAGAAGATCTCTTCAACATAAATGCCTCCATTGTACGTGACATAGAAGTAGCTTATACTGAAGTGTGCCATCATTTCAAACTCAGTCAATTCAACAGTACCAATTGCTTTCAAAGTATTCACGAAGGCTGAAAAATTGGAAACCGCATCTTCGACATCACCACTTTGAATACGTTCATTGCTGAAGACAAGAGCTTGAACCCCCTGAATGTCAAAGTCCTAGTCATTAGTGGTCATGCCGGCATTACAATTCTGCCAGTAATCTCACAGTATAATCTATCAGTTGATGATAAACTCAAGGCTTTAATCGAGAGGATACAAGAAGCCGGCACCGAGGTGGTGAAAGCTAAAGCCGGAGCCGGTTCAGCGATCCTCTCGATGGCCTACGCCGGCGCCAGGTTCGCCATCTCGCGGATGAAGGGCTTCAAGAGCGAGTCAAGTACTTTGCGAACCCCTTGTTTCTGGGCAAGAACGGCCTGGAAAAGAATTAGGGATACGAAAACTAAGCAACTTCGAACAGGACTCATTGCAGCCATTCCTGACCTCAAGAAGTCCATCCAGAAGGGCGAGAACTTCGTCAATAAGGGAAAGCAAAAGGGCAAATTAGATTTTAATTAAATTTAATCGAATTACATGCATTTCTCATTAGTAAATATTCTTTGTCACATCTAAGTAGTACGGATGAGAGGTTAATTAAACTCTTAGTGTTGTTTCACAATTTCAAAATAAAACAAAAGTTTAATTAACTTCTAATTAATAATAATTGTTTCACCACGGGTTAAGTAAAAATTTAATTCATTGTTCTACTGTATTTCCCTTATTGATATTTATAAAGTAAAAGGTGAATCATGTGGACTGTAACCTAAAATGATACATTATTACATATGGTTCACTAGTATGGTGGGTCAAGACTAAACAAGCAACAGCACAAAAGAAGCTTCAAACCTTTCAGAGAAAGCACACCGTCCCATCTGTAGAATCTGTAGAAAGTAATGGAAGCTTTACTAGACTACTTCCTCAAGTAGAAATCAAAAAAGAAGGCCTAATGAGTGCGATGAGACTGGACTAAACTGGCTTGGTATAGAACATAGTTTTGGGCACTCAGAAATTCTGAACTTGATTAAAATGACGACCAAATTTGGTTTTTTATCTCTCTTTAAAGTTATTATCAACAGTTGCCAAGAAGAAGTGAATTGAACTAAAAAAAATAAAACATCTGGTATACAGTTGCATCAAAAGGGCTTCAGCGTAGGCTTACAAGGGCAGCAATTTTTCTCGGCATCATCAGATTTATAGCCTGAAATAATAGCCTTGGAAATGTGTTCCCATATTTGTCTAAAAAAGGTCTACAAAGAGACAGACATCTCAGATAACCAGGCTGCCTTTAAGAACCTTAAGTCGTGCATCACTTCAATTCCAAAGAACCGTAAAAAAGCTCCGAACCAATTCACCAAGTTAAACAAGCTCACTCTAATGCTGCTAATGTAATTTCATTTTTCTATTTTTTACATTTAGAGTGCTGTTATTTTATTTCCAGCTATTGTAATCCAAATATTTTATTATAAATTAAAAAAGCATCAATTCTCAATCGATTTATTAAGTTGTGAAGTAATTCCTTGTGTAGAATTTTTTTTACATCTTTGAAAACCTACGGACGACAATTTGGTTTTCTTAATTTTGAGTTTCGATCATTGTTATTTTATTTTTAGTCAAAATGGATCAATTATTTTTATATAAACTAGAATCCATTTTTTTTTTCTTAATGGTTTTCCTCTATTTTAAACGAATTCTTCATGTGTTTAGTGCAAATATATTTCCAGCAAAAATAATTCAATTGTTTTAGTACAGGTTTATAAAAAGATTCATTCTTTGTCGATTTATTAAATTTAAAACTAATTTCTGTAGTAGGTTTTTTTTCGAGCATTTGAAAAATTGTAAATTTCATTTTCTTAATTTTAACTTGAAAGTGCTGTACTTTTGTTTCTAG
The DNA here is from genome assembly GCA_963969525.1 of Ontholestes murinus. NCBI lineage: Eukaryota > Metazoa > Arthropoda > Insecta > Coleoptera > Staphylinidae > Ontholestes > Ontholestes murinus. Next base: position 56,954,198 of record OZ018396.1, read on the forward strand.
TCAAAATATTCTAATTTATTTTATATATGATTCAAAATACATTAATTCCTAAATGTTTTTCAAAATTATAAACTATTTTTTTTAAGCAGAAATCTATTTATTATACTTTAAACAGTTGAATGCAATTTCATTTTCTTATTATTGTTTTATGTGATTTAATTTTGTTTTTAGAACCATTAGATCAATAGTTGTAGTCCAAATTTATCAATGGATTTATACAATTTGAAACTAATTTCGTCTTTGGAGATGCTTTTACAATATTTGAAACCCTCAATTGCAATTTCTCTCTTATAATTTAAAGTTTTCAGTGCTGTAATTTTGCTTTTAGCAATAATGGTTCAATTGTTTTATTATAAATTTTAAAAGGCATCAATTTTTAATAAAGTTCTTAAATTTGATTTTTTTTCTGGTAGGGACTTTTCTACATCACCTCAAAATCGCGAGTGCAATTAAATCTCTTTAACTTTAAGTTTTGAGTACTTTAATTTTGTTTCTAAGCATAATATTGCGATTGTTTTTTAAAAACTTAAAAATATATTCATTTTTAATAGGTCGTCAAAACTAATTTCTTATATGAGAAAGTTTTTACAATTTTTTAAAACTTTGAATGTAATTGCACTTTCTTAATTACAATAGGTTTAGTCCAAATTTAAAAAGTCATTAATTCTTAATGGATTTGTACAATTAGAAACTAATTTTATTGGTAAGAATATTTTTACAATATTTGAAACCATCGTTTTCAATTTTGTTTTTATAATTTATAGTTTTTAGTGCTGTAATTTTGTTTTCAGCAACAATAGTTTAATAGTTTTATTATACACTTTAAAGGGCGTTAATTTTTAATATTTTTTTAATTTTAAACTATTTTTTTTAGTAGGAACTTTTCTACAACATTTTAAAATGTCGACTGAAATTGATTTGCCTCAACTTTAAGTTTTTGGTGCTGCCATTTTGTTTCTAGGCACAATATTTGAATTCTTTTTATATAAACTCAAAGATATAATCATTTTAAGTTGATCTTATTAAAATGAAACTAACAGGAAAGTTTTTACAGTGTTCTATTCTAAACCTTTAAATGTAGGGATTTTTTACTTTTCCTATATAGAATTTATAGGGGAAGTATTGTTTACGTGAACATTTTTTAACGGAAATATCCGTTTCTGGAAAAAAAAAATTGTAGTAGTAGTAACATATATTTTTTGACAAATTTTGTACATATTTACATTGGAATAGTGAATAATGAATAATGAATGAGGTGTTAATGTATTAATTTGTCAAAAGGCTATCGACTAGTGGTCTTTCTGCCTTGTGCTGTCCAGTCGTATGGCTTCTTACTTACCTGGCGTAAGGGTTACCGAGATCAAAAAATTGTGTCTGTGTGTAAATAATATTTGTCAACAAACGTGCAATTCGGCCAAAAACTGAGTGAGTTAAACACAGGCGAAAGGTGAAACGCAATTTCCCCTTTTAATGCATTTGCTATTCTCTCAGATTTGAGACTTAGTATTTCACATCTGTAATCCCTTTTTTGTTGCTTATTTAAACAGGCTATTATATGTTTAACATTCTTAGTAAAGTTTTCCAGGAAAATCCATAATTTTCTCTGTATTACCTTTAACTTAGAGGCGTTTTCCTGGTTTAGACTATTCGCCCCAGTTGCAATTTTATTACTATTTTTTTCTAATAACCTCTCAGTTTCTGGAATTTCCAGTTCTTGTTGTTATCCACTGGATCCGTTGGTTTTATCCGTTTCTACATTTAGTTTCATTCCGCAGTTAACTGTTTTAAGTTTTCGTCTTTAGTTAAGGAATTTTGTAGTTCATCTTTTGCTCCACAGAGGATGCCAATAACTGATTCAAGATGTTGTATAGCATTTCAACTTTTTATTGCAATATAGTGTTTTTGTCTTTAATTTCTAATATGATAGTTTTCTTACATGCTATAATTTCTTTAAGACGATTCACCTCCCTGATTTTTTGGGTTATATAGTTCTTCTTGTTTTCATGTTGACCACAACACTGATTTTGTGCTTAGTCTCCGTTGAACCGTTGCAGCAGATGAAACTGTCTTACAGAGACCATAAGCTTTCTCCGTTTACTTTGGAAGCATCCTTTATGACAGACACGTGTAGACTTAATACGTGTAATCCTTTAATTTTCATTTTTAACGATCACATTGTACAGTTTAACTCCGCCATTTCGATTCTTTATTGACCACTGGCCAAGCAAAGCCAGATCAGACTGGTCAAGGGTACAATATACTGCAATGAGGAGCCAGGGTAAAGATACTGACAAGAGGAGGAGGGACGAAGAAGGCAGAAGTAGCAGATCATAGTTTTGAGTCATACCAAATAAAAGTTCTCGTTTATACTATGTACAAGATAATGTTAATGTTAACGCTGTATAAAATATTTTTTTTCTCCATGAAAATACTTCCAACTAATACAATTGAAGATTGATTAATTTCAGTTAACATATTAAAAATTATGTACTTGATATTATTATCAATCGATTAGTTTAATTTTAGAGGGCAGCACGATGAGCATTATATATTAAATACGCGTACGAGTGTACGTGCATCATCTCTCCACGTACGTGTACAACAATGAAATGTTAATGATGTAATATAATCTAGCGGCACTAGCTTTGAACTGAAACATAAAGAGCAGATGAGCGTATGCCCCATGCTGGCTGATCTCTTTAACTACCATCGCTTTAGCCGGGTCCAATCCTTTCTAGGTGCGAAGTGGGTGTGTACAAATTACCTTGCAAATGGCTGAAGTGTAATAAAATTTTCTTTTGAAGTGATATTAATTCCGGTGGATTTCATGGGAGAACACCGGCAGCGACACTCGAATTAGTATCGGTGTACCCGATGGAAATGTGTCGATTTTTTTTTTAATTGGACACGATACGTTCCTCCCTGGTGTTAATCTGAATTGGATTTTAAACTGAGAGTGGACGACACATCATTTTATTGCGCAATTGGTCGCACGCTGTTTGTCTTCTTTTTCCATTTTTATCTTGCACAATGTACTGACTAAATCTATCGCACGAGCAATATCCATTTAAATTGATAGAGAAAGTATATAACAAGTGTATTTTATAAAAAGATTAATTCTCAACTTAATCATTAACTTTTTAACATTTTTTATTATAATGATGACGATAATATATGGTTATGTATATTCAAAATACATTATTTCAGTTATGAATTGATTTAGACTTGACATATTTTTTCACGGCTATCAATATTGGCTCATCAATAAACCGATTTCAAAATATTTAAAAAAACGAACTTTCAAAGAGATGCCCGATTAATTAAAACGTTGATAACTCGTTTCATACCCAATTTAATCAATATCGGTATGCATAGTTGTCAGGATCGTTCACAAAGTGCGCTTTCTATAGACCTTTGATCTTTTAATTTACTTTTATGGTCGATTTCACCAATGTTACCTTTGCCTGCCGCTTTATATATCTCTTTGAATATTTTTCGAGCCTTGATTGCGTTTTATCGGCTTTATTGAAAGTCAACAACCTTATTTATCCTACCGCGAATTCAAGGCGCAAATCGTACATATTAAATTTGAAATTCTATTGTACGCTCAGCCCTTCATTAGTCGAATTTCGAATTATTTATTAATATATACGGGTAAGAGGCTTATACTTTTCTAAAAAAACCGTGTGGATATTAAATGCAGCTTAGTTATGTAATTATAATTAATAATTAATGCCTTCGTTAAATATTACTGGGTATTAACGCGGGCGTTGGGCCATAGTAACAATGTATTCAATTACAGGGTTCGTGTAGTCCCCACATGGTGTGTTTTATTATGTACGGCTATTACTTTTAGAGTTTTTTAATCTACGGGAGTACATCTCCTATTCAATTTACACTGTGTCCTTTGGGAAGGAGGACGCTTTAAAAGACAAATAAGTTTTCACATTTTCATTTGGCCTATCTCCCATCTTCTAAACGCCCCTTTAGCAGTCCAGATAGGTGAAAATAACAAGTTGATAGCCGGAACTATGGAAGAGCAGTCCGGGAAAGTTTCTTTCCTCATCAAACACTTCGATATTGCCTCACGTGTTAGCGTGATATTGATATAATTTTCCGTTCGCTTAAATCAATGGGGCGTGTATTGATGAAACTCCTGCACAAATTGAAGTTAAAGGCAATTTTTATCACTGAAATATACTTTAAGATCTGGTTAATTACAATAAAGTAATTTTCTTTCTTGTATGTGTAAATATACGCATTCAAAAATTGCATAATAATACGCAATAAAATATTGTATAACGGAAATTATACATATAAACATGTACTAAACAAACTTTTAGTTTTGAATTAAATAATTACTCACATGAAAACTTCGAGTTGGTAAGCAGATACGCATACTCATGACTGAGTGAAAAACGTTAAACGGTTAAATTTCTTTTTTCACTGTTTTTATTTAGGCACTAAATGTACATATCGGACACTAAGTGTCCATTATCGATAGTTGATTAATCAATTGTTTGTTAAAGAAAGTGAAAACCGCAAGCGTGCCGAGCGACCATAGAGTTTAAAAAAATAGTCTATAGCTTTTGAAGATAAGGCCACTTAAAAGTGATTACACAATTACACATAAAATAGACTCCTCGAGTATAAGAAAATCCCATATTCTCATACTTGCGGAGTTCCTGCCCAACATTTGTTAATTACCACCAGCCACTTCGTGAACAACAGAAATCTACAGACAAGAGGTTCGGATTTTCGACCCTTCCACGCGAGAAGCAAATAACACGATTTTGTTACCAAAAAAGACTTCAGTCAAGTTCAACTCCGAAGGTAAGGCATAGCAGTCGAAATGCAAAAATTAAGGCATAGAAGAAGTACTTCACCTATTAGCAACCATGGCAATTAATTTAATTGGACATATGTGAAGATTTGGCACAAGAAACATCACTAGAGATGATAGGCTACATGACAACCTAGTATTCAACTTCATTGAACTTCTCGATCACACAAATCAAGTACCCGAAATATCGCCGACATCAGTTTTATTTATTGAATGCAACACCACATACCACAACAACCAATTCTTCCAAGTTTTTGAAGTAAAGAAACACATCCGAAGCAATAGTACATCAACGCAAACCCTAAAAAACGTAATATTTGTTGCATGCAAAATTTCGGTTACAGTTCATAAGGCACACAATTGGGATACTTTGAATCATTCCTATGGATTTCAATCGTACAAAAATTGTTTGTTAAGTAACTTCCAATTTGTCGCAAGGCCTAATGCCTTCTGCAATAGTAATTCATCAAATTTGCTTTTTGGTTTCTCCTTAATCCTGAGATCTGCATTCTTAAACTTATATACAATTTAGCAATCGAAGCATTATTACAAGTTTCAATCTAATGCAAGAGTATTGTGGTATATACTTTCTTCACTGCACTCTTGATGAAACGAAATTATAATATTAGGAAATTTCAAATTAAAACACTTGTTTAGTTTCATATTGTAATATTCAGTTTCCTGACACGTGTTTCGGTCAATGACGACCATTCTCAAAGGAATTACAAAAATAACTAATTAAAAAGAAGGTGTTACAATGTATATATATTATGGGGTTAATTGTGGGAAAGTCCAGAGATTAAGAGATACGAACAAAAATTTCTTTGAGCTCAGGAACTGGAATTGACGTGAAGAGGCTCTTAACATCAAAGGAGACCAGAATTGAGTTGTTGTTGATGGCTAAGTTTTTGGGTTTCTTCACGAAATTTATGGAGCTCAAGGAAATTTTGCATAAAAAGTGCCAAGACCAATCATCGAATTACAACACGTCAGAAATTACCAGTTTGATAAATGCTTGCCCCAACCAAAATTACTTCCATTTTAACGACAACTTCTACATCCAGCATGAAGGACTGCCCATGGGATCGCCTATTTCATCACTCTTCGCGGAAATATTCATGAGTGATTTCGAAGACCAACTATTTAAAAACAACACATCAACAAGAAACATACAATTCTGGTGCAGATATGTTGATGATATTTTCTGCATATGGAATGGCACAGATAGACAGTTGGATACTTTTTTAACAACTCTAAATTTAGTTAATAGAAAAATTCAATTCACCATAGAAAAACAAGTCGACGGTATTCTCAACTTTTTAGACCTGAGTATTTCAATAGAAAGAAATAAACTAAAATATGCCATATATAGAAAACCAACTGCCACAGACACACTCATCCCATCAACATCACTACAATCCGAATAAATAAAATCCTCCGCATTAAATTCATATATTCATAGTCTGATCAACATCCTACTAAGCAAAGAAGATTTTAACCTAGAACTGCATACAATTTACCAAATTGCCACCAAAAACGGATACAAGAAAAACAAGGTAGATGGATCCTGAAACGGAAAAGAAGAAAAGTAGTCCAAAAACTCTTGTTCAATGGAGTAGGAATCAAAGAAGATAACAAGTTCGCAGCCATTCCATACATCCCATATGTGAGTCAGAAGATAGCAAAAGAACACCTTCTTTTTAATTAGTTATTTTTGTAATTCCTTTGAGAATGGTCGTCATTGACCGAAACACGTGTCAGGAAACTGAATATTAAAATATGAAACTAAACAAGTGTTTTAATTTGAAATTACCTAACAAGAGTATTGTCTCTAATGTTATAATCTCTATCGCAAACACTTTGAAACCATGTGTTACTGTATTAATAAATTGAATCATTATCACCAGTTATAACCAGTTATAATGGGATGTAAAAAGAAACATTATTTCTTGCCTGTAAAATTTGATCCTACGATATTTGTTCTCAGTTCATAAGGCGAACAATATTTTTGTTTTGAATAATTCCCATGGATTTAAATCCCACGGAAATTGCATAATAAGTAACTTCTTCTAATGCCTACTGCAAATGTAATTCCGCTTTGAATTTTTCTTTTGGCTTCTCTTTAACGATAACATTACTATGCTGGAAACTGCGAATTAACAATCGATACATTGTTACTAGTTAAAATCTGATGTAAAAAACCTATTCGCTGTTGTCTGTAATTTTTTTTTCTGGAGGATTTTGGTTTCAGATTCTTTCCTTTAAATCATTGTCATGGATTACAATTGTACGGAAATTGCTTATTAAGTAATTTTTAATGTGCCTGCAAACCTAATGTTTACTGCAAAAGTAATACCTCTAATTCGTCTTCGGATTTTTTTGGCTTTTCTTCAACGCTAATATTACCATTCTTGAAACTTTGAAACCATTCGTTGCATATCACCAGTTACAATCTGATGTACAAAACATTCTTTGTTGCCTGTAAAATTTCTTTTAGACGTCTTACGGTTTCAGTTCATAAGGCAGACAATTTTCTTGCTTCGAATATTTTCTTAATTATACCGAAATTGCTTGTTTAGAAAATTCCAATATGTCTGAAATATATTAATCTCTACTGCAAGAATAATATCTGTCTTCAAATTATTTCGGCTTCTCCTTAACTCTAAAATTACTATTCTTAAACTCCAAAACCATTTCCTCCATACTTTATCAATCGATGCATTGCCATTAGTTATAACCTGATGTAAAACCCCTATCAAAAAACGCACACCTTTATTGTCATAACAACTTTAAAATACAAAAACAACCTTCTATATATATATATATAATTTTTTATAAAAACACTCTAATATTAGCTTCTCCTTATATTTCCCTGCCACCTAGTCTAACCTTTACATGAGCTACATCCCTGCTTATCCATTATATGGTATTACCTTCCTGTTTCCTCCCAACCACTTCTAACGCACACCTTCATACTCTTCTATCAAATGACCCTATGAATTTATTTATTGCACACCTACCATACCTTTTCCCCAACCAAACTTTCCTTCCTCTCTCTTCCGAACCGCATGTAGCTCGCGCAAGGGTAATAGGAAATAGAGGAAAGTCTCAAGGAACTATTAAAAGTCCACTTTCCAGCCTCAACAATTCTGGCAGAACACAACAAGCCAGAAAATCCCAGCCAAAGACCTAAAAGGCCCGACTGAGAGGACTTGAGATTAGCCATTTAGGTCACAAGACCCACTAAAATTAAATGGGCCATCAGCAGGTTCCAACCTTACAAGTCCGCGGGACCGGATGGGATTTATCCCATTCTGTTACAAATGGGCAGAGAGGAATTGGTGCCGCACCTGTCAAAAATCTTCAAAGCCTGCCTGGCATGGGGATATATACCAAAATCATGGCAAAGCGTAAGGGTAATCTACCTGCCGAAGGTAGGCAGAATAGCTAACCTAATGCCAAAGTCATATAGACCTATCAGCCTATCTTCATTCTTACTAAAAACAATGGAAAGACTGATTGATAGGTACATAAGGGACGAGATACTGTTAAAAGATCCGCTCAACAACAGGCAATATGCATATCAGCCGGGTAAGTCAACGGACTCGGCGCTGGACGACCTAAACAGGCTCATCACAAAGTCAATGGAAGACAAAGATATAACCATGGCCACATTTCTGGATATAGAAGGGGCGTTTAACAACGTCACAATAAACTCTCTCGTGGAGGCACAAAAAAGGAAAGGAGTCCCGTCAAGCCTTTGCCAATGGATCAAGGCCAGCCTAGAGAAAAGGACAATCATATCCACTTTGGGGGGCTATACCATTAAGGCTAAGGCAGGGGGGCTGCCCACAAGGAGGAGTGCTATCTCCACTGTTATGGTCTACACTGGTAGATGACCTTCTAGGAAAACTGTCCAAAGAGGACATCAACTGCCTAGGGTACGCGGATGACTTAGCCATTGTCATCAGGGGCCGGTTCGCGGGAGTTGTCTCGGAGCGAGCTCAAAGAGCCCTAAACATAGTAGACAATTGGTGTGAACAGGAGCGATTGACAATCAATCCACAAAAAACACAAATTGTCGTATTCACAAAAAGACGAGCATTGCAAGGCCTAAAGCCACTGAAGCTCGGGGGTACGGAAATTCCCTTCATAGGGGAGGCAAAGTACCTGGGAGTAACCTTTGACGCCAAAATGACGTGGAGACCACACATCACAAAAGCCACCAAAAAAGCTACAATATCATTGGGCAGGTGTCGCAGAATGTGCGGGAAAAATTGGGGACTAAACCCTAAATTGACTCTATGGCTCTACACCAGGGTGATAAGACCCAGACTGATGCAAGGACAGGCGCCCATAATCCGATCACATGGAAAAACGCACCAATGGCTAGAAGACGAGCTGAAGGCTAACGCGATTACAGCAATGCCTAGCGATGCCATGGTGAAAAAATACAATTTCGAAAAGAAATACACGGTTCTAATCCCACAAAGAGAGGACTGGGTAGAAGGCCAACCTACCAAAGCAGAATCATGCTGGTTTACGGACGGCTCAAAGACCGACAAAGGGGTAGGAGCAGGTATATACGGCACAAAACCCGAGACAAAGATTTCTGTCAGTCTCACCAAAGACACCACGGTGTTCCAAGCAGAGGCGATAGCTCTTCACCACTGCACAAGAGAAATAGCAAGACAAGACACCAAAAGTAGGTCAATTGCTATATTCTCCGACAGCCAGGCGCTACTAAGAGCACTAAGCTCCACACAGGTCGAATCTAAGCTAGTGTGGGACTGTATAAGCGCTCTTAACCAACTTAGCTGTCACAAAAAAGTAACAATCACATGGGTCTCAGGACACGGAGGACATCCGGGGAATGACATAGCAGACGAATTGGCCAAACAAGGCTCGTCAAAAGCAGTAATTGGCCCGGAACCCTCTTACGGAATCTCCAAAACCGCAGTCAAACGATCCATAAAAAAATGGGTGGAGACACAGGCCCATACCTGGTGGACGAACTCACCAGGACAGAGACAGGCGAAACAGTTTCTTAAGAAACAATCGCCAAAATTCACGACCGAACTCCTGAACCAAGACAGGAAAATGGTCAAAACAATAGTTTTGATAACAGGACACTGCAAACTCAACAAACATATGAGCAAAATAGGCCTGGTGGAAGAAGCATCATGCAGATTCTGCCTAGAGGAAGAAGAGGACTCGTTCCACATCCTATGCCACTGCGAGGGTCTAGCAAGGATTAGACATTAGACATCAAAAGCTAGGTACTACAAACCCAAGCGCGGAGACTTATACCCAAGCCCCTCTGGCAGGGCTAATAGGACTAATCAAAGAGGCAAAGATAGAGCTGGTCGTCTGAGATAAACAGGGATCCACAATAGACCTGGAAAGGTCGCGGTGGAATAGGCGCTGGTGCCACCCATACAACATCTAATCTAATCTAATCTAAGGGTAATATTGGCTTCATTTGAAAAGACACCAATAGTCAAGTACCCTGGCACCCTTCCATACACTTGCCACCTTTCATACCTTGGAATGTATGAGCTCCTCCCGATGCATCCTTGTCTCTCCTGCATCTCGACCTCCTTCCACTTGTCTTTCACCCATGCACATTTACCCCATTAACTTTCTTCGAACGTCTCTCAGTTTCAGTTAAATTTTCTTGCTTGGAATCATTCCATGGATTTTATTCATACAGAAATTGCTTATTAATACATTATTATATCTTATGGTAGTTTAATTATATAAATCAAAATAATATATTTAAAGTGCCATTTATTGTCTAGAGCTTTGCCAAAAAAAAACTTCATTCAGTGGGATTAAAACTCTATCGGACCTGTTTTTGACTGTGAAAAAATAATTTAAAATTTAATTCCATATTTAGTCGAAAATAAGAGCATCCTTAAATATAAACGAAATTTAAATAAAAATGCTTACTTTCTTGTTATGACAATTAAAGTGTTTCTTAAAATTGGTGAAATAAACGAAGTGTAATTTAATTTAAACCTTCATCTGTAATACTTTAAAGAGTTTTTGTTTAAATTTCCAAGATGTTTAAAGAAGGTAACCATTAATTAATTATCTAAACGAAACTTCCAATTTGGAAAGTATACGATAACTAAAGTTAATTATACATGTTAAAAAATTATATTTTAAATTAATTATTAACTTTCTTTAAAGGTTGTTAAGCTTGTTATTTACATTTTCACTTCACCGCGTATTTAATTCCAGCAGATTAATTATAATCAAAATATCTAAATGTTTAGAAATTAGTAATAAAAGAAGTAATGAAATATTTAAGAAAATCAATGAATCACAGCGTATAATAAAGTGCTGATATTAAATGTACATAATATGCAAATATTTGAAACCTTTATGAAAGACCATCGCTGAATAAATAAAATTTAATTTCTTGGATGGTTTTCAGCGGTTCACTTAATTTTCAGGCCCAGAATAGCCAAACGCGGACGTTATTCTGCTACAACGCCGACGTACGATCTTGCAGAGAATTATTGTGGCCATTCGAGGAAATCTTGAATAATAAACATTCATATTCAGTTTACATAACTCAGTTCGAAATCTTTCTTTTTTCTTTATATTTTTTTCTCGTAGATTGCGAAGATTAGAAATCTGGGAGCGGACCTGTTTTCGCTTATTTAATACGGGTTACTATCGATTTGAAATGCTATGGCCAAACTAATTCTAGGTTTAATACTGCAGCATAAACTTATATTATCCGGTCGGCAGGATTTTCTTTGTAACGGTAATAAATTTATTTCTTTCCGTGTTCCGGGTTTTCGGCCAGTGAACGAGGTTAACAATTTATTGATCTCGAGTTATTTAATGAATACAATGGTATTTTAATATTTATTATTTACAAGTGCTGATAAAAAATTGAATTTAATTAATATTATTTAATTATTCTCTGTCTGATTCGTTAAGTTTAAATCGGGTCAGTTAAAACAAAACATTTTTATAATTACGTTTCGGCAGCCGAAAGTTTATTCTCAGACTAATTAAAAATTCGTCGGAGAATTAAATTAATACTGTGCATACTTTTCTTTCTATATCAATCTAATTAAGGAAACTAAAGGCGTGCTTTATGTTCCCGGCCTTTTCGCCCGCGGGGGGCTTAATTTTAATAAATCCCTAGCGCAAAAACAAAGACGGCTCCGGTTCTATCCCGTTAATATTATTATCCCGTAATTACCATATTAAGGTCGAAACGAGCAACCGGAATGTCAATCCGCATGCCACTTATTTTTTTGCTCCTTCCTTTCCGGGGATTCCCCTCTTTTTGCCGCCAGTAAATCTCCGCAGGTCAATTGCACTTTGTTTTTAACGCACCCTCATCAACCGAGGAGACTATTTATTCCATTGTCGTTTAACTGCCCCCGGACCGATGGGCCTATAGTTCATGATTCTTTCAATTCAGTACATTTGGGTACGTATTTGAATTTGATTTAGGTGTTAATTCTCTATATTAACGTAATAAGTATAAGATTATATTTAATAGCGAAGTGCAATCACTCATATTGAGCCATTCCATTTCTTTCAGTTTATGACTTATATGTTGATACTTTCGAATGCCGAAAATCAATCTCAGACAAGAGTTCTGTACTAGCTGAATTTTATTGATTGCCTTTTTGTCTAAGCAGAAATTGAATACAACTTCGCAATAATTGAAGTGAGATAACACAAGTGATTTACATAAAATTATCTTAAGTTTCTGAGATAATCAGTGGCGATTTAAAACTATGAGTCTAAGATTAGCATATGCTCTTCTAATGCACATAGATATAGGGCTATAAAATCTGAGATCTGAAATTCTATTTCATTTAAACTTTAAGTACAACCCTGCTTAATTTTTTAAACCATCAACACACTCTACAGTTTTCCTTGGAAACAAACAGAGTGCGTGACTAATGTTAGAAAATATATGTAGGGTGGGTGAGTGGCCTCTATTCCCCCTGCAATTTTTATAACACACTCCATACATTAGTGAATAATTATTGATTAATATGAAAGTGAACGGTGAATCCATTCCTCGGATATTTTCTTTTGCAATATTTTTAATGAGAAATCTTCGTTTGTGCTGTGATAATTGAAGGGTGGGGTAGTAGCCATCCATCCACCCAACCATTTAGGTTGCTTCATATTTCTTTAAAACATCAATGCAAATTCGGTATTTTTTAATTTTGGAAATCCATATAGAGTGTCATAGTAAAGTAAAAAAAAACACATGTAGGGTGGGTGGTTGGCCTGTAACCTACCCTCTAATTTAGTGATTTAGAAAAGGAAATGTTTATTTAATTAATTACCTAATTATTCTCTCCTTAACAATTTTCTATTGAGAAAATAATTGTTTATAATATAATAATTGAAGGGTGGGATAGTGGCCACCCACCCACCCTACATATAAACAATAACTTTAAATACAATTATTGATGATTTTTCTGTTTACAAAACAATAAAACCTTGTATATAATAAAAAATAAAGCAGAATACAAATTTAAGTTTAAATCAAATAAATAAAACACTTTGTTTTACCACAATAGTAAACTATTCAAGAATTAATTAAGTTTAAATATAAATGATTAATCTCATTTAAGCTTGATTTAAGTCTTTTCCACGTATCATGTATATAATTTATATTAATTTACACACTCAAAAATTTTACTTCAGTTTCCTAAAAAATAATAATAATTCTTGCTTTGAATATAGTTTTTAGCAATGTCTTTTATAAATTGTGATACTTTTTTTTAGAAAAAATTACTTCAATTTTTCGAGAAATTTAAATATATTTTGCACCAATTTTTATGTCAGATTCAAGTATTTTAACACATTTTGCTTTATATTATCCAAATCTCAGGAATGTATTTCTCAAATTGCAAGATTTTCTTTCTAGAGTTTCTCGAATTCTTAAGAATTTACTCCAAATTTAGTTAGGATTTCTAGAATTGTCAAGAAATTTATCTTTCTGATTTTTAGGACTTTCTTCTATCTTTTATTTATCACCATTTCTTCAATTTTTCTAGCTTCAGGATTTTTCAGTAATTCAATAATCATCTAAATTTTTAACAATGCAAAATATTACAAAAAATTTTCTTTAATTTAATGAGAATTAATCATCACAAGGTTATAACTGTTTTTAAGTTCTAAAATTTTTCTGTTATTCGTCTTTAATTTCTCAAGAATTTTAAATATTTCTTGCTGTGTCATCTGCATTTTTCAATGATGCATTTTTTTCGGTAATTTTAGAATTTTGCATATTAATATTTCTTTAATTTTATAATAATGCTCTACTTTCAGAATTTTTAATGCTATTAATATTTTAAATAATTATTGCTTCTATGTTATTTGAAATTTTGAAATATTTCTTGTATAAATTTTACTTTTAATTTCAGACTTTCCAAAGATTCAACAATCCTACACTAATTTTGCTTCTAAATCTCTAGAGCTTTCCAGCAATTTTCGTATCATTTTTTAATAATATTTTACTCAATTTCTTATTAGATTCTAAGAATTTTATAAGAATTTTTCTTTTAAATTGCAAGAATCTTGTTAAATTGTTATAATTTGTTTTATCATTTTTCTGTAATATAAAAAATAAAAAAAATCCTAATTGTTTTTTAATTTTTTAGCTTTACATGTCTCTTCTAAATCTTTTTAAACAAAAATAACTGTTTATTATCGTAATTCCTTTGAGAATGGTCGTCATTCACCAAAACACGTGTTAGGAAACTGAATATTACAATATGAAACTAAATAAGTGTTTTAATTTGAAATTACCTAATATTTTTAAAATCACCTTATCAAAATTTTTCGAAATCTTTTTTTTAATACTTTTTTATCAGAGGTTTTTAATTTTTTCCTTTAGTTTTTGGTTGTTTTTCCTGCATTTATCTACCGATTTTGTAAGATTTTATTCTTATTTTATAAGAACTGTTCTCTCATTTTTCTAGAATTAAAAAAAAAGACACATTATTCTGGACAGTGTTGCTTTTATTCTCTTCCAATTTCCAATTTTTACATCTTACTCCTCATATCTGAAGCCCATGGCACGTTGTTTCCGTGTATTACTAATGGTTTTGATTTCAGTGGATTGATTTTATTTCTAAAATACGAGTATTTATTTAAATTTCTAGATTTCGTACAATTTTCTTTTTTGAAAAAAATCTAATTTTTCTATTGAATTCTACATAATTTTTAAGAAATATCTCTTCTAAATTTTTTAGGGGTTTAACAATCTTTCATGATTCTTTTGAGAATTTCTAGAATTTTTAAGCAATTTTTCTTTCCTTGTTAGATAATTAATCACCATTTTCTGAATTATCTTTTGGGAATTTTGTAAAAATTTCTAAAATACAATAAATTTATTAGTAATACTTTAATTCAAGAAATTAAATTGAGTTTTATTTATTTTCTAAATATTCCCAAAGACCTCTTTTAAATCGTAAGATATTTCTTTCAGTAATACTTATTAAACAACTTTTTTCTTTTCGACTAATTTTTCGAAAACTATTTTTCTATGTTACGAAATATTATTACCATTTCCGAATTATCTTATTAAAATTTTTTAGGATCATTTTTGGGAATTTCAATTCTTTTTCCATAACTTTTTGATATTTTTCTTCCATGCAATTCTAACGTTTCTATTGAATTCTAAATCAATTTTTAATTTTAAATTCTTAGTTTTCTTAGGGTTTCTCTTTGTTGTTTAGTATGTAAAATGTATAGGATTATAAGTTTTTTTTTTCTAGAATTTTCCACTTACTTTTCTGAGAAATTGTAGGTTTCTATTATCAGATTTGTTCGTAATGTATTTTCTCAAATGTATTGTTTTTCTTCAACCGTTTCCTTTTCAGATTATTAGAATATTATAGCCCTTTTCCTCAGATTTCTTTTAATAGTTGTTCATAAGTATTATATTGTAATATTTCATCAATTATCTTTTCGGATTTAGTTTTATTTTCGTAGTTTTAAAAAAATAATTCTAGTATCTCTAGCAATTTATTCTTCAAAATTTTAAGAATTTTGCACCTAAATTACAAAAAACAATTTTTATTTGTAATACTTTAATTCTAGAAATTAAATTAAAGCTTCCAAAATGTTATTTAGAAATGTTTAGCTTTTAGCGTTACATTCTCTGAATATTCACGAATACCTCTTCTAAATTATAAGGTTTTCTTTTCAGTAATAATACTTTTCAAATAACTTTTCTTCTGGACTTTTCAAATTTTGCAATTAAAGTTATTGCAAACCGGGAGGCGATCAGTAATTAAAGTTAATATGCATATGTAGGGTGGGTGGGTGGCCTCTAACCTACCCTCCAATCAGTAAAACATAAGCAAGGGTTTTAATTGAAAATTGTAAAACATAAATAAATATACTATTAATTTAATAGATTTCTTGAAACAAATTTTGAAATTTAGGAAATTTTGAAAAACAAGACATAAGTTAACAAAAGTTAAAGATAAGAAAAACTGAAAAAAATGTATTAAAGCATGTTTTTCATAAAGTTCATAAAAAATTAAAAATTAATAATTTTGACATTTTTTTTATGGCTAATAAACTATATAAGTTAAATGAAATTAATATAACAAGTAATTGTAAAACATAGGGAAAGTACTATGATGGCCACATCACCATTTTATATTGTCTTATATTGATGTGCTATTTTTATTAAGCCACAAACCTACTTACTGAATTATTTAATGATTCTAATAATAACTAATGTTTTCTTTTATACGTATAAATACGTTTTGACATGTGTAACACATGTGATGAGCACCAATAACTTATTATTATTATTACGTTTTTGTAATAAATGATTTTTTGCAAGATGATATCTGGGAATTTAATTTATGAAATTTATTTGTACATTCAATTTTCACCTTGGCTAAAATGTTATCTGTTAGCGTAGAAATGAGTTTAAATATTTCTATGAGTGCCTCCTTCATGACATCGATAATGTCAGTTTTTTGTTCTATGGTGAACGGCATAGTTCTAATTTCGAAAATATATGTGGGTGAATACTCACAGATTCTGTAGGTAATTTAAAATTTATTTTATTAGTCACTTTACTCGATAAAAAAAATATTTTGAGGAGCATTAAAAGCCTGTGTTCACTCACACACGAACCATCACAATATATTTGTATGTTATATATATTAGATGGTGGGATAGTGGACACCCACCCACCCTACATATATATTAAATTTTAAACTCAAACTCTGTTTATATTTTCAAAACACATCAACACTAACACTACGAATAAATTTTTAGAAACAAAAGCAGTGACAGTGATTGAAGTAGCTGAATATATGTAGGGTGGGTGGGTGGCCACTATCCTACCCTCCATTCTTCAAAACATACGCGAGGTTTGTACTGAATTAATTTTTTCTTACGCTATTAAGTGTAATTGTTATAAAAAATGATTTTAAAAATTGTATCTGTCGTAATAAATAATAATAAAAATATCTGTCATGTTTTATAAATGTTTTTTTAAAGATTAAAAAATAAAAATCTTTAATGATAGTGAAGGTTTAAAAAAATTATTAATGTGAGTGTAATGAGTGACATAAACATTTCTAGAAATTGTATGAGTTGGGGTAATTTGTTAAAATTCATTTTGTACATTTATAAATATATCTATTCGAAGATTATAAAAGAAAATGTTTGTAATCTTTAGTAGAAACAAGATGGCGTTGGTTTAAAAACATAATTCTCTTCAAGTAAGTGTAATAGGTAATTAAAAAATTTCTAAACATTGTAGTAATTATAATGTGTTATTAAAAATCACAACGTTTATTTATAAACATATATTATTTAAGTGTTTGAAAGAATATCTTTGTTATCTTTACTTGGAACAAGATGGCGTTGGTTTAAAAATAGAATTTAATTTGAGTGAATGTAACAATTGACAAATACCAATATAAACATTTTATTTGTTAATAGTTTTCATTCAAAATCATTGTATTATAATAAAATATATTTTTTTAAAAACATTTTGATTATCATTACCATAAATCATGAAGGCGTTTGGTTAAAAACAAAATTTAATTGTAATAGGTGATAAACAACTTTTCTTAAAATTGTGGTGATTGATGGTTTGAATTATAAATCTCTGTGATTTATAAATATTTCTATTTGAAGATTTTGGAAGGAAATTTTTCTTATCTTCCCTATAAACAAGATGTATTTGGTTTAAAGGCATAATTTTCCTTAACTAAGGCGATAAATTTCTTTTGTAGGCTTAAGACATAAATCAGTACAACCCGTGCGTATGTTTTGTAGATTAAAGGGTGGGATAGTGGCCACCCACCCACCCTACATATATATTAAATTTTAAACTCAAACTCTGTTTATATTTTCAAAACATATCAACAGTAACTCTACGAATAATGTTTTGGAAAAAAAAGCAGTGACAGTGATTGAAGCAGCAGTATATATGTAGGGTGGGTGGGTGGCCACTATCCTACCCTCTATTCTTCATAACATACGTGAGAGTTGTACTGAATTAATTTTTCCTTACGTCAATAAGTGTAATTGTTATGGAAAACTATTTTAAAAATTGTCGTAATATTAATTATAATTTAATAAAAATCTCTGTCATATTTTATAAATATTTTTCTAAAGATTCAAAAAAATTTTTTAAGGCCTTTAATACAAACAAGATGGCGACGGTTAAAAAAATATTCAAGTGAGCGTAATGAGTGACATAAACATTTCTAGAAATTGTATGAGTTGGAGTAATTTGTTAAAAATCATTTTGTACATTTATAAATATCTATTCCAAGATTATAAAAGAAAATCTTTGCAATCTTTAGTAGAAACAAGATGGCGTTGGTTTAAAAACATAATTTTCTTCAAGTAAGTGTAATAGGTAATTAAAAAATTTCTAAACATTGTAGTAATTATAATGTGTTATTAAAAATCACAACGTTTATTTATAAACATATATTATATAAGATTTTGAAGGAATATCTTTGTTATCCTTACTTGGAACAAGATGGCGTTGCTTTAAAAATAGAATTTAATTCGAATGAATGTAACAATTGACAAATACCAATATAAAACTTTTATTTGTTAATATTTTTCATTCAAAATCATTCTATTAATAATAAAATATTTTTTTTCAAGATCTAAAATAACATTCTGATTATCTTCACCATAAATCATGAAGCCGTTTTGTTAAAAACAAATTTTAATTGTAATAGGTGATGAACAACTCTCCTTAAAATTGTGGTTATTCATGGATTGAATTATAAATCTCTGGAATTTATACATATTTCTATTTGAAGATTTTGAAAGGAAATCTTCGTTATCTATAAACAGGATGTATTAAGTTTGAAAACAAACTCCTGAAAAAAACTCCTGTAGTTGTATTTGTATTTATTTATTTACTGTGCTTACAAATTAGAATCGAAATACATATGTAACAATAATCTTACAAAAATATTTTTATTGAACATGGAAAGGCTTGAGTTCATAATCAAATGTGTTTCCACTCTTGCCTGCTTCCATACTAGGAATCGAATTATTCATGCTAATAATAGATCATTTTAGATACGTCAGTGCAAAAAGAAAATACATAGGACAACTTACAAACTATCTGTACCCAACAGGTCCAATCGATTTCCTAATTGGTGATTTTCTTGTTTGCTTCCTTATCTGGTTGAGTACCTTATTTCACCATAGACTGGTGGATTTCCCTCTACCCGAAATGAGTGGGCATGACTTTTCGTATGAAGAGATGACAGCCTGTTTAACTTTTTGTAGTGGTTTCGGTAAAGTTTTTGTAAATAGTTCCTTATCGGTTTTCCTTGATTTCCTCTTCGTGAAGTTTAGTATCTAATTTGTAACATATCCATCTGTGATCTGATTAGGACAGAGTATCCGTCGACACATGCCAATTCTAGATGTGCTTACTTATACTCTCTTTACCAAGGGTGATTAATCACCTCTTGTCTTTCTCAGGTAACAAATATAGGTTCATAGCATATATTGAGTATGTGTAAATTTGTGCTCGAAATGAATTCGAGAAGAGCTTTGCTCCTTTATTGGTGTCCGTGCTTCTACATACTGAGTGGAAAGCATTAGCATCACATAATGAGACTGATGTTGTCGGTTTCACAGTATCTGAACTGTGAGATTTGCTGTGAAAAATTGAGGCATAAGTATGCCTTTCATGTTGGCGGGTGAATATATACATGCAGTGTGCACCATGGAAGATGCCTTTTAAATTACCCAGTCCACAAATGATGTTTACCACTTCATAGGTATCTTGGATTAGGATCAGGGTATTTTCATTGCTTTGTTGTTTAGTGCTTGAACCGCTTCCTTGCAATGTTGTAAATTTATTTGAATTATATTTACTTCTTTCACTTTTATTATACGAATTCAAAAAATATGTTATTGGTGAGTTTATTCCAGACTTGTTAATTTAATAAATTATAAAAGTATAAAGCACGTACCATTTAAGCTATCTATTGGAGTAGTCTCATGGCAAAGTTCCTCTCTGCATACCCAACAACGTTTTTAGGAAAATTTATATCTTCGTCAGTTAGTAAATGGGGCCCATTTGAACTTTTATTAAAGAATAAAGCCGTTTTTCCATTACATACAGTACGGCCCAATCACTCCTCCAACCCAAAATCCGCACTAAACAGTGACTCGTGGTGAATGCATGGGAAGTTGTTGGATCACTTGAGGATTTTCGGCCCCCAAATTCGACAGTTTTGTTTATTCACGTAGCCAGTAAGTTGAAAATGCGCCTCATCGCTGAAGATGGTTTTCTTCGAAAAATCACCATCGATTTGTTGATGCTGCTCTATCCAACTAGCGAATGTACGGCGCTGCGCATCGTCTGCTGGTTGTATGTTTTGTGTCAATTGGATCTTGTAGGCATGCAAATGCACATCTTTAGTCAAAATTCGCTGCACAGACCTTCTTGAAATGTCCAACTGCCGAGCACGATGGCAAATAGAGGTGGAAGGACATTCGTCAACACTCGCACTCACTGCGGCTATGTTTTTTTCGGTACGAAAACAGCCACTGCTTTTCGAGGTTAAAATTGAACCTCTAACCTCAAATTTTTTTATTAAATGTACCACAGTGTCGCGAGATGGTGCGTTATGATTACAAAAAAGACGTGCGGACTTTTCAATTTTCCTTAACTAACTGCGATAAATTATAAAGCATCTTCTTCTTTTGTATGTATAAGAAATAAATCAGTACAACCCTCGCGTATGTTTTGTAGATTAGAGGCTGGGATAGTGGCCACCCACCCACCCTACATATATATTAAATTTTAGACTAAAACATTGTTTATCTTTTCAAAGCACATCAACACTGACACTACGATTACATTTTTGGAAACAAAGGCAGTAATAGCGATTAAAGTAGTTGTGTATACCTAGGGTGGATGGGTGGCCACTATCCCACCCACCAATTTGCAAAACATACGTGAGTGTTGCACTGAATTAATTTATACTTACGTCAATAAGTTTAATTACAAGACAGAGATTTTTATTAAAATATTACGACAGATAAAAACTTTAAAGTAATTGTTTATAACAATTACACTCATTGACGTAAGAATAAAATAATTCAGTAGAACCCTCACGTATGTTTAGAAGAATAGAGGGTAGGAAGGTGGCCACCCACCCACCCTACTTATATACAGCTACTTCAATCAATGTCACTGCTTTTGTTCCTAAAAATTTATTCATAGTGTTACTGTTGATGGGTTTTGAAATTATAAACAGAGTTTGAGTTTGAAATTTAATATATATGTAGGGTGGGTGGGTGGCCACTATCCCACTCAACAATCTGCAAAACATACGCGAGTATTGCACTGGATTAATTTTTACTTACGTCAGTAAGTTTAATTGCTGTAAAAATTTATTCTTAAAATTGTATCGGTTGTAATATTAAAATGGAAATCACTGCGCTCCTTTTTAAATATTCCTTTTAAAAGATTTTACAGGAATAATCTTTACTAAGCACGGTTTCGATTGCATAAGAGCTAAAGATTGCACAAAAACCGTTTGGAATCATTTAAATAAGGCTGGATACAAAAAAGCTCGATGTATGGGTGTCACACGAGTTACTGCAAAAAAACCTCATTAGCCAAACTTCCATCTGCAAATCGTTGCTGAGTCGCAACAAAATCAACCCATTTATTTATTTATTTATTTATTTATTTATTATATCTTTGCACTCCTTTATAACAAACAAAATATCCCAAAAATTACAAAATAAGAAAATATACTCAAAATTTTGGCTGAAAGGAGGATGGGCGGAGTTCACTTCTTCGAAGGATCTTCCATTCAAACCCATAATTCTTTGCTGTGCTGTCACATCACACTATGTTGTATTTCTGAAGAGGTTGGTGACTGGTGATGAAAAGTGGATCACTTCTGGCAATGTCAAGCGAAAACGGTTGTGGTTGAATCGCGGTGAGCTAGGATTGACGGCTAAGAAGATTTTGCTGTGTGTTTGGAGGGACTGGCAAGGAATTTTCTACTATGAGCTGCTCCCCTATGACAAAACTCTTAACTCGGAACTGTACTGTCAACAATTGGATCGTCTGAAGGAAGCAGACTCCAAATTCCAAATACCTTCTTTATTAAACTATACAATGTATCCTTATTTGATATTAATATAAATATTTTTTAGAACATTCGATGTAAATCAACCCATTTATAATTTCTAATTATTCGTAGCTGCACTTAACGCAATATGCAAGCAAATGTATTTATTTCCAGCCTTATTGTCTAAATAATAAGGAATCAATTAAGTAATTCATATTTACAGATATCAAACATTTCCTACATCCGAAAATTATTTTTACACAAATAAACAAAATAAAAATATGCAGAAATTGAAATGTGTGTATTCAAAAATATAAATGTTTGACATTCTGGCCGGTGTTAGGTATTCATCGGAGGCACATGGCCGTAATCGCTTTTTATTCAATTCGTGGAATATGCGGCCTATAGGCGGTTTCCGCCCTTCACGAAAAATCAGCCCTGCAGCCCCCACGAGAAATTCAGTCGGCACGTAATATTCATAGGGTGACCAGATCGACACAACTAAAATTGGAGACACAGTATGTGATGTGATGTGAAAATATTAAAACATGCAAATCTTCCAGCAGAAAACGGCCAAAAAATATCAGATTGAAATGTAAATTTCATAGAGACTTTATTGTTACTGATGATGGTTTAAATTAAATTACTCTTCACAATTTTTCTCTATTTACTTGACTAGTTTCGATTTTTAAGACAGTGAGTTACAAAAGAAAGTGACAAGTTTATATATATTATATATAAACAGGTAATGATGTATTTTAAGATCGGAAAATTCCAAATCTCTCATTGTTGTTGGCAAAAAGTTGCTTTCAGAGTCATTTTAGATTTTTTTTTTAAAGTTTATACACGCCTAAAATAAAAGTATACTATTATTGTACATAATAATGTTGTTTTTGTAATTACTAAAGAAGTATTATTATCATTATTTATTATTTAAGCTAATCGAATCTTTTAAGATTATTTTTCTACGTATGTTATATTTAAAGAAACAATACTTTTATAGATTATGCAATATATTAAGGTCCTTTATTTGATTAAAGTGAACTAAGTAAAAATTTCAAATACTAAAAATTTAGTACATATACAACAATTAATCGCAACAAATCACTTGAAACAACTTCTCCCCTGCCTAAAACTACGCCTGAATTAAACTAAAGCAATTTGTGTCTTGCAAATACTACAATTACAAACTCTAGTTTGAATGTTTATTTATTTCTCTCAAATAGATTTTGAATTTATGTACAAAATAGTCTGTTATTACGTTATATTGAATTGATAAGGCGGTTAATTATTTTATAACAAATGCACTTAAAAGTTTTCGCATTTTTAATGGTTCATAATGATAATTTTAGTATTCGGATTGTCCAGATTTTATTAGCCATATCGAAGATTAATTTATTCAACCGCAAACGTAAAATAATATTTGATTAACATTATCCATGAATTTGAAATGTGTATTTCGATGTTATTAACCATTCGATTTACAATTATTGCATTTTATGTGACATTATGTTGAATAGGATGAAATCATTTGAGAATAAATATTGTTTAACGCCGCTGTGTTGCTGCATTATTTATTGTTATATAGTTAATAGTAATATTTAAATAATAATTGTAATTTTCATATGAAAATGTTAATAAAACGAAAATTATTTTCAATTAATAATTATGTAATATATTTCATTCATAATTATCAGATAATTCTATTTGTATCATAAGATTTGATTAGCTTATTTTATTATTTCTTTAAATTCCGTGTTCATAATGCTTTAAATCATTTCGTGTGGAAATTCTAAAGGATTAATATTGAGGATCTTGAATTCATCAGCATTAAAAAAGCGGATATTTTATATAAGAACAAGCGTTTTGGATTACAGCTGTGTTAAGCCATGAAAACTTAATTTTACCCTAAATTCAGAATTGTATTAAGAAACTTAATTTAGTTTATATACAGAGAAGTCTTAAATGCTTACACTAATTTATTTGTTTTACTGTTGACCTAAAATAAATACAATGATTTAAATTTTTAAATGATTAGTTAATTTTCTATAACGAACTGAAGGATTTTACTGAAGAAGGATCACTTTGTTTTACCACTTTTTATGTGATCCTGTTTTCTTTCTTCAGTATATTCAAGATGTACCACAAAGTAAACGCCTCCACAATTAAACATGAAGGATTTTAATATATTTTATGAAATACAATGAATTATCTATTTATAATATCACACATAAATATTCCAATATTTTTATTAATCAAACAAAATAGTTCTACAGAAAGAATTTTAAGGTGTAGCTGAAGTAAAATCCATCCAAAAATTAGCTTTCGTCTTTTTTCATACAGACATTATTAAAAAGCTTAGAAAAAGTATTATCGAATTCCCAGAAACAAATTTAATAAATTAATTCCCTTTTGTAAAACCTCACGATTCTGTACCGATATATTTTTTCCATTCATTAGTGATAGACGAAAATTTCAAAGGGAACTTCTTTAGATATCAACCGATGCCACATATTGAAACTCGGCCATGTTATTCCGTAATAGGGACAACTTTTTCTTTCAGAGGACACCTTTATGCAAAAACACCACGAAGGGATAATAGCCTTCTAAACGAGTTCGCATTTGAAAGCACCGCAATTCGTCGTATTGTAGCTCGTAATGTATTTATGTACAAACTTCTAAATGGATAGAACTCGGACGAAGTAGCGTCTTTTAAATTAAATTTTAATATTACCATAATAAAATCCCGCTCCACGCATTTGTTTTATGTGCAAAATTGCAATTTCATATATTTTTTTTAAATGTCCACCGTAATTTTTTTCAGCAGAATGTAACTTAGATTTCACATATATTCTACATGTAGTTTCGGCATTATTCATTACTATAATCACTCAAATAATTAATAAAATATGTAATTGTTTTGTGATACATTATATATATATGATTTAAAATACGAGTATCTTTTTTTAAAAATCACAAAGTTTACTTTAATAGTGACTATTAGTATAATTTAAAACTTCTTTTATAATTTAAGATAATAAAGAGAATGGTTGCGACCGTTACTACGTGGTAATCCATATGTTTTAACCACAAATAATATTCTATTCTATTATTTGCGGTTTAAACATAGTGAATTTTTCAATTAAATGTACTTAAGATAATGTTTGGCCTTTAATAATTTTCTAAACCACCATGAAAGTTTGATACAATATTTGAAAGTATTGTACTTATTACAACCAATAGAATTTTAAACTTTATTAAGACAACTACTAAAGAGCAATACAGATTTCGGAGATTGTATTAACTTAATATTACATTTCACGGGTTTAGAGGTTGTTTAGGAGTTATCGTCTGTTCCCTGGTGGACAAAATTTGCGCCCGCTCACCTCCCTTCGAGTACACTTAATTTTAATTATTCTTTGTGGTTGTTTATGTATACCAAAGGGTGCAGTTGGGCCCGAGAAATACTGAATCTCGAGGAGATATAACTTACAAGTTATTTTTTTAATGGAAAGCCGAGCGGAAATGGGTTCACCGAAAGGGACGGGGATGGGCACGTTTTGTTTGATGAAAAATCTCCACAATCAAGAAATATGAGCTTTAGTTATCTGAACAATTTAGGACGGGGCATCTCATGTGATATTAAACAAGCGAGGGCGAACTATCCGACCTACAGCAGAATTCATCAGGGATATTATACGTGTTCGAAAATAGCTAAAACAATTAGAACCGATTTTATTATTAGTGAATGTCATTTGTGACCTATACGTAAAAAAATAAATATTGGAGTTATTAGCTAACTCCTTGTAATTTTATAAGTTTACGTCCCTTGTTTTTGTAAACTGTAACCTATCTAACGAGTATATAAAATCTTGTTAATTATATTTTTCTCAATATCCAATTAAAGTTTTTTTAAATGTTATAATATTAAGTTAGCGAACGTAATTAAACTCCTGGCATATATCTTAAATTAAACTGAATCCAAACAAGGCATTTGGAAACTATCCAAATTACTCTAATTAACTATGCAAGTAATAAATTTATTTAAAAACTATGATTATATAAAAACATATACGCAGGAAAATCTATCATTAATAGAAAGAAAAATTATATCCTTTAATTATTAAAATTTTTACTCATTTGAGAATTGCTTTATTATGTCTTATTATATTATAATTATATCTTACGGTGCTCTTTGCTTCTTTTATATCATATTAACAAGTTAAATAGTGTAAGAAATGAGTCGTATTATTTTCCTCGAGATTTTAAAATAAATGTGTATTATATATGAATGGAACTTTAGTATTTATTCAGTTACTTGTACTTTGGTAGCCCTACATAGTATCAAACAAGATTCTAACAATACAGAAAGGATTTCACCGTAGGCGACGCACTTAAACCCACATCAGACGATGTTTGGGGCCTCGCAAAACTAAGAACTAATTTCGAAACAATCGACGAAATATAATACCTTTTAAAAAAGCCAATTTTACCTTTAGTTTTCCCTTAAATATGTTTTGGCATATGGATTTCGATAAATAAATTTTTATTTTAGAATTTTACTAATTAGGTACTTAACTGTATTAAATAATCATTTTAATAATAAAATAATAAGATATAAAATAGCACATATCGAACAACTTTCATTTTATGTCTTTATAATTACCAACTATATTTTTAAATATGCATTAATACTTTAGTTTTACTTAAAAGTAACAAAAGGCTTTTTAAATTTTATCAACCTATTGGCGATCCTTCCTTTAAAAGATTTCATACATTTGATTCAACTGTTATTTTTTACTTACACTAAAACTTTATACAGAATACACAATTTTATATGACTTATATTTCGTGTTAATCGAAATACGTTTTTAAAAAGATTTATTTTAATTATAATTAATAATGACAATTAATTAGTACAATTGTTGAGGAACAAGTCTAGACTAACTTAACATTATTATGAATCGCGGAGCTGGAGATTCCGCATCAGCGTTCTGGTAGATGACACCTAAGCATTTATAATTATAAAGGGTAAATTAGAGGTGGTGACATAACTCCTCCATCCCTAAATTGAAGCATATTCATGGAATGAAGAATACTTGATTGTTCGTCGGGGATTGTTCTTCAGTAAATTCTTGTCCGGGGAATGATGTGTGGTTCCTTGGAAACTTCCGTCGTACGAATCAATATATGTAGTAAATTCCATTATGATAGCGTAGATTATTATAATCCAATAATTTGTTGAGGATTCATTCTTGTATTTCAGCTCCACTAACTTCATCTTCTTTTGATCGCGTTGAATTTCGTGTATTTTATCGAGATCGACGTCTTCGATGGTGATCCTTGGAATTTGTACCGCAGGTGATATTTGGGGTACTTCGATTTCTGGTAGTAACAGGGGTTCTCCTCTTGCTCCTCTTGTAACCATTCTCTCGTTCATTAGGTTGAATTTTTCGGTCTTGAATTGGCATCCAACAGGTAAGTTAATTAAGTAGTTTAGTTTTAGCGATGTCAAGTCTGTTCGCTTGCAAATTGTTTGGATTTTGGTCCTTTTTGGGAATATTACTATGTAGTTGGATTCGTCTATTTGCTGGACGATGTCTTTTGTGGTTTCAATTGGTATTTGCTCGCGTTTGTTTGCGGACGAGTTTAATTTTAAAAGTTGAAAAATACAATCTTCTTTTTTCAATCCATCGATGAGGTCACCAACGGGGCAATAGTAATTGGGATGCAAATTGATGCATGGCATGGACATGTACTGATAGAAATCTTCGTTCATGGTGAGGTAGGTATTTTCGGGAATAATTGTAGTTGCGTTTTGGGTAGGTATTGAATATAGATGGTAATAATTAAATGTTTAAGGATGCACTACTGGGAAGTGAATTACAAAAACAATTTTAGTTCCGTAATAATAAGCTTCTACTTGCAATAGGTCATAATATTTGTAGATGTTGTAGTCTTTTATGAATTTCCGGTAATAGCCTAGGAGACCTAGGAATCCTTTAAGCGGTTTTTGTGTTTTAGGTATTTTTTTATTTCTGAAATTTTGTCAGGATTGGGTTTTTCGCCATCCGGTGTTATAATATGACCTAAATAAGATACTTGTTTTTTTAGAAATTCCGATTTATCGGGTTGGATTTTAAAATTAGTTTCTCTAAGACGTTCAAATACTTTTGTTAAACTTACAAGATGTTCTTGCAAGAAGGTTGAATAGATAATTATATCATCAAGGCAAACTAGACATATTTCGTTTTATAAACCGCGTAATACAATGTCCATCACCCTTTGAAAGGTGGCTGGTGCATATTGTAGGCCAAATAACATTCTGATATACTCATAATGACCATTTTTTACATTAAACGCAGTTTTAGGGATATCTGCGGGATTCATTTCGATTTGATGGAATCCACTAGCTAAGTCTAATGTCGTAAAGTAATTACATTTACCTAACTTGTCTAATACGTCCGAAATGTTTGGTAGTGGGTATCTGTCATCGGTTGTCTTTTCGTTCAATTTACGATAGTCTTCTAGAATTCTCTACTTCTTTTTGCCAGGGGCGTTAGCCTTTTTTGGAACAATCCAAATAGGAGAGGACCAAGGAGAATTACTTGGACAAATTATTCCTTGTTCTAACATTGATCTTATCTGTCTATCAACTTCAGTTTTGTGAATAAATGGGCATCTGTACGATTTCGTGTATACAGGCTCATCGTCTTTTGTTTTTATTGAGTGTTTCACTTGGTTGGTAAAAGTTAAAGATTGATTTTCGGTACGAAAAATGTCTGAATATTTTCTACATAATTTTAATAATATTGTTAATTTTAGTTTTTGAGTTAGGATCGGGTTCACTAATATAAGTGTGATATAATTCATAATTATTTTCGTCAAATGGAAACGTTTTTATCGGTTTTGTTAAAAGGAAAATTATGTCTTTGTTTCATTTAA
The DNA here is from genome assembly GCA_963969525.1 of Ontholestes murinus. Taxonomy (NCBI): domain Eukaryota; kingdom Metazoa; phylum Arthropoda; class Insecta; order Coleoptera; family Staphylinidae; genus Ontholestes; species Ontholestes murinus. The sequence continues at coordinate 56,983,601 of OZ018396.1, forward strand.
TATTTCAATCATTGCTAAACCATTTTGAGATTATGTTAAGGTTTCGGGGATTTCACAATTTTCAATAATTTATTAGGTGGAGAGTAACACTTCGGTTTTCACAGACCATTATTAAAGTTACACTTTGATAATGGTCTGTGATGACCGAAACACGTGTCAGGCAACTGAGAATAAAAACATTATGGAACAAAACAAGTGGTACTCTCCACCGAATATTAATATCTGTTTCCATCAAGAGTGTAGCGCAACAAGTATTAACTTTCAATAATTTGTTTGGGTATAATTATTTCGCCATTTAAATTGTCTACTGGTACTTTTGTTACAATTCGGGTGTAGGGGTCAATTTTTGTTTTAAATAAAATTGTTTGAGAAGTTTCTTGATATAAAATTGGTATTGTGCAATTAGGAGTAATTAATTTTGAGTTTACAAAATCTAATTGAGCACTTAATAGTTTTAAATTATCTAAGCCTATGAGTCCATCATATACAGTATGAAACTTGAAAAGATACAATTTGAGATTTATATTTTCTTAAAATTCTTTGAAAGCTGGAATTTCCTCACTATAATCGTGTGTTGGTGAATGAAAAACTGTGGATACAGTGAATGGTTCATAAAAATATTATTTTTGTAGTTTTCAGAAGCAACTTCTGGGTTTATAAAGGATTTTGTAGATCCAGTGTCGATTAATAATTTTAATGGGGGATTAGAAATTTGAATGTAGGGTAATTCCTTTTTATTAGTGGATACATGATTTTCAATATTGATTAAGTTGTTTCGTTGGGATTCTGAATCTCTTGAAAATTTGAGATTTCATTTTCGTCAACAAAATATAAAATTGCAGTGTTTTCAGAACTTTGTTCATTAAATTGGGATTCTTCGATACCTTTGTGTGAATCAGTTTGATCATTTATTTCGGTATTGAAAAGTTCTTCAGCAATGTATTTTGGTTTTCCGCCGTTATTTTGAAAATAGTTATTTGTGGGGTTTCTACGAAATTGTGAATTACCTTTTGTGGTTACACTCATTGGTGTAGGTCTGGATTGTAAATTATTTGGGTTTGACTTCCAAACATTTTGGGCTCTACCAAATACTTGTGAGTTTGTTGGACTTGTTGATTATAATTTTGTTGTAAATTAATTGGTTTATTAGGAAATTGATTTGTATGATTATATTGATGTGGTCTATATTGTGCAAATTGTTGCTTTGCAAATTGCTGTTGTGCAGGTAATTGTTGATATCTTTGGGGTTGTTGCAGATGAATATTGGGAGTTGTTCTTTTTATAGGAACATTATGTTGATTTGTTTTTTGATAGTATTTAATATTTTCTTCTTCTGTAATGAATTGTATGGCTTGTGCAAGTAAATCTGGTCACATGGCACGTATTATCGGACCTAAAGTTTCTTTAAGACCTGCTATAAATGTTTTCAACGCTTGTTTCTTGAAAAATCCGCGCTTAATTGGTTTTTCTGCGGCTAAGCAGTGCAAATCTATGTAATTACAAATTGTATTAAGAATATGGATAACATTTTCATTAAATTGATATGGTGTTTCGTTCAGTTTTTGTTTTAAATTAACTAAATCCTGATTTAAATAATTTTCGTCTCTTTGATCACCGAAATTTTGCAAAAGTGAATTTTTTATATCGTTCCAAGTATTGGAATTGTTAATAGCAATAATTTCTTCCGCTCTACCTTCTAGTTTATTTAAAATACCGTTTAACAACAACGTATTTTGGAAATTATTCATGTTTTGTGCATCGAAGTAGTGAGTAAGCACTGATTCGGATACATTAATAAATCTATGCAATTTATTGGGGTTCCCATCGAAATTTGGGATTATTGATAGGGTTTTCATATCTAGAACTGGTACTACTGCCATATTATTTAAAATTTGAATTGGATTATTAACTTTATTAATTGTTAATTTACTTTTTATATATTTATCTTGAGTTGTATCTAACGTAAGTTTATTGAATGTGATCACCAACTATCAACCTAGTAAGTGCATATGTAGACATTAAATGTTCAAATATGACCTAATTATATGTCGCTGACTTAGCTTCCACTCTACACTACGAAAAACTTATTTTGAATTTGTTCTATTCTATTTACATCAACTTGGAAATGAGGAGACCAGATTGGAGAAGCATGTTCAAGATGGCACCCAAAAAACTTTTAGTCTATTACTGGAGAAATCTCTAGCTATTATTTCTGGAAGATCGCCCATCATTGGTTGCATTAGCTTCAGCTGTATTTGAAGCATCTAAGACAATTATTGACCTCTTGGCGAATTTGATTTCTTGCACCAATTATCTAGAATTGAGTTTGGATTATAGACTCGCATAATAATTAAATTCTACCATCGAACCTACCTTCGGGAGTTTTAAATTTACTCCTGAAGGAAGGTTTGATGGTAGAATTTAATTATTAATCAAGTCAACGAATGGCGCCTTGATAGCAGAATGGGGTGGCGCTGGTTGAAAGACTCTTGTGCGAATCGAATCTTCCTACCAACTTGAAATATACCCTTATCGTCAACGAAAGGATTCAATCTCCCTCAGACGGGGGGCTAGCCATCTTCCCAACATTCAGTAGTTGCAATTCAACTGAAAATGCCTACCTTTGAGCTTCCTTAATATACACGAAGATAGCTTCCGAAAGTTCTTGTGCTTATCAAGCTTACGAAAACAGTACTGTCGTCTTCTACTGTCTTCGTAAGCTTGATAGGTCTTAATTTAGAAAATGAAGAGAATTTTTCTGCGAGCGAATCCCGAAATTCATCCTTCATGACTGTTGTTAGTACGAAATTTGTTTCTTCTGACCTTAGAGTTTCATTCACATCTGAAAATATATCAACGACTTATCCACAACCCCATAAATTTCTTAATATATATAATACCTACCTAATTTTCTCATTAAGTTGAATATAATATATTACATTACAATTTTATGCCTATATATATATATACATATATATATAGATACATATACATATATATATATAAAATTTTTATCATACATCACGAGTCGAAACTTTTATTACTTCCAGGAACTTTCCCTTTTTTAATTGAGGATTTCTAGATAATAAACACAGCAATAATATTACGGAAAGGCATGTGTTGGACACATCGTATTATTTAAATCTAACGCGAGGGTACGGGACGGCCTGATTTGCATACAAGCGACCCAATAATTCTCCCCTAACTGCAAAATAAAAATCCCCGGAGGGTCCCCGAATTTCCGAAAAAGTTTGCGTGTAAATTATTCAAATAGTAAAAATTTATATCTGTACCATTTCGTTAAATATATTAATAATTCATCCGCGGCCGAAAAAACAACGGAAAATGTAAAACTGCGATAAATTCAATTTTGAATCGGGACATCACGGATTCCGTCGGTGCGGGCGGAGAGCGAATATTTGCTTCTTATTCAATTTTCGCGACCAAAAATAAGAATATATTAAACCGGAGTGCACGCCCTTTTATCAAGTGTTAACGCCATAAATTATGAAAATTCTGCGTGGAGAATATAAGGGGCGGACTCGGAGGGTCGCCCGGTGAGCCTCAAACTTTCGCGATGCTTAACCGCGATTAAGTTATAAATTAAGTATACATTTTGCCACTAATTAGGTGCGTTTTAATACAGCATATAAATTTTCATTACGACGAAGAGAACATTTAAAAGATTAGAAATTTTCCTTTTAACAAATATATTGCTGTTTAGAGATTTTTCAGGTTTTATGTAATATATTTCATTCAATTTTATCATGTAAACAATTAAGTAGAAAAGAGGGGTAAAAAAGAAGGGCAATAATTTAAATTACGATACAGTCTTTTGATACAAAATTTTTTTTAAAGAAACTAAATCATTTATAAATTTACAAAAAGAATAATTCGAAAGAATTATATTTGTTTCTCATTTATCACCTGGTGAAACATTATCTTGATTAAAAATTTACTCAGTTTGTTACCTTGTTATCAGAAGTTTATTATAAATTTAAATAAAAAATTATTTCGAAATCGTTATTAGTATATAAGTTACAATATCCTCAGATAGAAGGGATTGTTAACGAAAATCAAAAATAAATAAGTTGTTACTAATCGTAATTACATAAATATCATATTTATGTAAAAATAATCATCTCTATATATTTATTTAATACTTTTTATCCTCTGGAATTATTCTATATTCAATTTTTTGTAGGCTTAACAAAAAAGCTTTTACATTTCCAATACAAAGTACACGAATGTATTTTTTTTTTTAATTCCTAATTCAAATGAAAACATATGTTTTAAATTCCTATAAAATAATATCGACCAGATTTAAAATACATTTGTGGGTTTTGTCTGTCCATAGGCATTGTATATTTTGAAATTAAAAATTAACGAAGAGAATGGTTGCGACCGTTACTACATGGTAATCCATACTGAATTGAATTTTTCCATTCATTGTAATAATTAACGATATCAACAATTTTTGTTAAAACATTTAAGATATCAGATTTGGAGAATAAAATACATAATTTGTAATTTTCGTGTTTAATACTACAATAATGGTAACATGAAACCAATATATATCATATATGTCGAGTAATATCAATCCTCAGTTGTCAACTTATACTAGTTTTTTCTTTAATTTGTGAAACATTCCCTTCAATCATTATTAACATAAGCGAAAGTTTGCTGAATGTTTACATAAATTACAAAAAGAGTTTTGATTTAATTTAGTACATAAATATTCTAATTAATAAAATTTATTAGAAAAAATAGTTGATTGTATTTTGATTACTAGAGGGTGAGGTAGAGGCCGCCCACCCACCCTACATATACAAAAACCATAACTAAAATTTATGTTAAAATTTCATGAGAATGACAACAGTTACAGTACTGTTGGTTTTGGGAACTTAAAGCGTGATTGCAATTGTATTATAAATGTATATGTAGGGCGGGTGGGTGGCCACTATCCCACTCTCTAATCAGTATAACATAAGCGAGATATTTACTGAATATTTATCTAAATCATTAGATACGTTGGTAATATTTGTTATGTAAATTCTCTTGTTAATATAATTTATTTTTCTAAAAATCGCCGAATATGACTTTGATAATTGAAGGGTAGGTTAGTGAACACTCACCCACCCTACATATATAAAAAAAACTTAAACTACGATATAACTTTAAATTTTTGTGGCCTCTAACATACCCTCTAATCATTATAACATAAGAGAGAGTTTGTTCAATGTTTACATAAATTGGAAAAAGAAGTTTAATTTTATTTGCTACATTAATATTCTTGTAAATACGATTTATTGCAAAATACAGTTGATTGTATTTTAATAATTACAGGGTAAGAAAGAGCACGCCAACCCACCCTAGACATACAAAAGCTTTACTAAAGTTTATGTTGAAATTTCATAAGAATGCCAATAGTTACAATACTGTTGGTTTTGGAAACTTAAAGCGTGATTGAAATTGTAGTATAAATGTATATGTAGGGTGCGTGGGTGGCCACTATCCCACTCTCCAATCAGTATAACATAAACGAAAGATTTACTGAATATTTATCTAAATCACAAGATACGTTTGATATATAATATTTATTATGTAAATTTGAAATTCAAATTTGTTGAGGCAATAATTTATTTTTCTAAAAATTGCGAATATGATTTTGATAAATGAAGAATTGGATATAGACCACCCATTCATCCTACATATAACTATGTAGCTTTAAATTTTTGAAAACTTTAAAATATTAAAATACTGTGTGTTTTTTTACAAACCCAATGTATGATCGAGTAAGAAATAATAATGTTTTTTTTTTAAAATAAAGAAAACTTTTTTATACCACTTTTTATTGGTATAAAAAAGTTATAAGTTTTCTTTATTTAAAAAAAATTGAAAATGTACTACGAATTTAACGCCGAGAAGATTCAAGAAATAATAATGTATATGTTGGATGGGTGGGTGTCCTCTAATACACCCACCAATAATTATAACATAAGCGAGAGTTTGTTGAATGTTTAAATAAATTACAAGAAAATTTTGATTTTATAAGATATACAAATATTATTATTAATAAGATTTAATAAAAACAATTGTTTGTATTTTAATAATTGAAGGGTGAAACAGAGGCCACTGACCCACCCTACATATACAAAAAAACTATAACTAAAATTTATGTTGAAATTTCATAAGAATGCCAATAGTTACAATACTGTTGGTTTTGGATGCTTAAAGTGTGTTTGTAATTGTAGTATAAATATAAATGTAGGGTGCGTGGGTGACCACTATCCCACCCTCAAATCAGTATAACATAAACGAGAGATTTACTTGATATTTAATAATAATAATAATAATTATAGTAATAATAATAATAATAATACATTTATTAACGGCAAACGCCTTTCTACAAAATATAACAACATAAAAAAGGTATACTATAATAAATTAAAAATAGATATATAATATAGAATGCAGTAGACAACATATACGCCCTGAAAGAAAACATAATTAAATTAAAGAAATATCTATATTTATTGGTTTGAGTGGAAGATCCTTTTAAGATGTGAACTCCACTTGTTCTCCCTTCAGCCAAAATTTTGAGTATATTTTATTATTTTGTAATGTATTTTTTGTGATATTTATTTTATAAGAATGGAGTACAAAGATATAATAAAGATATTTGTATAAAGATATTTTCTAGAATTAATTTGGTTGTTTGAGTACGTGAAAATGTTGATATGAGTAAAACACAGTTTGGCACTTTTTTCACTTGTTTTATTAAATGCTAGATGTACATTTCGGTTAGCATTTAATAAAACAAGTGAAAAAAGTGCCAAACTGTGTTTTACTCATATTCTCTAGTGTTTTTAAATTAAGCTTATTCATTATAATTGAATATTTTCCGGTAATGTGAGGCAGTCCAGATCTGAATTCCATACACCTCAGGAATTTCTTCTGCACGCGTTCAAAGAACTTTACGTTACTAATAGTAAATGGTCTCCAAATTGGCAAAGCATACTCCAGATGCGATCTAACTAACGGACAGTTTAGTATTTTAAGGCAATCTATATTCAAATCTTTACCAATCTGCTATATGAATCCCCAGAGCCTTAGAGATTTGTTCGTAATGTTCAATATATGCAGATTGAATTAAAGTTTTGAATCAAATATTATCCCTAAGTCTTGTATCAACTGTTGCAAGGTTGTTAGAGTTAATGCTGTATGTAAAATTCTGAATATTTTTACATTTTGATAAAGACATTAAATAACATTTTGAAATAATTAAAAATAAATTATTATTGCAGCACTCGATTAAGATCAGCCTGAAGATCAAGGCAATCAATTTCATTGCGTATAATTTTAAATAGCTTTAAATCATCTGCAAACATTCAGAAGTGACAATTGACAATAACATCTTGTATGTCGTTTATGAATAATATAAACAAAATAAGCCCACAATGGGACCCTTGTGGTACACCAGATGAAACATTGATAGGTTTAGAAATATTATTTTTAATTTTAACAAACCGTATGCGGTTGTTTAAATAAGAGGAAACCCAACGTAAAGTATCAGCAGAAAAACCCATTAAACACAATTTATGTAATAATAAATCAATATCAATTCTTTCGTGAAGTCTGTATATGTATATGGTATCCACTTAGCAACGTTCATCTAGAGCTTCCGTTAATAATTTTTTATATTCAAGCAAATTCGTAACAATGGATCGACCATTTACAAATCCATCTTGCTTGTTTGATATAACTTGTTTCGAAAACCAAGCCAATTGTATGGATATTTGTCAACTATTATTGGAATGCTTGATTGTATACAAACACCTCTGTAATTTTGAGCGAGATTTCTTACACCGGCTTTAAAAAGTGGAACGATAAAAATCATAGATGATACCGAACAAAGAATAAGCGATTTATTGAAAAGTTGATAAATTGGACAACAAAGAGAATAAATGCAACATTGTAAAAAACAGTTTGAAATTTTATCAGGACCGAAGGAATGGGTTGGCTTAAGACTACTAATAGCATTGAACACATCTTGTACGCTTATAATTATTTTATAACCATGTATTTTCGAATCTGGTTCGGCAAAAGAATTTGAATTGTGCGAAGAATTAGATGACAAGGAGTAAACTGATGAAAAGTAATCAGAAGATAAATTAACAATTCCTGAGTCATCATTAACACTAACGCCATTGTATTCCATTACAGTTGGGTAAACATTCTCGTTTTTGTGATCTTAAGCATACTGCCAAAAGAATTTGGGATCAGAGTTTAAAGATGCTTCAACCTTCAATATGTAATTGTGATAACAGCGTTTGGCAAGTTTGCTGCACTCCTCTCTAAGTAGGGAAAAAGTACAATAATTCGTATAAGAGCTGTGTTGTTTATAATTTTAATGGGCCATTTTTTCTGCGAATCAATGATATTAATTCTTTGGACATCCATCTTGGATAATTACTGGAATTACAACGAACATAATTATACGGGACAAAATTTTCGATTGCAAAATATAAAATATCATAGAACCTATCTACTATCTTTTTATCAGATTCAAATAAAATCCCAATTGAAAAAACATGCTACTTTGATCATAATTTTTTTAAAAAAGTAGCACTTTTCAAATGAAATACACTTTGGTATCCCATCAAATGAAACCGATGTACAATAAGCAAAATGATGGATACTGGTTGGCGATAAAGCATAAAGTGCAAGATTACTAGAGACGTTAGAAAGAGTGCTGAAACATAGATCTAAGTAGACACCACGAGATTTTGAAATATTATTAATTTGGTTTGCATTTAAAAAATTAAAACTATTTAATACTATAGAAGCTCTAGCATCCATTTGTGTTATATCACTACGAGTATCATCCCATTTTATTTCCGGAAGATTATAGTTGCCAAAAATAATCAAATTATAGCAATTACACCGCTCTACAATGTTCTCCAGATTGCTGCAATCTTCTTGATATTTTTCAATCGAAGATCCAGGACATATATAAACATCTCCAATAATAAATGACTATTAATTTTTATTAAAACAAACAAATGTTCAACAGAATTGTTGCAGGAAATAAACTATGATTTTAAGCTCCTTTTTACGGCAATTGGAATACCACCACCCCTGATTCCTCCATCGACAGTTCTGTCACATCTATAAATATTGTAATTCGGAATTTGTAGTTGGCAATTAGTTATATTTTCATATAACCAAGTTTCGGTTATTACTATAATATCATAAACACTTAAATTTACAGCTAAAGAGAAATCGGAAGACCACAGCAATTTTGATAATATATATTTAGTTTTTTGGTTCTGAACGTTTTATTTGGTGCCGTGGCATTACATTTCAGAACAATATTAGACTGATCTTTGTTTTCGAAAACAATTTTTAATGGCCTAATATTTAATATTTAATCAATATTTCGAGCTTTACCTAGTCTGACAATTTTAACGGGTTTAATATTTGTATTACGAGATTCCAAGATATTATTTATTATTAGTGACTAATGAGTAAACAAACAAGGATGGAAGGCCACGGATGGATTAAAAACAAATGTATACAGAGGGAAAAAAGGAACAAATCGCTCACGCCAAAACGGCCTTGTATATCGAAGAAATACTTACAGGGCAGATAAAAACTAATATACCATAAATACCACAATTCGATGCACAGGAAATAATATAAATTGTATGATAAACCAGTCACTAAATTACGAGAAAATCACACATTAATCGGACGTATATGTGTCACACACAACGCCTTAAAGATTATTTATCTAAATCAAAGATACTTTTGATAAACATTTATTACGTAAATTTTCTTGTTGATACAATTTATTTTTTACTAAAATACTGTTTGTTTTTTTGGAAACCAAATGGATGAACGTGTAAGATATAATAATGAATATGTAGGGTGTCTGTGACCTTTAATACAACCTTCAATCACTATTACATAAGCCAGAGTTTCTTAAACGTTTACATAAATTACAAAAAAAGTTTGACTTAATTTGCTACACAAATATTCTTATTAATAAGATTTATTAAAAACAATAGTTGATTATGATTTGTAGTGGAGGGTAAGATAAAGGCCACCCACCAACCCTACACATACAAAAACTATAACTAAAATTTGTGTTGAAATTTTATAAGAATGTCAACATTTACAGTACTGTTGGTTTTGGAAACTTAAAGCGTAAATAATATTTATATTGTAATGCATTTTGTTAATGCAATTAAGTTTTCCAAAAATTGAAGAGTATGATTTTAATAATTTGAGGGTGGGATAGATGCTACCCACCCATCCTACATATATAAAAATATTTGACTACGATATAACTTGTAATTTTCGAAAAATTTAAAATACTAAAATACTGTGTTTTTTGGAAAACAAATGGATGAACAGGTGATAAATAAGAATATATATATATATATATATATATATATATATATATATATATATATATATATATATGTACTTAATTACTTACTTGGGTGACTGGGTATCTTCTAATACACCCTCCAATCATTGTAACATAAGATAGAGTTTGCTGAATGTTTACATAAATTACAAGAAGAGTTTTATTTAATTTGCTACATAAATATTTTTATTAATACGATTTTTAAAAACAATAGTGGATTAATAATAATAATAAACTTTATTTTGCAACGACAAACTATAATATTGTATATTCGTACCTCTAAAAGTGCCAGAAAAAGAAAAATAAAACTATAGATTAGATATAGAATGGCTCTAGAAAAGAAATATCGGAAATATGGGGAACTTTTTTGTGATTTCTTTTACCTGAGGCTTCGTTAATTACTTCCCATGATGTTTTTAATTCATTGCGAGAATGAGCAAGTTAATAATCGATTGATTTATTCACTTCAGCTACTAGTAATTTATTATACTCTCTTTGCTTGTATTTATAAATTGAATCATATTTTGGTATGTGTGATGGTAGTGTTTGATATAATAACAGCGATTCTTTTGCACATCTGAGGGCATTCGTTTGAAATATAATAATTTAGCTTTGTCTCGATTTACTACGGTTTTCACTGGAAAGTTTACATTAAAATTACTTACTAATATATTTAAATAAGTGAAAAGGGTTATATTCATCGTTTACTGACTTTACAAATCTTGGAAAGACTCCTGTGCAATATTTTGACAGGACATGTTTATATTATTATTATTCCTAATGACTGGTTGCTTATTTGCTACACTTACTATAGGGTAGTCGTTTTTAAAAAAGAATCTGTTTATAAATGTGTTCTTTGGCCAGAAATCCTCATTTATAATGGTGTTTTCAGCTTCTGCAGGAACCCCTATCTTGAATGAAGAATAATCTGCATCTTCATATTTTGGTGTCATTTTTTCTACAATAAATTAAAAATTGCTTGCTTTGGATAAATATGACTCTAGTTTAAGACAATCGACATCTATGTGCAAACGAGGTACAAAAATCTACTTCCTCGTTATCACATCGGCTACTGGCAGATCTTTGTTACTAATCTTACCATTGAGTCGTTTAGATCTCCGCTTATTAATACTTCTGGTATCTCGCAGTCCAATCTTTATTTTTATTATTTATATTGGGTTCATCGCGCTCTTCATTTTTTTTTTCTTCAGCGTACATTCCGATTTCCCGTTTGACGTTTTTGTGCCGAATTGGTGTATCCTCGGCTTTTCTTCTCTTCATTTATATTGATTAAATCGATACCTGTGAATCTACCTGGTGCCGAATTCTCCTTATTTACTATTTTCTTGATTGAATTTGTGCCTTTTTTTTTGGTTTGCAGCGCCGCTATTATTGTTGTTTTTTATACTTTGGATACATTTTTTATATTATTTAATTTGTCTGTTAATCTCATCCTGATTATGTTTGCGATGTCTTCGAAGACTTACTTGTTTTGTTAATGCAAGAATTTCCCTCTTCATTGTAATTAATACTTTAGTGACGGTGGAAATAACGATCGCACACATAACACAAGAACTCATCTCGATCTATGACATCATGATACACTGTACATAATTTATATTCACTTGATAAACTTGCATTTAAGCGACTTTCGGAAAGCAAGCGAACCTTCCCGTCAATTGTTGTATAAGTATTGTATTGTATTTTTATAATTGGAGGGTGAGATAGAGGCCGCCCACCCACCTTACATATATATACAAAAACTATAACTAAAATTTATGTTGGAATTTCATAGGAATGTCAACTGTTACAGTACTGTTGGTTGTTGAAACTTAAACTATGATTGAAATTGTAGTATAAATGTATATGTAGGGTGGGTGGGTGGCCTCTATCCCACCCTCTAATCAGTATAACATCAACGAAAGATTTACATAATATTTATATAAATTACAAGATACTCTTGATAATATTTATTATGTAAATTTACTTGTTGATTCAATTTAATTTTCTAAAAATCATCGATTATAATTTTTATATTTAAAGGGTGTGATAGTTTTAATAAGTAAGTATAATTATTTTACTAGAACATAAGTTTTTCATGTAGATGCAATTTGATTTTTATTATTTTTATCGGCGTAATCAATTTTCCATGTTGGAATGCTAGAATTCCATTACGAAAATATATTTCAATTTGTTCCGTCCATTGCGATCTTTACAACTGAGTTAGGAAAGATATATTCCGCTTAAAAGTTTTAATTGATTAAGTAGAGTAAGTAAAACTTTATTTTAAATGATGTACATTCTGTAAATCCAAGACATAGCTGTAACATCTGATACTGTAGAAATATATTAGTTTTGATTAAGTTGTCCTCTCTCTAAAACAAAATTTAGACAAAGATGATATAATTAATATTTATTAGTATTTCAATTTAATTCAAAAGAGGAGCTGCGACATTAGAAAAATATATAATAGCGGTTATAATATATAATACAAAAACATGGTCAGGCATATTTTATGAATACAGGATGTTATAAACATAAATTTATATATATTCACCGGTGTCAGCTTGAATTATATATTTGTTTGGAAGAGTATTATGCTTTTGTGTGACGTTTATTGTGGACATTTTTCTGCAGAGGTTTTGCCGATGCTCTAAGGAATTCAAGCCGGCGAAAACCGATATTCAATAAACAGGGGATTATACAGAGTTATTTGAAAAATCTTTTGTATTTAATACTTTAATGTATTTTCCTTAAATAACATAGATACTATATATAATTGAAATATATATTTATATAAATTGTATTAAAATTTTACCCTTTCAAAATAATAAAACTATTTCCAAAACTAAAACAAATTTACTAGACTAGTAAAGATAATAATAACTATGGCGTAAAAATAATTTTGCTGTAATATATATTATATAATTTTATTATAATTATAACTGTATAAATGTCTATGGTACTATTTTTTTGATAGAATTATGAAAAATTCACGAATTGAGTGATAAGAATATCATCAATCTTTTTCCATATGACATGATACCTTTAAAATATTACCTGAAACTAGAAATATTTAATAATACTAATAATAATAATGTTTGCCCAACAGAATACAAATTCCAATTACAGAGCATCATAATTAAAAATAATATGCATAACATAAAATAATGTAGTTCAATTTACAAATTGCATAATAATAACTGAAGCTGAGACAACATAGTAACTAATGTATAATTAAAAAGAGATTATTGTAACAGATAAGTGTGATATTTATAATCAATTTGTAATAATTATTTATTAATTTGTATTATTTCAATTATATAAAACAAATATACTATACAACTGACAACATTAAGGAAGGCCATACAGTTGGCAAACGAGTTAAACTGTTAAAGAGAAATGTTAAGGTCTATTGAAAAATAAATGCTATTCCAGCGCACCAACCCTTACGACAACCAGAAATAAAACTGCGCCAGTGCGCCGTAAAGTTAATTTCGTTGAAGTAATAGTACACAATTTAATCTTGAGCGGTTTGCACTTAATTTATTAATACCCTACGTAGCCCGCCTTTTACTTATTTTTACCAGACAGTCCGGCCAAGTAATAACTATCGCCGCAAATAAGGGACAATTCCCGAAAATAAAATTTTTATTTGGGCAAGAAGAAGAAGAAAAAAATACGGAGTGCGGGGCGTTTCGTATAAATCAAATAACACGGTCCCATCTTGATGCCATTTCTCATTCGGAAATTTCAATATAGGAAGCATTCATAATCGAAATCACGAAATGAAGTATGAAACTCAATGAACTGCAAAGAACGTATTGACTTTTTTTGACGGGTGCAGAAAGCAATTCTATACAATTTGTCTCAGCTAATAACCGAAACGAGAACTCTTTGATTCATTGCAATTTTCCAAATATACAGTTTTATGAGATTCTCGCCATAGTAATTTTATGTTCGCTATGATATATGCTTTATATGTCGACTAATGTGGACGTGAATCTGTGAACTGAGATAGTATTTCAAAGGATGTTTAGCAAGTTGTAACTCTGTGACCATATATAATTAATCAATTGACCTTATATTGATAACACTGATACCTCATATTAAAGATTACAGTTAAAGTTGACGTATTATAATTATATTGTATAATATAAATATTTATATTTGAAAATTATGGAAAATAATTAGTTTATTATTTATTTTATAACTAATTCATATTAATTTATTATCAAACTAAATTATAAATGTATATGTTTCTAGAACTAGTGTCTTACTATCACGTAAGAATTGCTATAAATTATAATATGCTACATTAGGTTAATTTTTATTTTTATATTTAACCTGCTTTAATTAACTATTCGATTGGAGGAAAAGTATACACGAATGTAAAATACCATCGTTAATTTGGTCTAATTGAACTTTTACAATATGGATATTCTAGGGCGGTAATTAAATTCAAACAAAGAGTCGTCATTAAATTCGTTCAAATGAGTAGGCAGAAATCGGTCGAATCGATACCGAAATAAATTGAATGTTTCAACATTCGGAAAAAGGCAGAATGCACGTACATGGCTTTAATCGCGGCCCATCTCTCGTTTTGAATTATTTATTTACAATTAAATTGGAATGCAGAGTGGGGCCGGAGGAAGTTCGGGAGCTATTAAACAGTACCGTAAAATACAAACGAACCGGGGATAAAAAAGTGGATGAAAACAATCAATCGCGCAGGGATAAATTGTAGGTTAGTTTCGAATTTTCTGCACTCCGCAGTCAATTGAAATGGGGGAAAATTACTCAGTTCCTACAAAACGCCCCTATATCCTTTTCCGAGCTATCCTGTTTATACTACGTTTTCCGCGTTTATTTCACACACATTTGGACCGCTTTATCGCCTAAGCCCACGCCGGCATCGTCCTAGGCCTTTAAACTTTCGCAATAGTTTGACACTATTTGAAATAAACATAATTCGATCAAATTCGGATATAAATTGGGTTAGGACTTGTTTTGAAAATCTCTATACGAGAATTTATAGAGATTTTCAGAAGTTTATACTTAACGAGAATACACTCATTAATCCGTTAAGGGTAAATAAAATATTTATTTATGTTATTACATTTAGTGTAGTTTTTGTAAATGTACCTTACTGTGTTTTATATAACGCATACTTTATAATATATTTCAAAATATAAAAAATAAAACTTTTTTGTTAACTACTTTTTCATCATTACATTGTAATTGTAAGTTATAGCAATTTAAAAACAAAGTTTGTAAGCTCATTACCAAAGAAAATTTGAATGGGCAGTTAATACCGTTAAATAGCTTTTTACCTGCAGACAGTTTACAAAGCTACTTTAAGCTAGGCTATAGTCTAATGGAATGGAAGGAGGCCACACGATGAGGAAAAATTCTAACGACCAATTAGCCTTACTTCTTTTCTTCTAAAAGTCTGGAAGAAAATTATAGACAGCGATATAAGAAGCAGTGCCATAAAAGTAAATCTGTTCCATAGGCAACAATATGCCTATCAACCTAGCAAATCTACTATGGATTCACTTCATAGCCTCACATTAGGTATACAAACTTTATTACAACACAAGGAGATTGCAGCAGTTTTTTTCGTGGATTCTGAAAGTGTATTTGACAACCCAACTTTTAAATTATCGCGTTTCAATGTGATTATTGACAATAGCCAAGAGCCTGAAAAAAAACTAAAACTCTTCAAACTGGTATACAAATGCATCAAAAACACAAGCGTGCTCAGGCATACGGGTCTAAATACAGAAAATTTGTTCCTCTAGGACAATTCCATCAGTCTTACCTTGGTGGAAATATATGTTCAAGTTCATTAAAGAAGAGTTACAAAGGGGTAAACATCACCTAGGCTGCGATTAAGAACCTCAAAGCCTACATCAATTCTAAAACTACTTGGAACTGTAAACAGGCTCTGAACAATTTGGCCAAGCCCAACAAGCTTACTCTAATGTGGATACCAGGCCACGCAAGTGTAACAGGCAATGAATATGCTGACGTACTTTCTAGCGAAGAAGCTGTTACTGCCATGATCGAACCAAAGCCTACATGTGGGCTTTCAAAGGCACATGCGAAGGACGTGATCCAAGAGTAGAAAAAAATGCAAAACAAGGTACTGCATAAACACCAGGTCAAATGACATTCAAAATGTTTATTGACCTCTCGCCAAACAGAAAATTGGCCACGGGTCTCCTTATAGGACAATGCCCAGTGACCAACCTCCTTTACAAAATAGGTAATGTAGATACCACTTGTAGACTATGTAGATTGGCAGAGGAAGCAACTACCACCAGAGAAATCGCGATAACGCTAGAAAGGATCAAGGCATGGCCTCCTAGGAAGTTAAATGATCTTACCAAAGAAATTACATTCCTGAGAATTAGTCGTAATAAAGGGGATACATAGGGGAATAGTGAGAAGACTGGAGATGGAAGATGTGCTAGGGTCGGATCATCTACCAATATCGGTAGAAATATGGATGGGGAGGAAAAAAGAACAGCAGCAGGGGATAGACCGGTCGAAATTGGCAGACGGAGCAAAGGAAATGGAAAGAATAGGTAAACGATTAGAGAAGATCAAGTGGAGTCAGGTAGAAAATATGGAAGAGATGGAGGAGGTTATAGCAGGAGGGGGGTGCACATAGTTCGACGAAGAGTGTCGGGAGGCAAAGAGAGTAATAAGGAGGGCAGTAAATTAACGGAGGAGTGGCAGAGGGGAGGAGAAGGGGGTGAGGGAGGCAAGAATAAAATATACGAAGGTATGCGAGGAAAAGAAGGCGCAGGCTATCAAAAAAATTGCAGAGAATATGAGATCGTGCCAGAGCGAAAGGGAGATGTGGAGTATATTGAGGAGAGGAGAAGTACGTGGACAGATGGAGGTATCTCTGCAGGACTGGAAAAATGTTTAGAAAACTGTGGGGAACCGGTGGGGATGGGGAGACGAAAGTGGAGAACAGTGAAGAAGGAGTTTACAGAGGACGAGGTGGAAAAGGGTTTTCAAGGGGTGAAAGGAGGAAAAGCGGCTGTGCTGTGAAGCTGAGGGAAAAAGAAGATTTGGGCAGCTGCTGAATCAGATATGGAGGGGAGAAAAGAAGATTTAGGAAACATTGCGTGTGGGGGGTAATGTGCCAGATACAAAAAAGTGGAGATAAAAAGGACGCGAGAAATTATCGAGGTATAAACATTATGTGTATCGGGTACAAGATTGCCATGACGATAGTGAAGAACCGGCTAGAAGAGGAAGTAGAAGAAAAGGGTTTGTTGCCGGAATCGCAAGGAGGGTTTTGAAAAGGGAGGGGAACGAGAGATCAAATCTTTACGCTAGCGAGAATAGTTGAGAGAGTGTTAGAGGAAAAGAAAAGTGTGTATGCGGTATTTCTGGATTTGAAAGCAGCGTATGATTCAGTGTCGAGAGAATGGTTGATGGAGTGCTTGGAGAGGAGAGTGTGGGCAAGGTAACAGTGGAATGGGTGAAACATGGGGGAGAGCAAAGGTAGATGGAAGGGTATCGGAAAAGTTTAGAGTATGGATGGGGGTGAGACAGGGATGTTCGCTTAGCCAGTTGCTCTTCAATTTATATATGAGTGAACTAGAAGAGGTCCTGAGAAACGGGCAAGTGTGCGGGATTATAATAGGGAAAATGAAGGTATGGATGTTGGCGTATGCGGATGATGTGGTGTTGCTGGCGAAGGATTAGGGAGAAATGAATGAGATGTTGAGAGGGTTGAAAGGTATATGGATAAGCGAGGTTTGTGTGTGAATGTAGGAAAAACGAAGTGGATGAGATTTAGGAACACAGGAAGAGAAAGAAGAATGAACGAATTAACATGGAAGGGAGAAGTGATCGAGAGAGTGAAAGAGTTTAAATATTTGGGTTGTGTGTTTAGGTGGTGTGGGGGGTACAGGGAGCACGCCAGATGAGTCCAAATGAAGGCGAAGAAAGCGTGGTATGTGGTGAAGGAGAAGTAGGGATAGTGGCTGAAGGGTAATTTTCAGATGGCGTGCAAACTGTGGGATGCATGTGTGAAACCAATCTTAATGTATGGTTTGGAGGCATGGGGTATGAAAGCATATGAATGTATCGAGAGAGAGCAGGTGACATTCCTGAAGCAGATGTTGGTGGTGGAAAGATCAACGCCCAGCTACATTCTGCTTCAGGAAACGAACAGTGTGTTGTGTGTATGCATGGAGACGCAATGGAAAGAGTGACTAGGTATGAGATGAAAGTGATAGGATTGGGGGGGGGGGAAGGGCTGGTGAAAGAAGTGTGGAGAACAGAGTGGTTGGAGAATAGGGAGGAGAAAAATGTATGAAAGAGCAGGAGTATCTCAAAGTTTGGTAAATGAGTGGTTGGAAAAAGGGATGAATGTGGCAGCGTGGATGAATCTAAAATGGGAAGAAGTGGAAAAGCAGGAGCGTCAAGGGTGTATTGAGAGAAGTGGGTACAACAAGAAAGATATGGATGGGCGAAGAGTATGGTAGGTGTTTGCTGTGTGGGAGTGGGAGAGATGCATGGAGTCATTTAGCGAAGGAGTGTAAGGAGATCGGGAGGAATAGATTAATGGGAGTAGATGGATAGAGGAGTAGATGCGAGAGGACGGGGCTGGCGTAAAGATTGTGATGACATTAGGGTGGGAGAGGGAGAGGAGAAGAAGGATGTAATAAACAAACGAGTTAATAGGGATTAAATATTTAGTTTTGAATTGTTATTATTTGTATATATGGCTAAGTTTATGGATGCCAATAAAGGTCTTTTTTTCCTGAGAATTAGTTGTAGGGTATTAGTACCCCCGTTTAATCTAATCCAATTTAA
Organism: Ontholestes murinus; assembly: GCA_963969525.1. NCBI lineage: Eukaryota > Metazoa > Arthropoda > Insecta > Coleoptera > Staphylinidae > Ontholestes > Ontholestes murinus. The sequence goes on from OZ018396.1 coordinate 57,002,886, forward strand.
TTCATAAAGTCTGTTTGGGATTTTGTAAAAAACCAAGTAGAGACAGAGAAACAAATTAAAATCGGTTCCAAGACTGAAGGATGTAATTATTTGGATTATTGGTGAGTGTCAAGATACTATTTAACAAAAAAGTGGTGACCTGAGGACTAGTAAAAGGTCGTCATCATTTAGGCGGGTTGCTTAATTGTGTAACTTGTCACGGTGATTTAGCATTACCTAATAATAAACAACAGGTTAGACAGCCGTCTTCAAGAGAACATGACCACCACAGGCTGATATAACAATTGAAAAACTCTGTATAGGATAATAGGTAAAGAATTGATAAACACTTGGTTGATTTCAGTAATTAATTTATATTTACTCAACTCGTTTCGCTTGTTACAGCATTATCAAGGGTGATTGTAAAATAAAACGCCATTATCTCATAATGGTTCAACAAGAAATAGTCTAACCTAGATTATTAAAGAAATATATTTATAGAATCTCACAGCTTCTAAATCAAATGTACAAGTATACTTGTTAATGTCAAAAAAAACATGAAAAAAATCTTTTTTAAATAACCCTAGTGGAACACTCCATGATTAACCATTAACCCATTCAGATCTTAGATTGTGGCCAATTAATTTTCAAGGTGGATTTTCAGGTAGGTAGTAATTGGGTGTTGTCGTCTCTTTTGTTCATGTTGAGAGGATTATTTTTCTATTTCGATTGCTTCTCTAATAATTCTCTTGTAATTGATAATTATCCATGTGTTGGAAAATTGAAGATTTTTTTTTAAGGTCCAACATGTGTTCATTCCTTCGGGTACTGATCTTTCGACTAGTTTGTCCAATGTAAATTCTGTTGCAACCTATTTGGTTGATTATTTTTTTAAGGTGGATTCTTTAAAGTTGTTTTCTTTTTGTGTTTTTAGTGTTTTCTTTGTTTGTCAGTTTAAGCTGTTTGCTACTGCTTGTATCTATAATGGTTGATGATGAGATTCGGCATTCAGGTAGCGGTTAGTGTGGGTGTTCTATCTGTAAATTCTTGTCTCAATTGGCTATTTTGTTAATAAAATGTCAAGAAGTTTTCCTTCGTTTTCTATATCCACTGTGAATTGCATTTTTGGTGGGTGATCTTAAAGTGGTTTAAAAAGTCGTCTACCGTATCTCTTCTATAGGGCCATATCACGAAGGTGTCGTATATATCGAAGCTATAGTTTAGGTTTTAAATTGTGTGATTGTAGTGCCTCAGTTTTGAAGGTTCGCCACTATTCGGGGTAGACGTGACCTCATTGGGGCTCCTACTCTTTGTTTACATTTTCTTCCCTTGAAGAAGAAGTGGGTTGTTGATAGGCAGTGCTTGGCAGTGTCATGATGTCCGGAGGTGGTTTGTATTTCTCGTTGGTTATGTTTAGTGCTTCGTGGACTGATATTAGTACCTACTGTACATATATCTACGGTAATGTTAGCTTCTTCCAAAAAAACATGGTCCTTGTCGTATGAGGGCGTTAGCCTGTTGGAAATGTGATTTTCCAACTTCTGCTAAGTCTAAGGGTGATCTGCTACTATAACACGGTATATACTTTCTTCATTGCACTCTTGATGAAACGAAATTATTATATTAGGTAATTTCAAATTAAAACACTTGTTTAGTTTCATATTGTAGTATTCAGTTTCTTGACACGTGTTTCGGTCAATGACGACCATTCTCAAAGGAATTACAAAAATACTAATTTCGAACTTTAATAGTTCGTTCTGGTTCTGGTATTAAAAACGCGAGTGACGCGAAACTAGCTGCAATGTATAAAAAGACAATGTTAAAGAAGAAAAAATGTTCCAATCACATCTGGTTTAATACGCAATGTTTAAAGTACAGACTTACCCCGTCCTACATGAACATCAGATGCAGCAACAAATCTATAGAAGCAACAAGAACCATAAAAAAAGCAAAAATGACGTGGCTCAAGCTAGAAAACAGGAAATGGTACACAAGAAGATTCCACTTGGGAGAACACCAAAAGATTATACACATGGAATTGACCAAACGTCTGGACAATATATCATTGGATATCTGTCTTGCTGAAGCCAATAAAATCGTTAGCAACAAAACACACGAGCATTACATCAACCAGCTCAAAAAATTAAATAACCTAAAACAAAGGCAAACATCAGACGTACCCCAAGGAGCAAGAGCGGAAAAAACTTCATACTCGGCACATAGTTTCTACCCACGAGTTAAGAACTTATCTAAGATCGACTTCAACAACAGTGAAATGGAACTCCTGAATAAGAAACTTAAATATTCTCTAACCCCACGGAATCCAAAAGAAAACCTGGAAATGTTACCGCTTGAAACTAAACCGGATAAATATAAAATCAGATCTGGATATAATCCAATTCACCAACATTATCAAGAAAGGAGTTGAAAAATCTGCTAAACAAACGTCATAAGAGGAATAAAAACGAAATGCAAGAATAACAACTTAATTATTTGCAAAGCAGACAAGGGTAATACTATTATTATTCTGGATAAGGATACATATATTGAAAAAGTGAAGACATTTATCGATGAAAATAACATCAAAAAAAGACCCTACTGCGAAGTTCCAGAAGCATATTGTTGAAGCAATTAAAACAGCAAATTCCATAATCCCCGATAATGAAATCTACAAATATAGAATCATGAATCCGAGGGCACCCACACTATACAGCCTGCCCAAAATACACAAACCAAACATCCCGATAAGACAAATCGTTTCCTATATCAATGCTCCTTGGGGTCAACAAAATACTTCTAGAAATAATTCCCTGCACATCCAAATACGGAATAAAAAACTCCATCGATTTCGTGAGGAAACCAAAAACTTAGCCGTCGACAACAACTCAATTCTGGTCTCCTTTGATGTTAAGAGCCTCTTCACGTCAATTCCAGTTCCTGAGCTCAAGGAAATTTTGCATAAAAAGTGCCAAGAACAATCATCGAATTACAATATGTCAGAAATTACCAGTTTGATAAATGCTTGCCTCAACCAAAATTACTTCCGTTTTAACGACACTTTCTACATCCAGCATGAAGGACTGCCCATGGGATCGCCTATTTCACCACTCTTCGCGGAAATATTCATGGGTGACTTCGAAGACCAAGTATTTAAGAACAACACATCAACAAGAAACATACAATTCTGGTGCAGATATGTTGATGATATTTTCTGTATATGTAATGGCACAGATAGACAGTTGGATACTTTTTTAACAACTCTAAATTCAATTAATAGAAAAATTCAATTCACCATAGAAAAACAAGTCGACGGTATACTCAAATTTTTAGAAAGAAATAAACTAAAATATGCCATATATAGAAAACCAACTGCCACAGACACACTCATCCCATCAACATCACTACAATCCGAACAAATCAAATCCTCCGCATTAAGTTCATATATTCATCGTCTGATCAACATCCCACTAAGCGAAGAAGAACCTAGAACTGCATACAATTTACCAAATTGCCACCAAAAACGGATACAAGAAGAACAAGGTACATAGGATCCTGAAACGGAAAAGAAGAAAGGTAGTCCAAAAACTCTTGTTCAATGGAGTAGGAATCAAAGAAGATAGCAAGTTCGCAGCCATTCCATACATCCCATGTGTGAGCCAGAAGATTGCAAAAGAACTTACCAAACACAATATTTGAGTAATAGAAGTCAACAGGGAAAATTTGAAAAAGTACTTAGTTAACAACAAAATAGAGACAATAGACCCACTCGAAAAATCCGGCATTTATCAAGTACAAAGTGAAAATTTTGACGGGAAATATACAGCACAGACTGAAAGAAATTTCAAAATCAGGTACAATGAACACAAGAAGGCAATAGGAAAACAAACCACGGGAACAGGATTATCCGAGCATTGCGTCACAACAGTTCATCAATTAGCCGATATAAAAGCAATCCGCTTTGCAGAAAAAGGCCGAAAATTAAATCTCCTTGAAGGTCTGGAGATTAGGAGAGCAATTAGGAATGGTGATAATCTCCTAAACAACCTAAACTATTAACAAGTTCGAATCTCTTAATCTCTGGACTTTCCCACAATTAACCCCATAATATATATACATTGTAACATCTTCTTTTTAATTAGTTATTTTTGTAATTCCTTTGAGAATGGTCGTCATTGACCGAAACACGTGTCAGGAAACTGAATATTACAATATGAAACTAAACAAGTGTTTTAATTTGATATTACCTAATATTGCTACTATAACATATTGCACCACGTACTATCACTCCTTGTGTGAGGGCTGTGTTGTATATTTTTTAGACACATAAAATCTTATCCGGCGATAAACAGATGACATTGATATTCTGGGTCCTACACCCATCATCCATTCATTTGCAATTTAACGAGTTGTTGAAAATCTATCTCTTGTGGCTAAACGTTCTTCGCGATCTGTAGTTCTCCGGAGACTTTCAAATCCAATGTGACGTAGTTGAGTCTCTTCCACATACCTTTTGGGACAACATCTCAACAACGGTGTAACATTTTGGATAGCGAAAATCTCATGCCAAAAAATTATTTGTATTCAGTTAGAATATAAATTACCCTTCCATCTTTACTGTATTTCCTTATTTGCTAATGCTAGAGACAAATCTTACATAAATCATTGAGAAATAGTAATAAAATGTATTGTCTAAGCATTCGATCAATTTTGGATCCAAATTAGAACGAAACCGTGTCTGTGGTTTTTGTTGACAGGGAACAATAATGAATTATTAGCATTCTCTAGGCTTCATTAAGCTACAAAGGGAAAAGTATTAAATAAACCCTGATTAGATTGGCAATAAGAAATATTCAAATAATTGCAGTTTTATAAGTTTTATAAGCTAAGTTAGTTAATCAAAATTCCTAGATAATTACAAAGCACAATATTATTAATTCCATCATCACAACTAGAACACCCTCTTATAGTTGTGATGAATTCAGCGTTTTAACATTTTTATTAACACTTGTAAAGAATGTATTAGTGCTACACCAATTTACAAAATTAGAGGTACTTTTTGAAATCAACTAAACTCTTTATGCTATTAATATTATGACTACGCTAATTCACCATAATTACTATTATGTAACTATTTGTTCTTAAACTTAGTTTTTCTTGCTTATAATATATTTACAATAGAATTAGCCTTGGATACTTTCATGTAACGATGACATAAACAAATTGAAGTTCTTAAAGTATACATTTTACGTTTGGTTGGCTAGGTATTATACTAAAAATATTTAGAAATTTTCTAAAATTTTAGACAGAAAAAGCTGATTTAGTTATTCTTTATCACCAATACTGTCATATACTTTCAAAAAGTCTATTTGACTGTGATGATCTATAGAAAAATAAATTCGATCTAAGTTATTAGTTATTATTATGTTTAAAGATGTATAAATAAACAACCTTTTTAACCTCGCCTTTCTGAGAGCGGGTTCAACAGCAGAAATTAAATTTGAGCATCAAAAAATGGTAGAAAGGCGAGGTTAAAAAGACTGTTTATTTATATATCTTTAACCATAATAAAAACTAATCACTTAGATCGATTTTACAGTCAAATAGACTTTTTGAAAGTATATGACAGTATTAGTGTTAAAGCATAACTAAATCATCTTTCTGAATAAATATTCAGCATAAGATATGGATAATTTTATTCCTAGCATAATTGATAAAATTATTACCTTACCATACAAGATGCCAATTTTAGGATGATGCAAATAGGTTCCAGATGCAATATTATTGAAGCAAATAAAATGTATTTAAACATCTTTAGATATTCAATGTTAATAACGTTAAATGTTCGGTTCGATTCATTAATATCAATGCACGAATTTTGTACGGTACATGAAACATTAGTTAGTGCACACTAAATTAGTATTAAAATTTCTTTCGGCAATCAATCATTAAACAGAGAGGCAGTTAATTGTTCGATTTCAACCGAACGGATTCCAAAGCTTGTTGATGGATGTGTCAATCAATACTGCCAAAAGCACAAACCTTGCATTAATTTATTGTTACGGGATGGGGTGTTTATTTTTGAATCAGCTGCCACAAAATTTCGTTATGCATGAAATTGACATGCTACTTCTTATACTCTTAATTAATTATTAATTTAACGCTATATTTTAAAAATTATATAATATAAGTATATAAATTACTACTATTGCATATTAGTCTAGTGTAGTGAACATAATATTTACTACTTACTATACAACTTCACACATAGTGTAATTTATTTTATTACATAGACAACACAAAATGTATATGAACCATAAATAATAATGAGCTATTAGTCTTATAATTAAATACTGATTAACAATATTATTATTGACTTTCAATGATTTAGTGAACAAATGACAATAACGTATGTTGTTATACAGAACTTTTAGATTGATACAATATATCAGCAGTACGCAGTTCAATCTAAATGTCCGCATTTATTTCTTTTTGTCAATCCGAAGGAGCTCGATATCCGAACGCCCTCATCTTTAATTTTCGGCAAACAGAGAGTTATATTGAAATGCGGGTGATGTAAATACGAAAATTTTATATCTACTGATAAATTCGGATTAATAGATGGATCTGATAGGGAAATACACGTGAACTGTGAATAAAAGGGAAGATTATGGGCCGTTTCAGGATAATGTATGAATACGGGAGACTTTTATAATTTAATACGAGAGAGAGCATCTATCTGCACGTTTCGTTAAAATATTGTCATGCTTTTGTGCTTGAATGTATGGAAGTTGAGATGAAATATGCCACGCTATAATGCTCCACTGAAAAGGTATACCTTTTTAGGAAAGAAAAGTTAATTTTTCTTCTGGGATGTGCAATTTTATAGATGCACGAGATGTGGAGAGACTCCACAAGTATCTGAGTGCTACTTAAAGCCGTTGCTTTTTCTAATTTACTCATGAATACGTTATTTGTTCAAAGAAAAATATTTTTGTGAAGTCGGCGCATCTCCGGCCCGCATTGCAATGAATTATGTTTTAACAGTATGAATTTTAATAAAGCGCGATTTGCTTGTGATAAAGATTAATCAAATATTGTATGTTTATTCAGAAAGTAAATTTAAAATAAATATTATATTTTCACATTAAATTCTTCATGAAAAAACGGGATCATTATTCAAGTTTAATATGGTGACATGTTCATCTCCAAAATACTTAATTGATGAATTGATTACATTAGATTACAATCATATAAATTGATTTATATTAATTAGATGAATTTGAAATTGTATGCATTATTGATGTATTGATACATAGTTCATTTGCAGTCAATTCCTGATTAATATGTTATTATTATTATTATTTGTTGTTACATATATATATAATAGATTGTGCTGCAGCTTTAATATTAACCACAAATAATGTATTAAATCGTTTAATATTTACATACTGCAGCGGTACTATATAAAATTGGAAAAAAGGGGAAAGCGAAACGGGGCGTGAACTAAAGATGAGGCCATTTCTACATATGTCAGATTTAGGTCCAACAAACATACATATGCGTCGATTTTTCTTGTTTATAATACTTTCTCGTAACTATGATGCATGGGAAAATAAATGTAGCGAATATATCTTCTTGCGCCCCCATTTTTTCTCGAAATTGGCTTATATATCATTTAAAATTAAAATATGCACGTTAAACTCGTCTCGTCGCTTCGCGTAATACCCAAATATTACGAGTTGAATTAATACCGCCGGGATGATTCCTTTTTTTTCCTGCGCACCCTGTTCCATCAAATTATCGTGGCCTCAACATGATTAGTTATTGTAGCACAAAAAAACGAAAACATAGATGCAAATGATTTATTGTTATTTAGGCTTCTATATACATATTTCTACTATATGTATTATATATTCATAAAAATTTTAATGTTTCCAAATGCAACGAGTTACGCAATGACGGCGGTAAGGGAGAATCCACCGAGTTAAGTAAGGGTTGGGTGAAGGTATGAGCTTCGGGTAGAAAAGGTAGTATAATTTAATAGAGCGACCGTTACTACGTGGTAATCCATATTTACACTAAATTGAAAAATCCACTATGTTTTAACTACAAATATATGTCTGCGTAATGTAATTTACTTGTATAAAATAATACTGTTTACAATTATACAGAAAAATATTCAACAAATATAATAAATCCTTGTGGAGCAATTAATAGACAAATTATAGCCCCTAATACTTACTTTAATTTACTTGTTCATATTTTTATGTATTCTATTATTGATTGTTGATAAAGTTACATAATAAGAAGTGGACTTCATACTTTATCAATTTGTGTAAATCATTAAGATGTCAGATTAGATAAATGCGGATTCATATTCTGGGCCAGTAAAATTACCCGGAGCGCCACTGCAATGGGGCCCATTTTTTCCATTAGTCGAAATTCTTGTGGCCTCGGCATGTGTAGTATAGCAATAAAGGCAAACATAAACAGGACCGCAAGCAATTTTAACTTGGTTATTAAACCAACCGCTTGTTCCGCGTCAGCTGTAGTCCAGTCGATAACAACAACTTCCATTTACATGGGCCGAATACTAGGAGATTAAAGCGCCGCTTCACCTCACCTATATATCACTACAACTAGGTGCTGGAACAATATTCTGGCCGATTATTAATATTCATCTGCCGTATCTGCTACCTGCTAAACGCCGGAAATATTTCGCTCTATCTGTTTAATTATTCGCCGTCAAATAACTTGTCTACACAACGCACATCAATTTGGGACATATTTTTTTCCCATTTCATTCATTAATTATAACCCTTCATCCAGCTCAACACTCACACACACATATGGAATATGTAATGCTCAATACCATGTAAACACGTATTGATTACGGAATTACAATATTCTTGTTTCGAAATTTTCCAGGGGTTTGATGATGAACATGTAATGAAAATAATATTGTTAATAAACAGCCATTTGGTTCAAGTACAAAGCAATATATTTATCTAGAAACATACTATTTATACTTTCTCGCGTGTCTGTCATTTATCATTTGTTTTTATTTTCTTTTTGTCTTTTATTTTTTTCATTTTTAATTTTTAATATTGAATTGACGAGGCAAGATGAAACTTCATAACACATTGAAATAAAACAACACAGTTAAAAGGGTTTCACATTTATTGCTGGACACTGAAACATATTTCGTCACATAGTGGCTTCATCAGGCAAATGAAAACATGATTTTCCTTTTCCTTTTGTCGTTTATCTTTTGTTATTTTTTATTCAATTTTGGAGATCACATCTAAACTTAATCTGAAAATTACGTTTTACAGCTACAAGTACAGATTTGCTTTTTACAAACTGCAGAACACACTGTTTACTAGCGCCCTCTAGCACATACACGTACCCACATAAAAAATTATTAGTGCTGTTTCAATTAAGTAATAGTTCACATATGACAGATTAGTTGACAAATGAAAATAAGCATTTAAATGCTAAATATATGTAGCCAAAGCTGATGAACTGCGAATCAGTGGAGGAGAGGTTATGGGTTTGAGTGGAAGATCATCTACAAGTGTGAACTCCGCCCTTCGGCATGCTGTTAAAATTATATGTATGTTTTTCCTTCAATTTTGTATATTTCAGTTTATTTGTATTTTACATAATCATGACCGATAAAGCTTAAATAAATAAATAAATGAAATAAATTGTCAAATGATAGTTGACAGATTAGAATTACTAGACAAAAATTGATGAATTGACAGAGAATAGTTGACAAATGATATTAAACATATAATAATTAGCAGCTGACTATTGAGAAATGACAGTTAACAAATAATAGTTGACACATACTAGTTGCCAGAAGACAACAAAAGACAGGTGACATATGTCAGTTAAAAGATAACACTTAACAAAAACATTTGATAGATGACAGTTCACAGAAAACAGTTAACAAATGATAGTTTATACTTAATAGTTAATATGTAACAATTAATTAGTGCCAGTAGACAAATAAATATTAACAAATAAAAGTTGATAAATGATAATAATATATGACAAATAAAAATGCTACGTGGTAGATCCTGGCTGATAAACAAGAGATGATAATTCGATAAACTAATAGTGAATAGATGACATTTAATAAATGACACATAATTGATGACAGTTGACAATCGATGATAAATGACAACTGACAGATGACAGTTAACACATAATAGTTAACAAATAAGAGATGACAAACTAATAGTTGACGGATGACACTTGACACATTTTAGTTAATAGATCACACTTATTGACAGATGACAGATGACAATTGACAAATAATATTTGATAGATGACAGTTGACCAATGACAGTTAATTGATGATAGCTGACCAATCTGATAGAAATAAATAAATGACAGTTAATAAATGAAAATTAAAAAATCATAGTGACAGATCAGAGTTGTAAATGATATTAATATATGACAATTCAAAATACTACTTGACAAATAACAGATGACAATTTATTAATAATAATTATCAACTAATAGTTAACTGATGACAGTTAACAAATAACAGTTAAAAAATTACAAATGACAGTTGACAGATCATATTTATAAATTATATTTATACTACAAATAATAGTTGACAAATGATAATTGTCAGATGATAGTTGATAGATGACAATTAACAGATAAAAATTAATCAATTGACAGAGAACATGACTATTGAGATATGACAGTTGACAGATGTCAGTTGACAAATGTCAGTTAGAAAACATTTGATAGATGCCAATTGACAGATAACAGTTAACAATTGTTAGTTGACACTTAACAAATGACAGTTGATTTATGTATCAAATAATAGTTAATAGATGGCAATTGATTAATGACACTTAACAAATTATAATTGACAGATAACATTAGACAAATGATAATAATATATGACAATTAAAAATACTACTTGGCATATAGTAATTAATAGATGATAGTTGTTAAGTGACAGTTAATTGTTGAAAGTTGACATACAACAATAGATGACAGATGACGTATTAGTTAACAGGTAATACTTGACAAATTTTAACTAATAGATGACATTATAAAACAAAATACTTGAAAGATGATAGTTGATAAGTAATAGATGACAATTGACAAAGACTATTTGATAGATGATAACTGATAAATTACAGTTTATTTATGATAGCTGACAAATAGCAGTTAAAACATAATTGTTAACAGATGACAATAAATAAATGACAGTTGATAAATCAACAGCTGACAAATGATAGTAATATAAGACAATTAAAAATACTACTTTACAGATAACATATGACAATTGACAAATAACAGCAAATAATAGTTAACAGATAACAATTAACAATTAATAGTTAATAAATGACAAATGACAGTTGACAAATGATATTTATAAATTGAATTCATATTATAAATAATAGTTGATAAATGACAGATAACAACAAATGATAGTTGACAAATGACAATAGTCAGATGATAGTTGATAATTATCAGTCGAAAATTGATAAATTGGCAGAAAATAGTTGACAAATGATATTGAACATATAATAATTAACAGTGGACTACTGAGAAATGACAGTTGACAAATAGATACGACTTAACAAATAATACATAATAGTTGCCAGAAGACAATTAACAAATGACAGTTGACAGATGGCAGTTGACAAATGTCAGTTTAAAGATTGTAGTTAACAAAAAAATGTATAGATGGCAGTTGACAGAAAGCAGTTAAATAATGATAGTTGATAATAGACTAATAACAGTTTATTCATAATATTAGTTAACAGATGACAGTTAAATGATGACAGTTGACAAACCACGATAGATGATAATTGATAGATTACAGTTAACACATAATATTTGACAGATGATAGGTGATATTAATTAGTTAACAGATGATAATTGATAAATTCTAGTTAAGAGATGTCATTAAGAAAAAATACTACTTGACCGATGATAGTTGATAAGTGACAGGTGACAATTGGCAAATTGCAATTAATCAATGACAGCTGACAAATTTCAATTAACAAATAAAAGTCAACAGATAATAGATGACAATTGAGTGGTGACCGTTTACAAATTAATATTAGCAAATAATTGTTGATAGAAAACCGTTGATACATGATAACAATATATGACAATTAAAATACTACTTAATAGATGATGGTTGAAAATAACATATGACATGACAATTGGCAAATAATAGTTAATAGATGACAGTTGTTAAATAACAGTTAATTTATGACAGTTAACACATAACAGTTGACAGATGACCGATGACAAATATTAGTTAACAGATGACACTTGACAAATTTTAAATGATACATGATAATTAAGAAAGACTCTTTGATAGATGAAAGTTGATAAATTACAGTTATTTGATGATAACTGACAAATGGCAGTTAAAAACTAACTGTCCACAGATGGCAAGAAATAAATGACAATAAATGACAACTAAAAAATAATAGTGACACATCACAGTTGGCAAATGTTAATGATATATGACAATTCAAAATACTTAGACAGAAAGCAGAAAACAATTGACATATAACAGCTAGCAATTAATAGTTAACAGATGACAATTAACAAATAATAGTTAACAAATGACAAATGACAGTTGACAGATGATATTTATAAATTATATTTATATTATAAATCATAGTTGACAAATGACATATGAGAGTTAACAGATAATAGTTGACAAAAGACAATTTTCAGTTGATAGTTGACAGTTGATAATTACTAGACGAACATTTATCAATTGAAAGGAAATAGTTGACAAACAATATTGAGCATATAATAATTAACAGTTGTCTGTTAATTGATAGAAAATAATTGTTGACAAATAGCAATTGACAAATGATAATAATAAATGAGAATTAAAAATACTACTTGATAGATGATGGTTAAAAATTGACATATGACAATTGGCAAATAATAGTTAATAGCTGAAATTTGTTATGGCAGTTAATTAATGACAGTTGACAGATAATATATAACATAATTAACAATTGACTATTGAGAAATGACAGTTGACAAATAGATAACAGTTAACACGTACTAGTTTTTTATACTTTTACATTTATCTTCAATCTCTTATATTTTGTAATAACAGTTAATACTTAAAGATAATTAACAATTGACAGATGACAGTTGACTAATGATAGTTATTAAATAATAGTTAATAGATGATAAATGATAGTTGATAATTGACACTTGACAATTGATTGACGACTGTTAACAAATGACAGATATCAAATAATAGTTGACAGATTACAGTTGATAAATTATTATAATATATAACAATTAAAAATTGACAACTTTGAGCTGATAGATGACAGCTGATAAATGAAAGTTAATTGGCAGTGGATACATGACAGCTAAAAACTGACAGCTAACACATAATATTTGTCAGAAGACAATTAATAAGTGTTGACAGTTGACTGTTGATAAATGTCAGTTGAAAGATAATAGTTAACAAATAATTTGATAAATGACGATTTACTAATGATAGTTGACACTTGACAACTGACAGTTGTTTGGTGACAGTTGATAAATGAATATTAACAAATAATAGTTGACAGGTAACAGTTGACAAATGATAATATTATATGACAATTGACAAATGTCAGTTGAAAGATATTAGTTAAAAAAACATTTGATATATGACAGTTGACAGATAACGGTTAACAGATGACAGTTAACACTTGACAAATGACAATAGATTCATATATCAAATAATAGTTAATAGATGACAATTGATTAGTGAGAGTTGACGAATGAATATTAGCAAATAATAGTTGACAAATAACATTTGACAAATTATAGTAATATATGACTGTATGACAACAAAAATACTACCTGATTAATCTCGGATGATAAATAACAGATAACAATTGGCAAATAGTAGTTAATTTATTGATGAAAGTTGACAAACGACAAAAGATCACAGTTAAAACACAATAGTTGACAGATGACAAATGACAAACATTAGTGGACAGATAGCACTTAACAAATTTTGGTTAATATATGACACCTAAAAAAACTACTTGGCAGATGATAGTTGATAAATAACAGATATAAATTATATTATTATAAAATAATATTTAATAGCTGACAGTTGATAAATTACAGTTAATTGATTATAGCTGACAAATGGCAGTTAACAAATAATTGTTAACAGTTGACCATAAATGACAATTAAGAATTAATAGCCACAGATCACAATAAAAGAATGATAATAATATATCACAATACTACTAGATAGATAACAGATGAAAATTGACAAATAACAATTGTCAAGTATTAATTAACAGATGACAGTTAATAAATAGTAGTTAAAAATGATAAATGATATTACATGTATATTATAAATAATAGATGACAAATGACAATTGTCAGCTGATAGTTGACAAATAATAGTTGACAGTTTTTAAGTGACAGTTAATTAATGACAATTGACAAACCGCGATACATGACAGTTGACAGTTAACACATAATAATTGACAGATGACAGTTCATAAATTACAATTAATTGATGATAGCAGAAAAATTTGATGACAATAAATAAATGACAGTTAATAAATAAAAATTAAAAATAATACTGACAGATCACAGTTGACAATGATAATAATATATGACAATTCAAAATACTACTAAACAGATAACAGATGACAATTGACAATTAACAGATGACAGTTAACAAATAATAGTTAACAAATGACAATTGACAATTGACATATGATATTTATAAATTACATGTATAATATATGATAAATGACAATTGTCAGATGATAGTTCACAGATGATAATTAGCACACGAAAATTGATCACCTAACAGCAAATAGTTGAAAAATGATATTGAACATATAATAGTTAGCAGTTGACTATTGAGAAATGACAGTTGCCAGATAGATAACAGTTAACAAATAATAGTTCCCAGAAGACAATTAACAAATAGCAGTTGACATGTGGCAGTTGACAAATGTGAGTTGAAAGATAATAGTTAACAAAAACGTTTGATAGATGACAGTTAACAGATGACAATTGACACTTAACAAATGACAGTTGATTCATTTATCAAATAATAGTTAATAGATGATAATTGATTGGCGAGAGTTGACAAATGAATATTAACAAATAATAGTTGTCAGATAACATTTGACAAATGATAATAATATATTACAAATAAAAATACTACTTGATAGACGATGATTGATAAATTACAGATGACAATTGGCAAATAATAGTTAATAGATGACCGTTGTTAAATGACAGTTAATTGATGATAGGTTCACAAATGGCACTTAACCAATAAAAGTTAACAGATGGCAATAAATAAGTGACAGTTAATAATGTCAATTAAAAAATGATGGTTAAGATAAGATATGACAATTGGCAAACAATAGTTAATAGATGGCAGTTGCTAAATTACAAATAATTGATGACAGTTGAGACAGTTAACATATAATTGCTGACAAATGACAGATGACCAAAATTTGCTGACAGGTGACTCCTAAAAAAATACTACTTTTCAGATGATAAAACAAATAAAAGGTGATAATTGACAAATAATATTTGATAGATGACAGTTGAAAATGACAGTTAGTAAATGATAGCTGACAAATGGCAGTTAACTAATAATAGTTAAAAGATGGCAATAAATAAATGACAATTAATTAATACCAATTAAAGAATAGTTGTCACAGAACAGTAGTAGTTGACAAATTATAGTAATATATGACATTTAAAAATACTACTTGACAGAAAACAAATGACAATTGACAAATTATAGTTAGCAAGTAGATAGTAACAGATGACAGTTAACATATAAAAATGACAGTTGACAGGTAATATTTATAAAATACATTTATGTTATAAATAATAGTCAACAAATAATAGATTACAGTTAACAAATATTAGTTGACAAGTGACAATTGTCAGATGTCAATTAGAAGATGGAAATTGATAAATTGAGAGAAAATAGTTGACAAATGATATTAAACATATATTAATTAACGGCTAACTATTGACAATTAATAGTTGACACATAGATAATAGTTAACATATATTAGATGACAGATAGAAGTTGAAAGAATGCAGATTTTTCTCTTAATGGATTAATGTAGTTTGAAAAATAAGAAGAAAATGATGAGTTAGCTATCTAGAAAAAATCTAATATTAATACAATGCTATTTGAAAGAAATCAAGCTCTTAGTTCATTTATCTGAAGAAAAAAACTGCGAACTGTATCATAGTATCAATTAGGTGTGCTAATTATTTAGTTAAGAATCATTTATCGTCCGATCACTCATATCAGAAAAAATAAAGTGGAATTTTCTAAATTGTAGTGATGGAAATACGGCTTGTGAACAATTCATGCAGATCTTTATGTCTGCTTCCAATAGTGCTATTTCCTGAAAAAAATAACTCACCAATCTAACCATTCAGCTCAGATCCCATGGTTTACAAATCAATTGCGAAGCATTTTTGTTCTCCTAAAACGCACCAAATACAGAATAGCTATCAAAGATGCTAAAATCAAAGATAATGATGCATTTATTGAACACTCGTCAAGTTCTTCTAGTGCAATGTGGCATGTTAAAAATAGTAACAGTAATGCTAAAAAACGCAATTGTAATGAAATCAATAGTGATGATTTAGTTCATGTTTTACACAAATTAAGGAAAAAAATTGTTAAACAATTACCTACTTCCAATACCGATTCTATTCTGATGTCACATTTCACTCATGAATATTTTAAATTCGAAACAGTAACGCAATGGGAAATAAGAGAAATAATAACGAATCTCAAAAATAGCAAAGCCAAAGATATTTATGGAATCAACACTGACTTGATAAAATCTATCAAAAGAATCTATCATTTCACCTTTAACCTCATTAATAAATACTTGCATTAAATGTAGTGTGTTTCCAGACTGTCTAAAAGTAGCCAAGCTTCTGCCAATTTTTAAGAAAGGGAAATTTAAAGATTTAGATAACAACCTATCTCCATTTTGCCCATTATTTCTAAAATATTCTTTAAACAACTATCAGCTTTCTTGGTGAATAATAAATTACATTCAAATAAACAATTCGGTTTTAGAAAATCCTTATCAACCACCAATGCTTTATTAGAACTTACTGAAATAATTCTGGAAATAATTGAAAATATGAAATTTGAAATATTTGCACGGCTAGGTATTTTTGATTGCGTTTCTCACTCCATTCTACTTTGAAAATTATTATTATTATTGTAATAATATTCATCCTAGTGGTTGCTTCATACTAATATCATACTTATTCGCAAACAAGCTGATTTAAAAACCAATAAATTATCCTCCTTTCGATATGTTGAACATGGTGTGCCATAAGGATCAATTCTTGGGCCACTGATTTTCATATTATATATAAATGATCTTTCGAACTTTATTGAAGATGCCAATAGAGTTCTTTATGCTGATGATACTACGCTAATAAACAAAGGTAAAAACTTAAATGAATTATATATGTGTAGCTAGCAGAGTTTACGAGAGTTTCGGAGATGGACAGTCAGGAGTTTAGAGAAGAGATTTACTGAACACTACAGATCATGTAGTCATAGATACATAACAAGTGCATTTGTAAATCACTTATTCGAATGTAATAATTCATTTCCACCTATGGATAAAATAATTTTTGCAGTAAAGGCTTAAGACTTAATCTTCTAGGGTCATTAGAAATCTTTCCCCAAAATAAGAACATTAATATTACGTTTAAACTTTTATTTAATTGTTAACATGCCTTATTTTATTTAATTACGAACTTGATTACTTTTATTTGCATTTGGTTATTACGACACACTAACCTTTTGCAAATAAAATGATTACCATTGATACAGATAAATAGCTATCAACAAGCAGAATCTTACAATCAAGGGAAGGAAATTAATCTGAGCTGATCTAATTGGGGATTTCTTAATTATACGATTACAAGAAAAACTGTTTTTAATGAATTTTGATACACACTTACTATTCATTGTGTTATTTTGTTTGTATTAAATTTATTGAGGAAAATATATCTAACAAAAATATCATTTTTTGACTATCATAAATAAAGATAACATTTATTTGGATTAAAGCGAAACCTATTAAGCCCACATACATTTCAGTTAATACAGATTATTTTGAGAAATATTTTGTGTTGTTAATTACTTTTAATTTCAACATTAACACCTACATATATAACACAATTTGCATAACGTCCAGGCTTGACCTTCTATAATTCACGATGAACGTTCACAGTATTTCGTTATAATACGGCCTGGTGATATCCGCACTAAGGCTAAGTTTTTATTATTACAATTGCTTGTATTCGTTAGAGGATACGCTCGTAATGGGCAATTATCTGCCAATTCAAACTTTTTTACGACACCCTACATAACCCGAAATGGTACTTAGTCATACTAAATTGTCAATTATATTTCGCAAATTGCTGAAGCGCGCATAAAGGGTATTTAAGTACATGTTGTAGGGACTCCATCGCGTTACAAATTGCTGCACGCATTAAGCGCTTTGTCACTTTTAATGCCTGCTTAAATTACGTACTACGGCCTTTGCCGGCCGAGAACACATGTTTCTTTTTGTTGCTATAGCAGATACACTTTTAATTTTATTTATTAGCCAGATTTATTTCGTGCGTCCCCGTTCATTCGCTTTCCCTCATGGAAAACGCACGTTACAAACATAAAATATCAAATATAGTAAAAATTATTAGAAAATTAATTAATTAATTAATATTATTGTTTTCACTATGTGTGTAAATTACTATAAAAACTTTACTACTTAATATATAGTATAAAATTATATTTAAGTCAATTTATAAATTGACTTAATTAATAAAAAAACTTAAAAAGTCTATTTCGCTTAACTGAGTTTACCAATTTTGAAATATGATTGTTAATCACACCGAGCTTCACCAATTTATAAATTTTCTTTAAAGAATATGTATCAGTTTCCTAAAAATTAAAACTGTTTTCCGATTGATAAAATTTTAACCATTTTAAGCCGATCTATCTGCAACTCTTTATAACCAACGTGTATATTATAAAAAATAAACAATGAATACAAAACTCTCGACTCTTTTATAATTTAAACAGCGTAACCTAAAAATTATGTTATGTTTTATTCATTGATATCTCACTTAAAAATTGTAAATTGCGCAGATTTATCTTTTGTTGTACATCATGAAATTTATCCATGTTTACAAATACACAGCGTATGCACATACATGAATATTTTAAGGGTGAATGGTATAACTCATTCCTATAATATACGTAATTACAACAGAATTTGAATTACAATGCACAATACTAGATGTTATGATCATATGATGTGAAAACAGGCAAATGTGGTAAACCCAAATGTATCACAATAATTACGAGTGTATAGTTGTAATGAATTTATTTGAAGTAAATTAATTAATTACGTATATGTATTTTTTTCATTAGTTATAAAAATGAAAATATTTTTACACATTTTTATTAAATAAATACAGAATATTCAATTTTGTTTAGAACCATATAATATTTAATGTGTAAATAGAAATATCAGTTCGGCTCCATCTCCGAGATAAGAACAAATAACATATGGCTATTAAAACACGAGCCCGGAATGAAATCTGGCAATGGAACTCTAAGTGGGCCCAGAAAAACCGTTCGACGGGCACATATTTCATTTAAAACGAAAATTGCACTCAAGAAGGAACACTCCGCAGAAAAGAGGGGCGAGATCTGGTGCGCTAATTTAGTCGAAACGGCTTATTAAGGATATGCTGCTCACATTAAGATTGGGTCTGGATGGCCGCGCGCCCTATTTATTTCCACTTCTTCTCAAATACCCGAAGGATCCTATTAAAATGCATATAGAACTCTTGCTGGCCCATTACAAATATAAAGAAGTTATTTGAATAGCTTTGCATATTAATTAAGTCTCCTTATTTATTATCATTCTTGAACAAATGTAAATGAGACATTCTCCATCCGTACAGATTAAAGGGGATTTTCGGGACGCGTTTTAAGAAATTAAATTATTGAGGGAAATATGTACTTATTTATATGCACCTTAATCCACCAGATTTTCATTAGTGAATTATGCAGCCGGAGTTAACATGGCGTATACTTGGATTTGGGATAAATTCAATCAGCTGAAGCTGCTGCCTGGGCTGGCTTAGATTAGGAGTATTTAAACTGACAAGAAAATTACTTTTCTACTTACATTCGTTGAAGTAATCTTAAATCCATTTAATTATCATAAATATTTTCTTATTTGTATGTTTATACAAATAACGTATAAAGTGTACAAAACGAAATCAATAATTGTGGTAGTTATACAAATAGAAGAAAAAACACTTGGCTATCAGTAACAGGTAATAAGTAAACCTCTAACGAAAAATCACACGTCAGTTAACGTCTCTGGAGCGATCAAGGGAAGTCACGTTGAAACCGTTTAACTCAAGCACTTGCAATTTATTCCCAGATAAGTTTTTCACGACAGAATGTGGCAAATAAAGCGTTTTTCTTGTGTATTCAAGTCGACGCCCCATATTTATAAATATACCCTCGGGATGCTACTCACATACAAATTTCGCTCATTCGGAGCAATAAAAGTGCATTCAATCTTAATTCACGCCTATTTCTGTTTGGGCTCGAAACGAAAGGAAGTTCCGCCTTTGTCCTCCTCCGAAACATTAATGTTTCAGCGGAGTTTTAAACTGTGCCACGGATAATTACCGCCCGGAATTATCTCGTGTATATCATCCCTTGTTTACATTAGGCATTAAGTTAGTACAGCAGAGTAATTCAATCTAGTTTTGTGATTAAAGTTTATACCGTAATTTAAATAATTTCGGGTGTACCGGACACAAAATATTTAATTTTAATAGACGGATATATTCACTTTAAAGTTGTTGAATTATCATTTTCAGATTATAATGATAGCGAGTGAACATGATAAACTAATTAATGTTTCTTCTTTTTTTCAGGTAACCGAAGCTTTCTCAATGAAACGCCCTCCTAGGAAATTTAAATTAATTAGAACAAGAATCTGTAAGGCGCTTGGAGGTAAATCCTACTAATATTTAAAGTCCATTAAAAGTACTTTTACCACAGAAGATTTTAAGGTAAATAATATATAATTTCTAAATAATAAATTCTTACTTGCTAGCTCTAAAATATCTATATTATATTGTCGCGAAATGGATATGGATGTGTTGTTTCAAATATAATAATTATATTATTGTTGTAATAAAATATCCAGCAATTGCTTTTATAATTTTAGAAGGGAGTACTTACACTATACTAAATATAAAGGCTTAATTATGTTATGTTTTATATGTTTTTATATTTACCAAGAAAAAGGACTAATTTAATTTAAGAACTATTAAAATAGGGTTATTTGAGTTTTAAGCTCTGTATCTTTTATGGATTAAAATAATTTTGGGTATAAGGCGAACATTTATCATAGGACCGGACAAACACAATTTATAAATTATCACATAAAGGGTGTCCCAAAATGAATGCAAGTTTTGAATTTTTCTCCTCCTCTGCAGTAAAGTGTTGGCAACCCTTAAATAAACACCATTTGACAGCTGAAACTTTAGGGTTAGTCAAAATGGAGCGTAATACAATTAAATAAAGTGTTTTTATTTTTAAATATTATATTAAAAATAATAAAATTTTAGCGACACATTTCAAAAATTTCATACATAGTGTTTTATCTTCATCAACTGAAAAGATATTCATTGCAATTCAGAAAGGCGTTAAACACACTGGATGTCCAAAAATAACTCATTCAAATGTTCGAAGCAGTGCGTGTGAGCGTTGGTGAAAATCCCAAAACATCCATCAATTGGGCGTCGTGAACAAGATTTACAAATTTCTGTGTCTTCATGAGTACAAAATTTTATTAAGACAACAGGTGAAGCCTAATGACCATGCATAGTGATGAAAGTTCGAGATTTTAACAGCCAGAAAATTATCTCTGAAAAGGGGGAAAAATACACTAAGCAAAAGTAAATATTGAAGATTCCAGATGTCAATCAAAGAGGATACTAGCTCCCTCAACATCATGACAAAGAAAGAGTTTGAGTGGAAGACCATATTTAATTGTGAACTCCGCATATTGCCCAAAATTTAATCTATGTTTTTTAAATTTATTAATAAGAGATCAAAGATAAATAAATAAATAAATGGATTATTGAAAATCAACAATTGGATGCTAATTTTTCAAGCAAACTTGTCGTTTTTGAGGTTCAAAGAAAGTGTAATTGTCAAAAAAATGCATTGAACCATACTTTTTGGAAATGAGGCTATTGTTAGTCGTTCTCGATATCGCGACATGAAAACAGTTCTTTCTGCCAAAATTGTATGATATTAATTTGGCCAATAAGTGGTTTTAACAAGACGGTGCTGAAAGAAATCGATAGACTAGGCTGTACACGAATTGACGTATCGCTGCCGCCACTAATTCAGTTGTCAGTACCACCTGCGTTTTGTCACTTGCTAATATTTTGTCCATGCTTGTGTGTGATACTAAAATCTTAATTTTTCTTTTAATTATAGTGAATACACTGTGAAAGATAAACGTTGTATAATTTTGTCCTTTTCGAAAATATAAAAACAAGAAAACTGAACTGCAGGAAAAATATTATTCTACTAAAAACAAACATAAAAATAACCTGAAATGTGGAAATTGTAAAACGCTAGGCCATAAAACATCAGATTGCTCGTCAAAAATGACTTTATATTGCAAAGGAAAACAAACACGCCTATCAGCAGAAACTAATAAAACTGACAAGTGATGTATTGACAGCGGTTGTACTTCACACATGTGCAATGACATAATTCCTATCTCTGGAACCAACTTACAAAATCCTAAAACTGGCCTCGGATAAAACTAAGAAAATTGAGGAGAATAGAGTTGCTCAAATAAAAATTAAAGGAGAAATCATAAACCTACAAAATACACTTTACATACCAAAATTATCAGCAAACCTGCTATCTGTGGCTCGAGCAAATGTAAAATCGATCGATTTTCGTGACACACAGAAATTCGCACTTTCAAAACAGAACGACACAGTTAACTGGTTAATATAATATTTTTTAAGTGTGTAAGAAGTAGAAGAGGAAGACCAAAAGAGAAATGCAAATAATAATGAAAGCAAGTGACAGATATGTTTAGACAAGAAAGTTAGAGGCAAAGAAAAGTATCCACAGCCTAGTGTGGTATTAAATATAACAAAGTTATGATAAAATATGTTTGTTTTATTTTTTAGAATAATAATAAGCAATAAAGAATTCACAAGGAATGGAAATTATTGTTGTCAAAAGAGATGGAGTATATGATGTGGATGTCGACACAAAAGAAAAAGAAAGTAGATATTAAAATAGATATTTGAATCCTTTATGGCGGAGGCTATTCATACTGCAAATTATATTACCAATATAGTGCCATTAAAAGCAACAAATAGGAAAACCTCTTTTGAGATATAGGTTGGATTCACACTATCAGTAAGACATTTTCAATGCTTTTGTACCAAGTTTTTGTAGTAAATAAAAAAAATAATATAAACTTTTTACCAAGAGCAACAGAAGAAATATTTATTGGGTATTCAGAAAATACCAAAAGCTACAGAATGTGGGTAGAAAGTCAAAATGAAATCGTCATTAGTAAAAATGTGAAATTAAAAAAAAAAAATGTTCTTTGAAGAAGAAAATAAAGATAACCATTAATTCCACTGACTTTCGAACAGTTTTATAAACAAAACTTTGATGAAAATGAAGAATCATCTAAAAGAGAACGTGAAGAACGAGAAAGTGAAGAATGCGACCAATCTGATGACGAAGGCATCATAACACTATCATAATTTGAAGTATCGCAGAAGTCTTGGATTGCAGCAGATGGTATTCCGTGAGGAAGAGTGATATAAGTCAATAGACTATGCTGTACACGGATCGACGCATCGCTGCTGCCATTAATTCAGTTGTCAATGTCACCTCCGTTTTGTCATTAACTAATATTTTTCTCCATGCTTGTGTGTGCTACTAAAATCTTAATGTTCCTTATAATTATAGTGATTAAAACACTGTGCAAGATAAATGCTGTATATTTTCTTCGGCTTAAAACAATAGTCATAATAGATGCCAAATGTAATAAGTGAAACCACTTAATAAGTTCAGAAGACATTTGCCATTATGAATGATTTAGGTATATTAAACTATTGATTTGTCTGTGGTTTAATGATTTTGTAGATTTAATAGTGCGTGAGAAGTATGTATCTACAAATTAATTTTGTATACTGGAGAGCATAAAGACAAGAGGCAAGCTGATTAAGAAAGATAACTATTATCGTTGTTTCTTTGAAAAGCTTGGGAAGCGATCCCTTTACCAATGGCTATAATGTGGTTAGTGATGGGCTGGACTCCAGCCACGAAGTAGAATTGATCGCTTTGGTAGCGGAAGTGAAGATGTTACTTGGCGTATACTTCTACCATTTATTGGAGTGATTATGATAAATTCCAGCGCACCTCATGTAGTATAGTATGCTGGATTAAAGTGTGGTCTCAGATGGAAAAATGAAGGTAGTAAAAACGTTCGTAAGCAGCTATAAAATCAATTTGCTTATATTTTGTTGTGATTGATGTTTAAACGCCAGACAATTACAAATACAAATAATTGTTAATATGGTGCGATGCTCTAAAAGACGTTGTAGACAGGAAGTATTAGTCTACATGCATTAGAAATAAATAAAAATATAGTTTAAATAGATAAGGAGTAGGGACAGATCACAGGTCAGTCATGATTGATTATATTGGCCGCAGAGGAAAAACTTTGTCGATGGGAAAGAAGCTCAACAATTATGGCTAAAAATACCCATTAAATTAAACTTTATATAAATTTCAATTAAGTGCAATTTCGATTTGGTAAGTTACGTGAAGGGATCTTCACAAATATCATATGATTTTAAATAATATGTTGTTGTAACGTGCCGATTTTCGATAGGTAGCATGATAAGAGACTTTAATATTACATACTTATAGAAAATATCTGACATGTGTACGTATTTTAAAATAGATAACTTCAGCCATATTTGGAAAACAAGTTTGGTTACGATTCCTTAATTTTTATCCGTTTTATACGCCTTAGAATATGGCAGCAAATAAAGTGCATGCGCTGTTTGTGGTGAAGGTGATGTAGCCGAAAGAACTGTGCGGAAGTGGTTTGCTCGGCTTAAAGCTGGAAATTTCGACCTTGAAGATCAAGAACGCCCGGGTGGCCTACCACAGGTGACGATCTGATTAAAACAGAAATCGAGAATAACCCACGTTCTACATTACGTCAAATAGCAGGATTGCTAAATAAATCAAAATCAACCATCCACGACCATATTGTGAAGCTTAGCTACGTAAATCATCTTGGTGTATGGGTTCCGCACGATTTAACAGAGAAAAATCTGTTGGATCGCATCTCTATTTGCGACATGCTTTACAAACGCAACAAGGAGACACCATTTCTGAAGCAACTAGTGATAGGGAATGAAAAATAGATACGTTATAAAAACTGTTAACGGTGGACGGAGAAGACGTCCTGGTGAAGGACTGGCAAGGAAGTAGCACCGGCGGTACTCTCTGGAACCAACACGCAGTGGAGGCGGCACAGAGGTCCCTGGCGAAGCTCACCATCGATTACCATCGGCTAGCTGTGAAGAAAAGTAAAAGAATAAGAGAAAGTGTGTAAATGAAAACATGGGGACGGAAAAGAAGAGACCAAATTATTAGGAGCAGTAGGTAGCTCATAAAATGGATTAAAACATAATTACGCATTTGTTACGACGTTGAGGTAAACTGAACGCCGGTAACACACCTAGATAATTTTAAAATGTCCCAAGTGGGTAAAATGATTCGGTGTCACATCATCTTCTTGTATAGAGTGAACGGAGTTGAAAAAGTCAGCACCCACCCTCCAACCACTTGAACAAATACCATAGTTTTACTGAATGAATGAATAATCACAAATACAATTTTATCTGTTCGTTTTTACTTATAATTCCTAAATTTTGCAAATTTCGTTATTTACTTTTTTAATTAATTTCTAATGTAGTTGATATTTGTTGAGCTACCCTCTTGATGGAACCAGATATGTAATTTTGGCGAAGAAAAACACTTGTTTATATATTGTTACTTTTATTTTCAATTTCCTGACACGTGTTTCGATCATACTTGATCATTTTCAAAGGTTAAACTTATTCAAATTAGACCTCAAATTTTATCTTCTTTTGTGAAATTTTAACTGTTTTTTTTTTAAACAATTTAATACAATTTTTAAGCAAATATATCTAATGTTATAAAGGTTTCAGTTTTAATTTTTCTAGGTTGATTTTAAAATTTAGATATAGCGTACTGCTGACCTACCTTAACAAATAACACGTTAACCTATCGTACTCTTGACCTAGCTCAATCGATAATACATTTAACTCTGGCGTATACTCGACCTTCAACAAAAAATAAAAACGTATACCTGACGGCTGTTTATTTCATCGAGGTCTTTGAGGAATGCAATGGGACTACATCTAATTTATTGAAACAGGTCAAGAGCTAGCGTACTCTTGACTACTACATATTTTTAACAGTTCAGTTTGCTACTTGATTAAGGTTAGGATTAAAGGCATACTAGGTCATTTATTTAAGCTATTTTAAATATGATCGAAGGCAGAATGACAAATTCTTGTTAAAATATCCTAGTTTCCTATTACTATTATTCTATTTTAAGATTTTGACTTTTTGAAACTGGCAAGAAGCAATTGATAATTTGATCAAAAAAATCATTTACTTGAAAAACATTTTAAACTTTATAAAGAACAAACAATAACGATTTGATTGAAATAAAATAAAACAAATTGAACTTCCACAGAAAAATAATTGTTAAAAAATATTTTTTAACGCTTTGTAAGATAAAACAATTTGAAATTTACTTAAAATAGTTAAAATATAATAAAACAATTCAATGATTGATTTAAAAAAAACAATTGAAGAAATTAATTGAAAGCATTCTAAAAAGTTTCAATTTGCAACTTTATTTATTTTTCTAATTTCTTAAAAATGGACGAAAATTCCTCATAAAGGTTAACATTTTTTTAAACAATTCAAAATAAAAAAAAACAATTCAAATCTTGAAAAAAAAATAGTAACTACATTAAAGAGGTGAAAATTTATTTAAAAAATGAAAAAAAATTAAAAAGATTGAAATTGGAATTTTACAAAAAAATTAAAACATTAAAAATTGATAGAAAAATATTTTAACAGAAATTGCGAAGAAAACAGTTGAAAAAAAAAACAATATTTACTTTACTTTAAAATATTTTAAAAAAGAGAATCGTCACATTAGTACACTGTGCTTTGGTACTAATGTAACGATTCTCTTTTTTAAAATATTTTAAGTAAAGTAAATATTGTTTTTACGCTTTGGTACTATTGTACCCCCACATGCAGAAGATAACACTTACCCCTAAAAACCAGTAAAAGGGACAATCGTGGACGACTGTGCACCCAGACAACCAGGGTACAAAATCTTTATAGAAATATTCGTTACACCCTGCAACTTTAACCTAACAATAAGGTCGTTATTCGCCCAACTAGAAAGCCGATACCCTAAATTCCAAAACGCTGCTGGGGATCGACTTCGTAAAGACGCAGATTTGGTCCTTCACTTCATAAACAAAAGCTAGTCGTTCTGATATAATACTTAGGAAACAAAATTTCATAAAGCAGTGCGGTGTATATCTTCATTTAATAAAGTCTCATATTCTTTTCCAACTGAGAAATATAAATTATTTGTAATTTAAATTAAATCTAAAACTGATTCATTATTATTTCGGATAAAAGTATGTAGGTGACAAAAGATACAAAAGTTATAAGTTTATTTGTTGATGTTTCCTTTTTATCTAATAGATAGATATTCTCGAGAATGTTAAAATCTCTAAAAATAATGATTTATTTGCTTAAATCAATTTGATTACCTAAACAATTAAACAAGTAAAAATTAATAATAACAAGTAAAGCGTTGTTGATAAGCTCAACAGCTAGACATTGAACCAGTAATTCATGATGAATTATCAATAATCTTCTGCATTTATAACTATTATGTAAACCAATTAGTACACTATCACCAATCATATTCCCTCTACCGTGTCAATAAGTATAATTTTTAGATAAGATTTCACTGTCACTAAAAGAACTATCTAATTAAGTTTCTATGAATATAATCATATCATATGAATTGCAGGCGATATTAGGTTTTAAATCTATTAATTTATTACGTATACTATTTGTATTCTGATAATACAAGTTTAGTTTAAGTTTACATTTTCCTTATTGGTCCTGTTGGGGACATATTAGTTTTTCTTATGCTGTGATTTTACAATTTTAGGATGAGAATTAATGTATTTTATACTAAAATTAATTTCACTCTTGTTTTGTCTCTTGTAGTTTGGTTCCTTAATTAATTCGTCATACACTTTCCTTTGAATCTGGATTCTATCAGGGTGCAGTCCGTTAATTTACTTTTATTTATGATAATTTCAACAACTGATTGATTTAGAGTAACTTGTAACTGTTTTTATTGGTTGCAATAGTGATATTACTGCGTTAAGATCAGCACGATTCAAGTTTGACTATTGGCGATTTCAGATTCTGGAAAATACAAATAAATACCGTTGTCAATACACAACACAATTAAATTTTATAGACGTTTCCACTGTTCTATCTATCGCATGCATATTTGCTAGTATGAAAAGTATTAAAGCTTTAAATTAATTGTTTATATTTCTTTTTACTACTACTAAACATCTTTATTCACAGAATGAAAATAAAATATAATACTTGTAATGTATAAAATAAAATAAATTCTAACATAATTGGTCTTCTGTTTCACTGGTCGATAGACCAGTGGTCTTTCAGCCCGTTTTCTTTTTATTTTTCCACTTTTTTTTAAATTATTATTATTTTTAAGCCTTGGCTTTATATTTTGTTTAGTCCTCTTCCTTCTTCTTTTAAGCTTGTTTTTTCTTATTATGTCAGTTTTTGTTTTTAGTCATTTGTATTTATCAATTGTAACAATGGAAAGCAATATAATTATTTGTTCCTAATGCATTTCTTCAATTTCAATGTTGTTTTACACCTGCATTTTGTATTTTATTTATCAATGTTAGTCTTTTCAATTTTCTTAAGAGTCTCATCCCTAATGTTTGTATATTTAATTTACTTTTATGTCTAGTATTCAAGAAACTGTTGTAAATTTTAGAATGAACAGATATGACGTTAAAAATGATTTTTATTAGTTTTATTAATCCTTTGAATTTTGTTGTTAACTATTTTCGTTTATTTCATTTATTGATAATCTTATCCTATGATATTTGTATGATCCTATAGAGTTCAAAATCATTTTTACTTTCCCTATATAGAATATGAGGAAAGTATTGTCTTTGGGAAAACAAATTTTCCGGAACTATTCGTTTTTTTTCCGGGGACCTGAGACGATTCCACAAATTTCTGGACAATTTTTTTTTGTCTGTGGTCGCCGTATCTCAAATTATTGTTAAAACTGGAACTGAAAAAAAAGCTGTTGGTCAACATTCATAAATTGGAAATTAATGTTTCCACGTGGCGTCTTTTTGTTTTTTTTTTCATATTTTTAAAAATTAAAAAAAAATATCTATTTATAACTTTTCAAACATAATTTAAAAGGAATAGGAATATGAAAATGTTTTATTAAAACAAGCTTTTTGTAAAGTTCTTAACTTGCAAGAAAAAAAAAGAACAAATTTTGATATTTTTTTATTATATTACTAATAAACTAAGAGTTAAATGAACTTTTTATAACAAATAATTGTAAAGACTTTAAAATTGAGAAAATTATTAGAAATAGCCTATTTTTAGAAAACCTCATAGTTTTCGAGAAAAATATATGGAAAAAACAATGATGGCCAGTTGAAATTTTACAAATTAAAAACAAAAATAATTTAGTTATAAATCAGTTCAAACTGATCAAAAAATCATTTAATATTTGCTCCAAAATAATTTAAGTTATACAAAAAATAACAAATAATTTCCTAAACATTGTATTATCTTATTTTATGTAAAAATAAAAAAAATGTTTTTATATTATCAACTTTTTTTATATTACTTAACAGTTGTCACTTTAGCTACAGATGTTACATTTTTTTGTTTGTTTTTGGTTAATTTTTAAAATTCCATTTTTTTGCAGCTGTTTTTCAATTGTTTTTTATTCGTGACAAAATATAATAACATTTTTTAAAGAACCTCTTTATTTTTTTTAGTAAATTTCAATTTTTTTATTTAATTTTGTATGGTCTTAAAAAACGTAACTGTTTTTTCTAAGGAAGTGTCAATTGAGTTATTGGAAAATTTGAATTTAAATCAAATTAGAAAATGTATTTCAAAAGTTTATTAACAAAATGGAATTGTTTTTGTTTTTGGAAAAATTTGGAATTTTTCGTTTTTTTAAATAAACATTTGTTTTTACGAAATTTTCAACAGTTTGAAATTTTTAAATACAAGTAATTTAAATTTACTGGCGAAACATTCAATTATCTTAGCGCTTTGTCAATGTCAATTGTTTTAACGTTTTGTTTTTACGAAATTTTCAACAGTTTGACATTTTTTAATTCAACTAATTTAAATGTATTTACTGGCGAATCATTTAATTATTTTATTGTCAATGGCAATTGTTTTAACGTTAGTTTTTAGTTGTTGTAAAAATCGTAACATTAAGCTATAATAAACACAATATTAACATAACCTTAAAAATTTGATTATTACATATTCTAGCGTACTCTTGACCTACCTCAACAGACAATGCAATGACCTCTTGTACTCCTGACCCGCCACAACGAAATATATATTGAGGTAGGTCGAGAGTACGCTGGAGTTTAAGCGGGAAAATAGGCGCTAGATTAAGGCATAGTATATTGTCGTAGGTCAAGAGTACGTTAGGTTAAATAAACTATAAATACAGCTTAACTTATTTGAATTTTTACCGAAAACAATTGAAAATATCTGTACTAGGTTAACGCATAGTTTATTGACGTAGGTCAAGAGTGCGAGCGGTTAAATAAACAAAAAAAGACACTTTAAATTATTTATTTTTTATTTTACCAGAAATAAATAAAAATGATTTTAAAATTTCTGAAAACATATTTTATATTTAAAATTCACTTCAAAGTTAACTGAAAATCAATTAAAGTTCGAATTTTAGATTTTTACTTCATTTAAATTAATTTTATTGTAGGAATTGATTGGTACAATAATTATTATAACTTAAACATTGTTATAGTTGAGAAACTATAAAATTATTGTTCCTGAAGGTTAAATTTTTTGCCTAATTTATATAATATATATTTTATTATTATTTATCTGTTGGTGCAAGAATTTTTAATATGAGAATTTCAACTAACTTTCAATTGTTTTTGTATTCTTCCTAAATTTAAATTTTGTCAAAACAAAGTTTTCCACTGTTATTCCTTAGCAAGTTTGATTACATTTTTTTTTAATGTCTTCTACTGTTTTAAGCATTAGATTAATGTGTATTTTTAGAATGCTCTACACAATTCTATTTTTTTTTCAACAGTATTTAACTGTAATTTTCTTAGTAAGTGTTATTATTTCTTAACCTACTTCGTAATCAAGGTGTATCACAAAATAACGGTTTCAACAATCAATCATATTAGTAAATATCATTTTTCAGCTGAATTTCAATTGTTTTTTGGTCTTGGTAAAATTGAAAATCGTTTTAGACTTATGTGAATTTTTAGAAAGTTCTAGAAAATTTTATTTTTATATCATTTGTCAGCTGATTTTTAATTATTTTTTGTTCTTGGTAACATTTATTAAAGAAAGAATGAATTTAACATTATTTAATTAACATTTTTTTTCTTTAATATTAGCTGTGCTTTTTTAAACGATTTTCCATTATTTGAGAAATTTTTCTTAGTAATTAAGCAAATTTTAACTAGTTTTATGAAGTAAGTTTAAACATGTTTTTTTATGAAAGTTTCAGTTGTATTTTAATAAAATTTCAATTGTGATATTCTGAAAGCATACAACTGTTTGGAATAAATTCAATTGTTTTCTTTTCTAAAATTCAACTGTTTCTAACTGTATTTTTCTTAGAAAATGTTATTTGTTTAACTTAGTTTCAATAGGTTTTTATTCTTTATTAGTTTTTAAGAAAATAATTATTTCAATCTTTAGTAAATTACTTAAATCAATTTTTAGCTTTACGTTTTTAAAC
The DNA here is from genome assembly GCA_963969525.1 of Ontholestes murinus. Classification (NCBI taxonomy): domain Eukaryota; kingdom Metazoa; phylum Arthropoda; class Insecta; order Coleoptera; family Staphylinidae; genus Ontholestes; species Ontholestes murinus. Next base: position 57,035,222 of record OZ018396.1, read on the forward strand.
CATTTTATTTTTCTATTTGAGGTTTTTTTACTGTTATATTTTTATAAAGTTTACAACTCTTGTTTCTAACAAAATTCAATTGTTTCTTTAAATTATTGATATCAGCAGTTTTTTTAGTTTACTTTTTGTTATATTTATTTAATGCAAAACTATATTATTAGGTCAAAATTTTGTTGCTGTTATTAAAATGTAGTTTTAATATTATTGATGTTGAAGGCTTCTACTTCGTTATACATGTTGAATAGAATGAAACACACTTACAACTTTGTTTCTTCTTAGTAAAATTGAAAAGTATTATTAAGGAAAGGATGAATTTAACATTATTTTATTAACAATTTTTCTTTTCTTCAATAGTAGCTGTGTTTTTTGAAACAATTTTTAATTATTTGAGAAATTTTTCTTTGTAATTAAGCAAATTTTAACTGGTTTTATGAAGTAAGAATGTTTCTCAGGAAAGTTTCAGTTGTATTTAATAAAATTTGTTTTCTTATTCTGAAAGCTTACAACTGTTTGGAATTAATTCAATTGCTTTCTTTTCTAAAATTCAACTATTTTTAACTGCAATTTGTGCAGAAAATGCCATTTGTTCAAATTATTTTCAATGTTTTTGTTCTGTAACAATTTTTAAGAAAATAATTATTTCAATATTTATTACATTTCTTAAATCAATTTTTAGCTTTGCATTTTTAAGCCATGTTTTTCCTATTTGAGGTTCTTCACTGTTATATTTTTATAAAGTTTACAACTCTTGTTTCTAACAAAATTCAATTATTTCTTTAATTTTTTTATTTCAGCAATTTACAACTTTGTTTGTATAACACGTAATTTACTTTTGTGACTTAAGTTTAGGTAACTGTACAAAAATAAATTACTTGTTATACAAACGAAGTTATAAGTGTGTTCCAAAATGTAGTTTTAATATGTTATACATTTCTTTCAGTATTTTTCTTTTCTTTAACGTCCTACATAGCATTTCTCAAAAGAGATGTCTCCTTCCTAATCTATACATTTCAGCAGTTTTAGTTAACCTTGTTACGCTTAGACGTTTTTTTTTAATTTTAAAGTTTGATGTTTATTTCGTTTCAATTTCTCTTCTTCTCCTCTGTTTTTTTTTTAAATTTTGATATTGTTTGCCATTATTCTCCTCTACATATAGTTTTTGGAAGGTCTCAATCGATATTTATGTTTATTTGTTAGTTTTTATCTTCTTTAAAGTTAATGCTATTCTTTATCCTCTATTGTATTTATATTTTGTAAAATAGCTTACATATTGGGTGAAAAATATAATATCCATTTTCTTTAAGAGTGTAGCTTACCAAGCATCAACTATAAGTAGCTTACAATTTCGTTTCAAAGATATTATTCCCTCTAAATAAAGGTAAATTACGATTATATTATATCAAACGTTAACATTTTCTATTAGATTACTTAACAATATTATAGTAGTATTTTATATCATTGATTAGATACTCATAAATACATCAAAATGTATAGATTCACCTGAAAATTCAGATTGCAGTGGTAGTATTGCGGAAAAAGTAAAAAAATAAAGTACGTTTTTCATATGATATAAAATCTTATCTCCTTTGCCAATAAGCCCGACGTGTCAGAAATTCATTTCGGGGCGTTGAAGTGAAACCCAAAAGACTTCAATGATATCATAGGGGAACGTTCGCTGAATCAATAATACGTGCCACAAACAAAGCGCGTGAAATATTTGCAAATAAATAAAATATGAATACAAAAGGAGAATTTCAATTTTTCAAGCGGCGGAATTATTGGCCATTGTAAAATTAATAAACGTGATCATAAAACACTATTGTAATATTTAATGAATTTCAGCGATGCCAAAAAAATTAAAATATTATTCAAGTGGCATTTCGACGCGTTTACATACAGAAATTATTGCCATTGCACAATATGCATTAAATGTGTTGCGATGACAATGGAATAAATAAAATTAGTTCGCGAAGTTCGTGTTGTAAACGGAGAACTGGGGAATTAGTGGAATGGCCCTAGTATAAAAGCTCGGAAAGAAGATTTTTTATTTAAGGCGTTTATGGCCACTAAAAGGATATACATTCACAAAAACAGTCGTTTAAGTCGGTTTCGGTCTAATTGCAGTGGACTATAAAACGGATAGAAACATTTTCGTTCGTTGAGTGTTTTCCAATAGTTGCAGCATTAAAATTCCGATAACAGCGCTAACTCTCAAACCTGTTTTTTTCCACGTGGAGAAATTAATTCCGAAAGAGGGGACGGGGCGTGTTGCGTATAAATCGACGACGTGAAATTTAATATTTGAAATTTTAAACCGTGTAATTCCTTTATGCGAAATGTATATACATTGATATATTGCTTTTCAGTATATTCTATAGCTACGTATTCGTCATAATATATTGCTTCTAAAAATAGATTATAAGAGGTGTAATTATTCATCAAGAAGTAGATTTTCAAATTTATGATTTTTATTTGAAAAATATATTCACACATGAATGGTTGCGATTATGTGGTAATCCATACTTACACTGAGTTGAAAAATTCACTATGTTTTAACCACAAAAATTATTTGTAAATTTTTCAATTCAAGTGTTATTTTTATTATTATTCTTTACTGCGTTAGAATTTATTTTTTGATAGATTACACTAATGTCATCTGATGTTTTTCACCTAGCACAGTCCGTTAGCTAGTTATTTGTTTAATTGATTCGAGCATACATCTAGGAGAGTTAATGTAGAATACTCCGACACCGCTGAATTTACATGTTTTGTATGTCAGCTCTCTGAGAGTAGGTTTTCAGGGATTACAGCGCAATGCTCTCACACTCATCTAAATCAGCTTAAAAGTTCCAAGAGTGGCCGCAGTGCAAAATTAAAACTACAACGCAATCGATATGGCCGTGGGAAGCAAAGAAAGGCGCTGAAATGTTCTGTTGTTCTGCGAAATCACTCGTTTTGAGAAAAAGGCCCGCCTGTTTCATTTGTTCGCTAAACTTTCACACTTTATTTTGCTAATGGTTATACCGTTTCTCGCTCCCCAGAATGAAAAAAAAAGTTGCGGATCCCGCCGTATTGTGGTCGGAAAAAATATCATTGATATGCTCCAAGTTATTTTATTATGAAAGTATTAAGCTTCATAAAAGTGTCGTAGAATAAAATATCGGGGAAACTTTTAATCGGCTCGGACCCGACTTAATTAATTTCAACAGTTTAAAAACTTATTGTTATCGCTGTTTGATATGCGTCTGGACATGAATTTCTGGCTTCAAGAAATAACAATGACTTCTAATAAGAAATAATAACATCCATACATTTTATTTCTTATTAGAAGTCATTGTTATTACTTAATATCACTTTATTTCAGAAGTCACAAAATAAAAATAACATTTATAAATGCTGTAATGGAATGTAAATACTATAAGTTTTCCTTGATATAATCGCAGACGACTAGACATGGTATTAGGCATTTCACTTAATCTAATAAAGAAACGTGACAGAAAATCTTATCTTTTAAAGCAAGTGTAGAAGAACGCTACTTATATTTATTAATGTATTCATTTTTACATAACAATATGCCATTATGTCAATAATCAACTAATATCTATAAATACGCAGATTTATTTGTAAATACATTTTATATTTAAATATAAATACCCTTTTCACTTTGTTATTACAACAATAAACATTTATTGAATGCGACTATAGTTTCGATCATACAATGATCATTATTAAACATAAAATGTCTATTGTGTAATAACAAAGTGAAAAATATTTTAATTTTTAATCAAAATATACCACCAAACCGACAAAATTCAACAATACATTTTATATTTATACATCAGTATGCAATAATATCCGTAATTAACTAATAGAGAATAATTTAGATGATATTATAACATAATCCACCTTAGAACGACTTGCCACAATGAATTATGATGATGTAATATTTCATAAAATAAACAGTAAATATATTTACGTTTAAGTTAGTAATGAATAGTAATTGAACAAATAAGCGTTGTATAAAATCATCCTATTGTATATATTGTTTAATTGTTTCGCTACGGATAATTTAATCAAAGCAAACTTATTATAGTAACTTCCTTTTCTCCTCTATTATGAAGATCTCTGCATAAACAGGAAGAAAGTTTGATGCACTCGTCTTTTCATAAGTTTCCCTGTTTAGTTATAAATGCAGCATGTTGAATACCTCAAGGAATAATTTCATTGTGTCAAGCAGTTCAACTTTCCTTACTAGATTTCTCGTCTTATGTTAAATTTATGAATATATAATTACAGATACATAATTAGGACAGAAAAGCTTTCTATACATACTGAAATAATAATGTATACTTTAATACTTATTATTTCACATTCAAGTAAAAATTATTAAATACATTTTCTGTACATTTTTAATTACGTCTATATTTTACTTTCCCTATATATATATATATATATATATATATATATATTTATATAATATATTTGCTGCTAAAAACTATAAAACCGTTTATGTAATAAAATATAAAACAAAATCGAAATTTAGCTTTCAAGATAAATTACTTTCTATAGCCAATCTTATCCAATTTACATTTAAAATCTGACTTACTACCATTAATTCAAATGTTACTGACTTATTTTTTTATATGTATATGTAGGGTGGGTGGATGGTTTCTATCCCACCCTCCAATCAATAAAACATCATCAAATATTATTTGAAAAATTGGTAGGCATAAAACTCTAAAATTGCAATTATTTTGTGTTTATTTATATTTTGCAACTTTTAATAAAAACCCTCGCTCATGTTTTACTGATTGGAGGGTGGGATAGAGGCCACCCACCCACCCTACATATACATGATAACTTTAAATACGAACCGTTGATGATTTTGCTGCAAAAAACAATAAAACCTTGTATGTAATAAAAAATTCAACCAAAATTCAAAGTTTAAATATAAATGACCTTCTATAGCTAATCCTATTTAAGCTTGATTTAAAGATTTTCCGTTAATTATGTTTATAATTTTTATTAATTTACTCACTTAAATATTTTCTTTTGTCAATTTTCTTTTATTCAAATTTTTTAACTAAAAATATCACAAACCGCGAGGCGATCAGTAATTAATATTTATATGTATATGTAGGGTGGGTGGGTTGGCTCTATCCCACTCTAAAATCAGTTAAACATCATTTAAAATCATTTGAAATATTTGTATGATTACATCAATTAAAAAATGCAATTATTTTGTGTTTGTTTACAACTTTTAACTATAACGCTTGCTTATGTTTTACTGATTGCAAGGTGGGATAGAGGCCACCCACCCACCCTACATATGCATGAGAACATTAATTGCTAATCGTTGATGATTTTGCTGCTAAAAATAATCAAACACTTTATGTAATAAAAAATTAAACAAAATCACAATTTTAGTTTAAATATAAATGACTTTTTATAGCTAATCTTATCTAATTTGGATTTATAGTCTGCCCACCCATCACGTATAAAAATTTTACTCACGCAAAAATTTTACCTCCTGATTTTTTTATTCAAAAAGTTTTGTAATTAATTTTATTCCAAACCGCGAGACTCAGTAATTGATATTTATATGTATATGTAGGGCGGGTGGGAGACCTCTATCCCACCCTCCAATCAGTAAAGCATCATCTAAGATTATTTGAAAAATTTGTATGAATAAATCTCTAAAAATTGCAATTATTTTATGTTTCTCTTTATTTTACAACTTTTATTTAAAACCCTTGCTTATGTTTTACCGATTAGAGGGTGGAATAGAGGCCACCCACCCACCCTACATATACATGATAACTTTAAATACTAATCGTTGATGATTTTGCTGCAAAAAATAATAAAACCTTGTATGTAATAAAAAAATTAAGCATAATACAAAGTTTAAATATAGATGACCTTCTATACCTAATATTGTTTAAGCTTAATTTAAAGCCTTTTCACATATCATGTATATAATTTTTATTAATCTATGCACCCAAAAATTTTACTTTGTCAATTTTCTTTTATTCAAATTTTGTGATTAAAGTTATTGCAAACAGCGAGGCGATAAGTATTTAGAAATCAAGCTTAAATAATATTAGGTATAGAAGGTCATCTATATTTAAACTTTATATTACGATTAATTTTTTTATTACATACAAGGTTTTATTATTTTTTGCAGCAAAATCATCAACGATTAGTATTAAAAGTTATTATGTATATGTAGGGTGGGTGGGTGGCCTCTATCCCACCCTCCAATCAATAAAACATCATCTAAAATTATTTGAAAAATTTGTATGAACAAATCTCTATGTTTTACCGATAAGAGGGTGGAATAGAGGACGCCCACCCACCCTACATATACATGATAACTTTAAATACTAATCGTTGATGATTTTGCTGCAAAAAATAATAAAACCTTGTTTGTAATAAAAAAATTAATCATAATACAAAGTTTAAATATAGATGACATTCTATACCTAATATTGTTTAAGCTTAATTTAATGCCTTTCCACGTATCATATATATAATTTGTATTAATCTGCACACTCAGAAATTTTACTTTGTTCGTTTTAGTTTATTCAAATTTTGTGATTAAAGTTTTTGCAAACAGCGAGGCGATAAGTATTTATAAATAATATGCATATGTAGGGTGGGTGGGTGGCCTCTATCCCACCCTCTAGTCAGTAAAACATCATCAAAAATTATTTGTATAAATACATCAACTAAAAATTGCAATTATTTTGGCTTTGTTTACATTTTAAAACTTTTAACTAAAACCCTTGCTTATGTTTTACTGATTGCAGGGTGTATAGAGGCCACCCACCCACCCTACATATACATATGACTTTAATTACTAATCGTTGATGATTCTGCTGCTAAAAGCAATCAAACCCTTTATGCAATAAAAAATAAATCAAAATCAAAACTAGGAATTTAATCGAAGGAAATAAAATTGCATTTGTGGATTTGGATAATTGTAAAAAATTATTCACAACTTGGATTACCATCAAAACTTCAAATTCCATATTCAATGAACGCATTATTAATATTTCAGTAAAACAATGGAGGTTATATAGCTAGAAATAAAATGGCGACACTCAGAATTTAATTAAAGCAAATAAAATTACATTCGTTGTTTGGGATGATTATAAAAAATTATTCACCACTTGGATTAACTATAAAATCCATCCTCAATGAATGCAGTTTTAATATTTCAGTAAAACAATGGAGGTTATATAGCTAGGAATAAAATGGCGACACTCAGAACTTAATTGAAGAAAATTAAATTGCATTTCTTGTTTTTGATAATTGTAAAAAAATGATTTACCACTTGGATAACCTTCAAAACTTCAAAATCTATCCCAAATGAATGTATTTTAAATATTTCAGTAAAATAATTGAAGTTATTTAGCTAGAAACAAAATGGGGACATTCAGAACTTAATTGAATGAAATAAAATTGCATTCGTTGTTTGGGATGATTATAAAAAAATATTCACCACTTGGATTACCTTCAAAATTTCAAAATCCATCCTCAATGAACGCATTTTTAATATTTTAGTGAAATAATTGAGGCTATGTATCTAGGAACAAAACAAAAAACTCAGAACTTAATTGAAGGAAATAAAATTGCATTTGTGCTTTTGGATATTTGTGAAAAATTATTCACCACTTGTATCACCTTCAAAACTTCAAATTCCATTTTTAATGAATGCATTTTTAATATTTCAGTAAAACAATTGAGGTTATATAGCTAGGAATAAAATGGCGACACTCAGAACTTAATTGAAGAAAATTAAATTGCATTTCTCGTTTTGGATAATTGTAAAAAATGATTCATCACTTGGATAACCTTCAAAACTTCAAAATCTATCCCAAATGAATGTATTTTAAATATTTCAGTAAAATAATTGAAGTTATTTAGCTAGAAACAAAATGGGGACATTCAGAACTTAATTGAATGAAATAGAATTGCATTCGTTGTTTGGGATGATTATAAAAAAATATTCACCACTTGTATTACCTTTAAAATTTCAAAATCCATCCTCAATTAATGCATTTTTAATATTTCAGTAAAACAATTGAGGTTATATAGCTAGAAATAAAATGGCGACACTCAGAATTTAATTGAAGGAAATAAAATTGCATTTATGGTTTTGGATAATTGTAAAAAAATATTCACCACTTGGATAACCTTCAAAACTTCAAATTTCATCTTTAATGAACGCATAATTAATATTTCAGTAAAAAAATTGAGGTTATCTAGCTAGAAATAAAATGGCGACACTCAGAACTTAATTGAAGGAAATAAAATTGCATTCATTGTTTGGGATGATTATAAAAAACTATTCACCACTTGGATTACCTTCAAAATTTCAAAATCCATCCTCAATTAACGCATTTTTATTATTTCAGTAAAACAATTGATGCTATTTAGCTAGGAACAAAACAAAAAAATCAGAACTTAATTGAAGGAAATAAAATTGCATTTGTGGTTTTGGATAATTGTGAAAAATTATTCACTACTTGCATTACCTTCAATACTTCAAATTCCATCTTCAATGAACGCATTATTAATATATAATATAATAAAATGGCGACACTCAGAACTTAATTGAAAAAAATTAAATTGCATTTATGGTTTTGGATAATTGTAAAAAAATATTTGCCTCTTGGATAACCTTCAAAACTTCCAAATACATCCTAAATGAATGTGTTTTAAATATTTCAGTATAATAATTGAAGTTATTTAGCTAGAAACAAAATGTTGCCACTCAGAACATAATTGAAGGAAATAAAATTATATTCGTTGTTTGGGATGATTATAAAAAATTATTCACCACTTGGATTACCTTTAAAATTAAAAAATCTATCTCCTCAATTAATGCATTTTTAATATTTCAGTAAAACAATTGAGCTTATGTAGCTAGGAACAAAATGGCGACAACCGGAACATAATTGAAGGCAATAACATTGCATTCATGGTTTCGGATGATTGTAAAAAAATATTCACCACTTAGATTACTGTGAAAACTTAAAAATCCATCCTCAATAAACGCGTTTTTAATATTTCAGTAAAACAATTGAGGTTATTTAGTTATGAATAAAATGGCGACACTCAGAACTTAAGGTACATTGTTTAACTGTCCGTAATGTATTCCTTCATCTGCCATCTGTCAATCAATTTGCCATTTGTCAACAGTCAATTGTCATTGTAAAAACCGTTTTAATCAATTTCTTTATATTTTTCTTAAAAATATTACAAAATAATAATTAAAATATTTTTCATTTGTCATCTATTATCCGTCAACTCTATTTGTCATCTAATATCGTCTATCAGTCATCTGTCATCTATAGACTGCCATCTGTTATTCATAATCTGTAATCTTTAATGATTGGTCATCTGTCATTTGTTATTTATTGTATAATATAATTGGCCATCTGTTTATAATTTGTTACTGTAAAAATCGCTGCGAATGTTTTTTTAGTTAATAAATAGTTAAAATCTCTTAGCTGTTATCTGCATTTTTATTTTATTATCTATCAAGTTCATTTGTCTTTTGCCATCTCCCATCATTCACCTGTTACTTGTTTGTCGTCATCTGTTATCCATCAACGGTAATTTGATGTGTCACATGGTGATCTGTTATCTACCATCTATTATTCAATATTTGACAACTGTCGCCGTTAGGCATTTGCTATTACAAAAACCGTCGTTTGGATTTTAGTTAAAATTAAAAAAAAAATGGTATCTACCACATGCTGTGTGTTATTTACAGATCTATCGTCTATCAATTTCATTTGATATCTGCAATAGTCATCTGTCAGCTATGATCGGTTATCTCTTAGTCAAAATTCTGATATTGTTTATTTATTTCAAACGGTTTTCTTTATATTTTAGTTAAGACTTTTCAAAATTACTTAACATATCCTGTCGCAAGAGTTTGCACAGACAGAAAATATTTTTGGTGAGAGTTTTGGCAGTTTCATTACCATGTCTTTTCTGGCATAGATTCAAACAAAAATGCACTCCGGGAAATTTAACAGAGTCTACATTTTTCGAATTGATTTTATAACTTATAGTGTTGGTTTAGTCTGGTTTAGGTGTAATAAGTAGCTGTTGCACCAAGATGAAATATTTCTATTTAGTTGACAGTTGACAGTTGGAAAAACTACATTTGCGATTATGGTGGACGCGCCGGGATATACAAATTTTAATGGAAAAATAATACACCTTAGGTTGAAAGACTACCAGTCAATAGCTAATGGAAAAACAAAAAGGAAAGAAGCATACTAATTATCCTATTATCAGATGTAACACTATTTTCCAATAGCGATGTTTATTACTTAAGACCTTTCAATATTTCATACCACATGGCTAATATATAAATTGTCGTTTAAAACGTTTCAAAGTGTATTCTTTTTCTATTAATATAATATGAATTTTTTTAACTTAGTTAATTGTTTCATGATTGCAAACACCAATTAGACGGAGAAGAGTTTAAGGAACAATTTTAATACTAATGAAAATACTAAACCTTAAATATTATAAAATACGGTGATTAGAAAATTACATTAAATAATAATTATGTGTAATTATAATTAACGATGCAATAAATTAGCTTGATTAAAATATTTCTTCACAATTTTGTTTGTAACCAGATGTACATTTCGGACACAAATTGACCATTATCACTGGTTTGATACTCATCTTCGAGTAACTCAATTAATCCAAATAAAAATGTACCGAATTAATGTTGCGGTACATTTGAGAAGTTAATTATTAGAATATTTTGTTTATATGTATTCTAGATTCTGCTTATGTATATTTTCATTGTGAATTTATTCTAAATGGTATAATCAATTGTATAGTTTTGTTCTAACATGTTTTTGTTTCTTAAATTTAATCTTATATTAGTGCGTGCTTAGAATATTTCTAGCAACTTAGGAAACAATAGCTTTTAGCTTTTAGAAATATTTTAATTCATTGGGCTGTTGTAAACTGTCAGAGACCATATTCCTAGCTAAGAGGGGTGTTGTTTGGTTCCAACATATTTCGTGGAAGGATAACCCCTAAACCATGTGCAAAAGATCAAATTTGTTGCGTTACGATCATCGGCAAAATTCTTAGAAAATCAACCTTTTCGCCAAGCGAAGGAAGGGGTGCAAACCTCACACGCACTAAATATGACTGGCCAATACCATCGCCCTCCCCACTTAATGCCAATTCAATTTACATAAATTTTGTAATGTTAAAAGTAGTGTTGAAACACACTTGAAACAAACTGTAAAGTCCATAAAATTCGATCCGTAAACTATAACTTTATATAACAATTTAAAATCTATAACAACAATATGAAGATAACTGTATATAAATTGTACATTTATGGTGAATATACGTATAAGTGCTATGAATTATATTATTTAACACTTATTTATTAACCTGCATTGTAAATCAGTAGCGATTTTAGAACCAGTGCAAAAAAATGTCACAGAGATATTCTATGTAACAATTCGGGATATTATTTCATTAATTGAATAAATAAATTATTAGGAAATACATTGCATTGTAAGTTTGAGACAATTTGAGAAAGATCATTGTTCACGTCTTCTATTTCTTAGTCATTTAATTCAAAAGGTGATCTTTTTATATAGTTTTACTTCTTAGAAATGTAGATTAGGTAGGTTTTTAAACTACTTTCTTTAATAGAAATATGAATTTAATGGAATATAGAAGGGTCGATTTAAAATCTATATAATCTAGGTGTACAAACATGTTAATTATAATAAATATTAATAAATTAGGAATTAAGAGAGTTTAAGTTAATAAGTACATAATTTATTAGAAATGACCAAGACGAGCATTATCTCGAATAGCTTAATAACTTGTAAACATATTTATCTTCCTTCGCATCAAAATTAACCTCAAAATACTCATAATTAAGCAAGAGCAATCGAATTAGTCATTTCTTTCATTTTCTACATTAAAACAACGACATTAAGGTCGACTTCGATAGTAGAAGCCATCATTGATTTAGTTATTGGATCAGATAGGTTTAATTTTCTTGCACATCAATGTGAGCTTAGCATTTGATGTTGAGTCTTTTACTGTTTGCGTTGGTGTTATTTGTGGATCATCAGACTAGTGAGTGTTAAAACAGCCAGACGCATCTTGTCACTAGTTTGGCTAATTTTGTATATAAAATAAAGCTTAAAGACCAAATATATATATAAATCACATCACTTGGTCGAATAAAGCTGAAATTAGTAAGTCTCCATTTTTTGCTGGATTGGCTCAGAAGGTCGTTAATGGCAATTGTAACAAGCAAATAAGATTAATCTATAGATTAACAAATAATAAATAAGGATTTCCTTAACTATAGATCTCTTGACTATGTAGTTGCCTGATAATGCTAATGTTTTAGAAGGTTTGTTTGATTTCTCATGTGCTCTTTTAGTAAATGTGTTTGGATATACTAAGAACATGTAGCATTTTCCTGATGATTACAAAAACCTTATTATTTAAACCAGAGGAAGGCTTCTTGAATCACTGCAAGGCATTAATTGATGCGAGAGCTTCTTAAGAGGTTACCCTTCTAACTCAATAGCTGAATACATTATTAGGAAAATATATGACTTTACTGCTATCATTGAATATATGATGAAGAAACCTATAAGACATTTATTATATGAAGTTGTTAGGGAAGGGGCAACTGTACCTAAAGATGATTATCCTGTTTTAAATGATGAGCAAGATTAATTGTAAACTAAAAGTGTGTGCATCTTTATGGGAGTTTTTCTTATTAGCATGTAATTTTAGATAAATGTTTAAAGAAATTTAATAGGCGTTCATAAATTTGTGTAAATATTAAACTGTTTATTTATTAACGTTCAAATACTGTTCTTTTTTGCCATTCTATTTAAGATTATCGACAATAATGTTTTGTATATAAACACTTTTTCACTTATAGCATTGGTTCCCACCCGCTATAAATAATAATAAATAATTATTTATTATGATGCGCCTGTTAACAAAATATGTCAACAGACACATGCGTAAAAAATACACTTAATTTGGAAGACAGGAATCACAGGCGGACTTCATTCTTTAGAATGTTTTTCAGTCAAACCCTGATGGAATGTTTATTCTAGAATTTCTTCAACTTGAATATTCGTGAATGTTTTATTGAAATTATACATCCAGTGATCTCTATCTACATCTTAAAATATTTATTTAACTTAATTCTTCAACATTCTGTTTAAGGTATGCACTTTAAAATATTTTACTTGTTCTTCGTATATATTCTTGAACATCGTCTTACATGTATTAATAAGCTTGAAAACTTCACAAAACTTTACTTGTTAACAAAGGTGAATACTATCAAAACTTCTTCAACATTTCTATTTATTATTAGCAAAGGAAATTTAACAAAACCGCACAATATGAAAACTTCTACACTATTTCTGTGTATTATTAACAACGAGAAATGTTAATACCATAAAACTTTACAAAAATATTTAATAACAATTGTGTTCTAGAAAACAACAGCAATAATTTCCTTAATTTAAATTTTAACATTTATTATTTATACACTCCTTGTTTTAAAAATTAATTCATTATTCGATTGGTTTTGTAGGATAAAATCCATCCTTTTAAGATACACAATATAGAAAACGGTGTATATTTTATATTACCAATGAAGAAAAGTAAATTTATGGTTTAAGAAGAAATGCAACGAACAGAAATACATTAGACTTAATCATATGATAATACATTCAAGATAAATTTAACATTGTATTATATATTTGATAATAGTGAAGAAAAAAACAAGAGTAATATAATGAATAATGAGATATGAATAAACAAGGAAAACACTAATAAGCAAAGATAAATAAGGCTATATTTATAGAGGTTAAAATCAAAAATGCATTAACATTAAGTGTGAATAAATACAGATATTTTTTTAATTTGGGTTTGAAGCTTAAATATTTAGGCTGTTTTCGTTATTACCAGCTTAAATTTTTAATAACAAACAAAAGAAGTAAAAGGAACCAAAATCTATTTTTTTAAATTACATTCAATAAAATTATGAAGGGGTTTACTTTAATAAGAGCTGAGTATTTTGTCTAATAGAATTTAAATTTCAAAATTATAAGAATCGATACGTGTTCTGCTACTCCCTTGATGGAACCAAGAGAAGTAAAACTTTTGCCATGTTACATTTCTTTATTACAATTATTATACAACTGACACGTGTTTCGGTCCTTACGGATCATTATCAAAGTTAAAGCTCAGTTTTAAAATAAAGAAATGGAATATAACAAGAGTTTTACTTCTCCCAATTTCTAAATTATTAGTGCTTTTTGCAATAGGAAAACGGAATTATCATTAATTAATGATATTAATATACATAATAATAAGAACATATATTTCCCTCAGCACAGTGCTCCTGAAACTGTGTTATCTTTAATAATATGATTTATAAGCCTTTAAATTTAAATCGAATAAAAGCGCATACAAATATTAATAACATAATATTATCGGATATATTAAAAAATTTAAATAATGTCTACAAGCAACCTATCCTTAGCACAAAGATTCGTTAATTAAGTTTTTATTACACGTGCTTGAATAGAGGCGTTAATTCAATGTAATCTGTACTTTAATTAGGTTAATTAAGATACAGGACATTGTTAGCCAGTACACCATCTTGATTGATAACCAAAGGCTTTAGTATCAGCGTGGCCTCTAATATTTCCATATCAGGTTTGGATTAATATTTTAAATAATTAAACCTAAAACATTTAATAATTATTTTTATTGATTAAAGTCTTGTTTTGTTCCATAATTGCTTTATTAGTTTCCTGATATGTTTCGACAATTACTTATCATTTTCAATGGTGTACTATGATTACTGAAGGGGCGAATTTTTATCTGTCAGTTTATATAAACTAGGGTAATACTATAATTTTGTTAAAGAAGACAATCCGCTAAAATGATATTTTGGCTTGAAATGACCCCCTGTTGGTCAAGAATGCAGCAACGATAGTATTAATTTTAAAACATTTGAAATTAAAACAGATAATATTTAATAATAAAAATATATAAGTCCTTTGCGTTGTAGAAAATTCACTAATAATTAGAAAATAATTCTAATTATCAGATGATATTTGATTATTAAATATTGATTTTAAATTATTGTAAAACAATCTACAGACTATACATACAACCATTTTCATAAATGATTTGCTTCGTAAAATAAATTTAAAAAAAACAAATATTGAAGTAATTTAGTACTTTCAATATATATGGATGTTTTATATCTACCACTATCAAAACCATAAATCTCGGGCCACTAAAAATAAATCGCAAGAAATATTAATCGGTCATTGGACTTGGAATAACGGCGGCGACGAGGAGAATAGGGAATGCGGACAATTCTGCACTAAGATGCCGAATACATCTACAATACCGGACTTTACGTGCGCTTACCAACAAACTAATTGCGAATTAACGCATTTCTGCAAACTTGAAAATTTCCGAATAAGTTATGATTGCCTTTCAGCTGCAGTAATCTGGTGTTGGGATTAATGGATTATGGGAAACCGATTGAGGGTTTATTGCATTCTGACTGGAAAGGAAGGGGAAGGGGGGCGAGGGGGTGGAGGCGTTGCGATTTAGTGACGACATGCTACTATACTATTCCTTACAGGCTTGCGAGGTTCTTAAGGTTTACAAGTCGTAAAAATCGGGGACAAGGGTTTTTTTTTATTTAATCCTCACATGCGATGTGACTATTAAAGTTGATTGTCATTTATATCTCAAATAGTCTTAATAGTAGATGTTGTTTAATCACTTGAAACTCTATATATTCAGTATAAAAATTTAAACTTTAACATTGTACTTTGGCAGGTGGACTCGACCCCATCGGCGTAAATTAAATGACAAAAAAACTCACATCACTTTCGTGATTTATGTATACACATATGAATATCGTGGTGTCGTAACATTTTCTCGAGCATAAATGTGATATTATATTACACTTCATAATGTAGTGGATGCGCTGGGATCGTGCTAACGTTTTAATACAAGTATCAGTATAAAAGTGCAGAGAGGCTCGTGGGAATATATTTTAGTACATGTCAAATATTACAGTCAACTTTTCATTTTTGTCTGCTTCGATATGCAACGTATGAAATAACTTGCAACATAATATATCCGCTACCTGGTACATATAAACGTCGACTTATTGTAGTCTGTGAATTATTGAGAAATTTCGGCAGGATATTGATATTATATACTACGGCTACTAAATATCTTAATTCGCAGAGAAAAATAAAATAGAATACATTTAACAAGAAAAATAATATGCCGTAATAGACAAAGTCTTTTAAATAAACATATGAAACCCTGATTAATTCATTCTTTTACAAATATTAAATCAACAATAAGTAAAAGTAAAGTTTTCTGTAGTTCTGTATTAAATGAATAAACACATATTTAATTCATGTATTCTCATAAGCAATACTTTAATTGTCTTTTTCTTGGATGAAACGTGCCTAGGTTTGATTTTTGGTTAAATTGTTGATGTTGTAAAATTTAATGAAAATTTAAATCATTGTAATTGGAGGTTGGGTTAAAGGCCATATTTTAATTTAATGTAAAATACTGTTCATCTTTCATAAATTTGCATTTAAAACCTGTGTTCCTGACATAAAAAATTAAACAAAAAACTGGTGGTAGAAGTACAAACGTATATGTAGGGTGGGTGGGTATCCATTATATCACAATCCAATTATTGGACATAATCAATTCTGTTTTTTTTTGGATTAGACGTGTGAGATTTTTGATGAAATGGTTGGTGTCATAAAATTTACTATCAAAAACTCTGGTTTAAATACTAGTAATTGAAGGGTCTAAAACACTGTGTATAATTATAGATTTTAGCTTCAAAAGTCTGGTCATTGCGTTTAAAATTAAACCAAAAAACGTGTGATTGCTGTGAAAGTAAATATGTGTATATAGGGTGATTGGGTGTCCTCTATCCCACAATCCAACCATGAGTAATGGTTTTATAATTATTTCTTATAATGATATCGCAATATTTGATGAATCATGGATATAAAAAACCTGACATGTGGCAACTGTACTATTAATGCAATAATGATATAACATACACAACTATTTGTTCGTCAGAGTCTTCACAAGAATAAGGAAAACCAACCCCTAAAGACGCATCACTCTCCATTTGGACAATGCTTCGTCTCAAACAAGAGTCTTGTTGATGACGGAAAAGAGGAACTAATGGGTCTTCTGCCGTACACCAAACCACTTTCTTCTTTCTCGGAAATTAAAAATTAAACATTTTTGGACACTGAAGAAACGGTTGATCTGTTGAAAAAGCATCCACAACTACACGCCTGAATTAAATATATCATCAGCTGAGGGAACAGCTGCTGGGGAAAGTAGTCCAAAGTGACCAAAAACTCAAAAGTCGGCTGGTAAGATTGTGGCTTTCGTATTTTGGCACGCGCATTACAAATATAAAAAAGATAATAAAGATTATTCTGGAGAGAAGTATTGATATCATAGAATCATGGGTTTGAGTGGAAAATCTTTAGGAGAAGAGAACTCTGCCCGTCCTCATTTCAACTGAAATTTTGAGTGTATTTACATATTTTATATTATAAAGTTTGTGTTATTTTCTTAGAAAGGAGTACAAAGATATTAATAAATAAATAAAATAAATGTTGTTCATCGATTATTTTCAGAAAGGCAAAACATCAATGGTGAATAATACATGGCATTATTGGATCGATTGAGTGCAGACATCAAGAAAAATCAAGAAATGCAAAACAAAAGTGTGCTGTTTCACCAGAATAATGCACTATGTCACAAGTCAATGAGAACAATGGTTAGATTGGATGAATTACGCTTTAAATTGCTTTTCGTACTCTTTAGATTTGCCCCCCAGCGACTACTGTCTTTTTGCAGACATGAAAAGGATGCTCCGGGAGAGCAAATTTAGCTCAAATGAAGAAATTGGGCTTAATTTAAGAGCAAAGACAAATCGTTTCACATAAAGAGCATCGAAAAGTTAAAAGAGCGTTGTAAAAAATGTATCACTCTTGAAGGTATGTTGATGAATAAAATGGAATTTCTAAAAAATAATTTGTTTTTCTTAGTTAGACCGGAGACTTGTTGAGTGATAATGATGTATTATATTGCTGTTAAGGAGAATTTTTTTTTGAAAATCAAACAATTTTTTAAAAAGTTTTCTACTTAAAAAACTAATACAATAAAAGCTAATAATTTCTACCATACTAAAAATAAAAGATTGAAATAAATAGTAGTATAAAATTAAAATTTTAATTATTTAATGATATAATTTTATGTAGGTAACAAAAAATAATTATTACAAGTCAACATCGATGTATCGGTAATCAGACAATTTAAAACTTATGAAGTCCCATTATTTTCCTTTATACTTGTTTTTATATGTTTGGATTATCCTAACGTTCCTTAATTGATTTAGGAGTTTAACAATACATATCATATGATAGGAATGATTAGTAGTATAAAAATAAACATACATTATTGTAAACACTTAAATAAAACCCTTAATATATTTTTTACCACTGAATTAGTAGTAAGAAACATAGTAAATATTCTATTTAATTGTTTATATCATGATTAATACATTATTGTCTTTGTAGCGACTTCTTATATGTCAATAAAATACATACATAAATTTGCATTATTTATAGCGTATTAAGGTTAATAAAGCCGTATATTGATTAAAACTTCCCTCCAAATATTATCATTTGAATTATATTAAAACAGACTCGCCTGATTTAACATGGCGTATTGATTTAGGAACCTAATTTATAATGGAGCTCCGGTGCTTAAAATCCTTTGATGGTTTATTCTGAAATCCCAGAATACTTTTCCCAAGTGAAAGGGATTGCTAAAAGAGGAATGTATCTGACCTTTCTTGGGATAAGTGGCTTGTAACCATGACATTCGACGTCGTATATATTAAATAATTTCAAAGTGCAATTTTCTTTAAAAAAAGGACCGTTTTTTAGTCGTACACGTATATAAGTATATCTGATGCGAGAATCGAAAACTATTTTTGCCCTTATCTCAGTATGTATTAAATTTATGTACGTTACGGATCGATACATTTTACGCGTTGGAAATGTAGTCGCGTTGTTTATAAAAATTCAGTAAAGCCATAAAAGTCAAATGAAAATTAACGATTTGATTTAATCACGACTATGATATTTATATCATCTAATCTGCCAACGGCACGTGTGATATGTTTTATATAGATCTAGTTTTTAATTAAAATCTTATTGTATTTTTTTATTATTAAACTTGAATAAATTTTTACTTACCAATTATACAAAACTCAGTTTAGTATATTGTAATTTATGTATTTGACATTGTAAAATGTTTAATTTTAAAAAGTAAGGGTACTATACATTATTATTTATAATCCAACCACTTTTCACATGTTAAATTATAAAATTGATGCTTCAAAAGAAATTATTTAGTTTTGAATTTAATTTATTTATATCAGTGTCGTTTTTAACTATCACCAATATGCCATTCATATGTCTATATCAAATTCTTAGAGCGTTGGGAATTTTATTCATGGCTAGCTTTTCCAGATTATCTAAGAAAATATCAGCTAAGAAATGAGTAAGAGAGAGTTTTGTTTATTATAAATACATTTTATTAAATTCGAATGTTCTACATTTCATTGCAAATTTTATGAGGTTTAAATTAAACATTCATTTGTTTTATCGATCGGATTAAATTATGTATTAAAATATAACTCGGGATATTCATAATTTCTTGTAATAAAATGCTTACAAAGACGGCTTTTATATAGAAAAATATTGAATTTTCAATCTGTTTTTCAATGGTTTTGATTGAACTTTTAATTCAAAAATAAATTGCGTTTTATTTCTTTCTTGCAGTTGAAAAAAAGTAAATCATCCATAAATATAAGACATACTTTAGAGATCTAAGTCTTTGATCTTAAATGCTGATAAGCTTCGTTTTTATGGAAACTTCTGAATAACATAGCATTGAAATGGCTATTAGAATTCTTTAAACTTCAAACTAAAACTGAGAGACCACCATTATTTCTTAAAATGATATGAAGCAGTTATTTGGCATACTAATATATGCTTCATTGTATCATCAATACAAGGTCGATGTAAAGTGGTTAACTAATATTTACATAAAATGATTTATAAACAAAAATAACGATTCTTTTATAACCCATGATTGACCAGGACACGATGAGTTTTATAAAATTAGACCTATTGTTGATTTTCTGAATAAAAAATTTCGTTAGTTGATTTTGATTCAATTATGAATTAGCAAATTTTGATGAACACAATTTAGGTAATAAGACAATATATACTAATAAAGGCCTATAAATGAATATTCATATTCTCTGTTATGTAAGAAGTTTCAGGATTTGTTTATAAATTTGAAATGAATGCTAGCCAAGAACAAAAAGAACATTCTTTCGTTTTTTTTTTTAAATTTTTATTTGATTGATTAATCAATCAATAATAAAAGTACTTATATGAATGTGTTTTATTATTTATAGTACATTTTTTTTTGATTTGGTGCAAAACGGAGGTAGATCCAAACTTTAAATATTCGCAGTAATTCTAATATTTACTTATTTGAAATTTTTTATGTTATATAATAGTATATAAACTTTTGTCACACCAAACAACAATAAATTTTGAAAATTGGACTTGCCTCTCTTTTGTTGCAATTGTTAACTTGTTAATTAAACCTTTATCATTGACCAATTTTTCTTTTATTGTTGATGAATGTGTAATAATTTAATTATGTTCATGTAGTATTTGTGTGACTCTACAAATACTTAATTGTTTTTTATTATCTTTCGTGTATGATTCTTTCGTTAAAAATAATATTATCATCCGAATTTTTTTTATTTATAAGAATATTTGCGATCGTTAGTATGCGGTCATTCATGATAAACATTTTAATTTCTTTTGTTGTTAACTTAACCATCGTAGCTGTGGTATTTGTTTAGAGCAATTTTTGAGCATCTTGGTGGTTTTTCCTTAACTTTCTATATTGTTTCTTTAGCCGTTTTCTTGGAGAGTGTCATCATCTGGTTTAATATATTATGCGATCAAATCTACATCGTTGATTATTTCTTCTAAGGTTATAACTTTCGTTGTTGATGAATGTTTATTAACTTAACTTTTATTAATAAACATGCATTAAAGTCTTTTAAGTTGTAGAAGATGAACCAAATTATTAGTTGTCTCTATTGTTGTAGTATTTGTGTGGTTTTTCATATATTTCATTGTTCTTTTATTATCCTTTTTTAATTGTTTCTTTAGCTGCTATTTTAAAACTGGGTAGCATAATCTGGCTTAATTTGTTGGTAATAAGGCCCGAAGAAGTTTAACTTTGACAGTTAGCCTGACCAACGTCGTTCTCAAATAAATATGTACCTATGACGTCGCAGGCCAAAATCCACACCAGTGACTTTTTCGGGATTCAATTGGCGCTCTTGGATCTCATGTGGATTGGTATTGGTATTGGTAATAAAACCAAAAATGAGCCACATTGCTGAAGGTGATTTTTTTGATGACAATTAGGATCAGCTTCCAACTGCTCGAGGGACCTTTCACCAACACACGTCGTCTATCGTCGTTTATCTTCAGCTCCTGAGTCAATGGAATTTTGTACGGATGAAGATCGAAGTTATGACACAAGATTCGCCAAGTTGTGGTCTGTGAAAGGCCGAGTTCTTGAGAGCGATCGCAAGATCTTACCTTTCATCGTCGTAAGGGTGTTAGTTTATTGTTTACTGAATCAGTGGACATACATTTATTCATCACAATGCGAATAGTCTTAAGGACAATAATGGCGACCGTAAAATTGAAGTAGCGTGCGGAACGTTGCCCACTTTGATAACACAATGTTATAAATTGCACGTGTTGTTAAAGGCTATATTCATTCATGAGGATTTGGCAAAATGAACTGAATAAACGACAGCCAATTCGATAGATGATTCTTCAATAGTATGACCGCTATTAACTGTCAAAGATTGGAAGACTTTATTTGAAGACTACTTGTATTACTAACTATATCTTCCAAAACTGTTGCTTCTGTAGATGATAATTATTTGAAAACCATCTCTAGTGGATATATTTTATTGTTATTGAGTGATTACCGAAAGAAACTGTAATAGTGTTAACGACCCAACTCAATAATTACCTTAATTATTTCTATTTTTTTGATAATCTGTCTAATGTATATTTGCTGACCTAATAGTGGTAAGAATTTAATCAGTTATTGATAATTCTTATAGTTTGTTCGACTTGTACATACCGTTTGCATAAATAAGTATACTAAAGTTAACTCTAAAAATGCATATATTAACTAGTAGTTTTCAGTAAATTTTGTCTTTATTTTTCTTGGATATATACTGTATATACAGAAACCATTAAAACTATAATATTACAAACAAAAAAATAATTGCTCATACTAAAATATCTCGTTTTTTCTTTCTTAGTTTCTTATCTTTCTTAAAACTTTTGCCCTTTCAGTCTCCTCTTTTTCTAAATAGAATGAAGGAAATTCCTTTAGCTTTAGATTTTGCCCCTTTTAAGAGTGTTATGAGGAGATATTCTTACAACAACCAACGTTAGTAGATACTTTCTATAGAAATGTTATTTTTAACGACTACTGTAAATGAATTTAAACTATTATTGTGCAGCTACTACTTCTGGCTATCTTTAACATTTAGCATTATTTATACTGTGCCTTTAATTCCATTTAAACTGTCATATTCTAAACAATCAACAATTGCTCATACTAAAATATATCGATATTTTCTTCTTTCATTTTTCTTTTTTAAGAGTAAAATGTGGAGATATACTTATCATATTTTTTTTGCTTTATCAGACTTAACTTTTTCAAAGAGTAGGATAATAAAGATTTCTTCTACATGTGTTTTCACCTTTAGATTTTTCTTCTAATATCAGTTGAATAAGGTATTGTTACTACAGGATTTTTCCTCTTTAAGATTTTCCTTTTTCTAAGGAGAGTACGAGGATATTTTTTTATTGCACAAGTTCTTCTTATAGATTTTTATTGTAATAAAGAGATATTCTTATTATAGAATCTTTGCCTTTTCAAATTTTTCTTTCCTAAGAGTATTATGAAGATAGAATCCTTCTACATTATTTGTTCAACCTTAGATTTTTCTTGATTAAAACAATTAGAAATCTTTCTTCGTTATTTTAATTGTAACCAGCTGCACATTTCTGACACAAAGTGACCATTATCAATTGTTTAATACTCAATATTAAGCCATTAATAATGGTCACTTTTTGTGAAAAGTTTCTAAGTGTTATAATCAAGTTCCAAAAATTTAGATTTACCTTTTTCATTCATTTTAATAGGACGAGGATAAATTCTTACTACAAGACTTATTTACTTTAAAAATTATATTTTCCAAGAGCAGGATGATGAGATATTCGTTCTTCATGAATTCTTCGCCTTAAGATTTAGCCTTCTCTAATAGTAGGATGAAGAAATTTCCTTACTATACCCCACGTTTGTAGATATGATCCATGTAAAACACTTTGCCAGTATCAAGAATTTTTACACTTTTTATTGTGACTAGGTTCGTTCTATTCGGACATTATTAAACGAATAAAACAAAGTGTTATTATTTCTTAACCTATTTCGTAATCATTCATATATTGAATTGACGAGGCTGTTACTTGGTGAAATTCTTTTCATCCTATATACTTAAATTCGTAATATTTCTTATTGAAAAAGTAATTAACGTTTAACAGTATATTTTATTTATTAGGAAATTTTACGTTCCAGTTTGTAAAAAAAAAAACTATCTAGGTGGTTTGTAAAAATTTCAAGAGGCTCATTATTAACGTAAACGCTGGAGGAAAAGTGACTGCGACAAGCGGAACTTGAAAAGAATGGAAGGTAATACAGAGTCGTAAATAAATGGAAATTGACAAAACAAGAACTGCGAGATGTTCTCTTTGTCTGTAGCCAAGAAGCGTCGGATCGTTGTGCGC
Organism: Ontholestes murinus; assembly: GCA_963969525.1. Classification (NCBI taxonomy): domain Eukaryota; kingdom Metazoa; phylum Arthropoda; class Insecta; order Coleoptera; family Staphylinidae; genus Ontholestes; species Ontholestes murinus. Next base: position 57,059,350 of record OZ018396.1, read on the forward strand.
CATAAGACGGCCGTTCAACCGAACTCGGAGAATACTCAATACCCGAACAATTCTGCACCAATAATTGTTTTTATAATTGGCTGACAGATCAGGTCTCTGTGAAATGTCCTTTATAAATTGATTTTATAACGCACATCGTCCTTTGTCTCCAATTTTACGGTTAAACGGTCCCAAAAAGAAACCAGATGGAACGCATCATTTGAAGAAATATTTTAGCAATATTCACGGTGATATTTTACGGTTTGTAGTTTGTACAGATTATATTCAAGAAGTTAAAACGATGATATATGCAGGAGATTTGAATAAATTATATTTTCTCGTGCAAACCAGGTTCATTGTGTTTAATGGTTATACAGGACTTGTTTACTTTGTTCCTAATTTTAGGTCAATATACACACACTTCGCTTTCGGTTGCGTAGCAAATAAATCGCTTAAACAATCAAGGGGAATATTTGGATAATTTAGTTAATACACATAATTGGATTATTATGTAACTTTTAATTCATGCATATGTTAATGCAGATTGAATTTGAACTATTATTAAACATATAATTAATTACGATGAATTATATTCTCACTTAACCTGAAATGAAATATTTTTATGTTAATTAGAATGTTAATGAAAATACTGAAACAAAAACAAAAACAAAGTGTTTAACTAACCTTCTAATATAATTTATTTAGTAAATAATCTTGTTATTGACTAGACATCTGGATCTTCAAGTGCCACATCAATCAGTAAATAATCTTATGTTAGGGATTTATAATTTGACATAAGGCTAAGAGAGTCTAAAAATTTGTGTCAATTTTATTTAATTATTCTAATATAAATATTCCAAATTAAATGTTTATCATTACATTATAATATAGTTAATCTCAATATATTTTTTATTAAGTTAACCGTGTTGTCAGCAAGTGGTTATAACTGTCACTGTTTAAATGAATTATACTGAAAGTTAAGAGTGATAATCTTGAGCCGAGATATGTTAAATAGAAGGAAACACTCAGTATTCCATTTAGGAAGTCCAGGAGTAGGCGCAAGCACTTATTACGACATAATCACACAGTTGTACACCGGAACCGGACAAAGCTAGTCCAAGAGTTCTGTCCAAACAAATTTACTAAATAAACACCCCATGCACACAGTTCCCTCATCTATACTTGGCGCCCTTTATCATTCTCCGCTGCAGATTTAAAACGCCCTCAACATTTACAAAATGGCCACTTCCTTTATATTCCCGGCTTGTTTGTATTGCAATAACGTGCCCATAAAACCCGTGTTAAAATTAAGACCTCGCTACAATCGCCGGCCATTTTCTAGATTGCAACATCCAGTTTTCGCATCCCAATGAAAATAGATTTTGTTCGCGTCTATTTTTTTTATATGTTTTTATTGAATTAATGCTTTATGTCTCGAGCGCACAGTTTTATCTATTTAAGGCATTGAAACTGCGAAAGGGAACTATAGGGAGACGGCCTTTGCATAATTGATACAATTTAGTGATCGAACCAATTGAATTTTAACAGCGGACGCTTAACTCCACTAATACAATTATATCTGCTACGCCGTTCGACTGCCAAGGAAAGAATGGCGTTTCTGTTTAAGGGAATTGTAGATTAAAATGGCATAATCGAATTGCAGCTGGGGATATATAGCAATCGGGAATTGACGGCTCTTTCACTTAATTCGTTCACCGATTTAATTTATCGATAGATATTTTACATTAACTTCACATTTTTATTATTTACTGCAATGCTGATTTTACCTAAAATATATACATACTGTTCACTTGCATACTACTAATACATTAAACATCTCCGATCTGACTGTAAAGCTCCATAACATCCATATTTAACTCATCCAGTCTAATATCTGTCATAATACAAGATACGTTGGTACTGATAGTTTTCTAAATGGAGTTTCTAAATGAATATCAAGGTTTTAATGCGTTGCAGTACTTACTAAGTAAAACTTAAAATTATTATTAATACATGAAACGAAAGACCAATTCAAACAGTTCTGTTTGTTGGTACGCGCATGCGCTAGAGGACGCTAGTAGTAAAAATGAAAACTAGTTAACAGAAAGCTTTTTGTATTCTACAGTTTGCAAACTCCGAATCTGTAGTTACTGTGCAACGTGCACCTGCGGATTAAGTTCAGATGTGATCCCCTAAGTGACAATAACATCCGTAGATGGTATCATCAGTTTGAAAATACCGACTGTCTTTGCAAAGGAAAGACTACGGGACGGCCAAATTTTTCTGAAGAGAATGTTGAGCGAGTAAGAGAGTCTATCACGCAATTCCGGTGACGTCTGTTTGAAAAGTTTTACGATACGGAGAATGATACAGGCTTGAGACAACAATTACACCACAAACACTAAACAAAATTTGGGAAGAACCAACCTATCGACTTGATACATGTGTGACATTGAATCTTGTAACCCTGCACAAATAACTGTTTAAGTTGCTGTCTCACATAATATGTTAATTATGATTTTACGTTTTAAGTAATAAATATTACAGAGCGTTAAAACCCCGATGTTCATTTATAAACATCCGGCATATTCAATACTATAATAGGATTATAGAGAATATTTAGTGGACTGCAATATAAAAGCTTGAAATAAATATAATCCAGTTTGCAACAGTTTACTGTTGATCAGTTTAAAAAAAATCCTATTTATCATCACAATGTGTGTGATTGCTGATAGATTTCAATCCTTTAAAGTTTTACTATTTAGTTCTTTAGACCTTGTAAATGTTGAAACCGATCACAAATCGTCTTATCGATCGTCGACTTATTATATTTTAATAATTTGCCGCGTTTAATGTAATTAAATAGTAATGACACAAAGAGAAAAGTAATTCATACCGAAAAACAATAATTTGTTCAAATTGCAGCCAGTAAAATAAAAAGAAATTGTAATTATAATTTAAAATTACATCGAAATTCTGTTTAATTCCCTTTATCACGATTGAGAAAAATCCTATACAACTTTAGAGAAAGTCAAAACTTTAAGTAAAATAAGATAGGAAGGGTCGATAGCCATGAAACAGAAGACCAAATATGTTAGAATTTATTTTATTCATTACATGTATTATATTTTATTTTCATTCTGTGAATAAAGATGATTAGTAGTAAGATAGGAAACCATGGACAATTTTTCATAAATGAAGATAAAATGCAAAAGTCTTAAAATAAATCTATTATAAAATTCTAGATAAAACTAGAATTGCTGAAAAATTCTTCAACATTTCATGATACTTGAAAAGATTTCCTGTAATATTAAATAGATTACAAATATTTCTGCATATTTTTGAAAAAAAAACTAATAAATGTTACAAATTGTAGAAATTTGATTGAAATAATTTATGAAATGAAATCTATAAATTTTTAGAATTCAGAATCTTGTAGTAAAAAAAGCAAGAAAGAGTCATTTAAACTTGACAAATTGCAAAAGTCTATGAAAGGAATTGTCATAATAACAAATGACAAAGTAATTCTTGGATATTTTTAAAGGAATAAAGCAAGAAATGATTTAAACAATTGAAAATTGAATAAACCTGAAAGCATCAAGCTGAAAGAGATGGTCGATAGCCGCTGATTAGAAGAAATCTCAAGTCTGCTTCGTTTCACAAAAATTATAAAAATATTTACTTCTACTAATAAAGATGTTTTCTTTCTTTGAAATAATCATTTGGATAAAGATTTAAAAATCCAGAAGAAATATCTTTAAAAAGTTCAAAAATACATTAAGTTAATTTTAGGAATCTGACAAAAAAAAACTGGCAAAATCTAGAAATCTGGAAGAAAAATTGAAAAAACAAAGCAAGAGATGATGAAGAGTTAAGAAAATTGGAGAAATATGAAACAAGCCTTTTTGGGAAAAATGTAGCAATCTAGAAGAGGAATGTAGAAAATTCTAGGAATTTAAAAGAAAGTAAAAAATGTAAAAACCTATAAATTTATGAAAGTGACTAGATTTTGCTAAGAACGGCTTGTAGAATAGTATTTAAAAACAAAGGTAAAATAAATTAGAAATTTAATCAACGATAGAAGGAATAAGAATTTAATGACTTGTTTAATTGTTAAAGTAAAAACAACACATAAATTTTCAAAACATTAGAATGTTGGTTTGATTTTTGTGAGTTACGTGAAGATAAACTTGATTTATTAATTAAGCACTAAATACCTTTCTTCACAAGTTTGTTTAAATTTTTCTAAAATTGTGAAGAAAGCTTTTTAGTGCCTTATTGATGAAACTTTAATATTGCTTTAAATACGTAACAATTGTTTTGTTTCGAACATTTAAGTGTTGTTTTTGCTACTCATCAGTAAGTTCTGTATCAATATTGTCTTAGTAATTTTTAAAACAATTAATAGATAGTGATTTACATTTACTTCATAGATCGAAAATCTGAATGATGATTTTGTCTCCTTGAAGCATTTATGAATGTTTATTTGTTATCCAAATAAGGTACTTTTTCCTAGAGATATTACACTATTGATAGTTGGGATGTAAGCTTCTATTCCATAATAATCTATTTTGTAAAATTTGTCAACATTTAAAGGATCATCATGCTTCAAATTTCTGAAAGTACTTCAGAAATCAGATGCGATTCCTTCTGTTATGCTGTATTATAATGCTATTGCATCCGAAGGTGAGTACATAGTTAAACAACTTTCAAAAAATTGTCTCTTCTGTTTATACTGTTGATAACACTCACTTCCCCAATCCTACCTATTTCGTAAGTTTTATTAATAGAAGATGTATTTAATCTAATTTAATAACTTAAACTGAGCAAACGAGGACTAGATGAAATTTCGAGTTGTGTTCTTTTGAATTGTATTTATCCATTATGTGGCCATATTAATGATTCAATGTCTGTCATTAGAGTTTCCTAATCGATGAAAATTAAATTATTTAATTCCATATCACAGAAAGTGTAATTGCATATCTGATCACTACAGGTTTTGAATGGAAGATCATTTTAAAAAAGAGTGAACTCCGCCAAGGATTCTTTTAACCTCAATAATATTTAAGTTCTTCTAAACTTTGTAATTAACTATATTTGGAATATTATACCATACAAGCATACCAAAGTGCAAATAAATAAATAGTTTTAGATTTTCCATTTTCTAGATTTCTAGAAATTTCTTCTAAAATATTCCAGCGATGTTTATTTTAAAGTTTTGGAATTTACTTCATGAAATCTAGAATGTTCAAGCAGGTTTTCTTATAAATTTATAGAAAATTTGCTGCATTTTTATTTCCATTTTTAGACATTGCGATTACCAACATATTACAAACGAAAATATTTCAAATAGTTCTCTTCCTCCTGATGGGTGAAGTCAAGTTTTTTTTCATTTCTTATTTGCGAGAAATTTCTGACTGGGTAAATTCAATTCTTTTTTCCTTTCCTTAATTGTGAGAATTTTTTTGAAGGCTTTAGAATTTACCCAAAGAGAAATTTTATATTTTTAGCAGAGTATTTTTAAATTTATATAATTTTCTTTCTATTTCAGAGAATAACTGAATAGTTGATGCTGTAAGTTGTTGAAAGTTCATATTCTTAATCACTTTGTTAACTTTTCGTAAATGAAATACGATAACACTTTTAAATATTTATTTTGTGTACAATCGTTTCGACACAATATGTTTTTTTCAGGCGAAGAAGTTACGAAAGTGATTAATTTCAAAAATGTTTCTCCATTTTCTAATTATATGCATTTTTTTAATAATAGTGTTTGACAAAAATTTCTCTTTAAAGTTTCTTGAATATTTCAGAACTTTTAATTTCAGATTTCTAGAATTACACAAATTTCTAGTAGCTCTAGATTCTTTCAGTTATTTCCATTCCAAATTTCTAGACATTTCTTTAATTTTCTTTAGGATTGTAGAATATTACAGTAATATTTCATCTAAATTTTTGGAATTTTCTATTTTTTTCTATTATTAATTGTTAGAATTTTCTGCTTAGGTTAATTCAAGTCTTTTTTCAATTTTCTCAATTGTGGGAAATTTATTTGAAAGCTTCATTATTTATTTATTTAATTATATATATATATATATATTCATTATTTATTTAATTATATATATATATATATAATAATATATATATATAAATTTTTATAATTCTTTTTTATATTTTTCTCTATTTTTTTCAATTATTTATATCTCTTTTTAAAACTTCTTGAGAATAGCAAAAATTCATATTGAAAGTTTTTTGAATATTTCAGCAATTTTAATTTTAGATTTATAGAATTTTTGAAGTTCTACAATTTTTCAGTAGCTCTACATTTTTTGGGCGATTTTCATTCTAAATTTTTAGAAACTTCTTCGTTAATTATAGAATATTACAGCAATATTTATTCCAAATTTTTGAATTTTCTACACGTTTTTTAAATATTGTAATTACTTTTTTGGAATATCATGTATAATAAATAAATGAATAGTTTTAGATTTTGTCCAACGATTTCCATTTTAGATTTCTAGAAATTTCTTCTAGGATTCTAAAAAATTCCAGCATTATTTTTGATTTTGGAATTTACTTCAAGAAATCTAGAATTTAGAAACGAAAACTTTATAAATTTATAGACATTTACTTGTAATTTGTTTCCATTTTTAGGCAATGCGATTAACATCATGGAGATTACGCACTAAAATATTTTAAATAGTTCTCTTCCTCCTGATGGGCGAAATCAAGTATTTTTTCCTTTCTTAATTGTCAGAATTTTCTGCTTGAGTGACTTAAAGTTTTTTTAAATTTTCTTAGAATTTTCTGGATGGGTGAATTCAAGTCTTTTTGTTTCTTTTCTTAATTGTGAGAATTTTATTTGGAGACGTCAGAATTTAATCTTAAGGAAAAATTTTATATTTTTAGGAGAGTATTTGTAAATTTAGGTAATTTTCTTTCGGTTTCAGAGAATGTTTTAATTATTTTCATCTTCTTCAATAGACTTTGGCAGAAATTTCTCTTTAAAGTTTCATGAATCTTTCAGAACTCTTAATTTCAGATTTCTAGAATTCTACAAATTTTCTAGTAATTCTTGATTTTCCCACTGATTTCCATTCTAAATTTCCAGAAAGTTCTTTGAGGATTGTAGAATATTACAGCAATATTTGGGGAATTTTCTATTTTTTTCTTTTCTTAATTGTGAGAATTTTCTGCTTAGGCTAATTTAAGTCTTTTTTCCCTTTTCTCAATTGTGGGAAATTTATTTAAAAGCTTTAGAATTTACTCTAAAAGAAATTTTTTATAGTTTTACCGATTATTTGTAAATTCATATAATTTTCTTTCTATGTATATATACAATAATCTTTATTTGGACAAAACATAATACAAAGAAACAATAAATATGGATACAATACAAATAGATGGTGTTAGTCCGTCTAGGCTATAGACCTGAGGTCTTTCTGCCCTGTCTTGAATTTAAGGTGAGAAAAAGAAAGTATCTTTGCTAGTTAGCTTAACTGTACTGATGATTCGCACAAATGAATTCATGAATTGTGAAGGGAGGATGTTTTTCTTTCTATTTGAGATGTTTCTTTATTTCTTAATTATTTGCACCTCCTTCAATAGAGTTTAACAGAAATTTAGTTACCTGAATATTTCAGAACTTTTAATTGCAGATTTCTAGAATTCCACAATTTTCTAGTAGCTCTAAATTTTTCTGGTGATTTCCAATCTAAATTTCTAGAAACTTCTTTGAGGATTATAAAATATTAAAGAAATATTTCTTCTAAATTTTTGGTATTTTCTTTTTCTTTTCTTAATTGTGAAAATTTTCTGCTTGGGTGAATTCAAGTCTTTTTTATTTCTTTTCTTAATTGTGGGAAATTAATTTGAAAGCTTCACGATTCATTCCAAATGGAAAATTTTATATTTTTAGCAGAATATTTGTAAATTTATAAAATTTTCTTTCTATTTCAGAGAATGTTTCTCAATTTTTTTGTAAATTATTTGCATCTCTTTTTTTACCTTCTAGAGTTTAGCAAAAATTTCTCATTAAATTTCCTTAAATATTTTAGCGCTTTTAAATTAAGATTTCTAGAATTTTTAGAGGTCTACAATTTTCTAGAAGCTCTACATTTTTAGAGCGACTTCCATTCTAAATCTCTATAGACATTTTTTAATATTTCTCCATTTTTTAATTGTTTGTATCTTTTTTGAAACTTTTAGAGTTTGACAGCAATTTCTCTTTAAACATTCTTGAATATTTTAGAACTTTTAATTTCAGATTTCTACAATTACTAGTAGCCATAGATTTTTTGAGTGATTTCCATTCTAAATTTCCAGAAATTTTTTTTTCAGGATTATATTATAGATTTTTTTCTTTTTTTTCCCTCTTCTCAATTAACAGAATTTTTATTGAAGGCTTCAGAATTTACTCTAAAGGGAAAATTTTATATTTTTAGCAGAATATTTGGAAATTTATATAATTTTCTTTTTATTTTAGAGAATGTTTCCCTATTTTTTTAAAATTATTTGCATCTATTTGTTAAATTTTCTAGAGTTTAGCAGAAATTTTTCATTAAAATTCTTGAATATTTCAGCAATTTTAATTTCATACTTCTAGAATTTTTCTACAATTTTCCAGTAGCTTTATATTTTTGAGCAATTTCAATTCTAAATTAATAGAAACTTCTAGGATTCTAAAACATCCTAGCATAATTTCGTTCAATGCAATTTGCAATTTACTTCAAGAAATCTATAATTTTCCAGCAGATTTTCTTATAAATGTATAGAAATTTTCTTGCTATTTTTTCTATTTTTAGACAATACTATTAACAACATGGGGTGATGAACTAAAATATTTCAAATACTTCTCTTCTTCCTGATGGATAAAATCAAATGTTATTTTCGTTTCTTAATTCTCAGAATTTTCTTCGTGGGTGAATGAATGAATGAAGTCTTTTTTCTCTTTTGTTCTTGTGAGAATTTTATTCGAAGCTTGCAGAATTTATTTCAAAGGAAATATTTTATATTTTTAGCAGAATATCTCTAAATTTATATAAATTTTAAAATTTCTTGCATCTTTTTTTAACTTCTAGAGTTTCACAGCAATATATTGTAAAAGGGGCTTCCCGTTTATAAATAAATAAAATAAAAATAAAAATAAAAATTTCTCTTTAAAGTTTCTAGATAATTTAAGCACATTCAATTCCAGATTTCTAGATTGTTTTAAAAAGTTGAAACATTTTCCAGTAGCTCTACATTTTGTCAGCAATTCCCATTCTAAATTTCTAGAAACTTCTCGGATTTTAGAATATTAAAGCAATATTTCTTCAAAATTATGGGAATAATCTTTTTTTCTCTCTTCCTAATTGTGAGAATTTTCTGCTTGGGCAAATTCAAGTATTTTTATCCATTTCTCAATTGTGGGAAATTTATTTAAAAGCTTTAGAATTTACTCCAAAGGAAAAATTCTATATTTTTGGCAGAGTATTTGTAAATTTACATAATTTTGTTTCTATTTCAGAGATGTTTTTTTTAAATTCATTTGCATCTTTTTTTAAAACATCTTGAGTTTAGCAAAAGTTTTTGACTTGTAATTTCAGATTTCTAGAATTCTACCATTTTCTATTAGGTCTAGATTTTCCCAGTTATTCTAAATTACTAGAATTTTTTTTTGAGAATTCTAAAATATTATAGCAATATTTCTTCAAAATTTTTGGAATTTCCTTTTTTTCTTATCTCAATTGCAAAAGTTTAATTTGAAGGCTTCATAATTTACTCCCAAGGGAAAATTTACTTCCAATGGTGTATTTGTAAATTTATATAATTTTCTTTCAATTTCAGAGAATTATTATCTATTTTTTTTAAAAACTTCTAGAGTTTGTGAGAAATTTCTCTTTAAAGTTTTTTAAACATTTCAGTACTTTTAATTTCAGATTTCTGAATATAACAGCAATATTACTTCTAAATTTTTGGAATATTCTGCAAGAGATCTGGTATTTTCCAACAGTTATTACAGTCTTATGAAATTGAATGAATTTGCCTGCAGTTTTCTTGGGTAATATCATTATACAATTTATTAAGATTCCGTGGTTTCTCAATAAATACGCGAGCCTTTAGGTAACCTCACAGAAAAAAAAATATACACTTCGTAATATCAGGCGATCGTAGGGCTCTTAGCAAAATGAGTCGTCCTGGAAAATGTTCTCCCAAAAATGCCTTATAGATTCCCTTAAGGTGTGAAAAGTTACCCCGTCTTGTTAAAAAAGTCTCTTCTAATGTCAATATCACGCAATGTCAACTCTGGAAGGATAAAAATCTCACAGCAGGGTGGCGTAACGTTGCGTGTTGACAGTTATTGTGCGTCCCCCTTCTTGGGACCGATAACTTCGAATTTCCCAAGTGCCACACAGTATGAATGAAGTGGTCTTTCATAGAGTTCCTTGGGATTGTTGTTTGACCAGTAGTAAAAGTTTTGTTTATTAATGTACCCCGATAAGTGAAAGTGATTTTTGTCACTCATTATCATAATGCTGTAATCACGAATCTCTTAATAGCAGTATTTCAGCCAATCGTAGCCTCCGTATATAATAATTTGGTTTCAGTTTCTGTACAACCATCATCTTGTTTGGGTGATATTGTAAATCTAAATGAAAAATTCGCTTTACTGACCTGTCAGTCATCCTCAGTCCGCGAGCATGCTGCACTGCAAATAGACGAGGATTTGCTTCCATAGGTGCTCTAACTCAAGACATATTTTTAGTTGTTCTGATACTTCTTTCACCAGCTCAAGGTACTTCAGGCTTCAATGATCCTCTAGTACGGAAGGTCTACACCCATTTAAGGATGGTGTTTCACGTAGGAACACGATCGTGTTATCAACATTCTATAGCTATTAAACCAAACAAAATGGCATGGTCGTATGGTCACGCTGAATTATACGCGTTCTAAAAAGTCATACTTCTCTGGGTTATAAATTTCATAGCGATATTTTGCGCTGAAGAGACCTGAATAGGTCAAAACCGATCTATAGCTGATATTAACGAAGAAACGATAATTTAAGTAAATATTGTTTTGAACGGCTTATATAAGATTATGGTGTAATAATTATCTTAATTTTAATCAATGATTTTAATTGATTGACCTGTTATCACATGCTTTAGTGATGAATTATTGCCCGAGCGACATCTCCACTCCGAACCTATTATATTAACAACTTAATATACTTGCATAACTTTACTGGTTTAACAAATACGATTATACTCTTAATAAACGACCGCAAAAACTTATCCAGATAATAAAGGCATTGTTGTTATATCATAATAGACTTTAATTGTTGGAATTATTTGATGATGGCATATAAATACCAAACTTTCACCCCGAAACTCGGAAAGTTCAAGTAAACGTCTCGATTCCACCTCAATAATAATCCGGCGTAGTAATTATCCACGAAATATCCAAATATTTTCCCGTTTTTGTATTCTTATCTCCTCAAGTATGGAGAAGTGGATGATTATTGCGTTATCTTGAGGCAATTCTAGTCCCTTATAATTGCCAGAACTCCCCGGAGGCATAACTACCAATCCCACGGACATTGTTGGCTATACTGATTTTCTACCCGATTAATTCAATTCGATCCGGATTATTTAAATATATGGAGGCAACTCGATTCGAGTGCTCTCAAGGAAATGAAATAATTAAAAAGTAAGTGGATTTAATTACGTGCGACGTTACTTAGAACAAAGTCTTTTTGTGAAAGGCTATTTTTGCACGACATTAAATTAATTCTGTAATATCTACTTCTGCAGGGCTTCAGTTGCCCTGTGAGTGCTTGATAATGTTGTAGCTGAGGGATAATGCTGGAACAAAAGAGGTGCTTAAGCCGTAGCGAGGACGATCCACCAACAAAAGACGTTTCAACATATAAGACTAAATTTAAATAAATTAAAATGGACTATAGGCTTCTCGATTCACTGAAAATGTGGAAATGTTATTTTAATATAGTCTGTTTATCATAGCACCATGATATATTAATAATATTAGTTTGAAACATTGTTCATTATAAAATGTTTGTAAGAAATTCAACAAGTTTTAATTGTAAAAGCATAAGAATTAATTAAATTTGTCACTCCGGGTGCAGTGAGTTTAAAATTGTGACAAGGGTGATATTAGGGAATCCGAAATGCCTTAACGCTCTTCTAGCTGGATGAATAAAAACATATTATTGAGGTAAAATGTTCATAATTACTATCTTCTCAAGAAATTTTACTATTGATATTGTTTACGTGAAGTGATTAATTACATGATTACTGTATGTGAACGTTCTAGTTTTTAGTTAACTTATAGGTTGAATCTATAATACTGTAAAAATAATAAGGACACAATTTTTATGAGTACGAATACACACTACACACCCTAACAAGTATGAATTACCAGCGTTATGTTTCGTGTAGATTGTATCCTATTACCATTAAGATATGTATATAGGTGTCATAGAATTTTGATAGTTCCCTCTACCGCGAGTATATAAATGTAAAGTACTTATATCAGTCGATAGCATTATATTCAATAACCGTGCTCACAGTCAGATTGTTAGATTGGATCGGTTGTTTGCAGGGAGGCTATTTATTAGATCCGGCGACGTATATGACGTCATCTTATTAAACTGGGGTTTGTTTGCCAAGCCATAAAATAAATTTTCTGACACACTTTCTTGTTCGCGGACGTCCGACAGTGTTTTGTTTGTTGATTTATTGGCGCGTGATTTGAATTCTCCGCGGAGAGTTGCGGTGCGCAGAATTTGTAAATTAGTTTTATAATTTCACAATGTCCGAGGTACCGAATTTTAATGAAAAATCGCCAGGGAACGTGTACCGAAGATAAAGTGCCGGAGGGGGGAAGCGATTCATTACGCCTCTGCATTACAACAAGTTGTTGCTCCGAAATTTATACCTTAAATATCCTTATCGACGCTGTAGGTGCGAAACTTTGCTAATCACATTTTTTCGCGCGACTCGCGCGCGCCCGCCTAACTTTTCCGAACTAATTTCCGATTTTAAGTGCTTCAAATGTATTCCATGTTAATACAGGTTATAAATAAACACGAGTTTTACGTTTTTGAAAGACGGATTGTAATAAATGGTTTCAATTAGCGAACATTTCACGGCGCCCCGATAAATTCTCATTTGACGTTATGGTATAAATTTGCCTTTAAAACACATACAGAAGTTTACAGTTATTAACTACTTGTCCAAACTTCACAATGATCTGTTTTAGAAATGTAAATGTAACAATACAAGTTAATTAAAACATATTGTATATATTTAATATTTCAGCATTGATTTTCATCTAAATTGGACAAATATTTCGTTCGAGCTAAATCAGCTCTTGATTGAATTCTTGCTTGAATTAAATGTTACTATTTAAAAATATAAGAGAAATAATTAGAATTAAGTATTAGCTAGAGAAGTAGTTGTTTCAATAAGTAATTTGTTTTCTAGTCTTCATAAGACTAATTTGTTGTATATTTATGAAATGTTTTAGTGTTTTTCTAATTATTAGTTAATTTTCTACAATGTAAAAGACTTTAATACATTTTTATTATATAAGATTAATATTCAAATAGCAATGATATTGCACTTGGCCCAAAATATGTTACAAATGGCAAAAACATAGCATCAAGAACACAAGAAGCAATGAACATGGTCTTCAAGATCTATGCTCTAAATATTTGAGTGGTTTAGTGTATTTACGTATATACATATGTTTATATATTTTTTTATTAGATGTAATAAAGTAAAGAAACATAATTAAATTAGACCAAAATAAGTTATAAATTAAGTGAAACAACAAATTATTCATGCTTTAACAAAAATATAGATGTGCTATAAACGATGATGTTAAAAAACATCACCAATCGTAAAATATATAGTATATAGTAACTGTCAACTTTGTACGTGTTCTTAATCACCCTTTATAAGAATGTTTAATTGACTAATCAAGGTCTTAACATCATCACCACATTTTTTTTGTTAGTTTTAACTTATTTCTCTCATGAACTTGATTTGGATCATTAAGTAGTTCCACCTTTTCAACATGTCTACTTATTCAATCTAAAATTTCTTAATTCCTAATCTCATCGCCATATTTTTTGTTAGTTTTAACTCGTTTCTCTCATGAGCTTAGTTCATGTTTAAGTAGCTCCACCTTTTTCTACATGTTTACATTTTGAATCTAAAATTTCACATTGTGGTTAACACCTACTAATATTATTTGACTTAAGCCAAAGACCATTTTACTAATGGATCACAAGCACTACTAGTATACTATTTTTAAAGTTATAATCTGAAGTCCCACCTTACTTAGTGAAGTGAATGAATGAAGTCAAGAAATCGGTACCGGATGAAAGAAGGAGATATAAACATTTTTGCTATGCGGATGACGCGGTACTGATCTCCAAAGACGAAGACCACTCACCAAGGATGCTCTACAAGTTTTAACAAACTGCTTCAATATTCAACATGCCAATATCTACAACCAAGACACAGCCCCTGACGGTATCTAGGGACTTGCGTAGACGTAAGCTATTAATATACAAGAGGCTACTTAATTCAAATACTTAGGTGTCAACACAACAAGCAACAGGAAGGTTCCTTAAAAGAAAGAAGTGAAAGCTCTAAAAACGAAAGCAAATCTAATATCTGGGTATTGGAGAGATACAGGTATGGCAAAACCAGCATATGACTATAGGAAGCAAAACAAGAATCTACAATACCCATGTACATAATTAGGTCCATTATGACAACAACGGTGATGAGAACCCCGAATATGCATAATAGAATGCAGTCCCCGGGAAAACATAAGAAACGAAGACATCAAAGCAAAGTACGACATTCAAGACGCAATGATGGGCCCGCAACAAAAGGCGGGAGTAGACAGACTATGTAGACAGGATGGATAAAACCAGACTGTCAAAAATTACCGAGATCAAAAAGTCCCTCGGAAAGACCACCAACAAAATGGTATGACAGCTGGAGTTTAGCGTTCCAATTGCAGCTATAAATGTAGATGGATCAAATCCTAGTTAAAGAGGAAGAAGAAGAAGACGATAACTGGATTACTGAATTACCTGCTCTTTATTTGATCGCCAATATCATCAGTAATAATATAACTATTGATTTCAATTATTGTTTCTTTGTTTATTCTTTTTATGTTTCCATAATATTATATTTAGTATTCTGGTATTTTTTCTTTTACTAATAAAAGTATAAAGTTATCATATCATATTTTCTGTTTCTAAATTCGGTCAAATTTGTTTATCAGGGTAACCAAGTCGATGTGCTGGATTATTTTGAATCTAGGATATTAGATTTTGTAAATTTATTTCTCTTCTTACTTCACATTAGCTTTAGTTCTTTATAACTCATGTTAAAGTTGAGAAAATTCATGAAAGGCAGGGTTGTATTTAAAGGAGTTAATATAATGAAAATGAAAAGTGGCAAATTAAGAGAGTTTGTCAAGGTACAAGTAACAAAGTAACAGTCATCTCAGTATGGAAGAATATGTTACCTTGGAAAGAATAAGATGTGGGTCAGGGAGGGGAAAGCAGGATGCAAGAAAGTTATGGAAAATGTTGGAGACAGTTGGCATAGGAGTGTGAAGGGGTGTGCAAGGAATGTATGAAAAAAAAAAACAAAAATGTTATTGCATGGTTGCGAAAAAATGCTATCGAGGTAAAGACTCTGATTAAATTGAGGTATTTATAGTATTTCCATATTTTTTTTTACAATAATCCGTGATTCCGATTGTATCGTTAACGTTTATGTTATTTTCCTCTTTTTAATTGTAAAATATTCATTTATTTAATTTTTATCGAAATGTTTTGAGCTAATACTTGTTTTTATCAAGGAATTTTATCAGAACGGAATGAGTTTATCAATAGTTAAAGATATTAAGATATTATTTATTTATGCACATTAACAGCACGTCAATTTCTCACAGACAAATAATTATTTATTGTAAAAACACTTTTTAACAATGGTGGAAAATTATATGCAATGATATTTACAATATTACAATTTTTTCTGCCTACAATAGAGATACTTAGTTTTAGTAGCGTCCATCACACCATATACGTGTAGGAAATAAAGGGAAGACTTGAAAGACTTTATAGTATTAGATTACATTCCTACAACACGGACCGCCGCCACTTTCCGGGACGACACAGTTGATATTCTGTTTGATGAAAACGGTGTCCTCCTACAAGGTCAAGTGTCAAGTGCGGTGGTTGGTCGTCTTCATGATTGATTCCTGTTGAAGCTACCGAGGAGAGAAAGCTGATCTTTCCGTCCGGTTTGGGGTAGTCGATAGAAGTTGCACTTTTGGCTGGCTGTAATTGTCCGGAGTTCCATTTGAAAATGTCCAAGGTTCAGCCTCACTTATCATGTTCGACGCCCCGCTGTACATCAAACCTCCATATAGCTCTTTCAAAATCCATCTATTCTGTATCTTCCTCGTGTATGACTTCGGTTCATAACCCACGGTACACGAATCCTGCAGTGCAGGAATGCTAGCTTGGTAATGCTCTGAAAGCCGCCCTCGGCTTCCCTCCTCAAGGACGGGTTTGATTGATGGATTCAAAGTGCTGAAACTCCCTCAATAGGCTAATGTACGGTTTGGTGTAATCAAAGCCGAAGATAGAGTGGGTTTGTTTAAGTGGTAGAGAAAGAAACCACCGTAGAAAATTATTAAATGGCTACCCGATCGTTTGCTCAATCTTTCCGGATTTATTGTTTTTAGGTTTGAACTCATTTAATTCTTTAACACCTATTCAATCATACTTATCGCGTAGATTGAAGTTCTTCTGCACCTGCTTGGTCAGATATCCATGGCAACCTTCTGCAAAAAAGGTCGTCTTGACAACCAACACTATTCCACGTTCCACGTTCAAAATTCTGCCTTGGATTCCCGTTGTTTGAAATACCTACATCGTTGGTTCTAATGAAATACACACTACCATCTGGATGCCGCCTCAGCCTGTTCCTCCGGCCATTCCCCTAAATGATTTAACCATATGATGTAGTTTTTATGATTGTTGAAAGTTTAATTGTTTGAGGCAATCAAGATAGGCGGAGTAAACATAGAACAAGTAAGCTCTTATAAATACCTTGGTCACGAAATCTCTATTGGTAGAGACAACCAAACCTGTGAAATGTCGAGAAGAATAGGCCTAACATGGGCGGCCTTTGGAAAGCTGCGCAATATCTTTAAGTCAGACATTCCAATATGCCTAAAAAGAAAAGTATTCGATCAGTGCGTGTTGCCTGTGCTTACATACGGGGCTGAAACACTTATCCTCACAAACAACACTACAAATAGAATAAGTATCGCGCAGAGGAAAACGGAGAGGTCGATGTTAGGTATTTCACTAAGAGACAGGATCCCAAATATAACATTAAGGGAGAGGTCCGGAGTGACGGACGCGGTTACCCGTATAACAACCTTAAAATGGAACTGGGCTAGTCATGTGGCGCGAGTTACGGACAATCGCTGGATAAAAAGGATACTTTAGTGAAGACCGCGCCAAGAAGCACAGAAGTAGAGGCAGTCCACCAACCAGATGAACCGACAACATCAAAAGGATAAAGACCAACTGGATAGAGGCAGCACAGGATCGGCCAGGATGGAGAAAGCTACGGGAGACCTATGTCCAGCAGTGGACGCGATTGGTCGCTTGATGATGATGATAATGATGAAAGGCATACCTAATAAAATAGGAATGGATAGCCTTCCTGTTTTGGCCAAAAACGCGAATTTGGCCGTATTTACAGGTGTATTCAGCAGGGAACCTTTTTCCTTCCAGTTATTTCGATGTATGCTCCCGATAAAGTGTGGCCACCAATTTATGAAGCCACCAAAGTCACCTTGATATCCTCATTATCCTACTTGTCTCTGATGGCCGCGGACATGCCGTTTAGACTGCCAACCACGATTAAAATGTCTGTTTCCTCATCGAATCTTTCTATACCTATTTCTTTCCATCATAGTACCTTGTTTTTAGAATGTATTAGAGAGACCGAGAAGTAATTTCGCTTTTTTAAAAGATTGGATCACTAGATCCAATTGTTCACAATAAAGGTCTGCATTAACAGTTTATCCAGGTTTCAGCAATTCATGAACAATTCCGTGAATACTAAACCAAACACACAAAAGCGCCTTTTTGGGATGTAAGCCCTGCTTCGCAGTACATCGTGGTGATTCATTTTAAGAGAGCTACCGCCTTTTATCTTTTGGACCAATTTTTCGTCTGCGGTAATCAAACGATAAGAAAACGGTTCTATATGGTGCTGTTAAAGCAATACTTTGCATGTGATGGATCTATTGGTTTTATTCTCTTCGGACAGATTATGCTTTAAATGTTCTTGGAGGGTCGATCAAGGTGGGTTAAGGGTATTTGACTGTTAATCGATTGTTTAACATGTATTTGCTTCCACTTCTATCCTTAGCATATCGTTGTCTAATGTTGCTGGTCTTCCTGATTGATAGGAGTCAGAGAGACCAAACTTGCCGGATTTGAACTTAGAAAATCATCTTTAGCATTTACAAACACTACTAATGCACATGGATTAACATCGAAAATGTTTTTGGTCGTAACTGTTGCAAAACTCAAAAAGCTAACAATTCCGGATTTGCTCTTCTGGTATTTGGCTGGCCACTTCACTCCAAATTTAAAAAAAAGTTTAATATTGAATTATTTAGAAGTAAACAAGACAAAATAACCTTAAAATGACTTTGGTACACCTTCGAGATACACAATGAAGTGACAAATAGCAATCAAATATCGACATGCGCAGAAACGACAATATTTTCCGGTTATTATTTCTGGACACTCCTGACTGCAGAAATACCTCGAGACCACTTTAGATCGATAAAAATTTATTTGCATCTGTCTTTCGTCTAAAAGTTCTTTAAATTTTATAAAGAAGTGATAGTGAAAGGATTAAGGCTATAAGATAAATGGTTATGTATTCATAAATAAATAAATAAATAATATATATTATAATTTAAACTTTTTTAGTAACGCTGGAGCTTTGATAGCAATATGTGGGTAGACATTACCGTTGATGAAAGATACTCAATTGTGAGTAAACCGAATTGGCGTTTTTATATTATTTCTTCAATGCTTTCTAAATAAATGATCAACATTTATTGTTTCTCTTTAAAGCAATAACTATAAGAACAATGTGCATTTTCTGTCCAAGATAATTGTCGCTATTACTTACAGTATACAAAATGCAAGCCCGAAATCCCTCATTTTTGTTGAACTATAAACATGATACTCAAGAGATAAATCGCTGGTGTGTTATTTGAATCCAAAGTCTCACCATGAAATAATCCATCACTTTCTTAGGTGTAATGTTGTATAAAAGATTAAGAAGAAGCTATGAGTTTTGATTTGTACTTCAACCTTAGCACTCATAAAATCCATCTGACACAAATGTCTGTACAATGCAAGTGGTTACTTGTAATATCATTATTAACAGATAAAGAAACATGCTAAATAACCAAAGACGTTAAGGAATTACGCTTATTATATTTCCCTATATGTTAAAAATTGTTATGCAATTTGTCTGTATGGATAACTGCTTGAAGTACATTAGTGATAACGGTATTTATTTAAATTTAATTATAACCTAATATTTGAAAACATATAAAAACTATTATTATAGATTTATACTTCATCATAGTCTTAACTATTATATAAAAACTGTTTTAGGGAATCAATGATAATTTTGAAAATAGTTATGTACGTGCAGTGCCAAAACCTGCACCGGCAATGCATTATATATGACCGATTCAGAAATGCAGAAGCAATTTCAAGAAACACTGGCAAGTTTTGAGCTAAAATAAATATATCTTGCCGGCCCATTTAATAATTTATCGAAGTTCGAATGAAGTTCGTTCAGGTAAAAGTTGGCCTGACGTTTCTCATTCAGCAAAACAAATTATCATGCGAACTCCGAATACATTATCATGCCAATGGCAAATTTCGTTCGAGCATTGATATAAATTACCCGTGAAATATTTAAGAATCATCCGCAGAGGAAAAGATTACGCTCCCCGAAGTGTAATTATTTAGGGCGATCCGGAATTCCTACCGTTAATAATATAAACGAGGAATTGAACACACCCGCATTTAACTAAGGAGCGTAATCGGCGATCGCAAATTCGGAATTCGGCTCGTTCCCTTCTTTTTTTTTTTCTTCTTCTTCGTGCCGCCACGGATCGCTAATTCTAATCGCCGCGGATGGAACTCGCGCCGTCTTCTACACTTCTGTATCTCGTTAATTCGCGCTTTGACGATGCTGCGTTCCATTTTTGTTCAGAGACTCGCTTTGGCATAATTCGCTTTACGCTCAGTTAGCGCTAACTCAATTTCTTATAGATTGCGTTGCGATGTGCGATTGAAGATTATAGCAGTATTCATATTCCATCGGTCTATTATATCCTACTTACGGATAGTCTTTCAAATTTAACTCAGTATATAATAATATATAACATAGTGTTTAGATCAGGGGATTTTTATTGTATGAGAAATTATTTACAAAATATTTTTATTGATTTTCAAGTTTGAGCTTAAAATCTGAGCACCTTTTGAAATAAATAATCCGATAGAACACACAGACATTTTGATTTTCTGGAAATTGTTAAAATTACACCTGGGGAAAATATCCGTTTTGAAATTTTCACAAATCGGGGCCAAATGTTTTTTCCGCACTTTGTGCAGAGGTCAAGACAAAAAGGTCAATAATAATAATTATGATAGTAAAACTCGAAGGGTTTTTATGTAGCTTTTTAAATTATCTTCACTATAAATACAGTTTTCTGAAGAGATTCATATAACCTTTTTGTAATAGAATAAAAACTATTTTGGTATTTAACTGCTTTGTCTAAAGAGATTACATTTGTATAGCGTATTTACAACTCTCTCTAAAATGCATCTATCTTATTATTGCTTTCTTAGAAACGTTGCATATTATTTTTATTTTTACACAGGATATGGATTTACCTGCTCGTGAGACTACTAATCTACCTGAACTTCAAGCTTAAGTACTTGCGTAAATCTCCCTTTCCTATTATATACTTTGTAAAATAATTACTTTAGTTTTAAAAATCAATATTTTTGAAAGTATTAATAAACATGAACTAGGCATTGTTGTTTATTGTAAGAGTATTGTATTGTAAGAGTTCGAATTTGCAAATTTTAATGGTTCTTAAGAGAACCGATTCGACAGAGATTTCATTAGTGTTACCTATGGGGATTAAACTGTGAGATGCGAGTGATGAGATATGCTTATTGCTTAAGTGGGGGGTAGTTGTTGGGCGTCGCGACGCGTCGTCGCGTTTATTGAGATTATCAGTGTGTTTTTCTATTTAGATTGCCTTGCGGAAAATCCCCTTGGTGAAATGGTCTAATACTGTGTCAGAAGTCGTGTTTTTCAAATTTATTTTGCGTCCCATGAATTTAGAATATTCGGCCAGAGATAAGGAGGGTAGACCTATTTCGACGGCTCTGATGTGTTCGGGTCGCGTCTGTTCGTTTTTGTTTATTTATTCATTTATATGTTTATTACTTTTTTACTTTACAATATCCTGTTAAAATAAGGTGAACCAACTTAAGATATATTATTATTTGTATACTCTTTAATTTTCAAGGGAAATAATGTCTTTTGGTGAAATAAGAAATTATCCGATTTTACACGAAGTGGTAAAAATTGTTTTGATATTATGTCTTTTTAGTCTTTTGGAGATTTTGTCTGTTGTAGCTCGTATATACGGAAATATAGGTGTTTTTGGTATTGGACTTTTGCTTAAGAAAGAATGATATTGTACCTGGAGAGAAAGCGTTTTAGATGCTGTCTGAAGTTCATTGTTTAGATTAGATTTATTTCTTAGTCGAAGGGAGCGAGTTAAGAAGGTTTTTGCCACAGAACAAAGTTGAGCAGCGTGATGGTGAGAAGAGGCATTTAGATATAAGTTTGTATGAATTGCTTTTCTATATACAGTATAGATGATATTTATTAATTATTATGCCAAGAGAAGGCATTCGGTTGTTCTGATTTAATTCCATTGTAAATTAAATTTTAGAACCGATATTGTTGAAGTGCTTGAGGAAATTATTGATCTTGTTTTTACTATGTGACCAAATGACAAAGGTATCATTAATATAACATAGCCATAGAGATGAAATATAAAGGGCATTAAAAATGAAATGCGACATTCTCGAAATACTCCATAAACAAATTGGCAATCACAGGTGAAACAAGGGATCCCATTAGTGTTCCTTCAATCTCCACATAAATCAATCATCACTAAACTTCTTCAATTTGTTTATAGCCATTTCTATTGAGAATGAATTAAGTGTTTGTAAGGCAGTATTTGATTAGTTCTAAAGTTGAGATGGGCTGACTTAGTTTTTAAAACTTCTATTGTTTCGTTAATAGTCCGTCACTTGGGTGAAAAGGGATTTAATCTCTGCATAGATAGGATAATAGGTTTGATGAGCTCCAAGAAGCGTGATGAATTTTTAAAGTAGGATTTTGCTTGTTTTACAGTAGATTTAAGTTGTCTTCATTAAAAAATAGCTGATTTTTCTGAAGGCGTCTCGAAAAAACTGATCTGATGATGAGTCGTAGAGGTCTGTCGGGTTAATATATTTTGAGTAGACCCGATTGCTTTAGGCATTGAGAGTATTTCTCGCTTGTAATTTTTAGGTTTTGCTACCAAGAGGCGACAGCATGATTTTAGTTTTGGTATTTTTTTTTTCAGGTACGTTATTGGATCAGAATCGATCAATTTGTAGCCCATGTCGGAAAGCAAATTGTTAATTTTTTTGTTGGGATTCTGGCTTTTTTAGTAAGATGATGATGTTTATATTTTATTTTGAGTTTTTCAGCGTCACAAATTCATTGTTTGATAGGTTTAGTTTGAGTGCACAGCATACATGTTTAGTTTAGTTTAGTTTATTGCAGATATCAGGGTACAAATATTTTAATAATAAAACACTTGTAATCTCTTTCTACACAGTTTATTTTTATTCGCTAAATGTGCATTTCGTTTACGATGTAAACTTTATCAATAGCTGTACAAGAATGATTTTTATAATATAGTTTACATCGTAAACGAAATGTACATTTAGCAAATAAAAATTAACTGTGAAGAAAGTGATTACAAGTGTACAACAATCAATATTACAAATGTTTTACACTAGTCAATAATATTACAAAACCATTTAATGCCTTTGAAACATTAAGAAAAACATTATAAACAGACTTATATACATAAATTATCAAATAAAACTGGTGGTTTGAAATTTCAATTTATAATTCTAAAGATTGACATAAACATAACATAAAATATAAAATATATGAGATCATCTTATCTGACGATTACAATAAATTTGAAAAACAATAGAACAATTACTATATACTTTAAGCAAAAACTTATGAAAGCGTGTCATTGCAATTGTTTTTTTTAGATATTTATTGAACGAGTAGAATGCGTTTTGAATAAGGTAAGATTTTACTTGTTTTACAAAGATATGCACGGGAAGTGCTTTTATAGGACTTGGCAACACTTTAAGGGATGATATGCTCTAAAAATTACATACTTGATTGTAGAGGCTTTCACATTGTGATATATATTTTATAACTTTAAATAAAATAAAATAAACTTTGTTTATATGACACACTTTATTTTTGAATAACAGAAAAACGTTTAACTTTTTTATACTACTTTTAATTTTTATACAACACTTTGTGACTAGTTTCGAATTACACAGTAATCATTATCATTGAGGAGAGATGGAGGGGTGAGAGGAGGAAAATGTATGAGAGGGTAGGTTTGTCAGAGGCGAAAGTAATGGAATGGCTAGGGAACGTGGTGAAGGTGGAGGAGTGGGTGAGGGAGAAAGGGAAGGAGGTGGAAGGGCAGGAAAGGCAAGGGTGTATAGAGAGAAGCGAGTACAATGATATCTATGGGAGGTGGCAGGTATATGGAAGAGTACCGGAATATTTGATAGAGAGGGGATGGAGTAGAGAAGATAGGGTGATTGTGGCAAGGGCGAGGTGTGGATCGGAGGAGCATGAAGTGTATTGTGTGAGCATGGGAAGGATACATGGAGACACTTGGCAGAGGAATGCGTGGGGGTGAAGGAGGAATGGTTGGGGGCGAAAGGGAGTAGAAGTTGGGGAGGGAGAGAGAAAGGAGAAGAGAAGGTAGAAGGGGGGGCTTGGTAGGGGTAGATATGTAAATAGTTTGTAAGAAAGATGTTTTGTGTAATGGAGGATGATATGCCAATAAAGGTCTTTTTTTTTCATTATCAAACTAAGTACTTAAAATGTAAATAACAGGGTATATATAATAATAAGTGAGGGGTGTACATCAGGTCAAGCTGGTCGTTAAGGATGGAAATTCCCGGATTAATTTTGGCTTTGTGTATTTCGATGGCCTCTAGTAAATCCATTTTTCTACGTTTTTCGGTAAGGTGGATTACCGAGAGTACATCCTTGCCAAAATTATGGTTTGATTCTAATAGGTGATTAGCAAATGTTGAACTATTGTTTTTTAAATTATATGATCTAAAATGTTCTTTTAATCTTGTTTGAAAATTACGACCTGATTGCCCGATGTACAACCCTCTACAATCTGGACATCTTAAGCTGTAAATTCTTGATTTGTACATTTGTAATTTAAAAATGCGAGTTTTACAGGATGCATGCCTCCATGCCAATGAAGCTATTATGAGAGTGGCATGTAGCAAAATATGCGGTTCTTAGCACAGATAAAGATAAATTACTATTTTTATACTAATTTTTTTAGCAAGCATATGCCCATGTGCATTTGTATACTCGTAAGAATTTAGCTGATTTGCTCTGATTTCTAGATGAATTGCAAAGAGTACATATAATCTTTTAGTTTTTTTCAATATTAACACCTAGACGATTACTTCTAAACCAATCTCCTTTCTTCGACTGTATATTATTAATCTCTAATTTAGCATTATTTAGATTCCTATTTGACGTCCTGAAGGTAATGTCGTACTTCAGGTAGATCATTGACGTATAGTAGGAACAACAGTGGACCAAGAATTGACCCCTGCGGTACCATACTTGTTATATGTATTTATAGGCCATCACAGAACGATTTCAAGACATTTTTAAATAAATTAGACCATATTTTAGATTTCGTTACAAGTAGATACTCGTTATATTTTATTGCGGGCGATTTCAATTTAAATACACTTGAAGTTTCAAATCAAACAAGAGATTTTAAAAATTTATTGTTGCCCCATAATGCAGTTTTAACCATTCATCAGGCTACGCGAATACATTATAATTATACTGCAACATGTATCGATAATATTATTATAAATAGTAACTCTAATAATCAAGCGAATATTATTAGTACATTTATCTCGGATCATAAGGCGCAAGTCATATCGAAAAATATGGATTTTACCGAGGAATCCACACAGTTTTGTAATAAAATGAGGGTTTACTCTGAAAATGGAATGAAGGAATTTCTAGAGGACATAAAAGATGAAACATTCACATCAATTTATGAATCTTTGGACACTAACAAAAAATATAATAATTTTATAAAAACATTCTTAACATATGTAGATAAACACTTCCCACTAAAGGAACTACTTCCAACAAATAAAAAAAACCTTCAAATTTAATTCCGATGAAATCAAGCAATGCAAAAACCAATTACAAATTTACGAAATTCTTTCTAAACATATGCCAGAGTTCAAACCTGCGTTAAAAAATGAAATTGTTAAATACAAGGAATTACCAAATAAAGAGCGCAGTTCATATTACCAAAATAAATTATTAAAATCCTCAAATAAATCAAAAGTTGCTTGGCAAATTATCAATGATGTCGTAGGCATAAAAAATAAAAGAAAACGTACTCTACCAAAAGCCAATGATATTAATCAACAGGCAAATGATTTTAATATGTATTTTAAAAATGCTGCTCTTAACACAATAAATATTCCCTAAAAGTAATGATTCCTATGTGTGTAATATTTCAATAAACAGCAATACGATGTTTCTTGAACCGGTTACCGAATCAGAGATTATAAAAATTGTTAATAACATGGAAAATAAAAAAAGTAGTGGTTATGATAGCATACCTATTTCTTTGATAAAACGTTGTATACACACTATTGTGGGGCCACTCACCCATATATTTAATAGTTCAATTCAAACAGGAATATTTCCAGATAGGTTAAAATATTCCATTATCACTCCAATATATAAAAAAAGAACCTTGATGACTTTGATAACTACAGACCCATTGCCATCCTGTGTACATTTTCAAAAATATTTGAAACCTTAATTTCAAATCGAATAATTAAATTTTTCAACAAAAACAATTTATTTAGGAAAAACCAACATGGTTTTACACGGGGAAAAAGTATAGATACTGCTTTATTTCAATATATCACTTTAATTCTGTATGCCTTAGATACGAGAAAAGTCGTTTGTGGAGTGCTGTTAGATTTATCTAAAGCATTCGACACCATCGATCATTCTATATTGATTACCAAGCTGAATCACTACGGAATACGAGGAACTGCAAACAATAGGTTTAGATCATATTTGAATAGTTGCACTCAATCTGTAAAAATTAATAATGGAATACTCGAAATTACATCTGATATTTTACAAACCAATATGGACATTCCGCAAGGTAGTATCTTGGGCCCACTACTATTTAATATTTTTTAAAATGATATTTCTGACAACACAAACATAGATAGTGGAATTGCGTGCTATGCCGATGACACAAACGTGTTACTTTTCGGACAAACATATGTAGACGTTGTTAATTCTGGAAATTTAATAATGAACAATATTAATGACTGGCTCATTAAAAACAAGTTAATTTTGAACAAAAATAAAACACAAACAATTCTATTTAAAACCAATCAGTGTTTATTAACTCCTGTGCAGATATTTCTCAACAACACTTCCTTCTCATTTACA
This sequence comes from Ontholestes murinus, assembly GCA_963969525.1. Lineage (NCBI taxonomy): Eukaryota > Metazoa > Arthropoda > Insecta > Coleoptera > Staphylinidae > Ontholestes > Ontholestes murinus. The sequence goes on from OZ018396.1 coordinate 57,086,370, forward strand.
ACACATACAGAGTCTCTTGGAGTTATTGTTGATGAAACTTTAAGTTACAAACAACATCTCGACACCTTATCATCTAAACTCAACAAAATATGTTATGGCCTAAAGGTTCTAGCACACAATACAAATGATGATATTGTAAAAACATTTTATTATGCCAACTTTTACTCTCATCTCAAATATGGAATCATATTTTGGGGTAGTAGTATATATAGCAATGTAATTTTAATAGCTCAGAAGCGTGCGATTAGAATAATTTGCAAAATGAAGCAAAGGGACAGCTGCAGAGGAGTATTTAAAAGATTGAAGATACTGACGGCCCCTGCTGCCTACATTTATGAATGTATCAAGTTTTTGTATAAACATGGCCATCTATTTGCCCAGTACATTTTAAATAGTAGTCACAACACTAGGCATGGTATCCTACAGATATCCTTCGCATAGGTTAACTATGTTTGAACCAATTAACAGTCAATTAAAAATGAAAAATCGTATACAAAAATAAGGCGTATGCTGTTTGATCTATTGTGCACATTGGAACCATACAGTACCGAAGAGTTTTTACACTCGGATATTTAATATATATAAATATGTTAGAATTTAAATTTTTATTTTGACGTGTTTCCATGTTTGTGTTGTATTCTATGTATATTTATTTACACCGGAAATAAATTGGATTATTATTATTATTATTATTATTAGGTAGATCATTTGAGCTAGTGCCATTTATTGATACTTTTTGAGTCCTATTAGTAAGGTATGACCGGATGAATTTATAAGTTGTGGGAGTAAAATTAAAGTTTTTTAAGCAAAATTTGGACAAATCCAAGAAAATGCCCCGCGAATTAGTTTTTCCCTTTAAACGCAGCTAAAATATTAGATTTTGGTTCTAATATTGCACTTCTTATACTGCAAACCTTCCTAAATGCAAATTGACTTGGAGGCATTCAGTGAGTTGAATCAATAATATTTTTTCTAGTATCTTTGACAAAAAGGCAACAGGAAAATTAGTCCATTGCTTGGTTCATCATAGGATCCTTTTTTATATATTGAAATAAACGTTGGTATAAGTTCAGTTACAACCAGGAACTTTAAATAAAAATACACTTCGTTGATATCACACACAGTATTTATTACGTGACTATAGTTTCAACCTTTAAAAGGCCATTACGTTTGATAATGACTGCATTACTATCAATAAAAGTATCAACCCCACGATAGCAAATAGTATTATTGTATAAAAAATATAATAACACCCAAATCCTTAATTTAACTTACTCTATTAAGAACAAAGTCATTAATTAAATAACCAAACTATGTAAGGTAATGATGATTGATAACTTGAGAGATATCGTTTATGAATAGCAAAAAAAAGCAACGGACCACAATGTGAACCTTGAGGTATACTAGATAAAGGTTAAATGGGTTAGGATTTTTTTAAATTTTCACACACTACTAAAATACTTTTGACACATTCTACTACAAAAGAATGGAAGAACATAGTAGACAGTTTAGCGACCAATATGTCACGGTTTACTCTATCGAATGGCTTGATAAAGTAATATAATGTAAAGGCATGAATCATAAATTTTGACGGAAAGGAGGTTTTTGTTGTAAACTTCCTGTATTTGATCCATGCTGCTCGTCAATAAGTATATTATTACACATTTAATTTAGTTTGACTATAATAAGTTAGTCGAATAATTTAGGAATAACTGACTGAATTGACACACTGCGGTAATTTCTTTTGTAGTTTATGTATTAGTGTTATAAAACATTTTTTTCAAAAGTTTGGAAGCGTATTCTGTTGGATATTGATATAATTTTTCAGTAATTTGTAGGTATACCATCAGGACCTAAACTGATACTAGATTTTGAGTTATTAATTCACTCTGAGAGAATGAAAAATGGTATATGTTTTACTTTAGTAGTAGTGGTACAAGTTGGCATCTGAGATGGAGTGTGATTCATATAAATGGTAGAAAAATAATGAGCTAAAAGATTTACAATGTAATTAAGTAAAATACGTGATGATGCGTGATGCCAAACAGTAAATCAGAAGCTTTTGAAACCGTGAATCCATCATTTGAAAATATAAGATCTAAATTACAATTTGAAACAGATTACAGTTACTAGACGACTCTGTTATTATCTGAGCTGAGAATAATAATAATAATAATGTTGTTTATCATTCTATAAAATGTGTACATTAATTAAAATGAGTTTTCTAAAGCGTTGTTTAAATGTTTAACGTTCCCTTTTTGTATTTGGAATTACTCATACATTTCCTTAACGTTGTATTTTGTGCTTTCAATTTTCTAGAGATTACATTTTAAAGGGCTAATTTTCATGTTTTGAAATTTCTAACGATTTAATTTTCTTTATGACAATTATTTGATGTATTGAGTTTTATATAAATTTTGTTTTTAAAGATTTTATTTTTCTAGTATTATATTCTTCTAGGCATAAAATATTTGAAGCATTGAAATTTTTTGGCTTTCTTATTTTTTTATGATATTCCATGCAATAATATTTTAGCGTTGATTTTTTGATATATTCTATTTTTGAGAAATATATTTTCTGAGCTTGAATTTTGTAATGTTTTCAATGTTTCAGAAGTTTTATTTTATAAGCGATTTTTTTTAAATATTTCTTAAATAATTTTCTCATTTATCTCTTCGTAAAACATTATGAAATAAAAGGTAAAGAATTGATTTTTTTAATGTTTTAAATTATCTAAAGAAATCGTGATTATTTTCATAACAGTTATTTTTACTGTTTATATTTATAGAATTATTGTGCATTTATTTACTGGTTAAAAAGTATCGTTTTCGTTAATGAACTCTGGCAAAAATATATTTACTTTTATCCATTGAATAATTAGCAGCAATCAAAATGACATATTCAAAATATTACTCATAGGAACAACTTCTTTGAAAATTGCCATACGACCGAAGATAAAAATTTGTAAGATACACGTGTAAAAAGTTCCTTTATTGTACTCTTGGCTTTAAAATACTTGAGCTTTTAAACGCCAGAATCACTTTCTACAGTTGTACCTTAATTAATTGTTTTACGTGTTATAACAATTTTAGAGTCTATTATTTCGCTTCTATTATTCCAGATAATATTTTATAGTAAACAATATACAATTTACGTTAAACCTGTAAGCAGATGAGAGGATATACGCCAGAATGGCGGAACTGGCTTGTTCATCCGATTATTAAATACACTCTTGAATATATAACATACCATGGTTCTATTGGATTCAGTAGAATAATATGCATTATTGCATTGTAATTTACCTTCCAAAGTTACATGTTGCCGAACACCCATTAAAATTAATGATGTGGCTATTATGTAAGTAATTACTCGCAAGATATAACAATTATTGAGGTAATATTCCTGTTTAGATATTAATTAGCATTATATTATTAAAAAAATAATAATTTGTTCAAAATCGATTGCTTATCAATTCAAGAATGCATAAAATATTTAAATTATTCTTCATAAATGAAGAAAAAGTCACGTTGATTTTGTTTTACTACTTTATTCAAGATTAGGATTAAAATTAAAACAGCTAGTCATTATCAAACAGAAAGTATTTTAAAATTATGATATTTAACCTATTTATACAAAACAGTTTAATAACAGCGTGTATATTTTGTATTTTTTTTTAAATCTTTCTCTCCTTGCCCTCAAAAATTATATATTAGCTGATGAGTTAACGTTCATAAAGGATCTTTCACTAAATCCCTTTATCTTTTACTGTGGATTAATAAATTACCTTCATAATTGTCGACTCTAATATTTGTAATTAAGCAAATATTTAGTTGCTTTCGTTTATATAAATATGGACATTGTTATTTTAAACAAACAAAAATAAACGATGAATTAAATTCTTAACCCTTGGTGAAACATTTTATGTTAATTAGAAGGTTAATTAAACAAAACCAAGTGTTTAATTAACCTTCTAATTAAAAAATTACACTGTATAATTTATATTATTCATTAAGTTGTTAATCTTAAACTTATTTCTGTAATCGAATTTATTTTTTTAAAGTAAATAACACTCAAGTTTCTTTTTGTAACTTATTACTGTATGACTAGTAATATTTTACTCGTTCTGGTGAAGTTATAATTAGATCAAAGGTGTGAGTGATCGTTCAATGATTCATTTTTCCGGTCGTAAAATGGAAACTGCGGGGAAAATCGATAGTCATTAAATTGGTAATGCAGGCTGCTCCCTTTTCCTGCCAATGTTCCTCGGAAAATTGTAGTGAAAAGATTAAGGGCAATTCCCGGATGCACCTGGTGTATACATTCGGAAATTTATCAATAGAGATCAAAGGTTTATTTCTGGCTCCTTCGTCTCAGTTTTATAGCGACAGATATCACCGCAGCTTTAATGGGGTTCATCCATTGAATCCATTAGTGAATATCGAAATATTTCGACTATAAAAATAACACTCTGTATATTTAATTGAATTAAATAAATTACTAAATTACTAGAGATTAACATTCGATTTCTTCTTTAACTATTTTAAATTTAAAACAATCCTGGAAAATACTTAGGATGAACAATATAAGGTATTGTTTCATTGGAGTAGAATTATGAACTAATAATTTGAAAATAGAAAACCTTTCCTAAATTTACAACAATGATAATTAGAAGGTTAATTAAACACGTGTTTTTAATTCACCAAGTGTTCATTAAACTAATTATTATAAATTGTTTCACCACTGGTTAAGTGAGAATTTAATTCATCATCCCACAACAATGAGTTTTACTAAGCCTACAAAACAAATCATTTATTGAAACAAGTATTTCTCTTCCTAATATCTTGATGGATATTGTATTAGTAAGTACTTTATATTATTAATTAATTAATTATGATCAGTGTAACGATTATAACATAGAATATATTTTTATTTTCTAACATAGGCACATGTTTATTTTCATTTGTCTAGTTGATTATATATAGTTACTTCTTATTTATCGAAAGCTTTTTGCTTAAAAAAATTGTTTAAGGGTCATGTATTTTTATAACAAAAATTACATTAGTAACGTATTTAATTCCTCATGAAATGTTACATATGTGTATAATCAAATAGAGATTAGTAGTCCTCTATGCGTTCATGGCTCTCTTTATTACATTAAAACGTTTTCTGAAGCATTATATCGAGCTCACTACAACGATTGTAGTAAAGAGTTAAAAACAGAACTCGCGTCTTATTTTGTTTTATTATTACCGACGAAATGGGTACATCTGTGTACTTCGCAAAATAAGCACTGCGAATTACAAGCTAAAGTATACGCGAACTGAAAGAAAAAACAACATCGAATTTTGTTAGTAATGATTTTCCGGTTTTTACGATACGCATAATTTTATTATCATCTACGTTTTGCGGTTTCCGGTATATTTTGAAGTGCTTTTTACGATCGATTTAATGAAATGTAGAAGTGATTGTGTTTATGGCCCTTTAAACGTATTTAGCGTCTCTTCGGGGACTCATTAATTCTGCTGTTAATCTTGAATAATACTGGTTCCTTATTTAGCTACACTAATTAGATAACTTTGCTTTAATGTGAAATCCATTGATTAAGTGTTTTCTCGATTATATCTTGAACTATATTTGTAGAACATCATTTTTAACCTATTGATTACCTCTCAAGATGATTTCTTCATTACTTCGTTATACATATAACACATTAAGATTAATTTTAAATGTAGGGTGAAATAAAACAGTATTTATTATGTTTTTTTACGCAATCATATTCTACTTTATAACTACTTTGTACTATATAATAATTTTATTGCAGATATAGAAATTAAGATGTCTAATCTCAATATGCTATCACTACTGTTCAAGCACTTCGAGATGGTTTCTAGTATGCACAAAGTCCTTGTTCGAATACTTAAGGCTGAAATATCGTGTTTGATTACCACTTGAGGCGCTCCGTTAGCATAGTTTTATGATCCGTATTTACCCGCTAGATACTTGCTGCTACTTTAAATATTATAACAAGTTAAAACCCCGACTCTCGGTTTTGGATAATTTGTTATTTTCATAAATACATTATCAACATAATTATATGCATACAAGTATTTTAAGCCTAATCAAATTCCAAACATGGCATACATGCATTGTAGCATTTTATTATAAGACAATCGCATTGCTCTAATCAATAGTTATTCTAAATAATTTATTTATATCTTACGTACTGAGAAAAAAAGCTTGGTGGCTGCTAAACGATTTGTTTGAGTGATGTCCATTGGATGTATAACAGTTCACCCTGTTTAAATCGTCTCCAACCGCCCCACTGAAACCAACGGGTTTTCTTTAAACGTTCGAGAAACCCAATAAAAAACATAAAAAAAACAGACAAAATATGGATCAAATCAGGAACCTGCTCGCCACAGCCCAGTGCTTCGTCAATGATTCCATCAGGCTGGTGAAGAGGTGAAGGTGAAGAGGTGCACGAAGCTGGACAGGAAAGAATTCTAGAAGATCTTCTCCTTCTGCTTCTGCATCATGGGCTTCATCGGTTTCTTCGTGAAGCTCATCCATATTCCGATCAACAACATCATCGTCGGTTCATAAGCCCCTTACCCCCCGCCACCCTAACCTCCCTTCCTTTTTTTTACACCTTGTTATTGTTATTTAAAGTTGAACCACTAATCTAATGTATTATTTAAAAGAAATCGTTTTCAATTGAAATATCATTAAAATTTCTGTAAAGAAAATTTTGATTTGCATAGATTATACTATTTACTGCTCTTCTTCTGAGCATACTATGCAGTTGAAGTTAAATTCCTGACTGTAGAAACCTTATATTTATCTTCGAACAACCAGTGTTCATTAGCACTAAAACGTTGTAATTTTTATCAACTAGATATGCACTCAATTAGTATTCTAAAATCTTCTGGCCAAATATTAGATTTCCCTAAGTCATTGATGCGATTTGATGGAACTTCAACCTGATGAATATTCATCATTAAGAACTTAAATATTTAAAGACGCAATTACGACAATTTAGGATCCAACATTTTCATCCGCAAGATCAAATACAATGAGCATCAATGGAAAATTTGTGGCGATCTAAAAGTTGAACAATAAATTAATTGTACTTAATTTCCAAATATATAGTAATTGATTTACATAACAATTACAGGTTATTGGTCTATTGGTTGGGATGCAATCTGGATTCATGAATCATCATTATGTGAGAAATGTGTGAACCCACAGGACGATTTATTGCCACTTCTTCATAATAAACTTGGCTTTATTAAGAACTTTGTTAAAGCACTTCCAACACTTCATCAAGTTGGGCAAAAATCAAAGAAGGAATATTTGTTGGATCTGATATTTGAAAACGAATGGATGATTAAAAGCTTACAAAATGTTTAACGTCTAAGGAAGCAGCAGCATGGGCTGTCAAAGTATTGTTCACCACTTTCTCGGTAACCACAAATCACCGGATTACAAACAAGTAGTCGACATTTTTTTTCCAAAATTACCAGAAGATTGGAACTCGAATGTCCCTCAAGATACATTTTCTGCATTCACATCTTGATATTTTTTCACGGGCTGGGGAGTGTTTGAAACTAATGACAATCTGGAAATTTCGAACACATTTGTTGCATCTATAGCAAAATAGGTATATAAGAGAGCTGTAATTATGTTAATTTTAGAATCGCTGTAAAAAAAGCGATCGAAACTAGTAAGGGAAGTTAAATAAATAAAGAATTGAGAAACAAGTAAAAACAAGCGATATCAATTACGAATTTAGATTATTGACACCAAGACTAATATTAACACCTGTTCAAAGAGATTCTGGAGATTTTTAAATGGATATCAAAATGTTATAAATCTATATAATAAGGCAAATCATTCATTTTATTTGCTGACCATTTTCTAGTGTATACAAATCAAACACCAATTATGATAACATTTGAAGTTTTTTGCAATGATTTTCATTCTATTAAACATTTTCTGTTTTCTGCATCAGTTAGTAATATTTTTGAAGCAATATCAGAACTTCCTCACACATGCTAGTCAGGTCCAAATAATATTCCACCTTAATCTTTAAATCAATGCCTATAAGTACATAGATATTGGATTGATAAGGCTGTTAATTGGCGAAACTCCATTATGAACTTATAATGAAAATAATGAATTATTCATCTGCCTGATGAAGCTACTGTATGGTGAAACAATTGTAGCAGTATCTACAAAATAAAGCTAAACTCAAAACGATCGTGTTTTTCATTACAAATTAAGTAGATAGAGTTAGCCGATATGGAGTCAGGTATTCCCAAGGTCATCCTGATAAGATAGGGCGTTTTCGGTTGATAAGGACTTCCTGCAATGGAAGTTACGGTTGGCACTAAGAAGAAAAGAGTATCATTCGGAATTGTTGCCTATATAGCAGAAAGAAGATATTCGCTTTTATCATTCAATCATATTTATCAACATGACTTACAAAATTATTTATTGTAGTACTTCAACAATTTACTCACATGTTTATGGATTTTGCTTCGAACTTTCTTGAGGTAAAAGGAGCTTCATTAAAATAGCTCACAATGGACAAGCGTATGATCATCAATTTATACCAAATTATAAAAACAATCAACAAGAGGATAATAACAAAAACAGAACAGATGCTAAAAGAATGAGTTTTTAGGAAAGGAAAGAAAGATCCACAAAAGATAACATCTTTACAATAGTCACAGAAAAAAGAATAGCAAATAGTAAAAACACATATCAGGGATTTAAACCTAAAAGAAACTTTTGACACATAACCAAGAAAGAAACTGTAAAAAATATTTGACAAACAAGACAGTCAAATTAATATGTATGAAAACAGGAATCATAATAAAAACATAGGATAAAAAAAATATGCTAGTGGTTAAATATCAGAAGGAGCAAACGCGGACGATATATAGTAGTAATAACAGAAAATGAAAGGAAGGAACTACAACAAAACAAATGCAATGATTGTAGGAAAACGGAGTACTGTAAGAGTAAAAATTGCAGAAGATGGAAAAATGAAGGCCGAACTAAGCAACAGAATAAACAACACAATAAAAATGTATTATGTAATTAATAACATACTTAATAATAATAAAGATATATATAGGAAGACAAAAATGAGTACATACAAAATGTGAGTAATTGTGTAAATAAAAAGTGATACCAACAAAGTTAATTGTTTATTTATCATGAATAAACAAAACAATTTACATACCTAATCTCACATATGGAAGTGAGACAAAATTAGATTACAGGCAATAGATATGAAATATCTGAGAGGAGTAAAACAAGTAACATGAAGAGACAGAATAAGAAATAAAGACATAAGAGAAGAACTGGACATTCAATCATTAGATAAGTTAATAGAGAGGAAATAACTCAGCTGATAGGGACACTTAATCAGGATGGAAAGCACAAATCAAACAAAACAAATATGGGAATCAAGAAGAGGAAACAGAAAACTGGGACAACAAAATAGAAGAAATGGTAAACAATAGAGGAAAGACAGTGAAACAAGCAGAGGAATTAGCGAAGAAAAGGAGTTCGCAAATAAATAAAATAAATGTCATGTTACAAAGTAATGTGCAATGCATAGCCTACATCGAAAGGTAAATGGCAACTTTGAGAATATATACAATACTTTTATCTAGGCTTTGGAATATCTTCTTCAATGTCTTCCACAAATGATAATTTACAATCTTCGTCTATATCGTATACACAGTGGTTTAAAATAACTTGATACTTTAGAGATTCTTTGAATTCCTTCAGTTTAATATTTGCAAAATCTTTTATATAAGAGAAATTTTGTACTACTCCTTTTCTTCCAATTATTTCTTCAAGTTCTTCAATGAGATCTTCGTACAATTTTTCTGTGATCCAGTGTTTTGCATTCGGTAATGAAATTTTGTTTTTTGATTCCACAGTTGTGTATAAGTTTAACCTATGCACACAACTTTATTCTTGTTTATACTCTGATATTTTCATTTTCATTTATCGGTCTACAGAGTTATACATTAAATTTATCTGTATATCTTTCTAGTAAACACTTAAAAGCATCAGAGTGAATGACTGGGATCTACGAATAATAAGGTACATATTATCCATTACAGAACTAAACTGTATGTTAATTGCCTTCCTCTGTTGGTAATTATCTTATTTTTTGTTCCCTACTATTATTTTGCTGTCATATTCATTGATTTTGATCTTGTTATAAGTACAAAATTTTATTTTGCAGATATCTAGATAAATTACCCATTCTTTTATAAATCTTCCCACAGTTGTTACACAAAAGAGCCAGCCACAATGTCAGTTTTGAACGTCTTAATAGTATGAAGAAACCTGTAATCAGTGATTGTGTCTTAGTTTTCATCTACAGTACGTTTTTACTTGAGAGCTACCGTTTTGTTGTTACCCCTTATTTTTTCAATCTGTGTGTTCCAGTTTTGTCCTCCATAATTTTCTATTGTAAATCTATCAGTGATAAGATTACATTGTGACGATTTGTCTGTGGTTTTACTTCTAACGTCGTCGTTGTGGGGTTATCTGATATTGGTCATGTTGAGGAGAACCCACTTTAATCACTGATTTTTTCAGATTCACTCCCATAATTTTTAATGTGAATTGTGAAAACCAAACACCTGTGCATGATATTATCTCTTCAAGAAATTAAATTAAAGTAAATAGACCAATGCGGCCCACCCTTATTTTAATACCTCCAGTAACAACACCACAATCGGCACCATCAACACCTACAAAACCACCACCACTATTCAAGATAGGTTTTCACCAGATCAATTATTGCTACAATGCTCTATTGGTTTTCATGATGAGACTTTGTTATTATAATATATTTCTTTATAACAAGTACAAGCAATCTGTATGTGTTTAATAAGTGTTGATATTAAATAACTAGTGAGATAATTAGTACTTTATATATCAAAATAAAGTCAAGTTGTTAAAGGTATAAAATCCAAAGCTCTATAAAACGTAACATCAGCATGAAATTCCTTATCTCATTCTCACCGCATATATCGCTAACACCCATAATAAACATTTTTAATGCAACCCCGTAAATTCACGATGCTATTATCGCGGTATATTTGCATAGTGTGGCAGAATACACAATTCTAAGGGTGTTATGCAGAGGTGTGAGAGGTCTTGCAGATATTTCTGGCGCGCTGACCGCAAACACATCGGCACATCAAGCATTTACCCTCCGATCGGAATCGGTTAATCCTCTAATCACTCGGTTTATTTGGTGTTTGACTCAAATTCAGCATAATTATCGGAACGACCGAGAAATAGAATTAGTACTCGAAATGGGGAGGGGGGAGAACGGCGCGAAGTATGATTTCACGGTGAGAGCGGATAATCAAGTTGTGTAAACCGTAATGAGATTTTTTATCTGCTTGATTAAAGAGGTAAAGAGGCGGCATTTTTATTAAAAAATTAAATCCAACGTCTCTAAAAGTAGTCCAATTACCGTCAGGCAGTTCCTTTCTTGCCGGAAAACGCCGTAATAGGAAAACTCTATTATAATTGACTGATTGGAGATTCGTATTTCGCAGCTGCTTGGAATTTCTCCCACTTGGAAAATGGGAATCGAATCGCGATTCATGTACATTTCTATTGTATATTTTCAACTCATGAAATTATATTCTGCCAACGGCGAGGGAATGATGTTTCAATGCAAATTCACTTACACACTGCTAACATGAATTGTAATAAGTTTAGAACGAATGTGATGATATTATATATCACCTTACTTTTTTAATATATACATTGTATTTTTTAGAATTCAAATGTAATCATGGAATAATTATATAAACAATTCTTTAAGCATTTTTTTACATAATTTGTAGATAGTTTATTTTTTAGTTGAAGTTATTAATTACAACAAATATAAGTAAGGAATAACAGTGGTTTTATTAGCTGCAATAATTTTTAATGTATTTTTCAGTCTGTAAGTAGAAAAGTTTTTTGTTGTGATACCATCTATTCTATTTTCTTAGTTTGGCTTCTATAAACATCTCTATTTTTTTTTATTTTGTGTATATTCACGACTTTATTCTCTACTTATGTTAACTTCTTAAAGTTTAATTACTATCTTTTACTTTTATGATACTTATTTTTTAATTATTATGAGTCTGTTTTCCAATAGTGTATTCATCAGTTGTTTAGGTATTCCCTAGTGAAATTTTTAATATCTTTGTAGTTTACTTTCAGCTTTATTCCAAATGTTGTCCACAATTTCTCATTTGCCTTCTTTACTTACTTTCAATTTGTATTTTTAGTAATCTATTTGGCTTTTGCTGTTTTGGTAATTTTTCTGTTTTTCTTTTATTTACATATTTATTACTTAAGTAGGGTTTGGTGTAATCCATTACTGGGTTGAGTAATTAGGTGTTTATATATAAACACCCTATTTATTACTTTACAATATTTTGGTAGCATTGGGAATAAAGCGAAAATAAATTGAGTTTGTCTCACTACAAAGGAATAAAGTACAAATATGACAATTTTTTTAGAACGAAATATAATAATTTTCAGGGTAGTTTGAAGATATTTAGAAACAAACGCGTTTTAAAAATACAACCTTCTATAATTGCCGGCACTGGCACGAGATATACAAATTGGAACTTTCATCGTCCTTTATATCATTTCGCTATCAATTATGAATGTAGGGCACACAGAAACGGAAATAAGAAATCAACAAATATAATAAAAAACTTAAGGTTTGCACAAAGCGCGCGGAATAAATTGCCCCTTAAGGAGGATGCAATTTTACTTTGATTATAACAGAAAATTTCTCTATTCATTAATATATTTATTCTTTGAGAAAACAGAAAAATACTCGTAGGTGAAAAGTAAATTTTATAACAGTCCAAATTTAATTATCCGAAGGTGGGGTTCATGTGAAACGTCGCTAATTAGTTAGAGGAGTTATATCAGAGCGCCGCCATCTCGCACAATAATTTTGTATCCAAACTGCCTAAAGTCGAGGCGATGAGACAAGCTAACAAGTCCGAAGTGGTCGTAAATCGCGCACTAAGGAATTATGATTGTATCACCCCTGTCTATAAATCAGAGGTTATGTTAATGTCCGATCATGCGCACTAAATAACGAGTGTGCCACTGACGGGAGGCTAAATCATCGCCCTCAGACCTCGGATTTATTCCTCTTCACGCCGGGCACAATTCCCTAACCCCCCGCCCCGCCCGTCGTCCCTGTAAATCTTATAGGCTCACCACATCCCTTACTTATGACCCTACTGCCATCTCTATTATATACACATTGTTCCTATTATTAATTCTATTAAGCCCTTCTTCACCCCTGCTCTCCTTTTTAGATCAGCGCGTGCATAATTAAACACGCATTTGGAGCACACTTGTCGAAATTAACTGGCGCCTAAAAAATAATTAAGCTATAGTTGTGTTTGCGTACGAACCAGTTGTATCATTAAATAGTAATTAGTCTGCACTTATTACTGGGACACTGGGTTCATTTAAATTATAACAGTACTTACATCAATATCATGTATTAACTATAACGTACATACGTTTAATGTTAATTTCATTACATCTACAATAACGCAATGCGATTTTTAATCTAAAAATAGTCCATTTAAATTGAATTTAATTGTGAAGGCGTTCACTTTGTGATCTAAAGTGGTAAAACAACGTCATTGAGAATTCTTTTAATTATATTGTAATATTGATGGCATGCTTCTATTTAATCACTGTTAAATTCGTTTTATGAGGTGCAAATCGTTTAATTGATCTTATTGCAGCAGCAGCAGGCATTAGGCATCAGACAGCTGCGCCACAGTGTATCTCGCTTGTAATTAGCACATGCCTAACAAGCGGCTGACAGGGCGACGTGCGATATTTTCCCGATAGGACTCAACCAATTATTCGTCCAATCGAGCAATTGCAATTCCCGCAGCTATTCTTCTCAGCGGAGGCTATTACATTGATGGAGAATCCACCGATGGGCGAACTTTCATCTTGCGACTCCACTTTAACGGTCTATTTTGATGTTTTCCGCATCAATCTCGGCTGGATGCCATTACTGCTGTTGACAAATATATAATATATTATACACATAAAAACAATTTCCCAACTAAATCAATTAAATTGATCTCTCCGAAAAAAAAATCGCCCTTTAAACAAAATCCTTTATTGCCCCATAAAATTATAACATTTCCTCGGCGCTCCTTTTATGTCATCATTTCTGTTATAATGCGGAAGCCATATCAAGGTATAATTAAGGAAATGTTTTCACCGAAAACTTAGGGTGTAATTTAAATGGCAATAAATCTGAATAAAATATATTATTGATTCTAATATTTCTACACTATTATTTATTCCAAGTGCAATAAAATTTAAATAATTTTTTGCATTGACAATATTTATAATCACGATTAAATCTTAAGCAATATTGGCCATGTTGAAACAAGCGAGTTTAATTTCTCGTTTTAGAATAAAATCTATAAATGGTTTGTCAGCCTATAGAACAGACACTCCAATTAGTTAAACATAAACGAGTGTTTTAATTAAAAGTTGTATAACGCAAATAAAGATAATATTATTGCAAAATTTATTAGATTTATTCAAACAAACTTTTCAAACAAAAATTAAAGAGAATGAAAAACTGACAAGTTTAATTAGAACATGTTTTTCTAAAATTAATTAATAATTCTGACATTTTTTGCCTATTGTTAATAAACTATAGCAGTTAAATGAAATTTATAAAACAAGTAATTGTAAAGAATTTAAAATTGAGAAAATTATAAAAAATAGCCTTTTTGCGTAAACCTCAGTTTTCGAGAAAAATATAGGGAAACTATTATGATAGCAACATCACAATTTTTTATTTTATTTAAACATTAAAAGATTTGTAAACTGAACTAAATACTTATACTAGAGGTTGTTATAATCTGGTATAATACTATTAATTATTAAATGTTGGTGCTTTCTAAAGAAATATAACAGTTGACTTATACTAAATTTAAAGCAGAAATATTTGTTGCTCGTAAGATTCAGTGAACCATTTGATTCCTAATTTTTTAACACACTTTAACCAACCAAAGAAATTAATTTATGCCTAAGCAAGTAAAATTATTTTTATTTTCTTATGCATCACTCTTTATTTACGAATAATTATAGACTAGATATTGCCAAACCCTTAAGCATTATATACTAAGATATCTCCTCATTTGTTTCGCTCTCTTTGCGTTTAGACTTTGCATTAAGCTCTATAGTCTCTCTCGCCTATATAATATCTTATCTGTTCTACTATTTACAGTTTTCAACTGTTTAATCTTAAATTGATTTCGTTTTGTAAGCAAGTCAGTAAAGAAATTGTGAAGATAATATTATTTATAAGAGAAATGAATTTCAATCAAGTATGGATGATGGTCGGTGTTGGAGTTTATTTATCTGAATTTTCTCAGGTAGCCACCACATAATTGTCTATGTTACCCTTCAAAATGTTCGCAAGTTCGAACACACCGCTTCCCGTTGAAAAAACTAGATTCTTCAAACCTGGACATTATCCTCAGCAATTAAATCAATCCGGACGGCTGGCCTTGACTTTCACTACGACGTCATATTTTCCTAGAAATTTTTGATGAACACGTCCTATAATAAACTTTATAAGAGCGTCCATCTTATTTGTCTTCTCTAATAATTTTCGAATATCCAGGTGCGAGTGTCTTCTGCTTGTGGAAGAATTTCTTAATACAAATCTATTGTGATTGAAGATATTTGTTAGACCAAAGCTTCCACAACTTTTGTTTTCATATATTGTAAACGTTGCCATCGTGATAATCGATTTGTCTTTAGTCAATATTTG
The DNA here is from genome assembly GCA_963969525.1 of Ontholestes murinus. NCBI lineage: Eukaryota > Metazoa > Arthropoda > Insecta > Coleoptera > Staphylinidae > Ontholestes > Ontholestes murinus. The sequence continues at coordinate 57,102,262 of OZ018396.1, forward strand.
AACTGATACCAAAGTTAATGAGTTTCAATGAAGAACGAAGAAGAAATCAGTCCGATCATTAAAATGTGGGAAATTTGAGCGCGAATATTAAATTTTTACACTCCCTAATCAGTACGAGTTACTCTTCTTCAATCATAATTGCGGTAATTGAATGATAAGCTTTAAAAATAAACTCGGAATAAATCTCAAATAAAATGTAAACATCCATAATGATGCAAGGTATTTATAGAAAGAACGAAAAAAAAAAACATTCTTTGCACTCTTTTATTTTCTTTATTCTTTAGGCAGTAAGCATATAACTCGGAATTTTTTTTCATGTTCGATCAAGATAATTTTTTTGATGGAAATGTGTTCAAATTTAACTAGGTTCACCATTGGTTGGCTAAAGAATATCTGTTTTCTATAACTAGTAAGAAGTAGGTAACTGTAACAAAACTAACTAAAATTTTTTCTACGTATGATTTTGTTTATTGGCCGAGTACCCAAAACATTCCAACTACTAACTGCCGTTACGATCCTTTTATCATCCCAGTCCAATAATAGTAAATTTCACGATCTGCAGGCAAATGTATTATTAGAAAACTTTTTATAGACTTGGGTACGAATTTCAGTTCCGGTTAAATATCCTTTACTGCCAGGATTGCCTTCCAGTAAATTTTTGCAAATACAGCACAACTTATAGGAAGGTCAGAACTTACTAAATATTCTGATGTCAAGCTTTCATATTAAGGCAAAATGGAATATATATGTATCCAGTACTAGCATCTGCCAACACATATATCCCGATTCTACACTTTTTTGGTTTATTTGGGTTATAAGTCAAAAAAACTAACTGATTCTGTCATTGAATTCAACTAAAGAATCAACCACTGATATTTCCCTTGACGAAATAAAATGTTTTTACTCCAACAAATCTAAATCGAATGGATCTGTCTCATGCAAATAAAGCTTCCAAAAGATTTACATGAATCAGTCCCTTCTAACTATGGTACTAAAGAAAGGAATTTTGGCATTTGGGACCAATATTCCTGCAGATAGCTAACCGTTATTGTATCCATATTTAGAAAAACCCTAAAAAGGCCTTAAAATCTGCCACTGTAAGATCCAATCAAGTATTCCACCTGGATATCTTTGATAAGCTTCTTTGTTTAATGTTATTGCTCTTTTACAATTTTTTCCATCAATTCATCTGCAAGAAATGTTCAAATAAGTCAATGGGGTTTGAAGAGTTGAAAGGGAGCTAGTGGATCTCCAATATGTTGCAATGGAGAACAACAAATATTTTATAAGGTGACACGAGGCTTGTATGTAAGATCGCAAAACGTTGTCCACAGGGGCAAGTGCTCTTCTGTTTACTATGGAACCTAGTCCTTGAGGCACTACTGTAATTACTGAATAGTCAGGGATTCTATACAGTAAATTATGCCGACGATATTAAGATCCTACTTTCCGGCAACAACTCGGAAAGTATGTTAACGAAACGTATATCGGATGCTCTTGACATAGTCAACAAATGGTACATAGACCAAGGACTATTTATAAATCCAGCAAAAATGGAAATGTTCTTCTTCTGTTCATAAGAATGAGAAAAATCAAGAATTTTCAGTCAAATATTTGGTCATTCTTCTAGATAACAATTTGGACTGGAATCCCCATCAGACGGAGAGATCCAAGAAAGTATGCATAGCACTCTGGCAATGCAAACGAGCTGTGGGGAAAACATGGGGACTATCGGATGGCCATTGTGCGGCATATGGATCAATAATATGGTGGCCAAGAAAGACTATGAAAACAGCCGTAAGGCTTCTAGAACACGTCTAAGGCAGCGGTTTCCTGAGCGCGACAGGAGCCATGAAAACAACACCAAAAGCGGCTGCGGAAGCTTTGCTACAGCTGCCATCCTTGGGCATATATATAAGCGACCAGGCAGCAGCGGCTGTTATAAGACTACAATCAACAAAAATATGGCTTGTAAGTAACAGAGGAGGTGAATACCACAAAATCCTAAGAGCCAGATACTGTATGTAACTGACCAGAGAAGTAGGGGTCTTGACATGACACTGTAATCTAGGATCGCACCTGAATAGATTGAGACTATACTCTATTTCAACCTACAGAGGGTGCGACGAAGAAAAGGAATCCACCGAGCATGTGCCCGGTTCTATCCAACTAACGTGAATCCACAATGAGAAAAAACAAGGTTAATATACAAGGTGTCCCAAAAAAACATAATATTTAGTGGACCAATTTAAACAATTAAGCCATCTATCGGAAAATTCCAAGATAAAGCATTTAAAGCGTTTAAATGCCTACAAGGCATCGATGTTGGACAAATTTGGCGATGTGTTCACCCCCTGTCCATCTACCGACCCAGTCACTTTCCGTCGTTATTTTTCTGCGTAATCGTTTGAAGTGAGTACGCACTCACTAACTGTGAGGTTAACAAAACTATCATGCAGAGATTGATCAAAGTTGACCGTAAGGTTAGGACCGATCCTAATTACCCAGCTGGATTCATGGTTGTTGTGACCATTGAAAAAACTAGAGAATTCTTCCGTTTGATGTCAAGGGTTTGTACAATTTACAATCGATCGTATTACTGCTGAGGGAGCTAAGTATAAATTTTTCAAGGTTAAGAGGGTACAGATGGGCCTTAAGAGAATCTCATTCCTGACGACATACGATAGGTCCAGACCCCATCATCCAAGTAAACGACAACTTTCAGTAAAAGATTGCCACCACCAAAATTTTGGTGGTGATTGGCACTGTGATGGACAGAGAACGGCATCAGGGATATTTTGACTTGGTGCATGTTAAGGATGCCTAAGGATATGTATTTTCTACTAGGCTAAATAAAGTATTCATCATTGGTAAAGGAGCCAAGCCTTCGTTTCACTGCCTCGTGGAGAAGAATGTGAAGCTCACCATCACCGAAGAAAGAGATAAGCGGTTGGCTGCCAAGTCCCATTTAAACTGTCTTAAATGGTATATCATTTACAATAAGAAACATTTACAATATGTGTCTATTAATAATTTGGTGAAAATAATATAGTCCAAATATAAACTCATATATTCGAAGAACAATTTTTTTTATAACAATTACGCAAGTAGGCTCCGTTATAGCTGCTATTTCGTGATGGATATTTTCTTTAAAATGAGCCAGAGAAGTTAGTACAAAGACAGCCTTTTACGTTAGATGTGAGATAACACTACAGAAAATAGTCCGTAGAGGTTAAATCAGAATTGCTAGGGGGCCAACTTATGTTACAACTCAGTTTTAAAAGGACAATTGCGCCATTTTGCTGAAACCTGGTTTTTTGGTTGTAGCCAGGAAACTTTTGCGATTTAGACACCAAATGTTGTCTAAATTCTCCCCATAATACCTCAAATTGACTGCAACTGCTCGTCCTCTTTCATCTTCAAAAAAGTAAGAGATAGTTCCTCGCGCTGAAATTGCAGCCCATACTATCACTTTATACGAATGTATATATTTGGATTCGCAGTACTCCCGTAGTGGTAGTTCTGTTTACTCACATATTCATTAAGTTTAACATGGGCTTGATCTGAAAGCAAGATGTTAGTAAACATTTGGAGTTTGGAGTCCCAGGATGTACGAACACCTCCGATGAAGGTTGGTCAGAACCCATACCCTCAAACCCCTCCAAGGAGGATTGGGAGGTGGCAGATCACTTCACGGAAGGGACACGTATAACCTGAGCAATCAAAAGCTTCTCATTCTGGTGCTTTAATTCACATTATCTTTTTTCTTTATTGAATTCAGTGAATGTAAAAGTTTCTGATTCTTGGATTTTGGATTCGTCGTACTGCAGTAGCGATATTTCTGCTTACTTAAATTCCCATTAGGATGAAAATGAGCTTGATCGGAAAGCATAATGTTAGTAAACGTTAGAATGCGCTAGTTTATGAAGTCATAGTTTTGACTGTCATCCTAGAGCTTTAATTCTTGTGCCAAATAAATTTTATAGGGAAAGATCACAAATACATAAAGCTTCGTATAATCACGAATAGACTGGTTAGGACTATCCACATTCACTGCCCTTCTTTGGTTTTCCGATGTTGTACCAATCTCTTCAAATGTTGAAGAAGTTTGAAGAGATTCGTTGCGTTCATACAGGAAGCTTAAGAAAAACTAGCTTTCTTTTGAGGCACCTTGTATTTACATTATTTACACTTTATAAGGGAAATGGATTACAACAACTTAAGTATGATTGACAGAATGACATTCGGTGATGAAGTATGTTTCTTTTCCATTGGAGATTTTTTTCGTTTTCTCGAGTCTAGAAGCAGCGAGTCAGAGTGGTAAAAGAAATGCACAGCTTTTTCCAAAATGTTCTAACTTCTGACACCAGCACTAATGGCAAGATAAGTAACCGTAATAATTTAATACTTTTAAAAATAATAATTTGAAATAATAATTTATTAATAATCATTGTTTTATAATGCATTACTTTTTTAAGTAGCTTTTTGATTAATTTCTGTATTGCTCTTAAAGAATAAATGTAGTGTTGATTAAATTATATAAAATTGGGCATCGTATATGACAGAATGAGCTAATGTTAAATATATATTCCAAAGAGCGACAAAAATAGCATATTTGCTTATATATATTCCAAATTAAGGATTCAAAAGCTGTCAGCATATTTTACTGAACAGTGGATGGATGTGGAGCTGAGTGGAAAAATATTTAAAAAAAAACAGTTGTGTTAATTTGTGTATTCGTTTGTAATTATATCAAAAAACAAGAAGAACAAAATTATAAAGAATAAAGAATAGTGAACAAGATTTTTCAATCGGTGCGGTTCGATGTTGGCCATGTTGTTTTGGCGGCGTCAATAAGGCTTATCGGTTATTATTCAGACTGATGACAAATTGTCATGATAGGTTATCTAATTAAGCAGCACCCCCGAATGTTAAAACATTGTTATCAAAATGAGTGTTCGTTATTTCACAATGCGCCCATTTTAGGACAGTTAAAGTCAAGGCAAATTGACTACAACCGATTTGGTGAATAATCTACTAATAACTTTACATAAAAATTTATACAGATCGACCGATTACATCGACGCTGTGTAGTTAATTCCTCACCGTTCCCAAGAACTCTTTCAAATCGAGACTTGGACCTGCACTCGTAAAATCCAGTTGGTTAAAGAAATCTAAGTTAGTAATCACAGATCAACACCCGTAAGATACAACTGTCAAAGAAATCCATGTTAATGATAACAGATCGGAATAGCCGTTTGGAAGATGACAATTTTTACTGAAAAATCATCTTTAGCGATTAGGCGCAAATTTTGGAAAGTGGCTATTTTAATAAATATAATTGTTTAAATAACATGACGCCTACCTGTAAGAAGTTCACTAGGTATTCACAAAGAAGACACTGTTTGCTGAGTTACTAGTCCGCAGTTTTTCGAAAATTACTTTGGTGAGACCATCAATGGTGATTGCTACAAAATCATAACAATCAGTTTTCTTTAGGCCGAAGTTTAGGATAAGGACGTGGTCAATATGTGATTCCAGCAGGATGACGCTACGATGGACATTCCGCATTAATTATTTAAAGGGATGGTCATATCTTGTAGAGGTGATATGAATCAGTCACCAAGATCGTGCGATGTTAGTCTTTATTGCCTTTGGTGCTTCTGCTTTTAAACTTGTAAAAATAAAACATGACATATGTTTCATATAAAAATACTAACAATTTAGAACACAGAAGTGACGAGCAGAGTTAATTGATTATCAATTCAATTCAAACCCACCTTTTTTTTTAAAGAGGTTATGCACCTTTGCCATTTTCAGGGGTTTCCTAAATTATTTATAAGGAAATATGCTACATTTTTTGTGGGATATTTTAGATATATCATTTTATCACTTTTTCTTGTCGGGATGTTCTGAAGTTGAATGCATATGCAGTCGACCGATAGCTTTAAATATAACTCAGACCAACTCAAAAACATTTAAAATTGAATCACTCGAAACGGTATCAAGATGAGAAACTGGGAAGGTTATTTGAATGATGCTATGTTCTAAAAGAGGATTATGTTAACTCTTGGGCACGGTTGAACCTTTATCGCAAAAGTTTTTCTTAGAGAACTTGTTTTTCTAATCCATGCAAAATTATTGCTTTCTGACTTTGGTCATTAATTTATAGAAAGTCATTTTGTATACATCTTTAGAAGTCTATTTTTAAACAAAATTAAATAAACATTATTCAAGATTTAATTAAATCCTACCATTGACGTTAAAAATAATCACTAGACTATGATAAAAGTTAAATATAACAATATAGGTTCAAATAAATCTTATCCAAAAATAAATTAATTCGTACGCAAACGAAATAAACAAAATTTATATATAATTTAAACAAATCATTTAATAATTGCAACTGAGAGTTATGACTGTTTATCTGCAATAATACGCCGCTACGGAATTGTAATTAATTGCTCATAATTCGCTAATTGCATAATAAATGGTTTCGAGGCATTTTATCACCCCGTTGACACATATTTGCTGCTCATTGCATTTTGCGCAAAATTATATTTTGCTCTCTGAAATATCACGCCCCGTGCATCTAATCTAAAAAGGTAATTGCACACCCGGGATTGCAACAATTCACTGCAGCGCGTTTACTAATTTATGCGGCTCCTTCGGATTTCTATATAGTTTCAATTGAATGCTGGAAATGATGAACGGTAACTGAGGGATAGAACGGTTTAGAAGTTTGTATAAGTATCCAATTATAATGTAAATGTAAATGCATAGGAATTTTTATTTAATAGCAGTCACGGATCGGTATTAGAAATATTTAGGCTTTATAATTAAAATCACTAAACCTATATATTAACATGTTTCACCAAGTGATTAATCAGAAACAAGTATATGATAATATTTAAAAGTATTACATAATTTTATCTACATTAATTAAATTCTATTTTATTATTCATTTTGTTCCCTGGTTAACAATTCGTCGAAGTTACCTGAAAATTTCGATAGGCCATTCATTACCTTCTATCTGATAACTTCGAATCCACTTTGCTTACAGCACAATCTCCTTTCAATAAAGCTCGTCAGGTAAATATGTTGTAAATTTTCAATGAACTAAACTTATCCCATAAATCGCTTTTTGTTGCCGCGGATACGTTTAAGAAGCATTTAAATTGACTCCCTCTCTCGTCGTCTTCACTTACGACGTATAGAATGTGCATTTCAATATTCGCAGTATATCCGTGATATCTTCCACTCTGGTATTATAGCCTTGTAAAAGTTTGTATGGTAATTCAGTGAAGATACCTTCGGATTATATAATTTAAAACCAATTTACTTAGAATTAAACACTATTATTTACATTTTGCTATAGTTTCTTTTATACTTGTAATAATAACCCGGCGCCTCCACCAGAAAATAAAAACACGGAATCTCTAATTAATTCAAATAATATAGGATTAATTTTTACTTTTCTTGTATTTTAGAGCTAAATATAATTATAATTTTTATAATTAGTGCGATTATCATTTGAATATATAGGTAAAATACTGGAAAGTTTTTTGGTTTCATATGTAATTAGGCTATTGTGTTATTATTGTTGATTATGAGGCTTCTACTTTGTTATACAAGTCGTACATAAATGAAATCACTTTGATCACTTTGTATAACACTTCTTATTTAACATTGACTATACTTTCGGCAAACTAATCCATTATCAAAACTAAATATAATTTCAACTAGAAATTACAAGTATATGTATGGAAAAATCTTAACAAATAGCGTTGAAAATTGAAGTCTACATTAAGTTAATCTGCTCGTTAATTAAGAAATTGAAGTTGTTTTTAGTGTTTATACTATAATTTATTTGTTTTATTTATCGATTTAAATAAACCTCTACGTAATGGTCGCTTTTATAATTTTAATTAACGCAATGCTTTCTATAACAAGAAATTATATTACTGTTATAAAAATTTGTTTTTAGGGGTAATATTTAGAAGTGGAATTTAAAAAAGAAAACTAAAATTGTGTTTTAATAGAATAAATATGATAACATTTGCGGAATGCCGGCTTTATGTATGTTAAGCCGGGAGTTATATTCGGTGTACATATGGGATACGATAAGTAGATGGATATCTGTTATGTATTATGTATACACAGTCATCACATGTCTGTTATCCAAACTGCTTGAAAGTTTTGTCAACAAACATCATGTAAATCCACTGGGGAGCGAAAGCAGCCAATATTTCTGGTTCATAAAATTTGCCGACATCTAAGACGAGATGATAAACAAATACTGATAAATGCATACACACACGCGCGTTCGTCGGCCTTATGCTTCGACCTTTGATAAAGATGACACCCGATCATCCCCATTACCATATAAGGGCGGCTGCAATTTATTGCGCCCCCCGTTTTCTGCGCGGCTTCTGTTGTTCGGCGCCGTTTTACGGGGAGCTACATAATGCAACATCAATCAATAAAGTGTTGGACCCTTTAAAATGATTCCCGAATTTACATTTAAATTATAGCCACCTCCACCTCGGCGAATCGGCTGAAAGAGGAGCAAAACACTTAATCAGTGAAGCTTTCCCAATCAAGGGAGCGTGGGTTTGAAGAAGAATCTCGGCGCCGAGTAAATTACTACAGAATTGCTTCTTCTGTGTTCTTATATTGTTATTTTCTTTACGTGTTCCTGATTTTTTTTTGTACAACGCTAGGTGTCTGTAATAGACCCTTACAAATCTTACTTACGATGTGTTTATTTATTTACGAAATAGTTTATCTCTAGGTTTAATTAAGAAATCGTTAAATAAAATAATTACAATATAACAATTAAAAGAAAATAAAGTTATTGTATTACCTTGTATATTTACACCTATTCTAAAAATAAATCCTTTTTATAATTAATACTTTTAAAATACAAAAAGACTTCGTAAATCTGTAACAATGAGTCTTAATATTTTTTTTTAATGTTATATATCCTATCAATTATATTAAATAGATATTTATTTATTTAGTCTTCGTTGATGTTTGCAAAATTTGACGAACATTTCGTAATTAACAAAAAATATCATACTAAATACGTACAAATTTATAAAATGTGTAGCTATTTTTATTTGGCCCGAAAATATTGTAAACCATAATACAAACGCGCGTGCTGGTGTTGTAATAATCCACTCAAATCAATAAAAATTAATTTGTTAAAACCCTTGAATATTGTAAAGCATGACAATTTATGAAATATAATACTCAAACTCCCAAAATAGGCTGATGTATCATAACACAAAACCAATAAATAAACTAATTAATTTTTAAACTTATCCCACACAAAAGTGGAATAATTAAGTTCGGTTTGAAAGTAACAAAGTTCACAATATCCTCTACAAAAGCAACATCCCGGCGTTCCTTGATTAAACTAACCTAGCGAGAAGCAATATAAATAGAGCAGTTTAAATAAACACAAGTTAAAACGTGAAAGCGTCCAATTAAAATTTTATGTATCACCACAGTTGAGGCTTAATGATCCTTGATATATATATATATTCCCCTCGATTCCATCTCTGCGGGTAGGAACCGGGCAAAAACGTAAATACAGTCCAAATGCTTATGTAAACATGAAACGACAATTTAAAACCCATTAATCATGAAAGAAAGTAACACGATGCGAATAAATAAAAGAGGTTTGCACCTGGAGCTCAGGGAAGAATATCAAATGTGTATTTATTTAGTCATGCCAGACCCACGGAGAATGTACAAAGAGGTAAATTTCGAAGCGAAAAAAAGAGAGAGAAAGAAACGATGAAAATGTACGTTTGGTTTTATTTTCTGTGGATGCGAGTTCTTGCGTTTATCTCGCATAAGTTGGAATAATCTCGATGGTCAATCGGCCTCAGGGTTCTGTGGTATATCACGTTGTTTATGCAAATACGTGTGTGAACTTACCGACCTACTTTTCCAAAGGATAGTTCGAACAACTTCACAATTTGCAATGATCATACATTTTATTATATCAATGTTTAAATATGCAGATAAATAAATTGGGTATCTGGATTTATTTATTAACGTTCATAAAAATGGGATATTTTAAAAACTATATTTAAGAAAAATTTATGATAACTGATATTAAACTAATAGAATATTCAAATTATGTGAAATATATTAATGATCCTTGATATATATTATATCAAGGATTCAGGTGCAATCTTTAATTTGTTTCATCATTAATTATCATTAATGAAATATTGTATCATTTTAAATTTATATTATTTATTCATTAAACTAATACCTGTATTTTTTATGTTCTAACTATTTAACGAAGACGTCTTTTTACAACTTGTTTTAAATGAATAAACTCGAGCCATCCTCACTGTACAAACAACAGTTAAATTAAACTTGGCCAATACGGGAAGATTTGTGCAGTTGGAGACAGATTTAAACAAACCGAAATATTCCTCTTGCGCTTACATTTTGCATGCAAGACGTAATTGCGGTGTCCCTTGCAGAGTTTCGACTAGATGAGGCACCCCCACTCACACACACACACACGAAGCCAGCCAATACTATCGGTATTTAAGGTCAATAGCTTCAATCCTGGCCATAAACAGAGATTACCCGAAACACGCCAGTTCTCATTGTTAGAATTCAATTTCGCAATCTGACTTCGAGTCCGTTCGAGTGGTAATGGAAGAATTATGCGGGCCGTTAAATATTTCTGTGGAAATTTTAAGGGAGGAGAATATTTCTGCTTAGTGCGGTGTTTTCTCTGGAAGCAAATAAGTTTTCCCTGGATATCTTGTTCGTTAAACGAGAGTTTTACGTCCTCTGGAATGGTCATCTTATATTGCAAGTGCCCTCTTATATTTCAAATATTATCCGTGCACCCTTATCTGGACCTACATCTTACTTTCCTAAGTGTTTAGGGATCCTCTCCTTTATAATTCCCCTGTTGTTGCCATTCATGCTAAATGTCTTATACTTATACGCAAACTTAATTTATCTTATTTCAGATTTTTTTTTAGATACCATATTAATCATAATAAATAAAATAATAAATTATTTTTAAAGAACTCAGGATGAGGACCAAAGTTGAAAATCCAAAATTAAGAATACAAAAAACGTGTTTACCATAAAATAATAATAATATTATAAGCTTGAGAAAAGCTGTAAAAAATCATCTGATATATATAATTTATTATAAATTAATTTCAATTTAAACGTGTATGATACTTCAATTTAAATATATAAAATGTTAATATTATAAAACTGTATAATATGAGCATATATGCATTCATATTTGCTCGAGTTTTGAAAGAATATATACAAAAAAGAAAATTACTTCAGTATATATGATTTCTATTTTATTGTCGTAAGGGTGGTAAACGCATCATTGGCCGTAGTGATACACTGATCGGTGCCGTTAACGACCCCTTTGCCCTTTTAATAGCCGTTTCAACTCCCAAGCCTTCTCTAAAACGTGCCCGACTTTACTACCCACTTGCAATATCTGGAAATCGTCTTCATTGAAAAAATTATTATTTTCATACATTGACTTGCAAATCCGTTATATTACCCTTTGTCCGAAAGAAATTTTCTATGCTTCTTCTTCCTTGTGGAAAATTTCCCAGTCATTTCCCTGATGTATGCGAATTTAGTCGCCACACACATAATTTTGTATCGAATTTTCACAATTTTATTACTCACTGAAATAGCATTATTATTTAGCGAATTATTTAACTTTAAAAAGTTTAATTAAAAAAACCATTTACACTATGTAACTAATAATAAATAAATAAATAGAAATAAACCGTAATGAAAATCCGGACTGTTTATTTATTTATTTTTTTCTATTCAATTACGAAGTAGAATCTTAATTGATTAACTACGAAAACAATGTGTTTCATATTAATTAAAGCATAAGGTCAAGATGTGGCGTGATTGATATGCTCGACTAGGGATTCGTATATCGGCTAATCCCGCAACTACTTGTAATTCCCCATGGGGAGGGTCTGATAAGCTCACTTGTATACTTGAGCGTAGTTTTTGTTCAACTAGTTACGAACAGTCGATAGCAAACCGTCGGCCAGCGTAAAAATGATTTATAAATAATGTAAGTAATTAAAGTTAGTAGGATGGCAATTTAATTACGTGAAATTGTGTTTATTAATATTTAATCAAGGAGAAAAATAAATAAACCCGAAAATACACTGCGATTTAAATAATGCATATTTACGTGTATAATAACCAAATACGTGATTATATATCAGTTTTATTTGTATTATATGTATTTGGATGTTTAAATAATGTATGTAATTATGGGCTAATATTTAATTAAACCCTATCATAATTTACATCGATATGTATAAATAATTATTTGCTTAGATCGTTTCATTTAAAAGTAATGCATTAAATGTAATTATACATTTATATATGATATATTTTTAATGTTGGCTTTCGGTATTTAAATATAAGAACATTCTCTTCTTCATTAGTTATGTTAACGATAATACACTGTTAAGTCAGTATGACATCATTTGGGAAATATTTTCAGTTTATATTTTTATTTATCATTGTATTTTTTATTTATTGTGACGCACTTTCTTTCTCATTGTACTTTATTGTAATTTAAGAGAGAAATAAAGACTATTATTTAAATAATTAACAGTTTTTAATTATTCGTCATTAATAAATTTAAAAATGTATGAAAACAATGATTTATTTAATTATTAAATAAAAACACGACTGTTTAGAGTATTGCAGTATTTATAGATACAGTGCTACAATTATTTCACCACACTGTGAATTCATCAAGCAGATGAATAATAATAGTAGCAGTGTATCTACAAATAAAGCAAAACTCTAAATAGTAGTGTTTTTATTTCATAATTGCATAACGAAGTTTATCTAAGTATCAGCCTCATCAATCCAATTATTTATTTTACGAATTGTGATTACATACTTTTATATAAAAAAAGGTTTTTATTACAACTAAAATTACAGTGCACAAATTAATGTATTTTTTACTTTTTCTTTTCCATCATGGATTATTTTTCTTATTACATACTTATAATTTACAAGCCCGTGTTTCTATACATTCAATCTCATCTGGGTAGCTATTGCAGCAATTATACACCTTCCTATTGAGATCCAATCAAAAATAAATCGATTAAAAATATAATTAAATTGAAACTATTTTTAATTCCACCTGCCGTTGAAATATTACATTTCACATAGACCCTATGACTCTCTTACACACACACACACATACACACACACCGGGTATAAGATTGATGAAGAAGAATATTATACCGCGGCCACACGGTGCGAATGCTTATACCCCAATAAAATTAATAGATTCGAGAGGTTCCCGAACCCCACCGGAATTTATACAGTTTTTATGGAAACGTTTGATGGATTACGAGTTTTTGTGGCACTTGGTGTATTTTATGCTTTTTTACCCCCAGTGCAAACATTGAATGATAGACCGGATTTACTCTCAGATTGAATTATACATTTTTTTGTATAAATCTATTTTACGTCGGGCTCTCACCGTTTATTTTTCTTCGCCCGCCGTAAACTAGGGGCGAATTGAAGTTTTGCTTAGTCCTTCCGAGGGAAAGTGCCCGTTCCCGTTTTTATTTAAAGTAAATAAGGGCGCTTGATCGAAAAAAAGTGGCCGTTTCGAATTTGCAACGAAAATTGTATATAAACAGGTTTCGTATAACATCAAAGTGTTGAATATATTAGTTTGGGAAAAGTCCAAATAATTCTTTTATTAACTACACATTACATTTTTTTTTAATTAAAGGAAGTGCTTCTTCAGTGTAATAAGGATACCAAAGAATGTAGGCTCTAGTCTAGTTTACTCTAATTTACTATTAATGAAATTAAAATTTGTTAAATGTTTTGCTATACGCATAAAAAAACTCAGTAACTTTAAAGCCGATAACGTAGTAATATTTACATGGCTGCTATAGGTGAGATAACAATCAAAAACAACCCCAAGATCCTTCACTTCGATTTTTTTATGAGCGGGGTGCAGTTAATATCATTATCCTTTATTTCGTATTTTCTTATGAGCGAAGTGTAGTTAATATTATATTCTGAGATAAGGGAAAACCTTTTGTGATAGCAACTTACTACACAGCACATATTAACACTCAGAGATAACTTATTCGCATTACACCAATGTGTGAGTAAATTTAAATTGTTTAGAATAACAACAGCGTGATAATCTATTTTTATATATTATATACATAGTATTACATAGGACAAAAAATTGCAGAGATATAATAATCTATAAATATAAGAAACAGAAGGTGCCCTAAATTAGAGCCCTGGGGTTTGACTGAGCTATAGACGAACATGTGCGACTTAAAACTATCGCAGTAAACTTAGTTAGCTTTTAGATCAAGATATGCAAAAATAAGATTTAAAAACCTTTCAGTAATACAAAAGAAACTGAATTTGTTTACTCTCTTAAGAAATCAGTATAAACACATAAGTCTGACGTGGTCAACTAATGCACTCACTTATAAAGCTCTTGCTATTATGGTCGCTATACCCCCTCAAAATTAAAATATGAATTCTTAATGTTTCAGTAATTAAAAAGACCAAGAAATTTTCTTATTTGTTTAATTTTGATAGAACTTGATTTCCAGATAATTTTCCAAGGACATACCTAATTTGTGTTAATCAGGTAACTACAATTATTTTCGAATATCGCATTGCTATTCCTTATTTGAAACGTAAGGACTAATGAATTTAAGTATAATGCATTGTTAATAAAGATACAGGACTATTCAAATAAATAGGTATACCATTAAAAATGTAACCTTAGTTCACAATAATTTTATGGGCCACACTGTATACTATAATTTATTACAAAAAAATAACTTTTTTTAAATCTTACAGCTTTTATGTACGACATTTTTTGCTAACTCCTGTATCTTTTGAAATAATTCACCGTTCTGGTAATTTTGCCTAACCCTGTATAAAATCTGTCCAAAAACTTTAGCGAAATTGTAAAAGATTGTGTTTGGAACAATAATTGCTTAATATTGCAAGATCGCCATGTTTAATATAGACCATATGATTACTTGCTTCCAACGCTGTTAAAATTTACCAGTATAAATTTATAAATTAAATATGATAGGTTAAAAAATAGTCTACACAAATTTACAGTCCTTAAGCTATGATCTTCACCTGAAGCCATTGCATTTTTCAATCATACTAGAAATGGCATCTGATTCTGATAGGATAGCCATGTTTAAATATAAGACATTTTCTACGCTGTGGAAATTTACCAGTAGGAATTGATAAATTAAATATTATAGCTAAACGAAGGGTCAACACAAATTTACAGTCCTTAAGCAAAACATTTAGAAAATTATCTTCATCCGCACTCATTAAATTTTTCAGTCGATTCATACTACAAATTGCATCTGATTCCATGATAGTAGGTATAAATAGAGTTTAGTTATTTAGATATGAACCACACTGATAAGTTTTTTGTAAAAAAAAGTATCAGGAATTTTTATTAGGCACGGAATATTTGCTATCGCCACTTTGCATTTCATCAGAAAAACGGCTGGTACCAGTTTTTTTAATTAAATATACTTCCATGGATCATTGGGATTGTTCTTGAGTTCAATATTTTCTAATAACAAAGTCTAAACATCAGAAATTTGGGTTTTTGTTAACGCAACCTTTAAAATTCTGTCTCAGTAGTACTAAGATAAAATCGATTTATATTTACTGTGATGGTATAACTTTTATATTAATATTATATTTCTTTTTAACTTACAGCCAGAGAGGTAAATTATTTGATTTTTGGCAGCTGCATTTAAGAACGAAATGATTTTGGCAATTATAAATATTATATTATAAAATTCATCGACTGTTTTGTTTGATTCGAGAAATAAATTCGTATTACTCAATTTAATGTCCTTTTGATTGTTTGAAGATTACGCAAAAATAGTTATTGATTATCTTGGTAGAGTTTGCTAATTTTTTTCTTATATTTCATATATTCCTGATTAAAACTAAGAGCATTACACCATTTACTATTTGAATGTAATAACTGTATTACACTACACTACACTAAAATTAAAAATGTATAAAATATACCACGAAATGATCTCCTCCAAAATTGTCTTTCCTTTTTTACATTTTAATAGACCGGAATTTTTGTCAGCTTTCATTCTTGTATTCATTTAGTAAAGCCAATTTTTTTTTGTACTTGTTGGCATTCTTTCTTGTTCCTGATATTATTATATTCAGATCTTCTTAAACGTTAACTAGTTTATCTTTAATTCTTGATTATTTTGTTTTTTTAAATCTTTTTGTGCCTTCCGTATTTATTTTTCTTTCGCATAACTTACTTTAATTTATTCTATAGAATTTGTGCATTTTAATTATTGTTACTTTTTTCTTCTATTCTCTTGTTTGAATTTATTATGGTTACTATGAGTATATAATAATTAGTTACTGCAGTATATATCTCTTAATTTGTCTATATATTTTAATTATTTTAAAGTTATTTAACCCATATCTAGTGAATTTGAAATATTAAATTTTTCTTCTGTCCTTCTGTTATTTATTCAGTTTTCTCTAAATCGTTGTTCAAATATCTGCTTTTCTTTTCTTATTTTTTAATAGTCTGTATTTCTATACATGATAGTACTTAGAGTAGTGTTTCTATTTGCGCAATAATTTGTACCTTCTTTATATAATAAAATTCTTTTAATGCTTCGTAAAATAATTCTTAGGAGCGTTTGCTCATTTAACTTCTAAATTTGATACATGACTTGTTTTAGACTTCAATATAATTCCTTTATTACACTGTGTAAGTATGGATTACCACGTAGTAACGGTCGCAACCATTCTCTTTATTAATTCCTTTATTGTTACTAATCATAGGCAGTCACCAATTGTTTTTAGTTGACCTATAAAAATATAGGAAAATTATTGTTTTCATGAAAAATTTTTGAAACATTTCTTTAACGAAAATATTCGTATTGATGTCCCCTGAGACTATTCCACTAATGACTGGACAAAAAAAATGTGTCTGTCAGTGGGCGCTGAATCTCAAAAACCAATGACCAATTTTAAGATGAAACTTCAAACTTATGGATTTATCATTAAAAACTGGAACTGAAACGCTTTTTCAAAACATTCATACACCAGAAGTTATTTGTCTAAATATGAAAAATATTACTAAACTTTTCAAACAAAAGTTAAAGGGAATGAGAAACTCAACAAGTTTTATTAAAACATGTTTTTGTCAATTTTTGCCTATTGCTATTAAACTATGGAGTTACATTAAATTTATATAACAATTAATTATGAAGAATTCAAAATTGAACAAATTATTACGAATAACCTTTTTACTTCATAGTTTTCGAGAAACATATAGGGAAAGTACTACGATGGCCATATCACCATTTTTTCTTTTCTTGTTAGTTTATATTCTATTTACACTACAAATATTTTGCTAATCCATCACTTGTTAAAATAATAAGGTAAATTAGTATGTAAAACATTTAGATTTGATGAAGGAAAGCACTTGTTCTGTTCCATATTTTTATTTTCGTAACACGTGCCATTAAATTGAAAATAAAAATATGGAACATAACAAGTGCGTTTCTTCATCAAATTTATACATCTGGTTCATATATTTAGTTTTAATTGGTTTATATTAATTAGAGGGTTAATTAAACACTTTGTTTTGTTTCATTATTTATAAAATAGTGAAACAAAACCAAGTGTTTAAGTAACCTTCTAATTGACATAAAACATGTTTTATTACGGGTTAAGTGAGAATTTAATTAATCGTAGGTTTATAGTATTTTTGATCATTTTAAATGGCCTTCTTCAATAATTTTAAATTTTCTAATAATTTACTAACTTGGGTACCTGTTTTCGTTAAAGGGTATTTTAAGATAGATGCAACAGAGACACCGACCAACTATCTGAAATAATTTTAGAAAAATTAATAATAAAGTAGTCTTTTTCATGTAATCATTTTTTTATGTTATCAACATTATTTAAAAATGTTTCATGTGAAAACTTTTCCAATTATTGAGTGTATTACTCAAAATTTAAGATGTTCCAAAAATGGGTGATTCTTATCAAGAAAATCTTTTGCAATTATTTGATGATAATTTTGAAAGATTTGGCCTTTTCTTTGATGTATTGATGGACTAATAGTTGTTTCGGAATTTCTTATATTAAAACTTATTCAAAAGTTTCGTTTTTTGCTTTTTTCTCTCTCAAAATTTTAAACTCATTTAAGCCAAATGTGGTTGTTATTAATGCAATGGTTTGCAATGCTCTACTTACTCGCGTTACTCTCTAATATTAATCTTAATTGGGGTTTAGAATTTCCATCTGTCTATAGGATTCGTAAACTGTATCTATTATACTTCACAATTTTGGACCTTTTCGAATTCACCTATGATTTCACATTTATTTATTTATTTATTCTATTTATAAGTACTTTATCAAACTTGCTTTATAAATACAATTCATAAAAGATGAAACAAAAATATATGAAGAATTTCGACAGCAAGCTGAAAGGCGGAGTTCACTCTTGAAGAATGTTCTTCCACTCTAACCTGTAGGTCCTTTCCTTCATACACGAACTCAGCTGCGGATACATATTTTCAGGCAAAATAAATCTAATTTCTTCTAATAAAGGGGGCATTTAGTAAATTATGTCACTTTGACAAAAAAAAAAACAAAAAAAAAATGGCGATGTGGCACTCATAGTACTTTCTCTCTATTTTACTCGAAAACATCCATTTCCGATTTTTGAATATTCACCAAAAGCTTTTCAGTTCCAGTTTTTAACGATAAAACCTTAAGTTTAAAGTCTCATCGCAATCGGGTCATTCGTTTTTGAGATACAGCGCCCACAGACATTTTCACGAACGAAAACAATACTTCCCCTATATATACTATATAGGGAAAGTAATAAGGTGTTTTTATTGTTTCATATCTTGTGTGTTATATGACATAATAAAAGATTAATTCCTGCACCTGTTTTCACCCATGACCCATCAGTGTATATGAATGTTATTGTGTTTGATTATGATTCTGGTGGTCAAAATCCGAAAAAAAAATTTACCTTAAATTATAAGAATGCTTAAAATTAATACACTTTTTACATACTGTAAACTAATAGGTGTATCTAAGCTGTTAGAAAAATTACAGCACTGAAAACTTTCGATTAAAAAAAATCATATTCGCTTCTCTTGATTTAAAAAATTCTAAAACAATTACCGACCTGAACATTTACTTAATAATATGTAAAACGGTTGAAAATTTATATATTTTTAACATATCATAAAACAATCGATGTAACTTAAGTGTAAACAAAATTGTAGTGCTTTAAATTGTCGCTTCGAAAAAATCAAATTTGCTTTTTTTGATTAAAAAAATTCTAAAACAAGTTCTTGCAAAGGAATTTACCTATAAACTTGTAATAATACTTAGAATTAATATTCTTTTTGCATACTATAAAATAATAGGTGTAACTAAGCTGTAAAAAAATTACAGTACTGAAAACTTTCGATTAACGAAAAATCGAATTCACTCCTCTTGATTTAAAAAATTCTAAAACAATTACTGGCCTGAAGATTTACTTAAAAACTTGTGGGAATATTTATAATTTATATATTTTTAACATATCATAAAATAATTGACGTAACTTAAGTGTAAAAAAAATTGAAGTATTTTAAATTGTTGATTCGAAAAATATCAAATTTGCTTCTCTTGATTCAAAAAATTTTAAAACGATTTTTGGACAAAGAAATTTATCTAAAAATTTTTAAAAATGCTTAAAATTAATGTATTATTTTTACATACTGTAAAATAATAAGTATAAATATGCTGTAAAGAAATATGCAGTACTGAAAACTTTAGATTAACAGAAAATCAATTTCGCTTCTCTTGATTTAAAATTTTTTGAAGCAAGTACCGGCCTGAAAATTTAGTTAAAAATTTGTAGGAATGTTTAAAATTTCTTTATTTTTGACGTACCATAAAGCAATCGATGTAACTTAAGTGTAAACAAAATTGCAGAAATTGTCGATTCAAAAAAAAATCAAATATGATTCTCTTGTTTCAAAAAATTCTAAAATTATTTCTGGCTAAAGAATTTACCTAAGAATTTGCAAAAGTGCCTAAAATTGATATATTTTTTACACATTGTAAAATAATACGTATAACTAAGCTCTAAAGAAAATTACAGTACTGAGAACTTTCGATTAACAAAAAATCAAATTCGCTTCTCTTGATTTAAAAAAATCTAAAATAAATACTGCCCTCAATATTTACTTAAAAATATGCAGTTGTTTAAAATTTATATATTTTTGACATACTATAAAACAATCGATATAACTTAAGTGTATACAAAATTACAGTACTTTAAATTGTCGATTCGAAATAAATCAAATTTGCTTCTCTTCAATAAAAAAATTCTAAATCGATTTCTTGGGAAGGAATTTACCGAAAAACTTGTAATAGTGCTTGAAATTAATATATTTTTTACATACTATTGAATAATAGGTGTAACTAAGCTGTAAAGAAAATTCCAGTACTGAAAACTTTCGAAATATATATTCAATAGAAAAGCTTCAAATAGACTTGGGATGCAAACACTGAAGATTAGGAAGACTGTTCGTATTTCAGGTCTATTTCAAGTTTTCTATTGAATATATATTTTCAAGGGATGTTGTCCACCGGCAGCATTATAATCTTGGGATTTCTTTTCATCATCTCCTCTAAGTTTTGTGGTATTCGTAGCCTTATAGCCCTTCTCTCTAATAAATATGTAGCAGGTGCAGTAGGGTTTCCATAGCTGCTGTTGGTGTTGTATTCATGGCTTCTGTGGCATTCCTTGAACGTGATCTAGGAACCTTAAGGCTGTTTTCGTGGTCGTTTTTAGCCACCATGTTACTGATGCATATGCTAATATTGGCCGCACGATGGCCAATGTTAGCTACCTTTGGAGATAGTCCTTATGTTTTCCCCACAAATCGTCTGTATTGCCAGAGAGCTATGCATGCTTTCTTGGATCTCTCCGTCAGATGGGCATTCCAATTTAGTATGTTGCTTAGAAGGATGTCCAGGTATTTGACTTCTTCTTTCAGTGTCAGATCCTCACTAAGAAAGCTTGGTGGCTTGAAATCTTTGAACTTTTCTTCTTGTGAACAGTTCCGTTTTTGTTGGATTTTTGTGAAATCCTTGGTCTATGCACCATTTGTTTATAACACAGAAGCTATGCTTATTCAGAGGCTCCACTACGATTTATTGTAAAGGAGACAGAACTGCTTCTGTGGACAACCCTTGAATAACCGGCATACAATTTTAGTGTTACCTATTATAATATTGGCTGCCATTCATTGCCGTATGTTGGAGATATACTGGATTTAAGCCACCGGAACTACCCTACCTAGAAGTGCAGCTGTTATATTTGGGAAGGAGGATTTGTCAAAGACTCCTTCTATATTCATGAAAGATGCAAATGTAAAAGCTTTTTGCTTAAAAGATCGGCCAATCCTGCTCACCAAAGTGTGCAATGTAACGTTCTTATAGCCTCTCCAGTATCTTTAGGAGAAATGATGTGAGACTTATTGGCCGATATGCTTTGACTGTGGTGTAGTCCAAGACTACTGGTATTGGGATAAAATTAACTTTATTTTCCCTCTATGAATAGGGTGTGTAACTGAGGGTAATACAATCCTGCTCCAGGATAATATCTTTGCTCCACTGTCTGTCTAGATCAAACGTGTTTAGTCGGAACGGCAAGGTCACCTCCAAAGTTTCTAAGCTCCTTCACAACTTCTTAGCCCATATTCTGAGAAAACTTACGGAGGGTTGTAGCGACACTGAAATTCAAAATCGTACCTGAACAGACTGAGATTAAAATCTAGTTTTACCTGCAGAGTAAGAGTAAATCGCTGAGCAGGTACTTCTAGACTGCCCGGTGTTATTCAACCTGCGTGAATCCACAATGGGAGAGGGATGTCTAAAGTCATCAGACATCCCAAGAGTCCCTTCTGCTGTGGTCCTGGTATTTGCCAATGCCTTGGGTTGGCTTTACCGTAGCAAGAAAAGAGGACTCAGATGGGAGGACGTAGAAAGAGCCCACGTCCAGCGGACCTCTCTGCCCTCCCATCGAATAAATCCGTCATCACGCTGCAACGAAAAACAATCTCATGTAAGTCAATCAGCTTAAGCACTAAAACACCAGTTACAAAAAAAAGATTTAGAGGAAAAAGACTGCAACGTAGTAATGACCGCATTATATTCATTAATGAAAGTAAGTTTGATCTTAGATAGCAGATTGATGAATTAAAATCTCAAAACAGCAAACTTGTGGCAGATATATAGCGATCAATTAATTAATTTCACACCTCACCAGTGGTAAAACTTTATTAATGCATAAGATTAATAATTAAAACACGTTTTCTAATTGATATATTCTAATTATTACAATAATCAGTTGAGAATTTGGTAAGATTGTAACACAGCAATATCGAAGAATTACATCTGGCAAAGAAGTAATTAGGAAGAAATTTGAACATATTAAGTTTTTACCATTCATCCAAAAAATAAAATCCAAATTGACGGCGTTAAAGTTTATATCTGAGCAGGAACACCACAAAATTAAAAAAAAAGGTAAATGACATTTATTTCGTCGTGACAAAAGTCAACGCTCGTCTGAAAAGCGTTGTAGAAAATTTGCAGGACGTTAAAATGAATGGTTTAAAAGAAAAGCATTAGGTCGAGCAGTAAGTCATACACTTAGAAACTAGAGAACGCGCACGAGATAGATATCGAGATATTCGAGAAAAGCTACAGAACAAGTTGAACAAAAATAGTTGTGAAAGCTTTAAATGCAAACGAGATCAAATACATTAAAATGTAGTCTTAAGTTGCCACTTAAAATATTTAAACAGGTGAGGTATAACTGCTTATCCAGACGGGCTTCAGAAGGAGATGAATAATCTTTTACAGGAAAAGTTCGAAACACTACTGAAAACGTTTATCGAAAATTTTAATATCAGCAGTTGAGAAAGGAAGTGTGAAGATAGTAACGAATTATCTAATTAAAGTTAAGTAGAGGACTACCGCAAAATCATTGGAAAAAGATTTCGTTTTAAGTCTACTGTAGAGTGATGTTAAAAAGGCGGATATTCGCTTTCGAAACAAACTGAAATATCAGAAAAATCAAATAAACTGGTTGATTGGGGTGTTATTTACAGAAAGAAAACGTGCAGTAATTATTCAGAAATTTGTTAGTTTTAGAATATCTGCATATATGGTTCTTATTTAGCTTTAAATGGCAACTCTTGAACTGTACCGTTCATTTCTTATTTTTATGTGTTTACTATCAAGAAAACATATGTTTATCTAATCAATTTTATTGGAATGCTTTTTATTTACTACTAGTGATATTTCATTCCGATGGTTCGTGAGATTTTTATTAATTTATTCAATTCAATTACAAAGGTATACATATCGTTTCTTTCTGCTCTGATTTTGCTTTAATAACACTTTTGGGCATAATGACTGTGGCGACAGTTACTACGTAGTAATTCATGATAAACACTTAACTAACGCACTTACTATATTTTAACCACTAAAACATAGTAAGTGCGTTAGTTTAGTGTTTAACACTTTAGGTGTTATAAAAATATTGTACATTTCGTGTGCTTGGTAAGAGTTATTATTGAAAAGGTAGTATTTATAGAAGTTTAATATATATTAATTATATACATAACGTATAGTATTTATTATTTTAAAAATGAATTATACAAGTAATACTGAAAAATATAAGATTATTTTTTCCATAATAATAAAATGTATTAAAGTCGTTTGCGTTGTAGAAAATTGACTAATAATTAGAAAAAACACGAAAACATTTCGTAAACCTATAACAATGAGTCTTACTAAGACTATAAAACAATAAACTAGAGAAGTAGTTGTTTTAATAAGTGATTTGCTTTGTAGTCTTAGTAAGACTCATTATTGTAGATTTACGAAATGTTTTCGTATTTTTTTCTAATTATTATTGTTTCTATGTTCATAACATCTGACGGCTTCGATTTATCTCGTCAGGGCAGTGCAGATAAAGACAGGGTAAATGAAATTTTATTACAAAATTTATACACCTCCAGTTCTACATAGATAGAGAATAGAGACACCATTATGGTAACATCTATTGTCTATTGCATTGTTTTTGCTAATTTGAAGAATAAAATACTAATAATTAGAGAACTGTCAATTTTAAATTACAAATTTTAAGCAGAATGCTTAATAAATGAATAAGTAAAATAAAATCTACAGTTATAGAAAAAAATCGTAGAAATTCTGTAGTATATGGGAAAATTCCATCAGGGTTTGACTGAAAGAACATTCTGAAGAATAAAATCCGCCTGTGTGCTTAAAATTTAGTGTGTTTTTTATGTATTTATCTATTAATGTACTTTGTTAAAAATAAATAAATAATCTGATCAAGTTTCTGAATCACTAAGAATAATCATAACTCTCTGTATGCACGAGCTGCGAGTTATTTGTTATCCGCTTGTATACAGATAAAAATAAAATGTGTGCAAAGGTAAAACATTTGAAGGCAAATATATGTAAACGTAGATATATTCATGTTGTTTCCCCGGTGTCAGGAGCATTTGACAGAGATAAGTTCCTGCGAGAAAATTTCAACGATGGAGCTGTGCTAGATATGAAACAAATGATTAGATATCAAATAGATACTTCTAACGTACGTCAGATTGTTTTGTGCCCGAGCGTGTTTTGTTCTTGACATTGTAAACAACGTGTCGATAAGTCCCCCCCGTATAATACGGGATATGGAGGCCGGGGGACCGCCCGGGTACATACATTTTCAATTTTGGCATATAATCTCAATATTTTTTTGAGCGTGCAAACATATATCCTCAAAGTAAATAGATTGAAAAATTCAGATTTAAATCAGTAGAGACATGCAAATCTGGCCGGAGCCCGCGTTCAAATAAATCTGCTTATAAACTTGCTGATACGTAAATGGAAAACAAATATCATTCCTGTAAAAATAATGGACATTTTTTATTTGCGGAAGTACGCGGGGATTTCAATTATTTTTGTTTTCGAAAAATATTTGCATATGCCGTTCAAAACAGATTCCATCACTTTTCCACTATAAAAAAAAAATTGTGCACAATATATCGGTCATATTTCGTACCGTGTATCTTTTATATACGTTTAATGTCAATTATTATGTTTTATCTGTAATACCATAAATTTGTTGCTATTTAAAAATAATGTTTTACTAAATATTAGAAAGTTATATTATCTGATTAAATAACTCAGTGGGAGTTAAACTATACAAATTATTATGTTATCACTTTCATGCATTTTAATTAATTAGTAAAATAATGTAAAAGTATATTTTTTAAATACTATTTAGTACATAATCTTATTAAATAATACAAACTTCTTTGCTATTCATTATACAAAAGGTGTGAGATCAATATATTTTCCTTTACAGGCGTTATTTACCTATATTCATTAATCATACAATGAACAACACGATTTTTTAGACTACATATTTGATAATAAATCAATATAAAGTGATTTTCAATTATTGGTTTATCAAAAAATACGAAAGATAAATTATGTTTATTATTTATATACTATATAATTTGAAAGTTAGAGGTTTAAACTTTATTTTACAACTATAATGATGAAAATAGTAAGTGTCTGGAAAAATAAAAATAGACCTTATTTGAGCACTAGATTACAATTATAAGGACGTCAATTTTGTATTTATTTACATAAATAAAGCTGCTAAATATTTGATTCCTAAACAAATAGTTTATATAAAAATTCTGTTTTAAATATTAGTATGGGTAGATGATCAGTTATTCGTTATTGCCCTATTTCCTCGCGGTTATAGCTAAATTGTAGATAGCTGAATATTGCGTGCTGCAATATAAATTGTGTTATTAATTTGTGCCATTATTTACTTAGCGCTCTTCCTGTCCGTATGGGTATTCAGTATTTGCGGTTGGAATAACAAGAACAATTTATACTGGTGGAGCAATTAACTACGCAGTTATTATTAAATAAATTTTTCCAATGTGTTGGTTACAAAATGAATTTTCGTTACGAGAGACAAACGAATTAAAAATTAAAATTAAAACATGTTGATTGGATAGGATGTGTTAGGTTTTACTACCTAAATTCTAAAATAAACAGGAGGTATTGTTTTAGGCGTATTCGAGCTAGGAGACGAGATCGTCGGGTCAGATATTATAAAATGGAACGAAAACAATCTGGAGGGCATTTATATCCCTCTATGTGTACGGATGAGCGATATAAAATTCAGAGCGTGTATTGCGGCACAATCTCGGTGATCTGTATAGTATATTTGACATCACATCCAACATCGAACATTGAACAACGAACAACAAATACAGAGCATGGATATTTCAATATGAAATCGAACACGCAGGCGATTTTTTTCTACATTTGTGACGAACATAATCGCATTCAGTTTGAGTGGTCTTGATGTAGTGGCGAACGCAAATCAAAAGTAACATAATACGCCCGTTTTATATTCGGAATTCGTTAATTGCGGCACATTAAATAGTTCCGAATCATTTTAAATTCAAATTAGTATTCAGTGCGCCATTGATTGGTATGTTAAATCGCAATTAACATACTAGCCTGCCTCTATCACGCGGTATTACGTTTTATCGCGAAAATAAATTTCGTCCGTAATACCCACCCAAAATAATCGTGGATTTAATAAGGGGGTGAAAATCTGAGCAATTTCAAATTTTAAGTCCAGAATTTATGCATTATCGTTCTGTGGAACGAGGGAACACGGTTAAAGTTCGTAAAACTATGTCTTTCAGAACTTACTTGCATAAGTATGCAAACGTATTAAATTTTGCACCTAAAAAGATGGAACCCCGGCTCTCACTGAGAACAAAGACGCGAAAAGAAGGATATTAATATAATTTCGCCCAAACCGAAAGTTTCACGTCCAAATTTATATGGAACTAGATTTTTCTGTATGAATAATGAATGGGGCCTTTGCAAATGTCTTGTTTGTGACACTTCTCCATTCCGTTCGCGATTTCGCTAAATTTTACGGCCATTTTGTATTGATAAAAATTTAATATACAATTAGTTATTTACAGAACTTTGGAAAAACTTATTACATTTTTAATTAATCAAATTACTTAAAATATGTAATTAAAATACTACTAAAATTAATTTATCTAGTATAAAAATACTTGCAGAGTATAATAATTAACAACAATCATCTACTACAAAATTTGTCCTAAACATTTTTTTCAATCCATCAAACATAACTCTTTATTCGGTTACTTGAATTACAAATAAGTATTAACAAATTAAAAAATAACCATATAAACGAAGTAGCTTCTGTTATTGAATAATAAAACAAAAGAAGATTAGATTTGACAATACACTACATTTATAACACATTTTCAAAATGGCCGCCATTCGCAACAATGCAAACCCAACTGCGTGTTTTAGTGTTAGTGGAGACCTTCGCAAGAACTGCTAGCCTTTTTTTATATCTTCTGCTGCAGCAAAGATTCTAACCACTAGTTCTTCCCCTGTGTTTACAGGTGTTTCGTGTACAGAAGTCTTTATCTGAATCATGAAGTCTGGCCACGCAACAAGACCTCTCCTTCCAATCTTACTTATTTGGATATTCTCTATTTAGCAATGCGGTGACTTCTCGCGTTGTGTGAGCCGGTTCCCTATCATGCTGAAACCAAAGACAAAGATGTTTGATGGCAAGTTCTCAAAAAGCTCCGGTAGTACAGTATCTTAGAAAGTGAAATAAGTTTCAGCCCATTTTTGACATTCTGGGGTTTCAAATATCTTGACCAGGTACAGTATAGGTTCGAGAGATCTGTAATTTATATTTCAATGGCTGTTGATATTCCATCCATCTAGACCAAATATCATTCTCTCTAGGACAGATTCCTTGATGATGATATAATTGTCCAAATTTTAGGACCATCAGAAACTATGCGTGATATAACACCGACAGCATTGTAACTCAATTCTATGCCATGACTGAGTGAATCCAAAAGGTTCGAGAAAATTTTAATATACTCTGATTTCATTAGATAATGCCTGAGTTCCTGGACTAGGAATCCCATCGTATTTCTCTGTAATTCATCTTTATCGGGGAATTTCTCTACACATTTAAAAAAATTCCGTCCCTAGCGTTTCTAGGAATTTCTTACAATTTGCTGGCGTTTCGTCTGTCACATTTCACATGGTGGACTGGGCAAGTAATACGTCATCGAAGAGATCTCTCGGAAGTCGATCCATAATAAGCCACAGCATTTTTCTAATTGCTCCCAGTTCACCGAGTTTCACTTTTTGGTATTCATCTACCTGACAGGCTAGTGAATTTAACAAATAGATTCCAATACGTTAACCAAAACTCTCTTGCTGCATTTCATACACGGAGTGGAGGAGAATGTCAATTAGTCTTTCGTAACCAAAAACAAAAGGGAATTTTAAACTGGCACAAAATTAGACATTAATTCCTCATCATTGTATCATCAGGTCGGTGTGCGCACATGCCATTAAGAAGGGCCGTAATAATCCTCCTCTTGACTTGCATGACACCATGCAACTGCTTTCCAGTACCTTTAACTATGTATAATAATGTGGTACTTTCAGATATTTGGATATGTCGCTCAGTCAAATGCCTGTTCATTAATTCCAATAATATATACAATGCTCCAACACTGAAAACGGAATAAGTGAAATAATTTATTTAAAATCTTCTGTGGCATCTCAGATCGATCTTAATAGGCCACAGCCGCAACTAATATTTGTTCTCTATTTGCATTGTCTGCAATTAATTTAGCAGGAATATCATATCTTAAAGAAGCATCATAATGCATCACATTAAATGAATTGGGGATTTTTATTAGGAAAAATGTTTATAGGAGTCCTATATGTCACACCGTGTCGAATGTTTCTTAAATATCTAAAGAAAAATACAACAATGAGATTTATTAACAATTAGAAAAAAACACGAATTTTTATAATATTTCTTAATCAAAGTTTACATAAATAAGGTTATTAAAATACATCATGCTTAGCATACACATTATGGATAAATAGAATACACTCCGTATCATTTATAAATCGAAAGTTATTCAGAGAGAGCGAAAATTACAGATATTTGTACTAGTTATAAGCAACCACTTTCAACTATATTTCAAATCTGCTAAGCATATTTCGCAACTTTGCTCGAAATATTACTCAAAATAAATATATGGTGATATTTAACTTAGCAGAAAGTGAATCACCTCGAGAGAACCAATTCAAGTTGGAATTTATGAATCCTTAAAAATGGCGCGGATATCTGCATTTTGATTGCTTTAAAGAGGGAAAACGTTTACTGACAGATTTTTTGTATAGTTTTAGTAAGTTTTCATTGAACCTAATGCCGTTGACAGTGCCGCTTCATGTTTACATATTACATCTCATCATCAGAATTCAGGACTGTGGTGTCATCTGCAAATAACATTGATCTAGATCCATTAATGCAGTTTGGCAAGTCGTTGATGTAAATTAGAAAAAGCAGAATAGAGCCTTGTGGCATGACATACATATTTTTATACGGTTCAGATATTGCATTTTTATTAGTCATAGTAGGGCACTGGGTCCTTTAGGATAAATATGAGATAATGAGTCCGCAATTAAGAGGCTCTATTTTGTAATAGTATAGTTTCCTATATATAAATGTCCATGAATGTGGCAGCCCATATGCTTCTCTCCTCAAAGCAATCATCAGCCCTTCAACCAATATAAAAACTGAATATGTAGAGTGATTTTCCCTAGAACCAAATTGTTCTTTATAAAATTGTATTAATTGCTATTGCAGAATGTTTTCCAAGAATTTGGCAAAAATTGGATTTAGGGATATTGATCGGTAATTATTTAAGTCATTTACGTCACCTTTCTTGTGCACATGAATTACAAGGACAGTCTTTAACACATTAGGAAATGCATTTAATCGTATACACATATTTATTAATAGTTAATGTTATCAGAATTTGATGCATATCAGATTTTATTATATCTATACTTAGTCCATAGATGCCTTTACTTTTGGAACTTTTCAAACTGTAAATAGCTTTACTTACAGTTGTGGAAGACACTTCATTAAATTTAAAATAAGAATTACTGTTAGTAACATAATTACATAATAGAAAAATGATGATGTGACCATCATAGTACTTTCCCTATAATTTTTTCTTTCTTAAAAATTTGCTCAATTTTGGATTCTTTACAATTACTTGTTATATAAATTTCATATTTATGAAGGTCCACCAGAAGCTTTTCAGTTCCAGTTTTTAACGATAGAACCCTAAGTTTAAAGTTTCATCTCAAAAGGGACGTATCAAACAAAAGTTAAAGGGAATGAGAAAATTTAAATTTTTTTAAAAATTTTATTAAAATCCATCAAAAATTAGTAATTAAAGTTATCATGTATGTATAGAGTGGGTAGGTGACCTATAAATCACCTTCTAATAAGCAAAAGGTTTCAATTAAAAGTTGTAAAACGTAAATAAACATAATACTATTACAAATTTTAACAGAATTATTAAAAAAAAAATTAGAAAGGTAAATTGCAATTATAAATGTCATGTGGGTGGCCTGTATCTTACCCTTTAAGCAGTAAATCATAAGCTAGGGTTTTAGTAAAAAGTTATAAAATATAAACAAACCCAAAATAATTGCATTTTTTAATTCATGTATTCATACAAATATTTGAAATATTACATTATATATTGATGATGTTTTACTAATTATAGGGTGGGATAGAGGCCACCCACCTACCCTACATATGCATATTAACTTTAATTACTGACCTCCTCGCGGGTTGCAATAAATTTAATTACAAAATTTGAATAAAAGAAAATTGACAAAGAAAACTTTTTGATGGTGTAATGTGTAAATTAATAAAAATTATATATATGATGACAGTAAAAGATGACAAATAACAGATGATAGATCGCAGATTACAAATTACAGCTGACAAGATAATGCTTTTGAAAAATACAATTTTAATTTGTAAAGAGTATCTAAAGAAGAAATTTTGCTGCAAAATCTTAAAAACAAATTTCTATTAAATTTACAAAATGAAATGCTTCGACGCTATAAACAAAAACTGCTGAAACACTTTTAATGAAAATTGCCAAAATCGTTGAAAATTATTTAAAATCGAAAATTTGAATTTTTATAAAAATTGAATTTTAAATAGCTACATGAATTTATGGCAATCATTACTGAAAAATTATACAAAGCTCTCTAAATTATCTAGAGAAAATTCTACCAAAAATGATGCTGGAAAAAACAAAAAATCAAGTGTCTTAAATTTTAGAAAATTTCTTGTAAAAAATCTAGTGAAATGTTATAAAAAAATCGATGTGAAATATTTAAACTATCAAACCTCTAATTCTCTAAATTATCTAGAGAAAATTCTACCAAAATTAACTTTTTTAAAGTGAAACTGCTAGTGAAAAGTTTAAGAAAAATTAATGCGAAAATGTTTAAACCATCAAAACTTATAGGATAAAATGTTGGGAAATTCCTAATGGAAATTGCCAAAAATTTTACATATAAAGAGATGTTGCTGAAAATAATTTTAAAAGAAAATTATAATTATTTCAAGAATTTTTTGAAAAAGGCTAATTGCTCAAAACCCTTTTTGGTGATAATTATTGAAAAATTCTATAAAGGTTTCTCGAAATTTTTGATACTACTTTGAAAAAAAATCTACCAAAAGATTTTGCTTATAAAAAATAAAGTTCTTAAATTTTAGTAATTTTCCTGCGTAATCTTTAGCAAAAATTTCTAGAAAAATTAATAAAACGACAAAGTTTAAACCTTAAAAAACTTAAAGAATAACATACTTAAGAAGTTATAATGAAAATTGACGAATGTTTTACATTAATTTGCCAAATATAATTTAAAACCGAAATGAAAAACTTTTTAAGAATTCTTGAAAAACGAAAGTAAGTGAAAATCTTTTGGTGATAATTAAATTAAATATTTTACAAACAATTTTAGAAATTTTTGAAAGTATCTTAAAGGAATTCTTTCAAAAGATGTTGCTAGGAAAAAAAATAATTTCTTAAATTTTAAAAATCTTACTGAAAAACTTATAAAATAAATTTTTTAATTTTAAGTAATTTTTCCGCTAAATCTCTATTGAAAATCATATAAACTAATGAAAGAAGATGCTTAAGATTCTATAATGCAACTTTCTAAAATTTAACACTAATTTACTGAAAATAATTTAAAACGGAAATTAGAAACATTTTGATAATTTTTGGAAAACGGAAATAATTGCAAAACATGAAAAATACTCAAATTTTTGAAAATATTTTTGATGATACTAAGAAAAGATAAATTTTTAAAATTTTAGAAATCTTACTGCAAAGTTTCTAGAAATATCGATAAAATGATTAAATCATAAAGATATAAAAAATATGCTTGGAAATTTTACAAAGACAATTAATGCAAAAAGAAAATTCTGAACAATTTTAGAAGTTTTTGAAGACTCAAATAAATACATTTCTTAAATTTAAGAAAAAACGTCTGGCAGAAAATTTGAAAAATTTTGAGAATTTTCGTAAAATGGAATTAACTAAAATATTTTGATATTATATTTAATTATTACCGTGTAGTCGAAACTAGTCACTGCAAATAAAAGTTTTAAAGTGGTATAAAAAAGTATTTTCTTTATTTTTAATATTGAAATGTACCACGAAGTGAACGCCGTCAAAATCCGTAAATTATAATGATAATAATAACATTCAACAAAAAAATTTTAGACATTTTTGCAAAATGATGAAGTCAAATAATATTTTTTTAAATTCTCTCGAAAAATTAAACCTAAACGATTCAATAATAAAAACTTATAGAAGATAATGCTTAAAAAGTTTTAATAGTAATTCCTGGAATATATACAAAGAGAAATTGTAGAAACTAAATTAATAAGAAAATTCTGAATATTCTGAGAATTTTTTGAAAAGGCAAATTTCTGATAAAAAGCTCTAGAAATTTTTAATACTATCCAGCAAAAATTCTAACAATATATGATCCTTAATATTAAAAAAAAACAATATATTTCTGAAATTTTCGAATTTTTTTTGCGTAATCTCTATGAAATGAAAATTTCTAGAAACATTGATAAAACGTAAAAGTTGAAATGAAAGAAACTAAAAGAAGTTGTAATGGAAATTGAAAATTCTAGCTAAGGGTAATTATAAATAATAATAATAATAATAATAATATTTATTTCCCAACAGATTCATAGAAAGCTTTTAAATCAAGCACAGATACGATTAGCTATGGAAGGTCACTTATATTTAAATTTGAATTATACTTTTTGTTATTACATACAAGGTTTTATTGTTTTTCTGCAGCAAAATCATCAACGATTCGTATTTAAAGTTATCCATGAATATGTGGGGTGGGTGGGTGGCCTCTATTACACCCTCAAAACAGTAAATTTAATACTAATTATAAAACTTGCTTAAATAAAGATATACAAGGTGGCGCAAAATTAATGTCTTAGTTTAAATTGGCCGCTATTTTTGCAGATTGCGCCAAATATCAGTGTGCTTTGACATTTATGATGTAGATATATAAAGAATTAGTTGTCAACAAGCCATGGAGCGATACACACCTCAAGATCGTGTATTTATTGTTACTGCTTATTTGACAAATTTTATCGCCAATTTGGAGCCAGATGTTTAGCGAGCAACCATTCAAAATTTCGTAAAACGTGCGCAATTATGCATCATTCGGGAGGTGGCTATTTGAGCGATATAATTTTTTCCAAGTAATGTAACCAATAATACACTTTCAAATAAACTTTTGATGAAAATAGAGTTCTTTTTTTCATTTATTATAAAATGGCAGCCAATTCAAACTATGGCATTACTTTTGCGCCACCTTGTATAAATAAGTTTATTATCCTGAGTAGTACAGGAGAAATAAATTTAAATAATATATTATTTAAATAAACAATATGTTCTGTTTAAGTTCCAATATTTTAAAGTAAATAAGAATAAGGTTTCCTTAGCCCGCACCGGATGTTTGTTTTTGAGGTGCATTCGCCTCCCCCCCACACCCCACCTAAAAAACAAGTTTTACTGCAGATCCTCCGGGATCCCTGCGGAATACTGCTCGTTCATAAGACGGTACATGCATAATTCATATTTCAAATTGTTAATGCCCGCCTAAAGACAATGGCACTCGAACGCTGATTTTTAAAAATGTTTTTCGCGAAAAAATTCCGCCGCCCAGAGAGTATTGACGCCTGACGCGAGAAAGATTATGCAAATTTTTCGAGTCTGTCGCAGTGACAGTTTTAAAGGGAAAAAGTCACGCGGCGCCCCTCAGAGCGGACGAAATCCATAAGTGGGGTAAATAATATTTCAAATCCTCTGTTCATGCCGTTTTAATTTTGAGGGGTGGATGATTTTCAATTAAAATCCCGAATATTATGCAGCCCTTTTTACAATTTAAATTCTCGAACGAAAATATAATTAGACAACTCGCCCGAAACGTGTAGGGATAATAAATATAATCGAATTAAATTTCGACGACGGCATACCCTTTACTCATCTTCTACACTTAATAAAGTATCTTGTGCCGGCACGATAAAATTATAAAGAATAGTAAATGTCGGGCATCGATTTAAGTTAGGATAATCCGTGCATTATTGGGGTTGAATCGATTTCGTAACTAAATTCAATAGAGGTGCCGATTTACTAAATTTTGAATCAGCTAAACGATTGCATATTAAATCCTCAACCTTTTCAGTTAATAATTTTAAAATATACTTGAATGCACCTTAAAAATATATTAAATATATACCATGACTAATTAAATAAAATTAATTATTCCCAAATAAGACTTATAACTCTTACACAACCTTTTATTAAGATTATATGATTATTCCGAAACTCTACTAGATTTTATGTAGTCTCTATGTTGATAGGGTTTGGTTATTTGCTCTTCTCATAAACTTCTGTGTACTGATTAATTTTCTACATTTACATGTATAGCGAATATACGCAAATCTCTCCACATATTATTTAGAGTGTATGTGCAAACTCATGTAAATCAGTAATTCTATTTGTTAATAAATCACAAATTAATTCTTGAATCTTCATGGCGTTCATTTATATTTTTAATTTTCAAAATAAGGAAAACATAACTTTTTTAGTTATAAGCTTTATTTTGAAAACACAAATTAATTATTATAGTAATATTCATTATAGATTAATTATATTATTTAAAATTAATCTTGATGAAACACATAGGGCTAAATCCTCTAGAAAAATGTCTAAAAGTACTAAAAGATTTATTATTTATTTTTATTTCAATAAAATGCATTGGAGCTTTTGTTAAATATGAAAATAATAATTTTTTAACTATTTATTTGTTTATGGATACATTTAATTACATAATTATAGCAAGAAAGTCTTGTTTTTAATTATTAATGCCAATTATATCTAGTGAATATATTTCTTTTTTTAAATAAAAATCTAGGATGAGACAGGAAGCCTTAAATAGATGTTGGTTAATTATAAGTCTACTAGTTGTAAAAATAAAACTATTACAGTCGTAAACATTTCTTTCAAAACGCTCACGTTTTCGTAAACTCGCCACCACTTTATAATCTTTGTGTGTTCCTCAGCGAATTCCCTCATTAAATCTGGGAATGCGGACTGAAATGGGCAGCAAATGAAAAACCACTCCGGAAAACAATGGGATATCTCCGGAAAAATCGTAAAGGGAATGCGCGAATGCGAATTTTAGCGACGATAAAATTGAAATTATGGATCGAAAAAATCATTATCGGAGTTGTGGAAGGGACGTGTTACATTTACGCCGTGGGGATGGGCGATTCTTTGGATAATATATACCTACACCACCACGAACACTGATAGAATAGCAATATTATAATAATAGACTGCATTCATGTCATAGGATACGAGCCCTCCGGGCGATATCCATACTGTCATGCCTCAGGGAAACCTCTTTAAGGGCCTGATTGACGCGAGTTAAGGCTCCCTGATTTTATGGTAACGATGTACATTTTCTTTGCCATATTGGACGAAGCGAAATATGCTTTATACATCAGGTAATTTTCATAACTCAGTAAATATGTTTTTGTCTCGCTTTTTTTTCCCCTCTGACTGTCTGCGAGGAAAATCTGCTTTTTACGGATTTATAATTGGCATATAAAAAAGTTCCTTTGTTTCTTAAAGTTTCAATATTAAATTATAAGAGACTCTTTTTTTGTATTTGTTACAAATAATGACCATAAATATATATAGCACAAAAAAAATAATTCATCTATTTATTTTTCAATACTTCCATGTCACTCGTTTTAACTGTTTTAAGTTCTCGTTTAACTGACACATTTTCTTTCTAGAAAATAAATACGTATTTAACAGTAAAGTTGTTTATCAAATTTGTTAAACATATTGAATCTGCTTAATATGTTAATACCGTAAAATTTATAAAATACTTTCTATAATTAGTCATTTTGCAAGTTCCAATAGGTCAAGATATTGATAGAGTAATAGAGTAGTAAATAATTCATTACAATAGGTCAAGAGTGCACTGGGGCAATAAATAACGTATTAGCCTAGGTTATGAGTACGATAAACAAACGAATGATTTATTTGGAAAGCCAAAATTACGCTTGAATAATTAAGGGCCAAGACTATTTCAGGAAAATGTTAGATGATTATTAAATGAGTATTTATAAAAAAGCATCTTTTTGCGTAGAATGCTTGACTTTCTAAAAGGAGAACATCAAAGTCAATTTATTTCTAAATAAACCAGCTTTACTAATAAGAGTGGTGCCAAGCAATTTATCGTTTTATGTAGATTTTGTCTTTAATTTGGTTCTTATATAGCTTTGAGTCAATGTAACAGGGTGTGTAATGGGGCTTCTAGTGATTAATTTCAACAAGTACTGTAAAATTTATGAATGTAAGCAGATAAACAAAGCATAATTTATTGGGATAGGTCAGGAGAATGTTAGGTTAATTCATAATTTATTAAATTGGGTCAATCGTACGCCAGAGTAATGAATAATGTATTAGATTAGATGAAGTGTTCAATAGGACGATAAAAATTTATTAGGATAAGTTAAGGGTACACTATAATTTATTAATCCAGAATTTCCAAATGACTGAAGGAGACAGTCAGGCTATCCAGCCACCAATTTGGTTTTCATAAAAATAAATTTACCCTGAAGAAAGAAAGCAGGCTTGCCAACGAAGCCAACACAAGCAGACGGCACTATCTGGCAATAACTGTGGATATCAGGAACGCCTTTAACTCAACTTCCTGGTAAACCATAATGGAGACCTTGAAGAGGAGGTGCACTCCAGACTACCTAGTGGCCATCATCGCGGACTATCTGCACGAGCGTTCGATTTAATTTGAAGGGCGCGGAGCACCGAAGATCTGGAAGATTGCGCTAGGGGTCCAGCAGGTTTCAATCCTCAGCCATACAATATGGAATCTGTCCTACGACGGCGTCCTGAAACTAGCGATGCCGGCCAGCATGGATGTCTTCGGATTCGTTGATAACTTGATAATCGTCAGAAGCAGATATATCAAGCAGGGTGCGAGGCTGACGAGAGAAACGACTAGCAAGATTTCCATGTGGATGGCTGAAGTAGGGCTGAATATAGCGGCGGAGAAAATAGATGGTCGTGTGGCTTCCGAGATGCTACGCGGGTAGAAGGCGGATTAACTGCAGAATCGAGATCTTGGTCTACGACGTAGTAGTCTGATAATCGACAAATTACTTTAGGTTCACGATCGAGACGAACCCTTTGTGCAGCAGCCAGGTAATGGC
Organism: Ontholestes murinus; assembly: GCA_963969525.1. NCBI lineage: Eukaryota > Metazoa > Arthropoda > Insecta > Coleoptera > Staphylinidae > Ontholestes > Ontholestes murinus. The sequence continues at coordinate 57,140,249 of OZ018396.1, forward strand.
GGTGGCGACCAGAGCGGCCCAAACCACCAAGGCCATTTCGGACCTGTTAATGACGATCGGTGGTCTGTCGGAAGATAAGAGAAGGTTGCTGCTGGGAGTCGCGCATACCAAGCTGAGAGACGAAGTGTACGTGACGACGAAGAATGGAATGGCCAAGACCAACGCAAATTGCAATACCAAGCAGAAGATGAGAGACTAGTGGTAGAAGCGATGGCATGCAAACAATGAGGAACATGTCTTGTCACGAAAGCTCATCCCAACGTTGAAGCCTTTTTTTTATAGAGAGGAGGAATGCTTCGTGCACTGCCCTTCAATCAGGGGAGTGTGGGACTCCTCCTATTCTTTCTGAATAGGCCCTACCCACTAAACTTCCTAGGCATTCTTCACCTGGTGCCCCCTCAGCCGTACCTGTCGTCTACCTACTTATCCCTCCAGTTCTCTCTACTTGCCGGTCCATTATCTCCAGTAGCTTGGTCTCCTTTGCCTCTAGCACTTTCTTGGAAAACTTGGCCACTAACTCCCAGCTGTCGCATGTTCTTAACATCATGGGTATCAGCCCCTCGGGGGTTAGTGTTGTTCTCACGGTGTCTTCGACCTCGTCCCTCTCCTTCTTCCAGGAAGTACAATGGAAGAAAGTGTGCTCGCTGTCATCAGATGGTGCCGCACAGAGCTGACAACGCTCGTCAGCCGACTTGCCTATTCTGCTAAGGTATGCCCCAAAGCACCCGTGCCCTGTCAGCAGCTGGGATAAATGGTAACTGACCTCGCCGTGTGGTCTATGAACCCAGGTTCCGATCCAGGGTACCAGTCGCTTCGTCCATGAAACTTTGTTGCTGTGTGACCATCTTTCCTGCCACCTTGCCATTATTTGATGCTTGGCCTGCATTTTTTCCATGCCTTTAGGCATGCCTTGAGCGACAGCCTTATGAGCCTCGCTTCGTGCCAGGATGACTAGGTCCGGGGGGGGCATGGAGGCCAGGACTTCCGCTGCATCCGTAGACGTCGTCCTATACCCTCTGATGACCCTCAGGGCTCCGGGTCGCATAGCCATACGTAACCGGTCGACATTACTCTTCTCAAAGATGCAGTTCGCCCATGCTGGTTGCGCATATAGTAATTTAGCCTTGGCCATCCCCACGAGGACGCGTCGCTTCGCTTCCGAAGGCCCATCGACGTTCCGTAGTAACCTGCCCACCACACGGGTCGACTCAGCGGCTCCAGCCGCCGCCTTAAGTACTTGTGCACTACATAAGGGGTTGGACTCAATGAGGACCCCTAGGTAATTGAGTTGCTTCTCCACAACGACCTCCCGCCCCAGCACATTCATAATTTCGTCCCCAGTCCTCCCTGCAACCAGACGGCCCCGGTTTTGTGGGCCGCCATCTTTAGGCCTACCGTCCGAAGCCAATCAGCCACCGTCGCTGTGGCTTCCTGTGTTGCAGCCCGAACGCTGAAGCCTTGGATGAAAAGGAGCAGCGGCGATCTGATGTACCACCTGGCATAAATCATATCAAGTGACGAATATTTCGGTAAGTGCCTAGACAAGGTGACGACGATGGTGGAGAAAACGCCAAGACCCAAACATGGAATTAGCCGGTAGAGCCCAGAAGCCTCGTTTTTCACGAATCAGCCGCGGTTGAACAGACGAGTGGAGAAATCCTGGGAGAGAAAAAAATGCAAACGTCTCTACAATTAAATAATTGTTCGTTTGCCGAGCGTACTTTTAACTTAGGTTAATATGTTATTTATTATCCCGCCGCAGCATGAACTTATCATAATATATTATTCAATATTATAGCGTACTTTTGACCTATCCCAATTAATTATACATTGCCATACCATACTCTTGACCTAGACTAATGAATTATTAATTGAATCAGCGTACTCCTGATTTTTTTAATTATTTAAACATACATATTACAAATACATGTACAGATTACATCACACGATAAAACTAATCTATGTCACGTTTGGGACGTTTTGCACAGCTGTCGTAAAGTCTTTCTTTTTCTGTTGATGACCCAACAAGCAAATTTTGTCACCGCCTGCCACTTCTCCTCATGCTCCATCATTTTAGCGATGAGAGACGCTTCACTGAACTCGCCCAGTGCCTCCTCCAGGCTCAACCTTATTTCCTCCCATCTCTTACAGTCCAGGAGTGTGTGCCTTGTATCATCCTTTAGCGTCCCGCACCATCGACCATCCTACCCGCTCAGCTTCTTTATGCGGTGAAGGTACTCGGCAAAATATCCGTGAGGGTTGTTAAATAATCCAGCTCCTCCTTCCTGCGGTGATTCCAGTGCCCCAACTGTGACCTTTAGTTCCCTCGTTCCACCTCTGCTGCCACGCCTCTAGCAGTCAGCTTCACGCCGTCCGCTTGACCTTCTTCTTTGATATACTGCCCTTCTGCCCTTTTTCGACCTATATACTTAGGCCCTTTCCTTCAGCATGTTGTGTTGTGTACGACAGCATCTCCGACGCTTCTGTCGAGACCGTGCGGTACCCCCTTAGCACTTCTCATGCGTGTGTGACTCAAACACCCTTTCCCATGCCATCGGCGCACATCAATCTCGCTGCCCCCATTGCCCCTTGCTCATCCCACCGCCCATCTACCACCTTAATGGCTCCACCTGTCTCATGCATAGGGGTTTGAGTCAATGGTGACCCCAAGATAGGTCATCAATGTCCCCACCAGCACCTCTTGTCCTTCAAGCTCAATCGTCCCCCCCTTCGTTTTTCCCGCCCTCTTTCTTGTCAGCCATACCGCCATGGTTTTATTCCCTGCCACCTGTATATTACTAGTCTCGAGTCATCACACGACCTGCTCTATAGCTTTCTGTGCCGCCCCCCTTAGATCGCCAATCTCCCTTCTTCTGGCGACCAGAAGTATAATCATCATCGGCAAACCCGATGAAGTCAACCCCGTGAAGGTCGAACACTGCATCGTAGACCACGTTCCAAAGAAGTGGCCCCAGTACGGATCCCTGATGTATGCCTTCTATTAGCTGCACTTCCCTTGTTACCTCACCTCATAGACTAGCTGCCTGTTGATATCTTCTAAGTAACCTAGTACCCCTTACCGACCAGTGCATCGATAATGACAGGCCAATGTTACGGCCAGGCAATGTCTCCTGTCCCTTAGGGGTTCCTTGTTGGCTTTATTTACCGATATCTTTATTTCCATCAAAGCGTCCATCGTGGAACGGCCACTGCGGAATCCGAAAACTGCTTCGGTGACAGATCCCCACCCTTCTCGATCGCGGTTCTTATCCGCAACGCCAACAGCCGCATAAGGACTTTCGCTCTCCGTTTCACTGAGGCACACTGGGCTGTAGACTCCCGGGTTGGTCCCATATTTTTTGGGAGTAGCACCAACCTGGCCCAGTATGAATGTACTGTTTTTCAAAGTGAGTTAGTAGCGATTAGGGCTGCAGTCGACTACATTAACAAACAGGTTAGCGGAAAATGGCACGTGAGATCTGACTCTAAGGCGGCACTTCATGCACTTAGATCAATGCATAAACCAACTGAATTAATGAATTATTGGTAGAAATAGATCAATTACTTAACAAAATGCGCAAAAAATCCATTAAATTCTTTTGGACTAAAGGACATGTAGGGACTCTAGGAAACGAAAGAGCAGATGAACTCATAACGGAAGATATTCAATTTGTATATAGTGTATATAGTATGGCTATAGAAGGAAATGAAAACTAGGTGGATAAAATCAACTAAGTGAAGGACTTCATTTATTTTTTTCAGGGCAATATATGAAAGACCAGGCCTTACACTTATAAAAACCACGGAAACGGCACAGTTAATGACAGGGCATAGAATTTTTAATAAATTCTTAAAAAAGATAAGAAAAACAGATACAGAAAATTGCAAATGTGGAGGCGGGATAGATTGCGAGGAAGACATAATGTTTTCATGTTCATCTACACAGAAACGACGAGACATTGCCCATGGGGAGCCTAGTTATGGCTGGGCTAAAGTGGCCCAATAATTATAATGAGTTGGTAAATTTAAGAAGAGAACACGCATTTTGGAAAGTTTTAAAATCGTTCGCGGAATCAGTAGATACACTCAAACCGGGCTAAATTACGTTTTCTTGTATGGATTGCTGTACGCACGGGTTCACTTCAAATAACAATCGGCGACAAAAATGGTATTAAGGCAGCGGCAAAATAAATGCGGAAATAAACATTCAAGGTAAACCGATGGTGGATCGAGTAGTCATTGGTGGCAATAAAACGAAGATGCAAAGAACATCGGGTATGGACTGAGTAGCATCCTGTGGCATGAACATACGTGATGAGTGAAGAAAGCATGAAGAGGAAACCGATATATCAACAGCGGGTGGTGAATTGAGTTGCTATCAGCGACATGTACGTGGAAGAAAGAAGAATGAAGAAAAAGCAAATCGACCATGCGCAAAATCGGAGGTGAACTACCGATGCATGGGCGTACCAGAAGAAAGAAGAGTGAAGAGGAAGAGAACGGATATCTAGGGTACACTAGTGGTGGATTCAGTAGTTACTGGCGGCGTATCCGTTACCTCAAGCAAGAAAAGAAGAACGGGCAAGCTCAAGGAGATAACGGTGAAGCTGTTGGCAGCTGCTCAAAAAGAAAGAGGAATAATATTAAGGGGAGTAATTGTTGTGAGAGAGGCATAAAGTTTTAAGCAATAAATAGGTTTTAAAAAAAAAACTGGCTCTGTTAAATTTAAATGTGGCCGGTACCTTGCCCTCCTTAAGGCACTCGTTCATCAGCTCCCTGATGGACTCCAGGTCGTCTTCAGCTACCGCTCTCACCGCTTTGTTGGGGTTGCGTCCTGGTCCTAACGCCTTTTTCAAGGGTAGGAAACGCAGAAGAGGGTTTCGGTTACCGCATCCATTCCACCCTCCACTCTCGTCCCGTTGTTTTGTGGGCTACCTGCTTCTTCGCCACTATTTTGTACGGTTTTCTCCATAAGTCCTCCTCTACCTCCTGCTGGAGCTGGCGCCACTTCTCCTTCTTACTTTGGCGATTTTTCTCTTAAGCGTAATTCTGACCTATCCAAATATATTATTCATTACTCTATTTTATTTTTCTGTTTTGTTCATTGAGTTACATTTTCCATATTAAGAAGAAATACGGGAAAAATAAAAAAACGACTTCGAGAAAATACGCTTTTGGAATTTTTAAAAACAAATTTAAAAGAAAATTCAATTATTGGTACAGAAAAAACAGTGGAAAAATATTTTAAAGCAAGGCCTATAAGTCTTTTTTAGGCCGACGATCTAAACAACTGAGCCAATGGGCCGTCCCTATAAGCAATTTTAAAGATGTATTTTGACTATTAATTATTTTAAAAAAATAAAAATTATGTGTGTGTACATTTCATATACATTATTATTATGTAAATACATAAATGTTATTAGTTGGATATACAACGGTAAATTTCGACTTATAAATACCACACCCCTCCCCGAAGTTTATGATATCTTTAATAGAAACATGGAAATTAGATGACATATTTTCGTTATATAATTTGCCGGGAGCACCAAAGTTTCCAGCCCTTATCTACATTGTCATTGTTAACGAAACAGAAGAGGGGAAGTAAGCGACGACTGCTAAATTCTAATTGTTTATTTCTTGCTGAAATAATAGCAACTGTGTGCCGTTTGTTTCTCGCAAATATTCATGGTTCACTGAAGAGATACACGCCGCCAGACAGGGGCAGGGCATTTTTTTTTCCCGGGGTGTAATACATCCCCGGTGATTAATGATGACAAAAAGTTAATAAAAAATTTACCGATCCCGGTTTCGCCTCAAACTACGGAAAGCTGCAATTAACAACATCGAATAATCGCACAATATGGCGTGGGATTTTGTAGGGGACGAATTGTTTTTAGTTGTATAATTAATCCTCTAAAAGTTCCTAGAAAATTCCCTGGAATTTTTCTAGGAACTGAACTGTACTGAAGTGTTGTTAATCTTTGGAATTTTTAATAATATTCTTAATAATAATTCTCACAATTTTAGATTGCTTATGTTATAACTAAAATTAAAAATTTATCTACTTTTTTTTGTTCTAAATGTGGAAAATTACAGAAAATAAATTCAAAGTATTAAAATAATACTTTAGTAGATAGAAAATTAATGTGCTTGATACATATAGATTTTTTTTGAATATGTAAAGATATGATTAATACTTGATTAAAACACTAACACTTCACAATTAATTTTTATTTTGCCAGATGTACATTTTGGGTACTAGACACCTATTAAAAATAGTAATAAACGAGAACTTCGTTCTTATATCGTTTATAAAACTTTACAATTTTATTTACTTTCATAGCATCAAATATAATATAAATATCTCCGAGTTGTAGCATTTTTCTTCTATTTTTAATTGATACTTGTTGTGCAACACTCTTGATGGAACCAGATATGTAAATTTGACAAAGTAAGACACTTGTTATGTTTCATACATATTATCAGTTGACTAGCATGTGTTTTGATTGTTACCCATGATTTTAAAAGTTTAAACTTCGTCAAATTTATTCTATTTATTCAAGTTTATCAGCTAATACTTCAACTGAATCTTGCTTCCCATAGATTTATCACCTTTTTCAATTGCATCATTGGCTTAATCAACATTTATTATAGGATTATTAATTAACAATCTTTTCATTTTTATCTCTAACTTTAGTTATTTCATATTAAAGTTAAACACAATACTGTGATTTAATTATAAAATTGAATCGCCTCTGCACATACGTTTAGTAATATATCACAATTTTTCAGTTTTTGTATACTTTTCCCAGTGATTTCTGATGGGATGTTGTAACCGGATGAATAATAATACATAATTGAATGGCAATTGCGGGACGCAAAGCGTAAATTATATTTGAATCGGAATTACATTTCGATAGCAATCGCCGATATGGATAACGGGCAAAAAGGTTATATATTTCTAATGAAATTATCAACGACTCGCCTGTATCTATCGATGTTGTGTTGTTGTTATAATTGCACAGGAAAATGAAATTGTATTAGGTAATTACAGCAATTTCATTACACTCTCGCGATGCGCAATCGTTTCCGCCCATTAATTAATAACGCATCCAGTTGCGAATGGTATGTTTAGCATTTTGCCAATTCCAATTTTAGTTTATTTTCTGCGATAGCGCGGCACCAGTTTGCAATTCTAGTGGGGAAACGCAATAAATTTATGCGTTTTTGGCCCACATTCATAACGTGTTTCTATTTAGCGCATTTATTAATTGTAACAATTTTAAATGTATTTCAGCTAGAAATTTGTAGGTTATTATTTATAGATAAAAAATTACACTAATAATTAAAAAAAAAACACGAAAACATATCGTAGAATAATAGATGTTAGAGTTCTCTTCCTTCACTGATTTTCTTTTTAGATGTACATTTTGAAACACGTTGAGAAGTATTAGTAATTCTCTGGAGTCTTCTCAAATACAATTCATAGTGGAGCCCTTTTGATAAGTTTGTCGTCAAATTATTTCTTAGTCTTTAAAAGATCTGTAGATTTTCTTCACAAAAGATACTCATTACCTGATGACAAAAATCCAGAAAGAGTCCAATCATCCAATTGCATTGTGTTTGAAATTCCAACTCATCATATATCTTCCAATCAAATAGCTCTACTTTGACATTCTTAGCCAATCAAAAGTTTTTTTCTACTTATAAGAAAAGGAAGCTTCTTTGCTTGCGTAAATGTATACTGTGATTACTGAATACAATTTGCCCTACTTGAAGCACGTCTATAGTTAACAGTTTCTTTGGAATGGCTTAGCTTACTTATTATATGTGCATGATGTTCGGAACACAGTTGTAAATATTGACGGATTGACGATGCTGGTCTTTATTGCGTAATCTTTATCAGTTCTTGTTAGGGTTAAATGATTTTTAAACTTTAAGCGCTTCACTTTAAGTCCCATTCTTTCTGCTTTTCGTTTGGTCCTTTTTTGTTATTTCATTAACATCTATTGGGGAATTTTGTAAACAAAAAAATCGGTAGGTTTATCCAAAAAGTATTTTTAGTGAAAAAAAGCCTGTCGGTTTTGAGGTTTGATCCTCTCCAGGAGCCTGTAATTTAAGATAAAAGTTAAATACCGAAAAATAACAATTTATTGGACCAAGAAAAGCCTATCAGTATTGATGTTTGATCCCCCTTTGCCTAACATTAGATAACATCTTTACAGAATATATCTTTATTTTAGAAGCTTAACTCACAGGATACATATTTCGATCGTTCAAATTTGGTGTAAACCACCTGATGGCTAAAAGTCGATTAGATCCACCATAGCAAGTCTTAATAAATATGGTATTGAATTCAAAACGACCATTTTAACTCAAATATTGTCGAGTTATTGCTTAAATCAAACAATTGGCCGCTCTTTTGCAGCTATTTGAAACAAAATTCACTGGAGTCCACAAGGAGCATTTTTGTCACAAGTTTTAATCATTTTAAGATTCTTCATAACTGAATATCCTTTCTCTGGCTGTCTCTAGATAATCTCTTTTATCTAACTTCATTTTATCCAATAGGTAGAGAATTAATAAACACTTGGTTTGTTTCTTTGATTTTTATATATACTGGACTAGTTTCGCTTGTTACAATATTATTAAGAGTGAAAATCAATATCTCTTCATTGTCAGTAATGACTTGTTTTCCCTAGTTTTATGGCTCTATTTATTTCAAGGCCATCTCTAAATTTAAAATAAATCCCTTATTACCTGAGTATAAAATCTTAAAATTATTTACTTCCATAAAATGATTATTATTAAATTATATTAAACACAATTAATTTGTGATTAAATATGTAGAGGTTTCCATCGTCAATAAGTTTCTAATTGACTTTTTGTGTGCTAAAATCAAGTTTGAAATATTCCTTCTATCTGGCTTTTATACATTGCATCACATTCGACACAGTTAATTTCCTAAATACCATATTTATTCTGCGCCTAAATCGACGCTTTCTATTTATATATTTAAATTTAGTGTGGGGTTATATTTTAGACCTTTTTCTAACAGTTTAATAATGATAATAATATCTTTATTATCTAACAGTTAACAGACCAATTACAGGACCATATTTTGGAACCGTATTCAAGTTTGCTTCTGAATATATAACATTGGTTTGAATTCTGTGATTCAATGCATCGGAAGCTGTATCTACGAAATCAGGCAGATTAGTAATTGTGGATCTACCAGAAACAAAGCTGTGTTCATTGGATAGTAAAATGTGAAGCATTTTTAAAAAGTGGAACAATTTTGGAACGTTTCCAACATGCTGGAAAAGTGTAGAAATAATTAAATTGAAAAAATGTAGTAAAGGCGTCATAAGTATTGCATAACAATCGTTTAAAAGGATACCGGGAAATTTATCCGACCCATATATAAAACGAGGTTTAGTACTCTTTACTGCTCATAGTAAATCAGCTTCGCAGAAATTGATTAACGGTAGGCGAAATGTCAGGACGTAAGAGGCAAATGTTTGGTATTACTATCAGGAGAGTCACAAGTTGTGTCTTCAAAGATCATTGTGCTTGGAATAGTGTGCTCTATTTATTGTCAATAAATGACCAAAACAATTTGGGATCTCTTATCACGTTATTTTCTACTCTAGATATATATGATTTGTTGTCATATATTTTGTTTCATTTTTAATTTCATTTATTCTTCTGCAAAGGATCCAAATTTCTACAACAATCATGTCCAACATGTGACGAAACAAACGACATACCTCTTTTTAGACTTCAGCCAAATAACTGTCCATTAGATCCACTCCGTCCATGCACAAATTATAATATTTCACTAAGTCAGGCCATCGAACTACTTCATTGTATTATATTCAATGCTTAGTTTCTCTTACAATAAAAAATGTATTACAAATGGATAGATAAAAATATGTAAGTACTTATAATTTTGACGTAAGAGATCCGGGGGAAGTTTGGTTTTCCTGTTGAAACTTATTGCTGTACTCATCGGTTCCTTCTCACATAGAGTGGATACCAATGTCATACACTTATAGTCCTTGCAAATGATTGAGGAAATATTGAAATTATCCACTTTGTTTATATATTCTTCACATGATCCGGTTTCCCTCTTGTTTATTACTTCATATCTAAGAAGTTGGCAGTTTGGAATTCTGTTTCTTCTCACTGTTCCCAGGGAGAAGTAGAGAAGAAGTGGTACAGAACAAAAATAATTATCGAAATATATTTTATGGTTCACATTCATTTTCACATCTCTTGTCAATTAGACAACCACATTATAACTCGCCCCCAGATCGGGCTCATTTCCTAGGATTAGATTTTTTCTCCCTGAGTAAACTTCGAAGCAATAAACGTTGCCAAAGCACAAAAGTTTTTAACCACACTTCTTCGTTTTTTTGGGATTATACTACATAATGCTGTGCATTGTGAGTGTCTTTTTTTTTAGAAATTGACGCAAAATTTTGATCAATTATTATTATTTAAGGCCGAATTTTATAGAGCTTATCACAATTGCTATTTCTATTTCAAATTTATTCATTGACATGGTATTTCTCACCAAGTCACTGCCTATAATTAGGTGTGACATATCCCTACACCTAGCAACATTGCAAACTGACAACTTAATTAAAATCTGAAGTTCCATTTTCGTGAGATGTATAGGTTTATGCGGAACTTTTCGTGCATAGTATATGGCACTTCCTTCACTGATTAGTTTAATTAGATTTTCTCTAAAAGATTAGGAAAAATATTCAAAACCAAGGGAGGGTCGGTAATTGACTAAATTGTGGCGAGGGGATGCGATAGGAGAGACGTGAGGTGGATGGAGGTAGAGGAAGCAGAAGGTTCGGATCACTGGCCAATAAGGGTAAAGATACTGTCAAGAAACAAGAAGGAAGAGGGAGTACAAAAAGAAGAAACAAGGCTTGAGAGCGGGGAAACGGCGATAAGGAGGATGAGGGAGAGGTTGAAGGTGATCAAGTAGGAGAAATTGAGTCAATGGAAGCAATAGAGGAAGTCATAACGAGTTGCGGTCGGAGTAAGAAAGTAAGAAGGGGAGCAAAGAAGGAGTGGTCAGATGAGTGCAGAAGGGCAAAGGCAGAGATGAGGAGAGTGAGAAACAAATACAAGGAAGAAAACAGCGAAGAGAGAAAAGTATGGGAAGAAAAGAAAAAGTGCGACAAGATGTATGAAGAGAAGAAAAGAAGGGTGATAGAAAAAAATTTAGAAGAACTAAAGTCATGTAAGAACGAGGCAGAGATGTGGAAGATACTAAACAGTGGGGAAGGGGCATAGCAAATGGGGATAGAGAGATAAAAGAGTGAACGGAAAAATTTAGACACTTGACACTTGATAATGACCTGCAAAGGTCGAAACTATAGTTTTGTCAAAATTGATAATATATAATATATAATATATACTTTGTTTGGTCGCTACCATCATTTTCATTAGAAAAGAAAGTGGAAATTCAGTGGAGCTTGTGAGAGAAGGAACAAAGTGGGAAGTGGCAGAATTATCGGAGAAGGAGGTGGAGAAAGTCTTTGAGGAGCTAAAAAATGAAAAAGCGGCGGGATCGGACGGACTAAAAGAGGAAATGTGGAGAGAATTGGAAGGGAAGGAAGGGATAGGCTTAGAACCCTCACATCCCGAAATTGTGAAAGGCGGGGGCGGTGTACCCGGTCCAAAAGGGCGGTGATATTGATGAAGTGGATAATTACCGAGGAACCACTATAATAAGCACAGGCTGTAAAATCGCGATGCTGTTGGTAAAGAGGAGGCTCGAGGAGGAGACGGAGGAGAAAAACCTGAAAGAAAAAACTTAGGGAGAGTTTAAGAAAGGCAGGGGAACTAATAACCAAGTATTTACCCTGGCCAGGTCAGGGGTACAAGTGTTGGAAGAGAATGGGAGTATGTTTGCGGTGTTTTTGGACCTAAAAGCAGCGCATGATTCGAGAGAAAGTATGATATAGCGACTTAGAAGAGGGTGGTTAGTAGAGGTTTGTTGAGTTTATAAGAAGAGAGTATGAGGAAACATGGTGCATTTCAAAGGTGGGAGGGAATTGCGCAGAAAAGTTCAGGTCGGGGAAGGGTCTGAAGCTTAATATATACATTGGGGATTTGGAAGAAGTACTGAGAAAAGGACAGGATGGTAGGATGGTATGAACGCTAGGATACACGGACGACATGGTCCTAATGGCGAGGGAACGGGAAGGAATGAAAGAGATGTTAAAGAGAGTGGAACGGCTAAACGATAGAGAGAGTGAATGTGTTTAAATATTTGGGCTTTATGTTTAAGGGGATGGGAGGATATAAGGAGCATGCAAGATGGATGCAAGGAGAGAGAAATGAAGAAATTGGATTATAGGAAATGTGAGTGTGACGTCTGCGTGTGTGAGATCTATTTTGTTGTACGGAGAGAAGTGTGGGAGGTCGGGAAGCAAGAAAGGGTAGAGAATGAGCAGCGGTGGTTTCTGATGCATATGTTAGAGGTGAGGAAATCGACCCCGGGTTACATATTGCTTCAGGAATCGAATAGAGAAAGTGTGTGGTGTGAGGCAATAAAGAGAGTGATTGGGTATGATATGAGAGTAAATGGTCTGGAGGAGGGAAGGCTAGTGAAAGAGGTATGGATGGAAAAGATGGACACAAGTTAGTACAGATGGAGGATAGCGAGGAAGGGGATGTATGGATGTATGAAAGAGCAGGCTTGTCGGAGGGGACGGTAAGGGAATGGTTGGAAAGAGGGGTAAAAGTGGTAGGATAAGTACACGAGAAAGTAAAAAAGGTGGAAAGACAGGAGAGACAGAATCAGACAGGAAACAGTAAATACAATGAGGGATATGAGAGGTAGCAGACCAATATATCTGGAAGAGGACAATCTAAGGACAGATGAGAAAACATAGAGGATGTGTGAAAGTTATGGGAAATGTGTGTTATGCAAGGAAGGGAAGGATACGTGGGTGTACCTGGCGGAAGAATGTAAGGGAGTAAACGTGGGATGGGTGGAAAGATGCAGAAGTGTAGTAGAATGTATGAGATATGAAAACTGGCGTCAAATGATCTATAATAAATGGGTGGGGACACAGGCCTATATCTGATTCACGAACTCATAGGGCAGAGACAGGCGAAACAGTTCCTTAAGAAACAATCGCCAAAATTCACGACAGAACTTCTGAACCAAGGTAGAAAAATGGTCAGGCGCTGGTGCTACCCATATAACATCGAATATAATCTAAATCTAAGGGTACTGAGAAGGCTGAGGTGGAAAAAGGAGCAGAGAATAGAAAATGAATTACGGGTAGAATGAAGAAAAGAAGACAGAAGAAAAATGGTTGTATTATAATGCATTGTAAAGGAATGTTATGTTTTAGTTAGTTTATCAATACCAATAAAGATATTTTTATTATTCAAAAGGAGTTTATAAATTTAAATCTGTTTCTCCTAAAAAATGTTCAGAATCATTTCTTTTCTTCCAGGACATATTATTGAATTTCTATTTTTTCATCAATTCTACCGTATTGTTATTCATTTCTGCTTCAGAAGGTAAATTTCTTGATAGTTTCCTGCAGGAATTTCCACATCTGAATGATCCTACGGTAGAACATCATAGGGAGATTTTACCGGAGACTCCTCACTGTCAATATCACCATCTTCATCTACACATATCCAGCAAATTAATAAGTTTTTTATGGTCCAACACACTTTTGATTCCACAAATATCAACAAATGTCACTTACTCCATGATCTAGAAGAAAAAAACAGTTCCCTTGAATATTCTTCACAAAGTTACAGAAATGTAACATCGAATTTTCAATGAATTATTATGATGCGAAATTAATTTACACGAAATTTATATGAACACTATCAATATACCTATATTTCACAAAATAATTTTTAGTGCTACTATTATTCTGTTCCTGAAGAGCTGCACAATATCTAGAATACTTTGCAAAATACTATACTACGAAAATACACGCAATTTGCTAAACATACCACATAAATTCGAAACTCACAAGAGCTTGGAGCTAATTTCCATTCAGCAAGCGCACTGTAAAGGATTTTAGTTGGCCTGATGATCGTTAGATCGCACCATAGGATAGAAATTCAAGCGTTGCAGAAATACAACCCTATGTACTTAAGAGTACTCTAAACCCATATTCATCATGAGATGCAAACAGATAACCCTTCTTAATAAGAGCTATTTTTTTGTATACCACATAAAATAATTGCCGTCATCTGATACTAATGGTACTTTACCAGAAAACCTTTTTGAAATGTAATTTATTGATTTCGACTGATCTCACGTTTATAGCCCAAGCAATGAAGATACTAATAGCAAGAAACGCTAATATTGAAGACAATTCGCAAAATAAATTATTGTATCATATATTTAGTTATTTGGGAGAATTAGTAATCATATATTCCCTAATTAAATAACAATTCTGTAAATCAACTAAAAGTAGTCATAAATTAAAAAGTAGTTTTATGTGGATTCAAAAATCTTTCATCGTTCTAAAACAATCGCCACGTTTTTGATAAGACCCACACTTTTTTGTTCAACAAATGATATACTAATAATTTATTATTCAACAAACAAAGGCTACTTATCTATCTTTGCATATGTAGAATTTATTTTCGACCTGAAATAATCTCACTGATTTACTGCACCCATAACAAGTTACGGCCTTCAATTTTTCAATTGTAAAATGTTTCGATAGACTCGCAGAAAATTTACGAAATTCTATCATTCGTGATTTATTATAGAAGTCAATATTGAAAAAGTGCAAATCCCGGTAAATACGGCAAGGAAGCAAAGGAAATGGCGGTTCGCCCCCCAAAATAAGAAAAGACGTATGGGGATGAGATATTTGCAAGGTTTAGGGTGGCTAGAAATGCCGTCAAATACGGATTTTTGAAACAGTTTGTTATGAAGAATAAAAATAAAATAAAATAATTAGTGAAAATGAAAATACACTTCGTTGATATCACACACAGGATTTATTACGTGACTATAGTTTCAACCTTTAAAAGGCCATTATCAAACGTACAGTTGTGATATCAACGAAGTGTATTTTCATTTAAAGTTCCTGATTCAAAATGTATCACAAAGTGATGGCTTCAAGCATTAAACATATAATTAGTAGGTGGTTAAAAAATATGATACTTTTATAAATGTCATCTGATTAGTATAAAATTGGTTTTACAATGATTGTAGTATGCATAATATAATGTTTGATATCATAAAGACTAGTAAATATGGCTTAGTTTATTATAAAGTAACTAAATTAGAGTTTAATTAATCTCTAATTAACATAAAAATATTTCGTTACTGGTTAAGTAAAAATTTAATTTATCTTACAATATCTTACAACAAATAAATTGAATTTAAATAAAAATTGAGTAATTTAATAACATTGGCATCAGATAGTGTCCCTAGCTGAATTAAAAATATTTTTTTTATATAGTAAACACAAATGCTTAATTTATTTATTACAAAAAATAAATCAAATTAGTTTATTATTCAATTATTATTATTATTATTTCAGCAAACTCTATGCATAGTTAAATATACAAATAAATTGTTTTCTATATTCTTTTTATCTCTCGGAATTCCTATAAATATGAATAATTATGAATATGGCATATTAATTATAAAACATCGATTGTAATTATATTAAAATCCTGCTTGATTATTATTGCATTTACAAAAAAGTTTATTGCTTTATATTTAATTTACAAGACTGATAAATAAATTCCCATATTAATAAATTATATTTAATAAAATAAATGTATAAAAGGTACAATTTTAATAATCGAATTTTATACCTACACGCTTTTATTGGGATTGTTTTAATTCAAAAACTTCGTTGTTCAAAAATTATTAATGCTAGGTTCTAGTTACATAATTCAAAAATAATTTAATATTATTAGTATTACGAAATAATAATTAAACTTACCTAATACATTTCAATTACAACCTTTATTTATGTATTTTGGAATTACCTAAATTAAATGTATGTGTTTTTAAGTTTTCTGAGGATTATATTAATAATAAAAAAGGAATATAACCGCGTTTTTAAACTATAAATCTCATATAAATAAGACTGTTTTACACTTTATTCACACTTTACTTTACTTTACTTTAATCCTTAGATATAACAATATTTACTCATGATCAATAACAACTGCTATTGTAAAAAATCTTATATCTAAGCATTAGAAAATAAAGTGTAATGAAAGTATTATTTATATTAATTGGTAAAATTAAATTAAAAGCACTTGGTTTGTTTCACTGAATGATATATATTGATTCGACATGTTTAGGTTATTTATATAAAATAAAGCTGTAATAAGGGAAACTATTCGAGTCAATATATAAAATTCAGTGAAACAAACCAAGTGTTTTTAAATTAATTAATAAATTAATGAGAAATTCATTCTGGAAGTTATTTATATTGATTATACATTTCACTTAAAGATCCATATTTGATATAAATAATTAATATGTAGAATTATTTAAATATATACAGAATAGAATTGCATGTATGCGCATTTAAAACGTATTCTATTATATCATTAAAGATACACAGGTTCATCCGTCATTTTTCCATAACGATAATTTCGCATACAATTTCGAGCACACGGGAAGGGACATTTCCATTTAAGGCATACGTGATTTATGGAGGTCCTGATTCGTCGCCGTATACACGTACTTCCAGAGAAATATTGCAAAACATATAAGTGCAGTAGGTTGTGTGCCGAGCAGAAATTCAAAGTGACTCCAAAAATATATGTAAAATGATTGAAGGAATAAATCAAATGTTTAAGTGTCAACAGAAATTGCCGGGACTGAATATCAAGTGGGTGCCGGGCGTCGATTTTTATGTTCTGATTTAACATTTTTGGCGTTCGCGTTTAACGTGTCCCGTTCGAAAAATAACATAAACTCGGGGAAATCGCGAAGACGTCAGGGACGCCATGATATCGCCCGTCGAACGTTTTATACGGCTTTTATGAAACAAAGTCCGACATTGCAGGCAGTCAAATCAAATACTATTATTCGATCGAAGGAAACGAGAAAAAAAACGTGATGTAAACGTTTTCTTATATTCAAAGCTTCAAAATATCTAAAGTTATTAACCAAAACAACACATTGCATTTTTTATATTTGTAAATAAAATGTAGCATTTTACAATTATTAATTATTAATAATATTAATGGTGAGATAATGAATTGGAAAATTACTTTTAGTTTTAGCAATGAATAAAATTATTTCTGGTAGAAACATAGTGATTCTTCAATTCAATGGTGACCAACTATATTTCAGAGAGGAAGGAACGAAGGAATTATAGAAGACTACGAAGGAGAATATATAACCATCACTAAGATACAAAAAGAGGAATGTAAACTAGTGAGATCCCTAAAACCATAACATTAATTAGATAAAAACCCTCTGAACCTATAAAGCAAAAAAACTTATGATTGTTTTAAACTATAAATTTATGCAATAAGTTGACGAAAATGTGTGTTTTACATTTTTGTCAACTTATTGCACAATTTTTTTTTCTTCGTTATCACAGAGTTTTCTTGAAGTTTCAAGAAGTCTTCTGTATCAAATTGTGACCAAAAACTCTTTTCAAAATAGGTGCCAAAAATGTTGATGAAGGAGCATGAAACCAAACGTTTAGGCAACACTTTTACATTCCATGAGTGTTACGATGCAGAAGGTGATGATTTTTCAAACCAAATTGTCACCCAATTTAAACCTGTGTATCCTACGTCACACCGGAATCAAAGCAGTAATCCATGGAAAAGATCACAAAAGGGAATTCAAGCTAAACATTTCAGCCAGTCAAATTATTGGTATTGTGTTTGGGGATAAGAAGGGTGGGTTGCATGTTGACTTTTTCCTTCGTGGTGAATTAATAGACTTTAAAAAATACTGTTAAATATTAAGAGTGCACTGCATCGAACAATCCACGCACGACATGCTGAGTTAATCATTTAATTCATAAGAATGCACGCCCGGACATAGCTAATCGAACTCAAGGTCTAATCGCATCTTTTCAATGGGAACAACTTGATCAATTTTCTGATATTGGAAGGCTTAGAAAAGTGCCTCAAGGACGAGACCGCGGCATACGATGCAAAAGCTAAAGCCAAGTTGATCTTAGCTACGGATTCATACGTATACGTTCATATTAAAGATCAAAAGACGACGAAAACATTGTGGAACCATCTCAAGAAATTATTCGATGAAGAAGTGGGTATAGGGATACTCCCACTAGCAGATTTGTCTGAAAGATTTTCTCCCCTGGCCATGGCGGTCGAGCATTCGGGTATTAACATAAGCACTAACGCCATTGAGTCTATGTTTCTGGTTATTGAGACAGATAGTTCTGTAGAAGAAGCGCGTTTGCTGCCACATGATTTAGTTACAAGAAGAGAACCAGGCACAGAAATGAGATGCTTCAAATGTAAACATGACTTTACAAGTCAATGTACTAAGAAAAATTATTTTAAGAATCACCGAAGCAATCCAAGCGGTGGAGAATTGAATGCATCTAGTGCCATCTTCATAACGGCACAGCTTAAAAGGGACGATTGGTATGTTAATTCAAGAGCTAGTTTTCATCTTGCCACAACTGAACAATTTATGAACAACTCATACTACTATAGTGTTCGGGAAGTTACAGTGGCAAATGAAGGGAAACTCACAATCACATGTGGGGACACATAGATTTATCAACCGTTGTAAATCATAGTCGTCATATTCATAGAGTAGTCATAAAAAATATAATTTGTGTTCCTGGTCTAACGACACAGCTTTTATCTATCGGTCAATTTATTAAAAATGGAAATTCACTTTCATAAAACTAAACAATACGTACGATGACAGTTTTCTTTCCCACGTCAACTCCTGGTATTCCTCGTTTAAAACCTCCTACCCTACCCACATCCCAAGTGATGGCATAAAAGAAGGTTATGATAGCATAACCCGTTTCATCCTAAAAGCGTTACCTGAGCATATTCACAAGTACATAATCCTAATCCAAAATTTCCTATTCTAAAACCAAATTATTCCCCAGGAGTGGAAGCGAGGTATAATAACATGCATAATCAAACAAGAGGCCGATCCACTAAAAGTCCGATATAGACCCATCATCCTGCTTCCAGTTCTGGGGAAAATATTCCAATCCATAATCAAAAATAAGTTACTTCACCATATTTCCCATGCCATTCCTCCTTACCAGTTCGGTTTCCTGCAAAATAGATCCACTCACCTTCAACTACCAATAATCACCTCCAACAGCCAAACAGCAAACCGCGAAGGACGTAAAACTGCAATAGCTTTCCTCAACATCCAGAAAGCCTTCGACTCTGTGTGGCATAGAGGTTTGCTGTATGAATGTAACTCCTTGTCCATCCCGCTACATCTCCTACTTCTAATCGACAATTTCCTTAACAACAGATCCCTCAATGTCAAAATAGGTAATTCCCTCTCCCGTCCATTCATACCACAACAAGGTGTTCCACAAGGGTCCTCTCTATCCCCACTCCTCTATAACATCTTTGTCCATGACATATACAATCCTAATCCCAATTACTTCAATCTCACAGCATATTGTCTTCTGTTTGTTGATGATACAGCAATAATTGCACATAGCAACAGAATTCCTAAAGACCTAAGTACATTGCAAGGACTGATCGACACTCTGCAACACTGGTTTGCCAAATGGAGAATAACCATCAATCTCAATAAATCACATATTTTCATTCCCTTCCATCGTGCATCCACATCTCCATTTGGTATAAACATAAATAATACATATATTTCACCATCCGCAACCTACAAGTATCTTGGAATTACCTTTGATCCTAAACTGTCCTTTAAACACCATTCCTAAACCCTTAAAATGAAAATTAAAAACAGAGCTCGAAATTTCAGACACCTTACGTTCAAAAATCAAGGGATTTCCACAAAAACTGCAGTAAATATTTACAAAATGATATGTCGACCTCTGTTAGACTATTCAGCAATCCTTATCTTAAATCCCCGCCCTCCTGTTTTGAGAAACTTGCAGGTGAGTGAGCGATCGGCCTAACTAAACTAAGGCATCCCAATAACCCTCTACACAATCCCTCCAACACACTGCTATACTAAAAAACCTAATTAATCCCCATTGAAAACCGACTGGAACACCTTGCTATAAAATTTGCCACTAACTCTGATATCCAAGACATCCTCAAGCACCTAGGTTTACCTCGCAATCCAGTACACCACCCCAAAACCAAACATCCTTCCACATCAATTTTCGAATTCATCTTTTCATGATTCATCTACATCTTCATCAACATAATCACCAACTGACAACTAACAACAACAACAAATTACAAAGACTAGCAAAAAGACTATGGGTCAATAGCCGTATTAAAAATCAATTACGATTATATTGTACATAACGATTGTATTCAATAATAAATAAAGATGTTTGTCTCTCCCTTAGCTTCATAAACAATTCCTGCAACATTTTTAACAG
Organism: Ontholestes murinus; assembly: GCA_963969525.1. NCBI lineage: Eukaryota > Metazoa > Arthropoda > Insecta > Coleoptera > Staphylinidae > Ontholestes > Ontholestes murinus. Next base: position 57,160,810 of record OZ018396.1, read on the forward strand.
AAATTGTTTACTAATAGGTGTAGCTGAACTTATAGTGTGATGGTTTACAATGTAAAAACATTAGGCTTTCCTAAGTCCATGTGCTATAAAAATGTATCTTGCAATTCTGGGGAAAGCTGTGTTAACCTATTTGCTAAACATTTTTATGCGTTTATATTAATGATGATATCCAATCAAATAATGCAATTCCGAAATGTTGCTACTCTGAATCAGTTAATTTAGGTAATTTTAAAATTGATAGTGGCGACATCTTTGAAGCTCTTTAGTTGATTTTCTCGATTCTAGACCTGATGGTATACCAATTTTTTTTGTAAAACGTTGTATTTTTTTCACTATGTTCACCTTTAAACCAAATTGTTAACGTCTTACTGCAAAAAAGTGAATTTCCTTTATTCTAGAAAACTAGTTTTATTCAACCCATATTTAAAAATGGTAGTAGAAGTAACATCGAAGACTATAGAGCATTTTCAATTCAACAAAAACGTTTACTTTGTTGATATCACACTTTATTTTCAAGTGACTCAAGTTTCGATCATTAACTGATCATTATCAAACTTTAAGTTTAAGTTTCGAAACTCGAGTCACTTAAAAATAAAGTCTGATTCAACAAAGTAAACGTTTTTGTTTAATTTTCCAAGATGTATCACGAAGTTAACGCCTAAACCATTAATCAATTTTTAATTCAATCCACTTTTCTGAAAATATTTGATAAACTCATTACAGATCAATTAATGTTTTCATCTAAAAGCATTATCTGTAGCTAACAACACGGTTTTTACGATGGAAGATTTACTGTTTCCAACTTGCTTATATTATTAATGCTCTTGAGAAAAGCAGTTGCTCTAGGTTCTTAGTTAAAATAATTTCAAGGCCACCTATTGGTGTTGTGTTCGCAGGTAAAAGATTGACCAATGTTTTGATTGCACCAAGTAAATCTATTGCTTGAATATATGATCCATATGAATCTGTCAGTACTTCTTTAAATTTTTGACAGGCAGACAAGAGGTCATTTTTACTCATGACTTTTATACTGTCAATGTTGTAAATAAATACAAAATAATTATTGTGCGTTTTTAATTGTTCAAAACGTTCATTCAATGAAATTATGGCCTGATCCATGACTACATAAAAAAAAATTCAATCCGAAATTTCGGTTTTGTGTCAATTATTGGTTGATCTTCAATTTCATAGGAAAAAAGCGTTTCGACTATGTAGTGCTTGTGGGAAAGACATTTCTTCTGGAGTAATATCTAACTCTTGCCTTGCTGTCGCTTGAGCTGCAGAAAAGCCGTTTTCTTTATAATTTTGGAAATATTCCTTGGTTTTGTCAAAACATTGGATCGCAGTACCTAATTTTATTTTTATTTGTTGAAATATTTTGCTAACGGCATTTATTTGTGACAAAAGGTCATGCCATATCACTATCGTTAATAAAAACTTAAAAGTCCTTATTTTTTGAGATTTGGAGTTATTAGCAGATTCGGATACTTCTACTAAAGCATAATAAATGGCACCAACTTGTTTTGGAAATGGCTTTGACACTTAATTTCGTAGCGTGTTGTTTTAAAATTGCTGCTCCAAATAAAATAAAAAATTGTTGCAAAGTTCCAAACAAATTAATTGCTTCAACTGATGATTGGCAATGTCGGCTAGCAACAAACTTAAACTATGACAACTGCAAGGCACAAAAATATTTGTTGTAAAGATCCGAATAAACTAATTGCTCCAACTAATGATTTAGCAATGTCACCTAGCAATAAATTTAAACTATAACAACTGCAAGGCATGAAAGAGGCTTTTGAATTGATGTCCAAAATTCTTCTTTGTACTCCAAAGTGACAAGCACATATATTCGCTCCATTGTCGTAGCCTTAATCACGGCAATTTTTTATATCTATTTCTAGTTCCTTAAGTTTGCTTAAAGAAACTTCATCCAAAATTTCCCAGTTCTTTCCGTGATGTGCAAAAAGCCTACAAAAAGTTCTATTACTCTGGGCGATGATGATGTTAGGTCTACAATACGAAGTATCATCGTCATTTTTTTTATGGCTTATAAATATCAGGAGTACAATCAAGAATAATCGAAAAATATTTTGCCTACTGATTTTTATTTTAATTTTTGTACTCAGCATATGAGAGCCCATTAGATCAATAATTTCATTCTACACGTTTGCTCATATAATGATCACTTATTTCTTTACTTTGTAACCGTCTTACTTGTCCTTCTAGAACTGGGTCAAGAAGTTGAATTAAGATCAGAAAATTCCCATTATTGGGATAGAATAAGCGATCAACCCCACATTCGTGACGTCCTAAATCATCTCTGTATTCCTCGTAATCCTAATTTACCTCCTAAATCCAAACACATTAACAGCCAAAAGTCTCCCCTAAAAATGGGACAAAATAGAAAATTAAAGCATTTTCTAGAAGAATCCAGATGTTCAAGAGGATATTTGCTCCCTCAGCATCGTGGCCAAACAAGGGTTAGAGGGGAAGATCGTCGCTGCTGCACGAACTTCGCCCAGCTTCGTCCAGTCAAAATGTTTTTACGTTTCCTATAATTTTTGTGTAGATATTGATATGTAATTTTTTAATTTTGGATTGTAAGCTAAAGAATAATAAACATAAACATAAACATAAACACCACAATTTATTAATTCATTTCATCATTTCATCTTGATTCATAAGACTGACAACGACATTCACTGACGAACGAGAATGGGCTGAAAGACCACCGGTCGATAGCCATGGAGCAGAAGAACAACTATATCAGAATTTATTTTATTTTATCCATTACATGTATTAGATTTTATTTTTCTGTGAATAAAGATGTTTAGTAGTAAGCGATCAATGCTTTTTTGAAAAACGAGATTTCTTTCTTCCAAAAACGATTCGTTTTAAGACATTATTCCAATGACTTCTTTCATGGTCAATAATAAGCTGTGCCTGTTTGTCTATTGTTAGGTCTTAACTGTAGTTTAAGCCATGATTTAAAACTATTCGTATGCAATAGAGATGATTCATGTTCCTGCAAAATATGGTTCTAGATCTTGCTCCCTTCCATAGCCAATTTAAAAGAAGAAAATAATTTGCATGAATATCAAAACACAACATCTTTTGCTTTGGAATATACTAACCAATCACGATTCACAGATTCGTTATTGGATGATTTTCGTTGGTAAAAACTGTATAAAAAATGGCACCCTATTTAATTTTTAGAGTAATCGTAATCCTTAACTCCAAACGTTTCATTTTCAATTATGTTCAGACGAACGTTGTGTGTTATTGTTGGTCACATTGCTGGATCTTTCAAATCGATAGATTAATGGTGTGGCGGTGGCAATAAAGTTTTGTCAATTGCATTTGTACTGTTAGTGTCACTCGAGTCTTCTGATAAAATTTGCAAACTTTCTGATTGTTATAAAATTTTGATGACAACTTGCAGCCGACTCAGTTGATGTTGATGGTAATTCGTCGAATTCGGATTTCCATTTGAAATGTATAACAGCAAGATACCTTGTGTATGCATTTTAGAACTTTTGGAAGCTAAGCTATGGTACACATTCCAAAAGCGCAGTGAACCAAATGTGATAAGAAATCCAGAAAGATGATTTTTTTATTTTGTAACCAGGAATAAGGTAATAATCTAATGAAGATATGAACGTTAACCTATCAGAGAAGAATAACATAACAAGAGAATACAAAACTTACTAAAAGAAAAAGGCTACAAGATTATAACACAGCGAAGAAATATTATACAAGAGATAACACATCGGGAAACCATTGTATTATAGACCACGTGATAACGAACCAATTATAAATCATTTAAGAAATATCGATATAAAGTTCATGTTTATCAGATCAAAACGTTCTAAATTATTTCCAAGTTTTTCTCTTTTCCTTTATTATTAGTTCCTTTACGTGTTTTCTTTTTTCTTTATATAATTTGTAGCTGTTTTCTGTTTTTTGCGTAGTTTTGCCATGCTGCTTTATTTACTTCTATTTCTGTCTTAATTTCTTTTGCCAATCAGGCAGTTTGTTTTGTATTTTTACTTTTTTTGACCACCCACATACTGTTTTTCCAGTGTCTAGTATATCATTCTTGAATATACTCCATATCATAATTTGTTATTTATTGCTTCTGTGTATTTCTTGCTTATTTCTTCGCTTCTCAGTTTATATGATGACACAAGTCACATATTTGTGTAAAATCCCTTTGAGGATATAATATGCCGCGATTGACCAAAACAAAGAGAAAATATTCTTAGATGAGCTTCAAGAAAGAAGTCTCTCATGGAAGAAAGTGTTAGTACGAATGGAAAAACGCTATATTGTGAACTCTGCCCTTTTCATATGTTATTGATATTTTTGTTGCTACTAATAGATTTCATATACAAGTTTGGAATATTATGTGAGCATATTGGAATAAATAAATGATACTACTATTACTACTATGCTTTTATGTATTCAAATGGTCTGTTTTCTTCCAAGTATTTGTATTGTTCTCTATCTTTCTTTGGATTGTTCATCTTTGTCGCTACCTGGTAGTGGTCACTACCAATTTCTGGCCCTCTTCTCACTCTTTCTCGTCTATTACTGAATTTCTGTTGTTCTCTTCCACTAATATATTATCTATAATTGAACTTTTTTTCTGCCATTCACCTCTCTTGTGAATTTGTGTATCTGTATGTGTTCAAAAAATGTATTTCTAAGGATCATGTTCTGTGTTATACAAAAGTCTAATAGTATTTTGTCATTGTTATTTCTCATGTTTTCACCATATACCCCTATTGCTTTGTTGTACATTTTTTCATGTTATCTACTCTGCCTATAAAGTCTCCTACTACGTATAATTGTCCTTTTGCTCTTTCCGTTGCTGTTGTTAGTTCTCCCCAAAATATTTCTTTGTTTTCTGTTGTATAATCGTCGTTTGGGATATAAGCAATTATTATTGTTCTATTATTGTCAACATCTTTTAGCCCTACTGTAAGCGTTCTCCCTGGCCATGCCTTCCATTCCTCTATTTCTTTCTCTTCTCTGCTTGTGTATGATGCATGCTACTCCGGTTGCTGCTCTCTCGTTCTCTTCCACACCACTATATATCCCGTCCTTATATTCCTTTCCCTTTCTTCTTTGTTTCTGTAATTCCCAACACATCTACTTTGGTTTGTTTAAATTCTTCCTCTAGGTCCAATTCTTTTCCTTGTATGCTTCTTATATTCCATTCCCTAGACGTCCATTGTTGTTTTTTGCATTAGTTTTTTTGTCCCTTTTTTGTGACTTCGACTACCTCCACTCCTATTTTCGCTTTGTTCTATCTGTACTCTATTCCATTAATTTGTATTTTTCTGTAGCCCATTCTTACTTCATTTCTTTTCTCTTTTTCTTTCTGCGCTATTCTTCTGATTTCTCTTTGCACTGTTCTTTCCTCCAGAGTTAAGTCATTTTCTATGTAAATTTTAGTATGTTCTATATTACTTTAAGCTTTCATGATTTGTTGCTTCATTTCCCACGATTCTACTTCTGCTAGTACCATATTTTAGTTTATATGTTTATTTATTTTGTATGCACAGTTTATTTTTATTTCTACCTTTAGTTCTTTCGTTAGGAACTCTTCTATCTCTTGTCTCACATTTTCTTCTTTATTTTTTAGCCCTTTTATTATGATAATATTCCTCTTCTTTTCTTTCTCGGCATTTTCCACTCGTTCCTCTAATTCTTGTATTTTTATAATTATCAGTTCTTTTACATCTTCCCACTTTTCTTCTTATTCATTTGCTTCATTTGCACATAAATTCATCGGATTTAAACAGATGAGAAACGGTGCAGTAACAGAAATACAATTTAAAGAGGATGCTAACCGTAGCATCAAGAACTGCATGGTTTATTGTGGAGGCAAGCAGATGAGATTACCCTTCAACACGGCTCCAGATCAAAACCAATATTGGATATAATTCACACAGACTTGTACGGGCCAATGGGAAACAAATCTGTTGGAGGATCGAAATATTTTGTCACTTTTCAGGATGGTTTATTTTCTGAAATCCAAAGAACAAGTCCTTAAATATTTCAAGATGTTTAAAAATCGAATGGAAAACTAGCAAGAAATAAAAATTAAGATTCTACCATTTGATAGAGGGCACGAATTCTGTGATAAAGAACTCTAAATGTTTTTAGAGACACTAAACAAAAGCATCATACGATCCGCAACAAAACGTCTAATCAGAAAGAATCAACAGAACTTTGCCAGAAAAACGGTTTTGGGCAGAAGCTGTGAATACTGCCGCATATCTAATGAACTGATTAATTTGTTTAAGAAACTTTATCAGACGATAAATAAAACTAAACCTGGTTAAATTCCTTTCTTCGCTGTTTTTATTTAAGCACTGAATGTACATTTCGGACACTATGTGTCCATTATCAAGAGTTGACTAATAAATTTTATAATAGTGTCGTTACATTTATAAGGTAGACGAATAAAAGGAAAAACCTAAAAGTAATTATTTAGTGATTATACTTTTTAAAATTAGCCGCTTTTCGGAAATGCCACAGTTTCATTAACGCTAAATTTATGAGGGAGCACCCATTACCAGTACTTTATAACTCAGTTAAAAGCTATTGATAATGGGTGCATAGTACCCGAAATATGCATTTAGCGAAATAAAAATTAATTGTGAAGAAAGTGTTAGTGTTTTAATCAAGTTTCTAATTACTATTAAATCTAAAAACGGTAGTTGATTATTTGATTCAATCTCGAAGGTAAAATTTATGGTGGGGTAAAAACTATTGAGTTGAGTTACAAAATCTCTGATGTTTAATGTTTTCTTAGTGATCGAAAATATATCATCCACATTAGATATGTTTTAGGGAAGTTAATTAATTTGTTTTTCGCTTTATTCTCAAAACTGTTTATGAAAATATTTGCAAGAAAAGGTGAATGGGGATTGCACATAGCCGAACCAAATGTTTGTTTATAATATTTCCGTTCAAATTCAAAAGCGTTTAAATCCATGACTAATTTTTCTAATTTAATGTAAGTGTTTACTTTGTTTTTTGAAATATTATTTTATTGGAATGCTGGGGAAGGGAGATTCAACGTCAAATGAAACTAACTGTTCGTCTGGTGCTAAATCTACACTCTGCAACATTTTTGTGAATTCCAAAGAGTTATTGACAGAAACATTATTATTTTACTTTATTTTGCTAAATTCTTTAACTAGCCATTTAGCTAAATTGTAAAATGGTGCATTTATATTTGAAAGTATTGGTCTATATTTATTTCCCGGCTTGTGTATTTTTGGAAGGAAATATAATTTTGGTAATTTGGGTTTTTTTAATTTTAGCTAATTAGCGGTTCTTTTGTCAATTAGGACTGAAAAATGATCAAGTGTATATTAGTTGGTTTCAATTCTTTTTCTAATAGTTTCAGTCGAAAACGTTTCGTTTGTTTTTTTTTATCAAGGTCGACGTTGTGTGAAGTGTTTGAGGATTTTCATGAAAATTGTTGTTGATGTGTTGATGGTAGAGTTTCTTTAATTTCTTGTTAATGATTTCCGACGTTCACTTAAGTTTAGTTCTAATGATAGTAAACAAGTTCTGTAGATCTTTACCCCACTTACTCATAGTGCAGTTTCTGAGAGTTTCAAATGTAAGTTATATGCGAGCAATTATAGTGAATTGTGTTTTATGTGAAGTGAACTCATTTCTGATTTAATCTAATATTATAAACAAATATTTGGTACAACTATGGGTAACCCCTTTCACCTTTTCTTGTTAACATTTTTATGAACAGTTTTGAGAATTATATGACAAATGACTTAATTAAATTCCCTAAAACGTGAATTAGATTTTGTAACCCAACTCAAAAGTTTTTACCCCAGCATAAATTTTACGTACGAGGTTGAATCAAATAATCAACTAGCGTTTTTAGATTTAATAGTTATTAGAAATAATAGAAAATTGATGATATATAGAGCAACTAATTTGCTCATCTCAGAACAAAACAGACTGGCTGAATTCAACCTCATACGTAACCACATTCACACTATTAATAAAACCATTAAAATATATAACAGAAAACGTTTAATACAATCAATTAGGCCAGATCACCACACAAAGAAATAAATCATTCATTAAAATAATCCACGTCCTACATGTAAACCAGAAACTGAACAAAATTTTCAAAAAATTTAATTTTACCTCAGCTTATTACTCAAATAAAAAACTTATCAGATCATTAGGTAACACGTGTGAAAAATAACACAAACCATCTTTATCGGGAATTTATTCTACTACTTGCAATAATTGGAATAAAATATATATAGGTCAAACTAGAAAAAACGTTAACACCAGATTGAAAGAATATTCATACCACATTAAAAATCTTGATTCATACAAATCTGCCTATGCTCACTACATTTTAGAAACGGGGCATAAGTTTAATAAAAAATAATATAGATTTATTAAAACAATCTACATCTTAAAATTTAAATATGATTATAATAATTACTTTTATGTTTTTTTTTTATTTAATCGGTCTACCTTATAAATGTATAAATGTAACGACATAATTATACATGTTTTTAGTTAACTATTGTTAGTGGATCCATGGTGTTCAAAATGTACATCTAGTGCTTAAATAAAAACAGTAAAGAAATAAATTTAACCGTGTTTTTATTATTAACAGTAGTATAATAATAATAATAATATAATACATAAAACTATATCTAATATCACACACGAAATTAGTAAGAAGAAGTAAGACAATTTACATAATAGCTTTAAAAATGAATGAATATATTGTCACTCTCATCTTCAATTAAGAGGTTTTCCGGATTACGTTTGGTTTTATAAATTTCTAGCGATTCGAGTAAAATGTAAATTAATTGTTTGTATATAAAAGTTGTAAATAACTAAGATTTTCAAAATGTGTGTTTATTTTCACTACAATTGTTTCGCAAATTTATTGCTTCTTCAGGTGAATGAAAGTCTACACATTTTGAAAATCTTAGTTATTTACAACTTTAATATACAAATGAATATGGATTTTCAACATCTCAACGCCTTATCTATCAACTAAATTAATTGTTGGATTTTGTTTGTTTTTATTATAAAAGGAGCTCATATGTTCTTTTAAACGAATGTCAAAATTTCTTCCAGACTGACAAATATAAATATCACTAAAAGATCTACATTTAAGCCTGTAAACACCAGATATTTCATTTCATTAGGTTTTTGTTTAACGTTAAATAAAATTGATTTTAGTTTTCTATATTTTTTAAATACGATTAGAATACCATGTTTTTCTAAAAAGAAAATTCTTAACTCTGTAGCTAGGTTTACTAAAGAATGTTAAGGTTATAATTTGTTTCTTCTCTTTAGTATAAGTCCCATAGTAGAGCAGAGATCTTTATTTGGGCTTTTTGTTTTCTATTTACGATATTTTCTACCATATTTGTAGAGTAACTATTATTTATTGCTAACTTTTTTATCAAGTTTATTTCGTGATTAAAAGCTGAAGCAGATAAGGTCAAAGACAATGGACGATGAATCATTGAATTAAATGCTGCTTCTTTATATATTAAAATTAATTTGATGAAATAAGGGAGCCTGTAATGGTGGGTTTTCTGTTTATATTAAATTCTAATTTAATGTTTTGTTTTGTTATTGAAATGTCTAGAAAATTTAGGGTATTGTTGGACAATGTATGTGTATGGAGGGAATTAAAATAGTTAAAGAATGTTTGAATTTCTCTGTCGGTACCTTCAAAGCAAGCTAGTATGTCGTTGACGTACCTGTACCAGAATCTAATAAGTTTTTTCCTTAATAGAATTTGGATCAGAAAAGTTGTTCAAGAATAAAGGATAAAACACCATTTGACATGTAGAACAACAAGAGTTTCTTGTGTGATGTAAGCCACATAAGCATTTTATAAGCCAAGATATTGGGCACATTCTAAAAGCGCAGAGTACCAAATTGGATAAGAAATATAAAATTTATAAACATTCGGTCTTGACGGCAAGATTAATACAGTTCTGTTAGTGTGAGCATATTAATAAAAGTTCTATTAATTACATCAATTCGAACGTTTCTGTGGTATAATCCAGTTTATATGTATAACTCAGAATGTCTGCACTTTTAGCTACTCGCTTAATAATTTTAAAACAAAACTTAATTCAGTCGCCGTGGAATTTCATAAATTTAAAATCAAATTCATAACATTCCGGGAATAGCCAGTGAATTGATTTTATGGGTTATTCAAGACCTTCTGTCGTTCCTAGAGAAATTTAATGGAGGGAAAATAAATTAGAAAATTTATTAAAGCGACTGAAAAACTTCACTCTGCCGAACGATAGGCATTCCAGTGTATGATTAGCGGATTGGCTCGACATCAGAATTGAAAAAGATTTCCTCGTACAACGAAAATATACTAGATTTGCTCATTATTCGAATTATATTTCGTTTCAATTAAATAATAAATTTACTGTTTCATTTAGTAATTAAGAAAGTAAATTAATAAGAAAACATGAATTATATTAAAATATAATTATTATAAACTAATTTTTCTCATTATTGCTCATTATTTTCATCAATTCTGCACTCAATTTACACATATTATGCATGTATATGTGTATCACTTAATTAAAAACACAGTTACGTTCCTTTCTTCACTTGAGTGAAACATAACTGTGTTTTTAATTAAGTAATATTTAACCTTCACGTACTCAATTAACTACATTAAATGTATATATGTATTTTATTTATTTAATGTGCTTATATAATATATTCAAATATAAGTTATATAAACTAGTCTAATGTATACAAGTGAATTAATAAAAAAAAACTATTAAATATTTGTTTTATGAAAAGTGTAGCTTGACTTGCCTTTAAACTAATAACTAGGACAAAGTAATTTCAAAATTTCTTTCTAATTAACAACAGCTTATGAGTTAAAATGTATAATTACTAATACATCTTGATGTTAATATAAAGTACATTTTCAGCTAGCAGAAATAATATAATTTTGTATCGAGTATTAGGATCATTTTACAATATATGCAGCAATTATCGTGTACGTCCATGTATTATTATTATACAATGCATTTAATTGTAATCCTAGTTGATAATTCCCAATTGCGAAGTAGATTTCCGATAGCTGTTCTGTACTATACGCTAGGTTTATTTAGACTAGATTAACCGAAACCTGCACTTCTGCTTTAAATTAAATGTATCACCGAATAAATAGAGAATCCTATGAGACCGCCAACCGCCTAAACTTATTCGTAATTAACCAGGGGGAACGGAAATAATAATAATAAAAGGAACTTTATTCAAACTAGGCTACACGAAGTTTCAAAGCGCCATCGACAATGTCCTTCAGTTAAGGAAATGAAACGCCAAAGTTAATTAGTGCCGGTACCAATGAAAACCTACATCATTTTTACGTATTAAATTATGTTAAAAAAGTCTTCGCCGTGTAAGTACGTAATTTATTTTATAATTGACAAATAGAACACGCCATCAAGAGTTTCCCTTAGGTATAGTTTACAATTAGTTCTAAATGGAGACTTTGCGAACGTCTTATTAACTCAGTTACTTTAGGCCTAAGTGTGATTCTATTGCACAAGAAACTTCCAAGAGCATGAATACAACCTGCGAACAATTTAATTAAATTAGTTTTGAGGTTATTAAACAATTTAGGTTCATTTTTAGAGTGGGACGAAGAAGCAAATTAATAATTTGGGTATGCATTATTTTTACAAATTTAATTTATGGTAAATAACATGATATATTTACTGATGAGGCTATTATACGTTGAAAATTCATATTAACTTGTCTAACAATTAAATAACAAATATTACGAATATTGTTCGTAATCTTTGGCTTATGTATTTGTACAGCAGATTTTGTAAAAAATGCTTTGTTATTTGTATGTTAGGAAAGTTTAATTCTAAGTTTATATTATTAACAGTCAATGTTAAAAATATAAACTTAGAATTAAACTTTCATAACATACAAATAACAAATCATTTTTTTTGCAAAATCTGCTGTACAAATATATAAATCGATAAGCCGTCACTGGCTTGTTGTTCACAATCACAAATTATTTCCTTTCACTAAAATCCTTTTTTAGCATGATGCTGAGGAGCACAACCAGAATCTTTTATATTCACTTTTATTTTATTCTTCAATTTCGAATGTGATGAGAGTTTTTCTATTAATATTATCCTAACAAATAATATGGCAAAGATTCGAAATGAATTTTCTAATAAAAAATTGATTATTTTGTTGATAACGTTACAATTTTTCTTATTAATTAGGGCTATTGTATGTGGCTCAATTAAATCCGGTATTCAGTTACGTACAATCATTACAATTATTACCTCCACACAAGTGTAAATTACGAGCATCTAATACACACAGCATTTCGCACATAAATCAACACCCTAAATTACATACTATGGAGTAGCATTGAAATGTTACCTATGGAACTTGGAGCGTAGCAACATAAAACTGTATTTGAGTACATTTTAGTTATTGATTATGGAAATAGTTATCGTGTAATCTAAAGAAAACACTACATTAAAATTATAAGTGATATTAAAAGTGAATTTAATAATTGAAAACACACCACAAGGTGGATATATTATCTTGAAATTGTTTCTCATTAATCCTTTGGTGAAATATTATATTAATAATAATATTCTTGTTAATTAATGATACTAAAATGAAATAAACCAAGTAAGTATTTTTTAAAATTCTTAATATTGCTACTTAAAAACTATTTACTATCATTATTATAATAATTTTTTTAATTATTGAGATTGATTAAAAATAATGTCAGATTTAATTTGGAAAGTGTCGTTATGATCTAATCCAGATTTGTTCTGCGAGTAGATTAAATCATCTTTTACATCTCTTTGTATGGCTTATCTCCCTCTTAGGTTATTTACTGTCTTCCATGGAAATCCCTTCATCGGAAATTTCGTTATCCGGCATACTGAAAGCATAATTATCCTATTTTAGCTTATTAAGACATTTTATCCCTATAAGAAAATCACATCTTTAATTTTTTGCTAGACTTCTTCTCTTGATATATTTATAATTGGTATTCATATAAATTAAACCATAAATATTCTATTTTTGAATAATTTAATTCATTAAATTGTATTATCTAACAAATATTAAGAATAAAATAGATAAGTCCTTACGTTGTAGAAAATTCACTAATAATTAGAAAATACACGAAAATATTTCGTAAAATTTACAACAAATGAGTCTTATTAAGATTACAAGAAACAAATCACTTTTGAAAGTGATTTGTTTCTTGTAGACTCATTTGTTGTAGATTTTACGAAATATTTTCGTGTTTTTTCTAACTATTAATATTAAGAATATTTGTTAATCTTATTTCTGAAGTTTGAAGGATTTTTAATGCATATTTTAATTAATTGTTTGAAATTAATTAATTAATGTAAAATCATTCTGCAGATTAACTATTATTATTACTTTCCAGTATTACTTCTATAATGAACGATCGAAAGATGTGTTTGAAATCTATTTGAAATATTTGAAAGATAAAATAAGTGTAGCGTTAAAATTATTCAATAAGTAATTAAATATATGATCTTAATCAAAGAAGAGTTTCATCACAAACCTTTTTTGATGTGATGTGTCACTTTATTAAAAGTTTTGCAGAAACCAAAGTAGAAACAAGTTCCTTTTGATATTTGGTGGAAACAGGTAAATACCGTTTATAGAATAGAAGATTTGAAGTGTAGATTATTATTATATATTGCTGGATGCCCATAACAATTTTACAGAATTTTGATCAAAGAGGTTAGGGATACCAGTTAAATAGTTATTAACCAGTCTACAAATACATAGTTCTCAAACGATTTCGCTTTGTTTAGTTTAGTCACTTTACAAGATCTATTAAAAAATTCATACAAAAATACATACATAAATATAATTAATCACTTTAAAATTTCGAACATAGATCTTAAAGGCGGAGTTCACAGTTTTGGATCCTCTGGTTGGCCTTCTTACTACTTCTGTTTTATCTTCATTTTTTAATATCATTATCTTTTTCATGTGATCATAAAAATTTAAGTTGCTATCTAATTTAATGATATTTTATTTTGTATTTTTTACATCACGACTAGTGATGTAAATTTTAACAATTATTATATCCAATAAATAAATTCAATTTTACAATTATATTAAATGAATGCAATGAGCAAATGGAAACATTATTACAGGTAATGTATAACTTTTATCGGATAAAATTAATAACAGCATTTACGTAAATCAATAACTATCAATACATTTTAAAACATTGTTTTATTAACGTACATATTTATTAATAAAAGCAGTATGAAAATCTATTAACGTAATGTGCGCTTCCGTCTGCTGCTCTTTTTTATGTTTCGAGATATATTTATTACGACCTCATAAAATATTTATAAATATGGTAGTTTAGAGAAAAAATAAATTGGAAAATCTTGGGATAGTGAGGGAAGGAGGACGGAGAAACGGCCATTTTTCACATGGTTCATGATATACCGTTCGCACTCAAACATAGGGGGTACATAATGAAATAATAAATATAAAATATGAGGGCGACGATATTCCAAACCACACTCTTTCCGAATTTTATATAGATGTTCGCTTTGCTATATTTTATGAAGATTATACATTTAAAGTATCAAAGATCCACATATATTTTCAGCATATGAGCCGTCTAGCAAAATTTAATATTATTTGTGTGCATAAAAATAGATGTTTTATAATAAAAAAATATTTATAACGCTATGTGTTATAGCGAATTAAAAAAGAACTTTCACATGGGTCTAAATAATCGGTTTTAGATATTCTAAAAGATTCTGCCTCGTCGCAAAATAACAGCATTTACATAAGTATAACATAAAATATAATTTTCGGAATAATAAGAAATATATTTAATGTAGTTACTTGAATACGTACAGGTTAATATCACTTATAGAAACACAGTTATATTCCTTTCTTCACTTGTTTATTTTTCACTGTTGAATGTACATTTCGTTGGCTATTTATAATGGGTACATAGTAGCCGAAATGTACATTTAGCAGTGAACAAATAAAAAGTGAAGAATGGAATATAACTGTGTTTCAATTGAAAGATATATATTATTTTATATTCATTAATATTAATTAGTTGGCAATTAAGAATATAATATTCGACCTATTAGAGCATCAATAGTCTTATATCGAATATAATGTCTTGTTAATGAAATTTGATAAGGAGCAAATCCTCGGGGGTTTTCAATAAAATTTATCCCTGGTTATTAATCGGCCTAAATGAGTTACGGGCGCTAAAGAAATCTTACCCTCTCGTTTTTGCGCACCGCCGTCTAGCCGACATAATTTACTGTACGACAAATTGTTCTGCACCTTGATTAACGGTTAAAGATAACATTGATGGAAGGCCAATTTATAAAAGTTACCTCTCGGATCTCATCCATCCGATAATTATGTAAATAAATCAAAGGAACTCTTGGGATTATTAATTAGCAATATAAATTAAGTATTTTAATTAGGCGATTTAAAAAAAAACATCGGTAGT
This sequence comes from Ontholestes murinus, assembly GCA_963969525.1. Taxonomy (NCBI): domain Eukaryota; kingdom Metazoa; phylum Arthropoda; class Insecta; order Coleoptera; family Staphylinidae; genus Ontholestes; species Ontholestes murinus. The sequence continues at coordinate 57,176,414 of OZ018396.1, forward strand.
GGGTGGAGGTAATGTAATATTCCTGCAAACTCACGTTGTCCTTATCCTGTAATTCGATTACAGCGTTTTGCATCCATATTCCTAATCCGGTTACGACTTATTTGCTTAAGGGTATAACTTACTGCCTCGTGTCTATTTTGCATCGCATTTTACATATATCTACATACCGGCTGGTGAATTACTCGTATAATTTTCTGTTCTGTTAGGAATTTTCAACCCTTAATGCTGAATGCAGAAAATATCAAATGATATTACTAACATATATATTTAAGCTCGTACGTGAAATGCAGGAATTTGCGATTTAATGCCTGTAAGTGCAGCCGCAGAGAAGATAATTTATAAACGAAGAAAGAAAGTGAGATGCTCAAGCTGACTGACCAATACAATTTAAGAAAGCCAAAGCCACACGACTAAACAATTTATTACACCCGCGATGCCGGAGTGCATTTCGACACTGAAAGATGGCGTGGCTTTATAAGATCTATGTTTCATCATACAAGATAAACGATTAGTTAATTTTTATGGATAGGAATTAGGTTTTACTATTATATTCACGTATTTAAACGTGTATTTTTTAATGATATTATTCTAATTAAAATCATTTAAAGAAATTTCACTATATCAAATGATAATATCTATGAAAAATCGCTTATAGTTAGTGTAGAATGAAGATTGGCAGCAAGTGGTGTGCCGTCCTAATTTAATAAAAGCCGGTTCGGTCCTTGGGGTGTCGTTTAGAGATTTTTTCAAAGGAGAGGGATAACATTTCAGGTTTTAAATTTAAATTCATCGAGATAGGGGATACCTACATATAATGATTTAAGAAAACACAATTTATATAAAATATTAAATAATAAATAAAAAATGATATATTGAATTATAAATATAATTATTTTAATTAATCAATATATGGTTTCCTCAAAAATCATAATACCATTTAAATACCGTGTGTCTCAGCGTGCGCGCCGAGTAGCTTTACGGCTAAACGGTTTATTTTTTTCAAAATCCGTTTTCGCAGGAGTATGTAGATGTATTAGGACCACATTTTAAAATTAGTTTTAAATATACAGGGTGTCGCATAAAAGCATGGCGTATCATAGTTATGTTTTTTCTTATGGAACACCCCATATTTGATATTTTTTTCAGATTCTACATCAAAAATAAGGGTAACTTTCATTATAAGATCATATGCCTAAACCTAATAATTTCTGAAATATTTAAACAATTTTGGAAAAATTGACGTTTCGAAAAAAAATCATATCTCCCAAATAGGTAAATGAAAACAAATGAAATTTTGTATCAGTACATTAGACTAATGGGGGAATATTTTAGACTATTTGTAGTAATTTAAAATTTTAAGATGTTTTGGTAATTTAATGTATCTCCAGAAACACATTCAAGGTCAAATTTCTTGCTTACTTTAAATGGCACACCCTATATCTAATAGGCCTATCTTGTAGCAAATTTTATTATCTTTCAAAAAGTATAAAGGTATTCTACACCTAATACTAATAGTTTTCAAGATATATCCATTTTTGTTAATTTTCGACATAATAATTATTAGTATCAATTATTGCAATAAGCTAGTGTGTAGCTTTTGTTTATAAACAAAGTCAGTTGACACATTCGAATCATTTGTAACGACCGCAAAAATGAAATATTCCTTAAACGAAAGAATTAACATGATCCTAATAATAGGGGAATGTTATGAAAATTGTCTCTTAGCGGAAAGAGTATATCGCGAAAGGTACCCTGATAGGAGACATCCTAATAAGAAGACATTGGAGGAAGTTTTAAATATATTTAAAACCACAGGCAGTGTCAAGTATCTGAAAAAAACGAACTTCAACACTGTAACTAAGGACGAGGAGACACAATTACAGGTACTTACTTCTGTAATAGATAATCCTAGCACGAGTACACGTATAGTAGCTCGTGAGACTGGGTTAAGCAAGGCGAGCATATCAAGGATATTAAAAAAAACATGAATACCACCCATATCACTATGAAATTCACCAGCATCTGAATAATGCGGATTTCGAGAAGCGGTTAGATTTTTGTTTATGTGTTTTAAATAAAAGTGGCGATGATGAAGATTTTTTGAATAATATTTATTTACGGATGAATCATCTTTTAATAATAACGGATCTTTTAATCGACGTAACTGCCATTATTACAGCACCGAAAATTGCCACAAATTTCAAATTACTGATCGACAACATCGTTGGAGTATTAATGTATTCGGAGGCATTTTGGGTAATTACGTCATTGGACCTCATTTTTTCGATGGATACTTGGATGGTCCCATATTTTTACAATTTCTCCAAGAAGAATTTCCATTATTATTAGAGAATATTCCACTGAATATTCGCCAAAACATGTGGTTACAGCTCGATGGTGCGCCACCTCATTTTTCATTGGCGGTTCGTCAATATTTAAATAGAATATTTAATAGGCGATGGATTGGAAGAGGAGGTCACGTAGCTTGGCCACCTAGATCCCCTGATTTAACCCCCATGGATTTCTTTTTATGGGGGTATATTAAAAATCAAGTATACACCACTCCTCCCACAACTGTTGAAGACATGAAGGACAGAATTAAGGATGCATTTAGATCAATAACACCCAATATGCTAAGAAATGTTAAACTATCGTTTCAAAAAAGAATTGAATTATGCATTCAGTGCGATGGTGGTATTTTTGAAAATTTGTTATAAAAAAATAATGTTGTTATTATTTTGTTAATTTCATTTGTTGTTTTTCGTTATGTTTTTTGAAATTCTAAGACGATATTACGTAATCATGTACATATGTGTAAATAAATTATTCAATTAGTGTGTTAATTTGGAAATATGTCGAAAATCATTGGTTATGTTAACTGACTATTGCAATAATTGATACTAATAATTATTATGTCGAAAATTAACAAAAATGGATATATCTTGAAAACTATAAGTAACAGGTATAGAATACCTTTATACTTTTTGAAAGATAATAAAATTTGCTACAAGATAGGTTTATTAGATATAGGGTGTGCCATTTAAAGTAAGCAAGAAATTTGACCTTGAATGTGTTTCTGGAGATACATTAAATTACCAAAACATCTTAAAATTTTAAATTACTACAAATAGTCTAAAATATTCCCCCATTAGTCTAATGTACTGATACAAAATTTCATTTGTTTTCATTTACCTATTTGGGAGATATGATTTTTTTTCGAAACGTCAATTTTTCCAAAATTGTTTAAATATTTCAGAAATTATTAGGTTTAGGCATATGATCTTATAATGAAAGTTACCCTTATTTTTGATGTAGAATCTGAAAAAAATATCAAATATGGGGTGTTCCATAAGAAAAAACATAACTATGATACGCCATGCTTTTATGGGACACCCTGTATATTTAAAACTAATTTTAAAATGTGGTCCCAATACACCTACATACTCCTGCGAAAACGGATTTTGAAAAAAATAAACCGTTTAGCCGTAAAGCTACTCGGCGCGCACGCTGAGACACCCGGTATATTAATATATTTTATTTATCTATTTATTTAATATTTTGGTTTCAATACAATAATAAAACTGGTGGTATTAATTTATCAATTATAATTACTAAATGATACCATAATTAAAGATATCTATGTAAATTAGTATAAAATAACGTTAACCTCACTAACCGTATTATTTTAATTCACAAATAAATCCAAACACCTTATTAAATAAAGGCCCAACAAGACGGTCCATTAACTAACTAGTGATTTATTTTCTTTTTAAACATGGTAACTTCAACCCAGGGCAGAAAGTGGCAAGGTGCATAGCCTGAACAAACAAACCTGAATTTTTTAAAAATAATATAATAATGTAATTATCTAGTTTATTCACAAATGGTTAAATATAGATGTTATCTTAGCCTCGCTTGTAATTAACCAATTAATTTCACAAAAAATAACTTTCAAATATGATTATAATTTTTTTATTTGTTATTTGTACAAGTGTGGTTGATTATAGTGCAATCATCTTCTTCTAATGTCTTCCCTCAACTCTACATCATCCGTACTTCTACCCTTATCAAACTGCGAAACTTTAGTATATTTAAAGATGGCCGATGCAGTACAGTCTAAAAGTGCTTTAAACCAAACTAAATGTGGCGGAAAATGTGGTCAGTTTGTTAAGGAAAATAGGGTGTGTACTTTGTATAATTAAGTGGTCCATCCAGGATGTTTAGGTAGATATAAGTACAGTGGAGAGGCAATAAGTAATAATATTGCCGGGAATAAACAAATTGAGATTGCTGGAAACCAGAGAAATTGAATTATTAAAAATTCTCGTGAAGGGATTGCAAAGTAAAAAGAAATACTTATGGAGAGTCATTCATTACAAAACCATAAAAATATTGGTTTCTGCCCCGAACTGACGTGCAGCAACGTTGATTTGGGTCAGTAGTCGGATGGGTGACCGGTACCATTCACCATTGGGATACAATTAATGGTGCTTTAAAGTGACGGGGGCGATCCTTTAAAGTAACAAGCTCATTTACACACACACAAATACACAAATGACACATGGCGGAAGGACCACGTGGTCGATAGCCTAACACTACTACTACTACTACTACTATTGGTTTCTTGAAATGAAAATCAGGCGTGAAATATTGGACAATAAGGACAATAGTAAATTCAAACTTTTCAAGGCGGCGTATCTGGAGGGTGAAGTACCAAGTTTGTCTCGGCTTCTAGTCAGTTGTATTTCTAAATTATTTACTGACTCAAAGAGTCATCAAAAAACTATGTAAACCAACGTATTCTAATGAAGATTATTATTAAATTGTGAAAAAACTAAATGTATTATATTTAAATCTTGTACATATGTACAATTGCTACGGATTGAGTTCGATGAGTTTCTATAAAGGCATGATCTTATAGATAAAATATTTAGAAAACTAAGTGGAATATGTTTTAATGTTAGAAAACTTAAATCTCTCCTAAGCCAACACCCCTAAAAATTGTGTACAACAATGTATTTGTGGCTAATATGAGATATGTGATACGCTTGTGGGGATAACGTAAATATTGTTCACATATTTATTATTCAAAAATGAATTATTACAATCATCTTTAACGTAGAGTTCAACACATCATGTAGGGGGCATTTAAAAAAATAGAATATTCTTACCATATATTCACTATATATTTATGAATGCCTCACATTTGTTTACAAATATAAAGATTTATTTGAAGAACACTAAATTAATCACGAAAATGCAACAAACATAAAAATAATTTTAATATACCAAAACACAAATTAACTGCTTCGGAAAATCTTTACGTTACAATGGTATTGTACTATTTAATAAATTGCCTGATTCTCTTAAGTATTAATACAATCAAGAAGTCTAAAGAAAATCTGTTTAAGTTCTTATGCGAGAAAGAATTATATAGTTTGATTAGCGATGTATACATATGATTTATTTTCCTTTTTTATTGTGACACACTTTTTTCTTATTGTACTTTATTGATGCTTACCTTGCATTTTCTTTACTGAAGCACTTTCTAATATATTTATTTATAAAGTTTTATAAATGAGAAATAAAGTTCATTAATATTATTATTATATAATTTATTTTTATGTGTAGTATTTAAGATAGAACGTTAAAGATAAATAAATACATAAAAATAAGAGAGAAAAGGGAGTCTTATTATTATTATTATCCAATGAAGTACGAAGTAACCCAAATCGTCCAAATTCTCCAACGTATTATATAGCATTTTCCACTAAACACCATAATTTCAATTTTTTCAATAATTAAGAAGTAGGTTAAGAAATAATAACACTTTGCTTTGAGAAAGTCATTAACTGTTTTTCTGTTGTTGTAAACTCAATTCCTTTCATTATGTGTAAATATTCAACTTATTTTTTAAATAAATTTTCGATTTTTTAATAAAAATGATTCTTTCTTTGCAAAATTATTTATTTTTTTATCAAATTCTTACTGTTTTAAATATCACATAACTGCTTGTTAAATATTATTTAGAGTTTTTATATGAAAATATATTTTAATGCATATTTTTACATTCTGAATTTTTGAACAATTTATTGTACTATAAATTTAAAAATACGAAAACATTTCGAGAATCTACGTTACATTTAAACAATCTAAAGTACATTTTATCATTTATTAGTTTATTAAACAGAAATAATTTCATTCAAATTAGTGTTGCTTTGATAGTTGTACTATTTGTAACACGCAAATTAATTTGTATCATTCAATGTCTGTCGAAGTATTAGCTAGAGAAGTAGTAGTTTCAAATTAATTTGTTTTGTAGTCTTAGTAAGACTCATTGTTGTAGATTCTCGAAATGTTTTCGTATTTTTAAATTTATTATTTAATTTACTACAACGAACTAAAGGATTTTATTACATTTTATTATTATTGTACTATAACTTTTGAAAATACAATTTGATTGTTTCTTGAAATATAAACTTCAAATTGTTTATATTTATATGCATTAGACTTAAGCTGCGTTTAAAAAAAAATGTCTGTGAATATGCAAAAATTTTATTTAAAAAAACACAAAAATTTCATTAATTTAGCCTTATTTTCCATCCTTTTAGAGATGGCAAATTGTTTCCTCTGTAAGAAAAAAGTAGTTTAAATGATTTTCTTTTATGCATTTCTATAATTTCATATTATTATTGATTTCGAGAAATAAATTTCACTTATTTGTTTCTTTTAATGTTCTACTATTTATAAATTCATTATTAACATCAAGTTTATTATAGTAATTATTGATTATTTTTAAAAGAAAAACTATTTTTCAGTTATATTTCTACTTTTGAGAGCTTAAATCATATTGTAAATTTTTTTAATTATTACCTATTAATTATATTAGTTTGTTTTTGCAATTAAATTTAAAAAATACCCTTCTTGTTATATTTTATAAAATTTTCAACTGTTTTGAATTTCAAACTATTCTTAGAAAGCCTAAACGTTTTTATTTTATAAGGTAAATATAATAATTTCACTGATTTTAATGTCGAAATTGCTTCATCGGGCAGATAATATGGAATTGATGATAATAATGGAATTTCATCATGTATCAGCCTCGTCAATTCAGTTTTTATTTTAAATAAACTCCCTTTCTTACTAAATTCCAAGTAATTTCAAATACATTTTGGACGTTTTAAAGCGAAAGTTCCGGTTGGTGTAAAATATTTGCAATTAATTTTTGTAAAATTTCCAGCAGGTTTTTGTGCCAGGAAAATTTTTACAGTTTCTATAAGAAAGAGAAAATATATAATTTTCAATTATAGTTATTTGAAATACTTGATTGTAGAGATTTTTACTTTGTGATACATATTTTAATAATAATAATAAACATTTTTATTTACAGAAAAAGAAGAAAATAATTTACATGTAGTTTACAATATGGCAGTGATATGTTTCAATAATTTAATTTTTCTGTCAAATGGCACACCTTGTTAATATAGCTACTAAGAATAAGAAAGTGTGAGATATAAACAAAGTTTATTTTATATAATTTAGAGTTATAGGATTGTTTTACTGAAAATTTTTGGATTGCTCTGCTCAGAGGTTTTAATGATTTTTTTACTCTCTTTTCCAAAACATTCTGGACTGATAAAAAAATGTTTCAAATTTTTAATTAAAAAGAATAACAATTTTATTTTAATATGTTTTTTAGACAGTTTTGAACTGTTTCTAAATATGTTTTTGTAGTTTTCAGCTAATTTTCAGCACATATTAAATTGTTCTGTTATTTTAATAACGAGTTTAAAAAAAAAAAAATTACGGTTATTTTTTTGCGGAAAGTTGAATCCTCTTTGGACTAATCAATTAAAGTGTAGACTGTAAAAATGTTTTAAATTTTATACTATTCTTCCAAAATTTTTATTTAATTTTTTTTTAAATTACTTGTTACTTAAATTTCTGCTGTTTTTGTGTAAAATTGTGTTTGTATTTGTATTTGATGCTTTGTTTCTCTTACAATAAAAATAAATACAAATGGATAGATAAAAATATGTACTTATAATTTTGACGTAAGAGATCCTTACTTCACTCGGCAGAATGTTCTTCCACTCCAACCCAATCCTGCATTTGAAGTTCTTCAGTTGATCCTTACTGCAGACTTTTAATTGCCATTTTGGCTTTATTTTATCTTTGGAATTATTTTTTTTGTCAAATGTTCAATTGTTTTTAATGATTTTGTTATGGAATTTTTCACACAAAAAATGAATTATTTTATTCGACTTTACTTTTTATTTATTCTTTTGTTGTTGTTCTCAGCAATTTATTAATTTCTTTTGTTAAATTCTGATAAATGATTTTTTGATTACAACTGGTTTTAGCTTTATTTTTTGTAAAATAAATTTTATAAGTTTTGTTTACACATTTTCTTCAGCTCAAAACATATATTTATTTATTTCAAATATTTTGGTTTTTAATAATTTACCAACTTACATTAAAATTTGTACTAACTTAAAAAATATACAAGTTAAAGGAATTTCTCGTGCAAAACTGTTTTCAAAACTACGATAAATACATTAATACATGAATAAATCTTCCTGATAAATGGAAAATAATGAATATTTTGTGACGTCCTAGTTTTATACCGTGTTATGTTGATTTTTAGAATATTTATGTAAATTTTGTCTTATTTATATTACCGTGTTTAAATTAAAATTTTATGTGTATTTATTCTATTATATATTGAAATTATTATATTGACGCGCACATCCACAGAAATTGTATTTTTATTTCGTTTATGGCTTAAGCGATTGTAAAGACAATAAACAATAAACAAATACTCAGGAACAAAAAATCACATTTAAGGTCTGAGGCAGTTGTGTGCGTCAAAATTGGAATAATTAAAAATAAAATATTAAGAATAACTTGTAGTGACCACATACTTGGTCATAATGATTAATCCTAAACAATAAAAACATTTTAAAATCTATGCAATACAAACATACATATTTTCGGATGCGGCATAAAAGTATCGCAGTATATAACATATATTTTTATAAGTTTTAGGTATGAAACACAATTCGTATTTAGTAATTAAAATCAGTTCGCAAAAAATCGATTATATTATTTTATAAGAACATGTTTTTACAAGAAATGGTTTAAGTTTATTTTGAAACACCTCAATGTAATCCAATTGTTTTATGTCTGCAGGTAATTTATTGTATGTTACTATACTATTGTATCAAGTTGTTTTCTTATACATTGTTATGTAATGTGCAACAATTCTAATTTCCAAGTCATGGAGTGTATTATATGAGTGCATGCTATTATATTTTATACTATTGTTAATTTATATGAACATATGTTGCACATTTATTTAATTTATTTATTACATCTGTGTACTCCTTTCTAACAAAATATCTCAAAAATTATATTACTAGGAACTGTTAGTACTTCATTATTTATAAAAATATGTCTACATGTCTCCTTTTAAGATTAAATATAAGCCTTGATATATCAAGTTTTCCCCACATTAAAATACCATAACTTATATGAGAGTATACAATTGCATTATATACGTCCAAAAGTAGTTTTTGATAAAATGTAGGTTTTAATTTTAAAGTCACAAAATACGCAGTGTTTATTTTGGAAAGTACGAATTCAATCTATTTTTCTCAACATGAATTTTGTTTAATATAAATACTAATGTATTTAACATATGCGGTTTTATTTTCAATCCTATTTGTAGGAAGTTTTCTATTGTAGAATTGAATCATGGCTGTTTTATCAGAATTTTCAGTTTCCTGAGTCGATGTTTTTTCACAATTTTATCAACTAACTCAATACTCGCAGTTCTAGTCGAATAATTCACTCGAAAACCGTGATGCGTATCAGTGAGTAGTCGGAATTTCGCTAAATAATTATTTATTTTAATCACCATCACCCCTTCGAATATTCTCGAGATAGAATGGAGGAGTAACATCGTCTGTAATTATTTATGTCCTCTTCTGGTGTTTGTGCAGCGGGATGATTTTTAGGTAATTGATTAAAAACACTTGGTTTGTTTCACTAAATATTATATTCACTCGACTAGTTTCGCTTTTTACAGCATTTTCAAGAGTAATTATTATTACCTGAATATATAAACATTTAGTGAAACAAACCAAGTGTTTTTAATCAATTACCTATTATTCCACAATGTTTCACCACGAGGTAAATGAGAAAATCATTCATGAAATATTAAGGGATGATTTTTGTTGTCTTCATCAATGATGGGAATACTCCTTTTACGATTACCAGATTTAAGGGGTAGAGTAATGGATCCATAATTCAACTTGCTATACTTTTATTAATTTTAGCACTGATTTCGTCTTGACCCGCACTTCAGTTATTTAATTTATTAATGACGTTGAGTATTTCAACTTCTGTTGCTGACGAGAGAAACATTGATTGCGACTTTGATTGTATTGTCGTACATTGCGTTAGTATATTGTCCTCGAAGTGGTCGTTGATAATTTTTTCAGCAACAGTTGCAAAATAATCTGAACATTTAAGCTACTTTCTTCTTATTGTGTGTTATATTTCCTCTTGGTTCTTTGATACGTATAGGTTTCCTATCATTCTTTTCCCCTCGTTGTTCCTCTTGCACCAAGCTCCATATTTTTTATATATAGATACAAATAGCTCAGTTAATAATCTTTCGTAATATTATTTTCTTCTGCTTTGTATGAATTTAAATGAGTTTTTATGTTACTTTCAGGATTACTTGTATAAAATTCCAAATAAATATTTTTTATAATATCATACGAGTCCTAGAAATTTGTACTATTGATACAATATTTCGAATGTTCTTAGACAGTTTATTGATTTCTTTTATATCAATTTAACAAAATCTTAACATGTTTTTACTTTTGATAGTATTCAACTGGTCTTAGAAAATTTTTATTCTGCTACAACTTTTAAAAACTGTTTTTGCTAAATAAATTTCATTTGTTTCATTTCAAAAAAATTTTCTTAAAAAGTATTTAAAATTTCTTTTTAGATAATTTAATAATTTCTTAAAATTCTAAAATTGGTTTTAAGAATGTCTAATTTCTCTACCACTTTTAAGAATAAAATTTTAATTATTTTAAAATATTTTTTTTTTCTCAATTTTCTACGGTATATAAAATATTAAATGCTGTTTTGTAAAATAAAGAGTTTCTCTAAATATTTTTATACTGTTTGAGAGATATAGTTTTGAAGCCAAATATTCAGCAACATTTTAGTAAATTGTATTTGTGTTTTAATTTTATTGTAATATACAAAATCATCACTAAGATTTGAAGACTTTTTCAATTGGTTTAATTTGATTTTAAAGAAAATTTGTATCTGTTTTATAATGATCAATTTAAGTATCATACAAACATATTCTGCAATCTTAAAAGTTTTTAGAACTTATTATTCGAGAAATATGTAACCAAATTACCCGAATTTTACGAAAAGCACTATTAGTCCATTGATAATGCCCCTAAATGTACATTTAATAATTCAAATTAAAGCGCGAAGAGAGATATTAGTGTTTTTTTCGTCAAATTAATTTTATCTCACGTAACTCAAACAACCAATTTACAAATTATGCTAATTGCCCTGTAATATAAACTCAATATTAATAAATTTCATGTAACGCAATCATAATCTTTCTAAGTCAGTGACCTAGCGTGCCCCTGACCTACCTTAATACATTATATATTACCCTAGCATACACTTTAATCAAAAGTAAAAATGCCTTGGCTTAGAATATCCTTAACGTCAATACTAAAATATATATATTAACCTGGCGTATCTTGCACACATGTTAATATATAATTCATTAGGGCAGGTCAAGAGTACGCTAGTATAATATAAAATTTATTAGGATAGGTCAAGAGTTTGCTAGTATAATATATAATTTAGTAAGTTAGGTCAAGGTTACGATAGTACAATTAATAATTCATTAGGTTAGGTCAAGATTAAGCAAGTGTAATGTTTAATTCATTGAGGTAGGTCAAGTGCACGCTAATATATAATTTATTGGCGTAAGTCAAGAGTACGCTAGTATAATATAAAATTTAGCAAGGTATACTAAGGACACGCTAATGTAATTTATATTATATATTAGTATAGGTCAAGAATACGCTAGTACAATATATCATTTATTGAGGTAGGTCAGAAACACGCTAGGCTTATTATTATTTTGGCCAAAAGTGGGTTAGGTTTATATATAATTTATTGAGGTAAAAATAGAGCATGGTAGACTATATTGTCGTACACAGAGTAAAGGTTGCTTAATGAATAAATTGTATTATCAGACTTAAAAGAGAGATTGTAGGTTTGTCACTGAATGCCTTCCACGCCAATCTTCCTTTTAGAAACGGTTGTCTAATTAATTGTTAAAAGAGATGATCATCGGTAGCAATCATGATTTTTTAACTATTTTAAAATCGTCAATAATAATGATAGACTAGTTTTTTATCTACGTGGGTTATTAAGCGACTGGTATACTTGACTGTAGGGTTATATGCTCCTTTAGTATAAATATACTTGTATGGACTGTTTGCAAAATGAGTGATTTAGTCAGAATACTTTGATTACGAATTTTTTTTTCTTTGTTCCACTATCAAGCGCATTTATCTTGTAACAGAGATGCATTATAATATGCGTCTACTATGGTATTAACCAGGGTACTACCAGACTAGCCCTAACCTAAGTAATGACAATAACACCAGAACGAAGTTATTTGACCTTACCAAGGAAATTATTAGAAATATACAATCGATTGAATTCTCCTAGGAATATACTATGAATAGACTACTAGTATAAAAGATCTAATCAGGTCACAGTGCTCAAATCTAATCCCATCTAAAAGTATAGACGAAAGAAATAAGGACCATATTTAGATAAGTGAAATCAACTAAGATAAACATATATTAAACTAGACATTTTGACAAATCAAGTACAGCTATTCCATAATTAGATATTAATAAAAGTAGGTTAAATTGGGGTACTTGTGTGTTAGCCTCTCGTGGACTGTAGCCTATCAAATCTATTGTTCTACATGTTATTAATTTATTAATTAATTCTTTGTGTTTATATTTTAATCCTATAAAAATAAGAGTGATTGCCAACCAAACCTGTTTCATAGTTTTTTTAATGCAGAAGCTGCTTAATCGTTATGGATCTGTTGAGGTCGTTCAGGTATTGGTTTATGAAACTAACAATAATCAAATTATTTAAATGAGTATGCAGATACATTTCTAAACAATCTTTCGTTTATATATCTTTCAATAAAAATTATAGGAGCATTTTTAATTACAAAAATTCTTATGGAAAGTATCTAAAAATTCCGTAATTGAAAAAATAGGTTATTTATAAATAATTTACACATTAAATTACGGAGGGCAGATTTTTAACTATACTGATATTATTAAACATAAATTTATCAGCAATAATTGATTTTAATGAAATTCTTTATCGAAAGGCGCGCATAATTTTGTAATAACTTTACTGATGAGCTGTAATACAGAGAAATAAATATCTGGTGATTGCCATTACATAGTAACTCCTTTTACGCTTTTGAAAACGATAAAATTATAAAAACCTTACCATAAATTTGACGTCAAATTAATAAAATTTCACTAAAAATACCGCAATAAAATATAATCTCAAATTTTTAACATACATTATTTTTACGGAGCGCACACGACGATGATTTTAATCAATATGACACATAAATCAAAAATTGAGTAAAAAGGGAAATTTCTCCCGGGCATATTCGGGACACCCTTTTAGTTCTGTTTACTTTTGCCGGGAGGGCTTCTTTTATAGCGGGCGTATAATAGAGGTCGAGTAATTCATAAAAACAGGAGGAAATGTTATTGTTTAGGCGGCGCGTTTATGTCATTCATTTGGGTCCCGCTTTGATGAAGATCACATTTTTGGGTGTTACGTTTCCTCTCCCACGACGATGGCGGAACTTAAGCTTCCCTATCTCCGCGTCAAAAGTGCGGAAGAAAAGCCCTGGAAGCCCTCGTGGCGATCTAGTTTAGTGGCGGTTACACTGTGCAAATTCTCCGGACTCTCCGGAACTGATACTCTGATTATACTGCGCCACGTAGTGGCCGCAACTGTCCCTATACTTTACCCGGCTTACATTGCGCCCTTTGTTTAATTACTTGGACCCACATGCTTCCGAAATATTGTTTTACTTTACTTATGTTTATAAAGGTGTCAGGTTAGTTAATTACCTTACGGTCCTATACCTAGCCCATTCACAATCGTTAAAGCCCTTTGCATTAAAATGATGTTATCTTTGCATGCATAATATATCATCTAAATATTTGTTTTCTAGGCAAAATTAGTTAATATGTTAAACTGATTAATATTATTTTAAGTTTAGATTGTTCAATAAGAACTCAACTTTTTTCTGAAAAAAAAACTGCATTTATATTTTAATTCAGAAAATATCAATTTCCTTGAAAAATAGCTATGTTAATAGAGAGGTAAACATATTTATTGAAATTAGTGTTACATCAATAATAAGACAATAATTACTATGATAGCTTATCTTCTATTTTTCATTGGCTCTTCAGTCCGTTATGTTTTTAAATTTTTTGTAATGAAGTTTTATTAAATTTATACATATTATAAATTAGTATGTGCATATTGAATTATCGTTCCTAATTTCGTTGGGATAAATCATATTAATACATTTAATTTAAGTCTCAAGGAAATGACTTTACTAAGCCAAGGGTTGAAATATATAACTTTTCGATTTAATAACAGATTTACTCTATGGAAAAGTATAAAGCTCACTTTTATAGCTTATGTTGTTTATGCATACGTAGATGCAAAATTTATTAACCTGAAAAACTTTTAATATATCTGTAATAAATATGAACCAAAATTGAGTTTAAAAAGTAATATATGAATATTGAATTCGATTTTTTAAATTACATATATTTTACATAATGGAGTATATATTTTAATCTTATTTTTATTTTGTTCTAGGTAAATCTATGTTTTACTTCTCATTGGTGGCGTCAAATATAAGTAAGTATTGATTGTTTCGTCTATTGGCTTTTCGCATTCAGCGCATAACAGGATATAAATGCTCTGAATATAGAAACATCATTCGTTGATTAATTTTTGCATCGGAACTGCATTTCCGAACAAGTTTCTAATCTGATTAAAAACGTACTGGTTAATTTGTAGAATCGGCCGGGATTTCTCGGCGGCACCGGAGCGTTGTGTGTTAAACAAAGAGCAATCCGATTTTGCTGAAATACAGTCACCCAAGAATACCCTTAGGGCAGCACGTTAACAGCACGCTAGGTAAACTGTAATGAATTTCAAACTAAAAAGAAGACAACGTCCCGTTTTACAATTTACGCGAATTGCAATACGCAGAGTTCTGGAATACAATTTTGAGCTATGTGTCATTATATCCGGGATCTCTCTTTTAATTAGTACATATTTCAGCATGTAGCTCTAATTGGCATACTTAATTAGTCCAGTTAATTGTGCCTCTTGCGATTGCAGCGTCTGACTGTTCCCTATATTGCAAACTGGGAACATTAGGCAGCAATTGGAGGTGTCGAGGAAAATTGTTTGCGCAACAATCAGCGGACCGTGTGAAATTAGTTTTGCATAAATTACACGTTGAACGGCTGCAGATAAGTGTGAACTTAAACTATTTAAAACGGAAGCGTTTCAGGTACTGGAAGTTTTAAACAATTCAAGAATTGCATATATCTTTTATAAAGTTACGTATTAAAATCATTTTTATCGCAGATGATTTTAAAATTATCTTCATAAAATAAACGCGATCGCAATCAAACATTTAATAAGGAAAATATTTGTTGAAAAATGGTAAACTCATTAAATTCAGTTTTGCAAGTGCAAGTCGATTATTTATTTTCTAAACAACTATATTCCAAACGAAATATATACAGGAAAAAACAGTTTTATTTTAGTAATTTATTAGCATTATTTACGCAATTGATTTACTAAGTGATTTTATTAAATTGTACTAGTTTCCTTTTGTACAACATAGTTGGAAGTAGAGCTTTTTTAGAGATTTAGTGAATTGATTCATTTTTGATATATGCAGTGTAGATAATTTATTCATAAAGTCAAACTATAGAAATAGTTCTGCGTCTTTTCATCAATGTGTAAAAATGTTTTGAAGATATACATATAGAACTTAGCAAGTATTTTCATAGGGTTAACTTTAAAAATTTAGGGATGTGTTAAATGGTCAACTGGTAATATTTTTCTATCGTTATTATTACTATTATTTTCACACCGCGGTTTTAGAAGTACATATTAGAAAATTCTATGATTAAAAGAAGAAATATTTCTTTTAAAAATTTATAGCTAACTGGATTTCTATCGATGTAAGTCGCCACAAGAAGCAATGGACATCTGCATTCGTAAAAGGTTTTTTCTTCAGAAACCATCAACTCTACTTTTAGTGTTAAGTCCAGGTAGTTATTGTCACTAACATGTCACCAATGGCTATTGCTGCTTTATAAGTGGTTTCAATAATATTCTGTTATCATGTATGATTATTATAGTCATAATTTAACATTTTTATATTGAGTGTAGTGTACGCTCTCACAAAATTAAGTAACGAAATCGTGGAAGAAAACAATAAATTTCTTATTATAAATGCTACAAACTTTAACTTTGATTAATCTAAACATGTGTCAGACGACTGATACAGCTCAATAATTTTGTAAATATTGCCACTGACCAAAATATAATTTTGGTAATATGCAGTTAGTCCACTAAGTTGTTCGGAACGCATATTTTTCTATAGAGGGTTTCATAATCATTAATTATTTTAAGGTTTCTTTAAAATAAGTGAGATTGTTGATACTTGTTGAGCTACACTCTTCATGGAATCAGATATGTAAATTTGGTAAAGAGAAACACATAGGTTCCATGATATTATTTTTATTTATTACTCTAATTTTGAAATTAGATTTCATGAATATGTAAATCACATACACAAATTACATACGGAGAAACAATAACAGGATTAGCCAAACATTGTTTCAAAACCGATTACCACATTAGATTACACCATTTCGGATTTGCAGAAAAGGCCATAAGCTTCATCTCCTGGATGGTCTGCAGATCAAGAAAGTCATTAACAGCAAGGCTAATCTCCTAAACATTCCGCAAGAATTAATGCATTCCGACAACATAATTGAGGGACTTTCCTCACTTTAAATTTGTATATTTAAACTAAAATTTTACAGAAGTTTAATTAGTTTATACTTTTAAAATGATCTGTAATGATGATGGCGGCTGAAAGTGTTTTTCTTCAAAAAATCTTTTTAAGCGTGAGAAAAGGTAAATTGTTTTGATTATTTGCTATCAACAAGTCAAAAATAATGAACTAAAAACACCCAGCTTTAGGAAATTTAAATCAAGGTCTAAAAAGCTAGTTAAAGCGGGTACAAACACAATTAAGGTATTAATTAATCCAAACTAGCAAATGAAAATTCTCACTAGCTGTGAACAATTAAATTGATCGAAGTCGACTGTTAATGATCATTTGGAATACTTACGTTTAATATAAAGCTTTGATATGTGGGTTCCTCGTGTTCTTACGCAAAGGAATTTGTGTGTTTAATTCTAAAAAGTAAATATTTTTTCAAGCTCCTCAACAATCAAAGTGTGCTCTTAAAAAAGTAATGATTTTCTTACTAATTTCACAGAGAGGTCTATAATTGATCCATATAAATTTGTAGCATTCCACCAAGATTATCCAAACCCACATAAAAGTGTGTTCATCTACAAAATAACTTCTGCAGCTTGCATGGCATATTTTGCCGCACCCACCATTTTATCTAGATCTGGCACTTTTTAAATATTTTAAAAATAAAATAATAATCTGAGAGTATTTATTTGTATAGACGTAAATAATATTTTATAACATGCTTCAGTTGACCCACAAAGTCAATCATTTTGTTGCAATTATTCAGAAAATGTATCACCAAGTCAAAGCCTTCACAATCTTGAATTATTTAAAAATTTGGATTGAATTGGAAATATTTGGTAATATATTAACTATTTACTTTTCAATTTCAGGAAATTTTTATATATAGTTTGGAAAATATAGAGTTGTGTGAATGATATCTTATATCCCATCTTAGTCCTTTTATTGAAAATTTCATCATTGGGATACTTTTTAAATAAACACACATACATTTTTTTCTTGCATTGGGAATATTTGTTTTGGTATTGTTGATAAAATTTGTATTCAAAATTTTGAATGATCCGTACATTAATTGTACAAATATAAATATTAGACTGCTTAAAACATTCTTGATTTAGATGCACATAGATAGCCTTGCTATTTATAAGACGTAAATTACTTTTGTATCATTCAATGTCTGTCGAGGTATTAGCTGGAGAAGTAGTTATTTCAAAAAGTAATTTGTTTTGTATTATTAATGAGACACATTTGTTGCAGATTTGCGAAATGTTTTCGTGTTTTTCAAAATTATAGGGTGTCACAAAATAAAGTTTATATTTCCTAAACTTCGGGGGTATGTTAATCGATAGACTCACGCAAATATAGATCCTATGGAGCATTTCTCTTGAGCAAACCGTGCAGAGTGCATGTGAGAGTTTTACCAAAATTGTGATTCTGCGACAGGAGCAAAGGTTATCGCTCCTTAAACGAGGAGCCAATCATATCTCATTCAAAAATGGGTGACGAAGAGATCGACATAATATTGGAAAATCCAAAAACGGGTCGACTAAGATTATCTAAAACAGTAGACAAGGTGCATAGTATTTACTAGTTTATTCGTGACGACCCGAATCTTCTAAAGCACCTCTAAATGTGCCTAGATCGTCATTACACTGTATTATGCACAAATTCATTGGACACCTATAAACTTCAATTTGTTTTAGAATTAAAGTGACATAATTTTTTCTCCACGCCCCCCCCTATGGTGTTTTCTCCGAGGGGTTATTCCAAATCTAAACTTCTCTGGCGCAGTTAAAAGGAAATATCCACCACGAAATATTAGCCTGCCAAGCCGTTGTAACAAATTTTAGTATAAGAATAAATTCAATAATCTCTGTTTTTTGGGTTTCGTGAAGAGTATATCAATAAAAATAACACTGTTTTATCATTTCCTCAGAATATATTTTCTATGCTTAAATATTTCGAGATCCTAGTACCTCATTATTTATAACAACTTATTTATAATGAGGGTCTAGCACTTGAAATATATATCTAAGGATAAAAAGTAAAGTGCTAGGAAAGGATATCGAATAGAATAGATATAATTATAAAGATTAAATTCGCAAATTGTAGATTTCAATAAATAAACGCATTTTGGACACATCGCTTACTACTTTCAAATTATAGATAAAGTATGTTTTTAATGTTTTCATTTTATTTAATTTAGTAAATATTTTTATTTGTTTATAAAATCAATTTTATAGTAAAAAGTATTGACGATATCGAAAGATCGAAACACATGTCTACAGATGATTATATATTTACTTTCAAACAGTATATAATACATTTGATCATTTATTAGTTTATTTAACAGAAACAATTTTATTCAATTTAGTGTTGCTTTGATAGTTGTACTATTTGTAAAACGCAAATTGCTTTTGTATCATTTAATATTTGTCGAGGTATTAGCCAGAGAAGTAGTTATTTTAATAAGTCATTTATTTTGTAGTCTTAGTGAGACTCACTGTTGTAGAT
Organism: Ontholestes murinus; assembly: GCA_963969525.1. Lineage (NCBI taxonomy): Eukaryota > Metazoa > Arthropoda > Insecta > Coleoptera > Staphylinidae > Ontholestes > Ontholestes murinus. The sequence continues at coordinate 57,196,158 of OZ018396.1, forward strand.
TCACGAAATATTTTCGTATTTTTAAATTATCAGTTAATTTTCTACAACGAATGGATTTTAATGTTCAACATTATTGTTCCGTACTAACTATGATACATAATAAAGGTAATTTATTAATTTTTGCGGCTTCTACTTCGTTATACATGTTTGAGTATAAATAAAACACTTTGTAACTTTGTTTGTATAACACTATTTATTTACTGTAAATAAAGGTAATTGTTGATACAAACGCATACATAACAATGTGAAATCACTAAAATAAGTTAATTGAAAACAGTTTTTCATAAATTATTTCATAATTATTTGAAATACCTATGTATTATGATTGATGAGTTTAGTAAAGATGATGCAGTATAAAATATCTTGTAATCACTTTCTACACACGTTACCTATGTATAATGTGAAAGCTAGACATATAACTTTCTCATGTTCCTACAGAAATATTTTTTTAGTGAGGCTAAAATTTTATCCATAATATTGCTAATGAGAATATTAAAAAAATAGGTTCTACTGGACAACGCAATGATTATTTCTTAAGGAAACTCTTATTTACTTGATTTTTTAAACAAAAACATCGATCCATAGAAAAACTTTAGTATTCCACTAGTTTGTTTATTTCTGTTTGTATTTAAATTATGCTTTATTTACTCTACTAAATAAATTCGAATACTTCTTAGGATCCAGGCTTTAATTTTGGGTCGTGCTATAGAGCATAAACTATCCTGGAAAACAAGACAAGTGCCATCTGTTTGTAGCGAGGCCTGATAGAATCATTCTAAGGAAGCAAGTTTCTCTAAAACCAGACACCAGACCACTTAGCATGAACTTGACTGCCATCATAATCTACTCCATAAACCCAGCGATTCGTGTCCTAAAAGTAGCTGTTGTTTTCGTAGTATATATTTCCATACTAATATACGCTAATAAGCATGCCCAATTTCAATTCATTCATATTATAGAGCTTATGCAATGACAGCGCAGGTTTCTTTAACCATTTTCTTCAAGAAAAAAAGACCCAGCAATTCAGCAAATGTATTATTTAACAAACTACTGAAATAACAATTGACTCTCCCTTAATATTTACAAGTCATCAGATCATATTATTTACAACATTCTGGACGCAGATGCACATTATAACTGTTTTACATAAATAAACTGTATTTAATATAGGACTTTCTGCTAATTTTGCCCAGTCATATTGCGTCCGACGTTAACGCGTAAATGGATGAAACGATAAACGTAAAATCATTTGATTTTGATAGAAGAATGTATTTTTGTAGAAGTAAAAAGAATTTTTGGAGAAGTTTGTTAGAAAGATTATGTAAAGGATTAAGAGGATAACGGAGTTTGGTTCCTAACTTCAATATTGCAGGAGGTTAGATTGCCAGAATAGAGATAGAGGGACGAGTACTTGACTTAACTTAGTTACTTAGCTATATGCCAAACTATTTCGTGCCTAGAATTATTATTTAAAAAGTTTTCCTTTACTCTCCTGATATTATTGATCGGTCTTCAATTATTCTAGGTCCATTGACAAACTAGTATTTGCACTCATTGTACTGTTAAAGTTAATGCTTGTCGCGCTTCACTCTTGATGGAATTTGATATTAATATTAGGTGAAAAGTAACACTTATTTTGTTCCTTAATGTTTCAGTTGCCTGATACATATTCTTCGTACACCATTATCAAATTATAAACTGAAACGCGTATCAGGCAACTGAAAATAAACATAAACATCATGGAACAAAATATTTGTTACATTATATTGTTCTTGTCAAACGATATAATTTCCAACTGTTCGCCTTAATATTATTTAGTGCATTAATAAATAGTGATCACAGCTATTGAAAATGTTTACATGGTAAACCAAATGTACAAATAAAAATAAACTATGGATAAAGTGATTACAAGTTATTTTATATTATATAATAGAAATTACCCCCATTTCGATCCCATTTATTGTAATCGGCAATTACTTGATCATTTCTTTATTTCTCTTTTGTGTCGTTCCTTTTTTTCTTGGTATAAAGACTTAACTCCATCCACATTGCAAGCCAAGTGTTTTTTTTTCCAGTTTGTAATAATAATTCCTGTTTTTTATCTTTCTCGCAATCATAGTTTCCGTACCACATTCGTTATTAGTTCGGAGGCTTTATTGTTTACTATTAATTTTTTTCCTGTTTACTAAATATTTTATAAATTGTGAATTAATTATCAAAAAAATATTCAGTGTTTTTCTGAACATTTAACAAATTTCAACAAATGAAGAATACATGTTCTTTCTTTAAATCATTTTCTTGATATGAATTCCAATAAATAGAATGGTTGACAATTATTAGTTGCAAGAGATATTCAGCAAAGAATAAAGGGAAAAGTTACTTAAAAAAAAATCCTTTGGACGCAGTTTTTCTTGCCGTTGATGATACGTACTAAATTTATACAAATATAATCAATTTCTCAGTGACAATTAAGGAACTGTCAACAGCGACAATAAAAGTAAAAATGCTAAGTAGTAAATTATTGTCCACACATTTAGGGAACATGAAAACGTTTAGAAAATAGATGTAATCTTAATGGTGGCCTTATCAATAACAAGGAATTCGAGATAGTAACTGTTTTTAATTGCGCTGCGCTAACAATACCAAAATAGGTCGAAATCTTTCGGTAAATCTTATTAGCAGGCAAACAATAATTTAACGTAATTATTTAAATTAAATAATTTAATATTTAATTAGATAAAATATCGATATATGACGCCTTGAATATATGTACACATAAATCTGATAAAATATTGAAGGTATCGTACATCGAGATTTCCCAGATTAAAATTTGATTACGCCGGTGGCGTTGTGCTAACAAACATCACTCAGACGAGAGAAATCGTTCGAGATAGAACTATTGCATTATGTTGCACCTCGAGGAAGTGGAGCGAAAGCTTAAAGCTCCAAGGGCTGACAAAGACGGAGAGCAAACACAATAATATGGGCAGGAGCTGCGTTCGCATAAAGAGGAGACGAGGAAGCACCTAAGGGCTCCCGTTACACTCCCAAAACTCCGAACTCCCCAGGGCGAAGTTTTTCTTGATATCTCATATCCAGACGGGAGCCATTTAATAAGAATTCAATATATTTTATTGTAATGCAGATCGCATAAATTACATTTATTTTGCGCGGGATGAACGTCTCAATTTAGAGAAAGAAGCCGGAATATAACTGGGGCGAAATGTCCGTAATTTCAACTTTTTTTCTTCTTCTCTTTTTCCCTTTTCTTTACGCTGGCAAATCAGCGACCGTAAAACGCGGAAAGTGTTTTAGAAATATTAATTATCGGAATCAGTTTAAATATATTATGTGGGAATTTTAAATAATTTACATAAATACATAATCTATTTAGCGTAGGAATTATGGAAGTTTATTTACACACTAACGTGAAATATTATTGGATCGGGCAAAATGTGTTAACATTTGCGCTCATTAATTATAAAATGATGCCGTGTTTAACTAAAGCAAATAAATTAAAATTAGGGAGCGTAAAAAGCAATCGTTTCGCCATAACATATCTGGTTGTGATTTTATATGTGCGGATTAAAAATATTCATAATTTATATATCATATATGAAATTAATTTTAAATACGAATAAATATTTGCTATTAGTTTTTCTGACCGCATATTAATTTAGCGAAATTATTACGCCTATAATAATATATGATAAATGTTGGTATTACGTAGGCCTAACCACTAACCTAATAATAAATAATTACTGGAAAATATGTTGTTCTATTCACATAAACATATTATTATTTATGTAGATCAATTTAATAATTAATTTCTAATAATTGACTGTATGGTTCATGTTATTGCTCTTTAGTCATTTTAAATTAAAATTATAAATACTATGAAATGGAATGGATTTAAATTATCGCTAATTTCAATGAATCAAATAATTAGTGATTGAAGGATAATTATATTTAGGTAGGATATTGGGGTTTTGGGAGTGCAGAATTTATAAAGGAGGGATATATTGAATCCCTTGGCAAATTTGGCACTTAGGCTATTTATACATCCCAATGCATTTGGGTCATTTCGTAGAGGAGAACATTGGAAAGATTGTAAAGGAGGTTGGTGGGATATCTTAGCTTGGTAGGGATACGTAGGGATAACTTTTCGGCAACGTTGAAGTACTGGAGAGTGGAAGGATGTATTAATCATATCGTAGAGGAGAATATTGGAAGGATTATGAAAGGGATTGATAGGATGTAGAGCTGACCTTTCAGCAACGTTATTGTCTGTAGAGTGGAAGGGTGGAAGGATGTATTAATGATTATTCGCATAAATAAGTTTTGAATCTAAAAACAAGAGAAAATCTAGAGGAATTGCATAAAATATAGCTATAAATCTAGATATTTATAGAGTTTCTTAATTATGAAACCATTTAACATTTAACAGCCTTATTACATACAAACAATTGTTTTAGTAAGATAGACGCAATATTAACGACTAGTAAAATATATGAAAAAAGACTTGTTCACTCAACCATTCATTTATTTAAATTAATTCAATTGATTTGCACCTACCAGTTGCCGTTTTGGGCGCGTATCCATCAACATATCTTATTTAAAGCGGAATAGTTTACTCGAGTTTTCCCCGCATGCGTGTATATGTATGAATTTCCCACATGTTTATAGATGACTTTGCATTTACATGAGAAATCCACAATTTTTTTTCGCATTTTTATCGTTGAAAGTGACGCATCTCCGAAGGTTTCAAATATTAACCCATTTTTCAGTAACCCTTATAAATTGTTTCTGGGTCAGGAATAATAATTTTTCACGCCGGCATTCCGATGGGATTTCCTTGTACACAGACTCATAACGATATTTAAGAGCGGAAGTAATTGTGAATTCAGAGATAACTCAAATAAAAACGAACGTAAACTGGATTTAAAAAAATAATAGAATTGCTAATAATTTAATTACATGTTCTATTGTATAAACGGTGAAGTTTGATTAAACAGGTAATCATATTATTATAATATTCTTATTATCTTCAAAAACCAATATATTTCAGAATTATTTTTAATATTTTCGAGAATATCGACAGTTTCCCCACGCTAATATAAAACCAGTCCTCTAACTTTAAATTGTAAATACTGAAACTACAGCAATGCAATAATGCATTTTTTTGTGGTTAGTATACTTATACAAGTATACAACATAATTAATTTCAAACCGATGTAGAATTTATTTTAAAATTAAATTAATGATTTTTATTTAAAAATGGTAATCCAATTAGAAATATTACATAATTTTTGTAGAATAAAAAAAACAGTTGATGGTATTTACTTATGGTCCATTCATGGAAATAATTATGCAATAACTTTATCCCAGTCTGCTTCTACTTACTTTATAAAAGGATAATTAAAATGCCGAGAAATGTAATTAAGGGACCTTCTCTTTCTTCCTGCAGAATTCACGAAATGTGTTTTAATTAAGGGCCTTTATTAGTTTCCAATGTAAACACTGAATATACTACTTCGCCACTTTCACCTAAATAGGCAATTAAAATAAGTCACCGAAAGTAATTACATAACCTTTTCAGTTTTTAATTGCGTTACTATATTCAATTAATGTTTGTTGCGCAGGGTGCGAAAGTATAACAAAAATTTCGATGAATTTAATTCGGTCCGGGTTTTTTTTTGGGGAGGCCAACGGAATAACTGAACAAAAGTAATTATAACTTTCACAATAACATAACTAATAACCAACCGGCGGTATTGTCAAATGTCTACAGTTTCCTGTTTAAAGGCGAACTAGACGGTGCATTTAATGTTTCTTTATGTCCATTTGTTGGCAACTGAAAAGTATTAACTAGTCAACTTTTAACGACCTACAGGCTATGTTCCAAAAATTCCTAGCGCCGTTGCGGATATGAGAGTATACACCCTGGATGAAAGTTTTATAACGGCGAAATATTGTTGTGATGGAATAAACGGTTAATGTTTTGAATTTAATAATGGTGCATGTAATTATATCATATTATAAAACTTTCTACAATAGTTTATGATTTTGTCTTATAAATAATTTTAATTAGAATCTTGTGATTTTGTTTAAAGTTAAAAGCTTTAAGTAATTAGAAAATAAGTAATAGTTCAATTTAATAATTAATAAAATTCATTTTTCATAATTTTTCATGTTATAGTTACATTTAAACAATCTAAAGTACATTTTATCATTTATTAGTTTACTCAACAGAAATAATTTCATTCAAATTAGTGTTGCTTTAATAGTTGTACTATTTGTAACACGCAAATTAATTTGTATTATTCAATGTCTGTCGAAGTATTAGCTAGAGAAGTAGTTGTTTCAAATTAATTTGTTTTGTAGTCTTAGTAAGACTCATTGTTGTAGATTCACGAAATGTTTTCGTATTTTTTAAATTTATTATATAAGTTCAATTTAAAATATTCGAAATGTTCTGTAATTTTAAATTATTAAAACTAATTAATATTACAATAACATCAAAACTATTAGTATAATTGACTCAAAATTTTATTCTGATCTGATTAAAAATTATTAAAAAATTAACAATAAAATTAATTATTGACTTTTGAAGAATATTCTTACACTGTAAACTTTAGGTCTCATTTATTTTTTCATCATATACAAAGTCAGATTTGAATATCCTTATTAAAAATATATATTTATTTCTTTTAATAAAAGGGTAAATGTATTAAATGTAGACTGTCTTTTAATATTTATTTTTACTAAAAGGTTAATTACAAACCAGAAACATATTTAGGTTATAGGTTATAGGTTAAACCATAATTACATAATCTCATGTAATTATTTCTTCAAGTACCATCATTTAGTTGTAGTGCTTTGAATGGCTTTTTAAACCTGCCATCATTAAATTTTAAATGTTAATATTATTTTCATACTGATCATATATATTTTTGCCATAGGTTTGTGTATTACTGTTAGCTGTAATGGTTACCTAATCAATATAGTATTAATTTGTGACGTTTAAATACTACTACTTGCATTGGGCAAATGGTAACTTGATCAAAGGGATTAATTCACTAATATTAATAATTATTATTTATGGATGTGTGAGTTTGATATTTAGTTTACAATATCGATTAAGTGGCTGCAGGCGTTATTAATATTGTAGCTTAATAAGTTTGTATTTCCTTAACTGGATGGCGTCTTTAGAAAAATAAAACACAGATTAAATTACTGACTCCCTGCCAACAACAATTATGGACAGGTTTCGACCTCTTTGGGTCTTATTAGTGCAGCGTAGTTTAATAGAGCGAATATCTAAACTAAGTATCTCGTCAATCAGTTCATTAATACAGGAAAACTAAATGCTACTATTATTTATTCTTTATTATCTTTGTTTCTCCTGCTCACAAATTACAAAAAAATGGGTGGAAGGTTGTAGAAGGGCTGCAGAATGGTTGAGAGAAGATGGGGCCAGGGTAAGGATTCTGAGACGGTTGGGGTGGGAAAGAAAGAGACGAAGAGAGGAGGTATGAGAAAAAGAAGAGGAAAAAAATAAAGAGAGGAAGAAATATTAATATGTTATTATGTTGTATATAAGTTTTGATGCCAATAAAGGTTTTTTTTTTTTTTTTTTTTTTTTTTTTATATAAAATATGTACATACAATCAAATAATACACAAATAATTTAGGACACATGAGTCATGGGCGGAGTTCACTGTACCAATATTCTTCCACTCAAACCCACGTTCTTCCGTAGACAGGTGACACACTTTCGCCATTTCCGGAGTTCTTTTTAATTATTTTTAAGCAGATTTTTGATCCTTTTGTGGGATATTTTATACAAAGTCTATTATGTCATTTTGACATAAAAAAATTGATATAACAAACCTCCTGTTTTTCATTGAAGATATAGACACCATAAATCTGTCATCAGGTCAACGTTTAGATCATAAATGTCACCTTAATAGTATCTCTATTCAGAATACCCATTAATATATGCAATATCAAGAGTAACTACTAATAGAGTGTTTCTTAATGTAACACCTAATCTGGTTTATCTGATGAGTTGTCCAAACATATTGCTTCTAACTCATAAATTGCATTCTTTCCAGGGTGGAGTTTTTCTACCCTTTCTAGTAGCTACTTCAGCGGAGGTTCTTGTCATTCACATGGACGAGCTGTAAGGTAGTAAAGGTGGTAATGTCATTTCCTCCTGTGCGATTCAATTTCCTCTTGCATAAAGTGTTGAAACATACTCATTAGATCACCGTCTCCAGAAGAAATTTTTCTACAGCTTCTGAAATTTTTAAAATAACGACCGTTTCTGTTCTTTGATATGCGACAGGTCAGGATTATGAGAGGATCTCATTTGGGTCATTTGATAAAGGTGTGAGGGGATGTGAGTTCAAATAGAATTCAATCTTATATTCGACAATGCCGAACTCCTCATATAAAGTATTTCCCAAAGTTCGTTAAAAATGTCTTTTCCCAGGTTTTATTCCCATCTTTTTACATCAAATTTATTTAGAAATTCCGAAAATTGCGTAACAAATGCTGATTTTTCCATCTTGGCCATTTTAGGAGCTTAACACTAGCAATCCAGAACTGAATTAAGGTAATGAAGGAAATATAAAAAATGGAATGTGACACATCTTTCATTTGTATGATATCTAGAAGGCTCTGCCACTTTTTCTGCTGGAGTTTCTAAAAATGTGACTTTGTTGTCCATCGTGAATGGTTCTGCGACCCTATCAGAAAGCTGCGTACTGTTATTTCATAGAAAATTCTGCGACTATCTGCAGAGAAGCTGTATGTTGTTATTCCATAGAAAGTTCTACAGCACTTCTTTATGGACTGTATCCGTCTCGTAAGAAAGTCGATTAAGATTTAATTGGTTCGTGAGTTTAGATTAAAACTAACTGGCTTTGTATCACCATAAATATGTATGTACACTTCTAAATATTAAAATAACAAATAGGTACTAAATTGAACAAATGGTGTCGCTGACTCTTGGTAGGACTTTACCATGCACATACAATCTGCAGGGTATGTACCCCCTTCCACTCTCTGGACATGTTTTAGAAAACTGCGCGGTGCATTTTGGCGCGACCTCACTATTTAATTTCCGCCTTAATAATTATTAATAATATCAATCCTTCTATCCGATAATTATTCACTTTCTAGGGACATAAGTCGAGTAGCAGAATTAAGAAGAAGTAAAATACCTGATTTAAGCTATTTCTCCTATTATGAACAGATAAAGGTAAATTTTCTAATAATCATGATGAATCTAAATATTTATTTAAAATTTCCATTAATAGCTGATTTAAGCGAGTTTTATTATTACGCACAGAGAAAGACAATGTTCTAACAATCATGATGAATCTTAAGATCTATTCACAATTTCATGTGGTGTGCACAAACAACTATGTTTCGACGTTTGTGTAGAGTTATGATATAAGGGTCTTTTATAGTCTTGTCATATTTTCCTTTATCATGTGGTACTCCCTATTTACATTTCATTCATTAAAGAAATTTATTTTAAACCATTTCAGCTGATTTAATGCTGGATGTCGTAGACGGTTTCCAGATAAAATAGCCAAACTCAAGGTGGCTAGATACTAACAAACAATATAACGTTTTCATACGGTTGATGTCCAGTTTTTTGCAACTACGTTCCATAAAGCCCCATATTTGCAATGCCTTATTTGTTAATGCTGTAATATGAGAGGTGAATGACAATTTGTTGTCGAAAGTGATTCCAAGATCTTTAATAGTGTCAACATGACCAACTAAGGAATTCGCATTTTTGAAACTACAAAAGCCGGGGGTATATTTCTGAACGTTTAAATGCAGTTTGTTTTTTAAACACTATTTGTTAAGGTATTTAATATCTTCTTAAATCAACTAAAAATAACTGACATTGTTAACAAGTCTAAATAATTTCAAGTCATCAGCATACATCAGGAAATCACAGAACTTGAGAACTATGATAAAAATGATAAAATATAGAAGTTCTCAGTGAGGCCCTTGTGGAACACCAGATTTGACATTTATTGCCTTTGACTTTAAATTATATATTTGTACATGTTGCACTCTGTCAGTCAGAAACGACGACAGCCATTTGAGGTTGGTGTGATTAAAACAGATTCCCTTCAATTTATGCACTGTAAAATTACATTTACATCGATTAAAGGCCTTAGAGAAATCTGTGTATATTATCCATTTAGGATTGAGATAGAAACTGTTTATATTCAAGAAGATTTTCATAACTTGTAAGTTTCTCTATTTATGTTTCTTTTCATATAAATTATATTTATCTAAGTCTGTATGTAAACTGGTTATGGAAATAAAGGCTTATTATTATTATTATCATTTAGCTATAAACCCATGTTGATTATGAATCAAAATTTGAGGAGAATACAATTGCAATTGACACGTATCCAATCTGTTGAGGAGTTTAGGTATAACAGACTTGATGGTCACTCCTCTATACTTATCAATGATATTCTATTAACCTTTTTTGTGAATCGGTATAACGTAGACAGATTTCCAATTAAGTAATACAATTCCAGACTCATAAGGTTTAATAATTAATAAATGAATAGGGTGATATAATTAATATTTGTAATTCTGAAGGAAATAGCTAGGAATACCAAAAATCATGGGTTTGTGATGGTTCGAGTTTTAATATAGCGTTGAAAACTTTTTCTATGCTATTTATTAACTTATTTTTGAAAATTAGATTTTTATAAGTACATTTATTATCTAACTACTCAGAAAATATGTCAACCAAACCGGATCCAGTATTTACAGTGATATTATTATAAAATATTTCAGAAAGATAAACATCTTCTTTTTTAAGATCGTTTATAAACCTCCAGAAAAATTTCGGATTCTATTTAAAAAATTGTTAACCCGTGATGTGTAATTACTGTAATTTGATTTAGACATCATCTTACACTGTTAACGGTGGAGGCTAGAACTAGAACACTTCTAGTTTGACAAGTTAAAATTATTGAAACTATAGTCACTTAATAAAGCCAGTGTTATACAAAAAAAGTTAAAAAGTTTTTTTATCATCTTACACTGTTTACGAATATACCTTTATTCTAATTTCACTTTGCAGACCACTAGATTTAAATTTCTTTCACTGAATTGAAAAATTCACTATGTTTTAACCACAAATAAATTATTTAATTATTAGTATAAGTATGGATTGCCGCGTAGTAACGGTCGTAACCATTCTCTTTACTAATTTATTTCCTTAAGAAAAGATTTTAATTCATTTGTCACCCAACGAAACTAAGTTGGCACAAACAAATTTAAATGGAATTAACTGTTTTATAACATTGATGATTGAATAAAATTGGTCTGCTTCGTGATTAATAATAATTCTGTAGAACAAAATACCGATTAATTGCGACTAATTAAGAATTTATAACATCGTAATTGCTAAAATGCAACAAATAGATTTTCTCAATCATCAGGTTCTTTAATAGAGTTTGTTCTAAGAATTTCCTTTGCTTTTTCTTCCGACTTAAAGATAATTTTAAATGGCCTAGCTCTCCTATCATTTGAATTTTTGCCTAATCTGATAGTTTTAATTAGTAACAAAAAATGTAAAGACAATTAAAATTTTCAAGTGCTATTGATCTTGATGGTCGAATAGGTTTTGGGACATTTTTGAGGTTAATACTGAATAATCTTAAATAAAATTCGCCTAACGTCAGGTTTCAAAATATTGAACTATCCATCACTTGCTGAAACATCATTTAACGATAAGGTAAATTAGTAATTAATATATTAATTAAATTGATAATCTTGGTTTTACTTCTTTTCAATGTTTTATTTACTTAACTTCCCTGACTAGTTTCGATCACAAGATCATTACAGCGATTACTGTAAAAAAACCCTAGGATAATGATCGTGTGATCGAAACTAGTGAGAGAAGTTAACTAAATAAAAATGTGTGTGAAACCAAGTCATATCAATTACTAATTTACCTTATAGTTCATTTATTGGCTACATTTATTCAGTGTGGTTAAATTTAAAAAAATAAGAGAATATATAAAATATGTAGGTTAATGTAAATATAGGTGGCTATTTTGAAAGTACTGTAAATAAATTTTAAGAATAACTATATGCGTCATCTCGAGAGTGAAGATAAAGATGCTTCAAAAAAAAATTATAGTTGTTAGAAAAACTTATTAATAAATTTAATCTTTGTCACCAAAAATTTAATCTTTGTCACCAAAAAAGGTATTAATATGCGTCCTCATAAATTAATCAAAATTTTTCAATACTTCAGAAAAACCTATTTAAAAAGACATAATGTTATTTAATAAAGGACCCTCTTTCGTTTAAGAAGAGAATATAATTATACACAAAATAAACATATTTAAAGGTCTCAAGAAGAGAACTTTACTATACAAAATAAATCCATTTTAAGTTGTGATTCCAAATTTTGCAAATTGCTAATAAGAGATTTCACAATCAAAATAAATAAACGACTACTAATCTACATCTGCAGTTCCTATATTCAGACATTTGTAGATCGCAGCACAATTTACACTCTAAAAATCCCGAAACTTAAAGAAAAAAATGTGTTCCAGAATTTTTAGTAGAATTTCATGTAATAATATTAATAATATGTTAGCTAAATTTAATTGGATAAATGTAATTTTTAAATTAATTTTGGCTAACATCTGGTTTTAATTTGGTTTTAGTACAAAACTATTGGCCAACAACCAGATTAAATTTATTTTCTTTTAGAAAAATCCACCATCCGGCTCGGATACTGGATAAAAGTATTACAAATAGTTTTAGAATATATTCATATGCACCACTTAAAGAATAAAGTGTTGGTTACACATATTAGGAAAACTTAAATAATGAGGAATAAATTAAATCGATATATTATATACAATTTAAAAATGTACCAGATTTGTCAATCAGCTATCGACCATAGATCTTTTTTATTTTTTTTATTTTTAATTAAGTTTTTGTCATTTCTTGATTGCTAACCGTCTTTGTCTTTGTGTCTTAAATTTATTCGTAATTGAAGCGTCGTTGAGATTATAAAATAAATTCGTGTATTTTAAGGTAAGGAATTTACGTTTAAAGATTTTTTTTTCTGGGGATGCATAATGCATTTAGGATTTGGAAGTACTTATGATTTTGGGCAAATTTTTTGGCAAAGGAGGATAATATTTCTTGAATTGGGATTACCTTTGAATAATCATACAGCAATGAATTTGATGGATCATGGAGAGGATTTTAGAGACACGGATTTTGGTTAGCACCCTAAGGGCTGATCATTTTGCGACTTGAAAGTTAAGTAATGATACTGGGTGAGGGTTGTCGAACCTTATTTTAAATGTTTGAATTCATTCATTACTATTTGCATCCTAAAATCTTTCACGAAGAAATAAACGATGTATATTTAAGTAGAAAAGAAGAGAAGGGAAATAAATAGTATTAATTAATTTTTTTCCCGAAGGGAATTCAATTAAACAAACAAATAAACGTTTTTGAAGGTCTGGGAATGAAAATATTATTACAAAAAATGGCATCTTTCTGGAACATTGCTGGTGTGAAAATAAACCTGGATAATGTGGGGGGTAATGAATAATTAAATAGTTGGTTTAAAGAAAACGATCTGGTAGAAATAGTTGTAACGTGGGTAGAACAATCAGATAAGGAACAAATTAAAGGCACACTGACACAAAAGGCTTTCAGTGGAAGAGTGTTGGAGAGACAAAAGTGAGCATTATGGGCAGAGTAAAGGAAGGGATAATTACAGGGGTTAGGCTGTATTTGGAGGAAATAGAACAAGTTAGTAACGTGTTGGAAGAATGGATAATGTGGAGAACATTTAGTTAAGGAGAGTGAAGGTGAAGAACATAAAAGAGAGAAGAACATCATGGCAGTTAATAGTAAACAGCTGGAAGGTACCGAAGGCACTAGTGATGATGTGATTGTTGGGTGGATTGGAATGTAAGAATAGGGATAATGGGTACGAATAACATAACATAAAGGAAAAAATCTAAAGATAAAATATTCAACAAACAAGGTGTAACGTTTATTGAATGAAATAAAACAACACAGTTGGAAGGGTTTCACATTTATTGTTGAAAACTACAACATGTTTTGCTACAGAGTGGCAGTATTCATCTGCCTGATGAAGCCACTGTGTGGCGAAACAGGTCGCAATGTTCAAGAATAAATTTGAAACCCTCCCAACTGTACTGTTTTATTTCAATGTGTTATGGAGTTTCATCATGTATCCACCTCGATACTTCAATAGTTTATTGAATGGACGAGCAGGCTAGGGCTAGATCTGTAGCACAAATTGAGATTGGCATAGAGAGTTTACTTATATAAGACATACTTGTGGGGGATGAAATTAGGGTTGGAGTAGGGAAATTCATTGTGTAAAATAAAATGGGCTCTGATTACATGTCAATAACTGCAAAAGTGGGATGGTGTCAACATAAAGGTAGGAAGGAGAAGACGGAATAGGCAGTATGGTGCTGGTCTCCAAAGGCAATGTGGTTTTATGAATAAAAAAATAAAGCTAGCAAATTTTGAACGGGTGGAGACAGTAGGTCAATTGGAAGGACGGAAGGAAATAATCACAAGTGCAATGACGTAGAGGACACAGAAAAGAATGACATTTACGAGTGCAGACTGTTTTAACGATGGGTATAGAAGGGCAAAGAAGAAAGTTAGTGAGAATGGAAAGGGGATCAAGAAACATAATAAAAGATATGGAAGTTTCTATCGAGAGAATATGCAAGGATAAAAAAGGAGAAGTGGATACAAGAAGAACTAATCGACAAGTCTCAGTAATGAAAGAGAGCTTTGAAAGTAAATAATTATAAGTGCAATGACGAAGAGGGCACAGAAAAGAATGACATTTACGAATGCAAACTGGTTTGATGATGGGTGCAGGAGGACAAAGAAGAAAGTGAAGGAAGCGGTAAGGGATTGGAGAATGGAAAAGTTTCTTTCGACAAGATATGCAAGGATAAAAAGGAGAAGTGGATAGAAGAAGAACTAAGCAAAGTGAGAGGTCTAAGTAGTGATGGAGAGCTTTGGAAGTGCGTAAAGCAAAGGTTAATACATGCTAAAAAGATCCGGACAAGACATCGAGATGGACAGGTGGATGGAGTAGAGACAATAGGCGGGAAAGGCAATGAATTCATCATAGAAGAGTCAGAGAAGGCACTTATACCAATGAATAGTGGAAACGCGGTTATGCCAGACGGAATTAAAGCAGAGGCCTAGTAGTGGGGAGGGAACGAATGTTAGAAGTTATAAATCGAATATAGAGACGCGAAGATTAGTATCCGAAATAATTAAGAGATGGTTATATTATATCCATTTATAAAGGAGGAGAAGTCAGCCAGCCAAAAAGCTATAAGGGTATAACAGGCAAGGACTCATGTTATAAGATCGTCATGTCCATGGTAAAGGAAATATTGGATTAGGAGACAGAAGTAAACTCATAGCTACCCGAAATACAAGTGGATAAGAAGGAGCATATTTATGACTCAGTAGATAATGCTTTAGAAGAAAGGGTGTGTTAGAGTATTTAGTAAACTGGATAAAAGAAGTGTACCGAGAAACGTGATGCAGAGTGAAAATGACGAACAGTTAAACGCAGTTTATCAGTGACATTATGGTTCTTTGATTCTATAATGTAAAACGCTACAGAAAAATAGACCATTTTATTGGTAGCTTATTTATAAAAGAACTTATAAAAATAGTATAGATAAAGCTTTGTAAACATTATGTGGTACCTTCATTTTAGTAATACAAAAACAAAAAAATCTAATATTTTCTGTCTAATATTTGCTTTACTATTGCTTTAAAAACAAGATTTCTATTCCTCCCAAAAAATTGTTTATTGAGTTTGCTATTATTCTAAGGTTTATCGCTCAAGAAAGAAATATAAGAAACATGATTTGATGAGGAATTATATTTTTTTTATTCTTTGGTTAATGGTTAGTGGCATACTGACAAAGGAATAATGATTCAACTATATGGAAGGATTACTCTGAGGTCTCGTTGCATTTAAAAAATTAAGGAGAACTGTGCTTGATTCTAGAAGAACAGGTCATCAACCTTTGTTGAAAAGTGTAGACATTTTAGTTTATCCATAAATGAAGAATAATAGTGTATTCTCAAATATGCTTAGGAAGAGAACTTGAATTTGTCCAAGACGAAATAAAAATGTTTATCAATTATTATTATTTCAGTGTCATTACAAAAAATGTACAAATTGAAATTATATCAGTACCTAAGCTGACTTAATTACTAATGTAGTATAATACATATATTTACATATAAACACACATAAATACAGATGCTTTCAGCTGCTATTTGTATTCCAAGAATTATTTTATGCTATATGGTCCAATTGTATTAAATAAATGTACAGAATTAAATAATTATTTTGGAGGTTTAGTCTTACCTATGTTGGTACTTTTAATTGGTTGTCTTCGTCCCGCCAATCCTCCATAAAAAGCGATTTATACAAACGTCTCTGAGCTATAAATTTCGATCTTGGAAGTCCTGTCTTTTGTCCTCTGCTACAGATACTTTAAATAAGTATTCTGTCGGATATCTTGAATTAATTTTTTCACATTTTATTTGTATCAAATTATTGTGTCTTAAAAAATCGTGGACCATATTCTATTTTTATGTCTAGAGACGAATCATTAGTTCCCTTGATCAGTTTTTTTCTGGTTTATTTTTTCCTCTTTTTTGTGTTTGCCATTCTTAATTTTCAGAAAATTTTGCCTTCTGCTCGGTTGATGATTTTGCCTTCTCTCCTTCATTTTTTCTTTGCTCTGATCACTTTTTCAGTATTTGAAGCGCACTATTTTCACTGCACATTTTTTTGATGCATTTTGTTTTTTCTTGGTGCACACTTGCACTTGCATGTACTCAATTTATTTACTTCACTTGTTAACTCACTTATTTCTTGTACAAGTTTTACTGTCTGACATTTCACAATATCACTAATAATTTTTATAAATTCCACACTTTTTATAAAGCTTTAACAGAGTCACTTTTTAGGGGTAGGACCGGTGCCATTGCTATAACTGGGATTTCCAGATTTACAGCTTAGAGGGTTCACTTTGGCACGTCTTGATTTTACAGTGTCTGAACTTCTGAACTTAACTTAAAACTACTACTTACCCATCCAAGATGTGTGCCATTATTAGGATTTTTTAAGTCTAATGCAGTCTTAGCATTTGTCTAACGAATCTATTTTGTCTAAAAAGATTTAATTTTAAGAAATTATACGACATTTTTTATGTTATTGGTCCAAAATGTGTAATATTTAAAAATAGGGATAGAGAAACTATTAAGGTGAAATTTTTTGGCATATCCATATTTGAGTGGCAAAACCACCGAAAATTAAGGTCCGGTCTATAGCTGTTGCTGACAGGCAAACAATAATTTAATTTAATAATAACTTTACATTGTAATTGTTAATTGTCACTTCCGACAGTTTCTTAATTGTCGATGCTTTGTCTACTCAATTATAGAAATCAGTAAAACGTTTAGACAATGGATTTCACCTCAATGATGTATCTTTTTTTGTTGGAGAACTGGAGGTTCATCCGTAGTAAACCAATTTTTAAGCAATTAGCATAGTTTTGTGAAATTTTTATCAAGCTATAATAATGCGTAGATATAAGAAACTTTTTGTTACAAATAATGATTTGATGTAGTTTGTATATTTACCAAATATTTAAAAACTAAAATTATTGATTTATATCCATAAATGTAAACCAAATAGATTTGTTGTTGTTTTATTTTTCAGCAAAAACATGATTTTTTAGGTGAACTTGCTCTATCTTAGGGTATAGTTACGAATATAAAAATATATATTTTTTTAAGTATAAGGGAATTATAAAATTAACTACTACTAAACATCTTTATTCACAGAAATAAAATATAATACATGTAATGGTAAAATTTAAAAAAATCTGACATAATGGGTTTTCTGCTCAACGGTTATCGACCGGTGGTCTTTCAGCCCATATAAAATATATTTATTCAAATATCCCAAAATGTATGCTAATAAAGTTGTTAATTTGATATTTGCTTTCGAAATACACGTAGCACACATGACAACTATAGGGAAAACATGAACAGTATCGTACGCATGTAAGGTTTATATTAAACTGTGCTCTGTATGTACACACTGATGTAGTTCATGTTCAGTACAAATCGCTCCAAACAATGGCCCTTGTCCACTTGTATTGAGTATGGCAGTACACAAAATCACCACAACAAAATGTTTTATTAATTGATTTCTTTAACTCAAAATAGGTAGTATACGTGTTTACTAACTTAAGCAAACTGTTCATATAAATGGTAAAAAAACTCCAATCAAACAATAATGTGTAAAATAAGCACCATTAAAATTAATAAAGAGTAAGTTAATTGAAAGCCATTTCCACCTTTTGTTTATTCTCTTCCATTATGTATCGGTTTCGCGTTTTATATGCCAAGGGGAATTTTAGCAAATCCCCTCCATTTTTAATTTTAATTAAGGGAATCTGTATTTCAGTCATGCTACAATATAAATAATAAATATAGGACATAAATTCCCATCGAAACGTCGGCGTGATTAATCGCATTGTAAAATTGTCAGTATGCGCTCGTTTGCGTAAAAAATTAATATTAATTGAAAAACTTTAGATATAACGCCGGAACCATTCATTCAATATTCAATATATTATTCAAACGAACGCACGTAATTTTTAATTAAAATTAATTTTGCACGTTTTATTAAAATCATGCGCAACATATTTTACAATAAGTACGAAATTATTATAATAGATGCAATATATTTAGCCTGTGAATCTGCATGGAGTACGGATTTGAATTATTGGATAATTTTAGATATCACGCGATAACGTAGTGCTGGAGTACTTGAAAGCATTTTTACATGAAAATCGCACATATTACAGAAAGTTCTTTTTCCGCAAACTGGCATTATTCATATTTGACGGCTTAAGTTATTCGTTTTAACTCACAACCCGCAGAAGTGAGTGATTTAGGAGTTGCTCGTTCAAAACAGCGCACTGCAATGGAAATGCATTACAATGTTGTATAATGCAAAGAAATTTCTGTACTATCCTTAATTTATAAGATTTTTAATTAATACATAGATGTATTAAATAGAGATATTTGAGGTATATTCAAATAATTAAACTGTTTTTTTAATGAAATTGTAAATAGTAGAAGAAAACAAGTTATATAGTTAATACTTGTTGAGCTACCCTCTTGATGTAATTTTGGTGAAGAAAAACACTTGTTATGTTCCATATTGTTAACACCAAAATTACGAAGAGAAGTTAGATTGCAAACTGTGCTAACACCTTAAATATATGTTTTAATTGCTAAAGCTTATGCATTAATATATTTTTTCGAATTACGAATTTAGTTATTATGTGTACAAAGTTTTCTTCAACCAGAAAAAGGTTATTAACAATAAAATATCGTGACATATTAAGTATAAATAATATATTTTTTTAAATATTTTATTATTCATATTGTTACATTATATATAATATCCATTAAATACATACGATATTTGATATCGATACGAGTGAAAGAGTATTAAATTTTATCAAATATTCTGATTTCCAAAATTTTAAGCTCAAAGGCAGATGTGATTTTTTCAATTTTTTTTTAACGATTGTTGTTAATAAAATAGTGGCTTTAATTCAGCGAGTTGTTTATTTATTCATATTATTTGGGTAGGACCCTTTTCCATTATTTAAACCCTTTTTTTGAAATTTAATCACCCTTCCATATTTGATCAATTTTATTTGTTTATTTTCTCTATAAAACGTTGGTTTTTACACATAAATAAAGTATTATGTTTAAAGTATAATACCATCATTATTAAAGCAAGGAATAATTTTATTTATTTAAACATAATCACATATTATCAGCTTCATTTTTTAATTATAAATTTTGATTCAAATATAACAGTAATCATAGTTTTAATATTAATAACTTTATAAATAAAGTTTCTATAAATGCAGTATATTTAAAATAATTGAGAAAATTTTTTAATACAATCGATTTATTAATTAATGAGAAAATTAATTAATTTAATTAAAACATTTTAAAAATTAAATTCTACAAAACTAGCGTACTTTCAGTTACAATTTAAATTTATCAAATGTTTATGAATAACATTTATTTTAAAAATTCTATTTTATTATCATACTAGCAAATTTAATTACGATTTATCAAATCGATTACAATATATAATGCATTTTAAATAATAAATACACTATGTTCGGGTAAATAACATTTATTATTCTAATTGATATTTTAAAATGATAAACGAATTAAATAATAAAAATTTACGTTGTATGTAATTAACTAATAATTAGAAAAATTATTAGTAAACGAATTAAAATTAATTACGTTTAAGAATAAAATACGGATTTCTTTCTCTGCAAAAACTTTCAGATTAAGTGCTTCTTTCCATGATAATAATTTGCAGCACTTACACATTATAAAAAAGTACTTAAATCAGAGCTTATAATTTTAATCACTTCTTTTAAACACAATTTATATATTTTTTAAATACAGTTTAAAATCAACTGCTGAGTAAATTAATATACCCAGCATATATTTCAATTATGTTACCCGAAGACCTAATATAAAATCTTATATTAAGTTATTATACGCTTTACTAAGTAATGGGGTAAGTTAGCAAGTTTTGAAATAGGGGAGTGCTTTGGTGTGAACAGCATAGGCGAAGAGAGGGTTCTCGAAGCTTTATAGTTTGACTCAAATGTACTTGGTTAGTTAACGATTTTACGAGGAAGGCTATTTGTAATAATTTTTATAAACCATCACCTATCATTTGTATCAGAAATTGGAATATATTTCACCTCACTTCACTCCATCCACGTTATTAACTGTAAGAGCGAGCGAATATTTTATTTAAATTCCCCACGTGCATTTTTGGATGAACACTATAAATTACAAAATTGAAACTAAAGTGTTCCTGATTAAAATGTAATCTCGCGGTTAAATTAAACGTAAAGCTAAAATTGATTAAAATGGAATAATTCGGAAACTGGGTTGAATCGAGATTGCGAAATCTATTAACTTAACGTAACGGGAATTTCATTTAAATTGCACAAACAAAAAAGGGTTTTGATTGATCCTCGTGCAAATAGTTGTGTTTAATTGAAAAAATAAACTGGCGAAATGGTACGAACAGGGCAATTAACGCCTTGACAAGGGCGAAAAGTAATGCTTTTTAAAAAGGCCCACCTACTATCCATTAACGCGGCCATTAGTGCACGAAAATCTTGGCGGATTCTATTGACAGCTCACTCAGGGGTTAACTGCTTTAAAAAAAATCCTCGCCCTCTCCTTTTTTTGCTGATAAATAAATGCTCTCATTCGCACCTAATTGAATAGATGAATTAGTTGAATAATGGTTTGTAAAATCTATATGTACATAAAAATATAAAATCTATTACAAATATTTAATACAAACAACGCAATAAAATTTTATATTTTATTCAGTTAATAAACTCTAAAAAAAGTAATTAGGCTATAAAATATCAAAATAAAAATAACGTACACAAGGTTTATCCATTTAATAACTAGAATTTAATTAAAAATATTAAGCATAGTAATTTAGGAACGCTTTGCAAATAGTTTTACGAGAATTTTATATTAAAAATTATTAATTAATACTATTCAATGGAATATATTTTATTAAAAATCAGGTTGCATTACAGTTTTGTCTTTAAGCTTTAAAGTTATTTACTCAAACAAAAATCTAACCAATACGTCCCAAAAATATTTATACATTACATGTTTCTGTAAAGTTCACAGAATCTCTAAAATACTAAAAATATACATCAAAATAAATTTTACAACGCGTAAAATTGTACAATTCTTTAATCCCCCAAAAGACGTTATTCTTCTTGAAAAACAAGAAGTATACAAAATCCCACGTCACATCTGCAATAACGTTCATTGAAAAAAAAACGACTTTCTTCATCTCAAAAATTACGGGAAACAACATAAATATCGACAATACAACTTCCTTCTCAGTATTAGACTATTTGAACAAGAGGATTTTTCGGGAGGCAATCTTATCGATATTCACAACAAAAGCGACGACGCCCAACGACTAACCTCCGCTTGAAACTTAACTCTATGCAACAAGTATATTGTATTACCCTGAACACCTATTTTAATCCCCAAAGCTAACACCAAAGGAAAATCTGTTAATCCATCCGGTCCCATTAATGCACATGCGCCAACAAAAATCAACTACCAACATCGCAGGTATAAATGGCGCACTCCAACAAAGAACAACCACAGTTTTTTAAAAACCGCCGTAACGACAATGGCCTGTACAATTCACTGAAATAGACATGTTGGGGGCCAAGGGGTTAAGATACTACAATTTTGATGGGCGGTAACTTCCTCTGGGTGCGATGACGTTTCAGATAACAAACCTAGCAATGTGAGAAGGTTATCGTCAGGATGCAGTTCTTTGTTTCATAGTGATTTATTGATTTGTTGATTTTTCTTTATATATTCACATAAAAATATATTCTAATTAATATAAATTTACTACTACTAACTACTAAACAGCTTAGAGCAGGAAATACGCGGGCGGACTTTACGTTCTGTCACTCAGGCGGTGCACCATCCTGTTGACAGATTGTATTCGAACTCTGAGTTTTCCAGCCAAGGATCTGACTAATCGTGTAAGTTAAAGCATACACCGTTTCTTGCTGTTCATTTCGATCATAGTGAATAGTTACATTGACAGTCCTCAAATCGTTGTCCTCCTGTTTTGTGTTGAAAGTAATCGGAGCTTAATGAAGTCAATATCATTGGTCTGTTATCGGTAATAATTCAGTATTATTTAGAAGTATGTTCGTTCTCTTACCCGATCAGATGACGGCCACTGTCTTGAGTTTGTTGGTTATGAATATCCATGTATTATGTGTTAACATTTCCGTCCAATAAGAGAGTCCGAGTGGCGTTTGTCGCTCTTGTGTAAACATGATTCCATGGTTTCATAAACAATCTCAATTACTCAAATTTTCAAGGTTGCTAACTTGTGGATAGGCGATGTTTTGCATATTTGGCCATTGTCCATGATGTAACTACACTGATGTAAACACTGTGATAGTTCAAAATGTTTTTAAAGATTGTAGTTGCATTGGTGGTCTCTACGGTTTTGTAACGTATGCTTATGTTGAATGCTGTAGTTGTGAACTGTATAAGATTATACGGGGTGATATTGATGATTAAAAAAATCGTTATAACTTTAAGTATTTTGTGTGCCTTATCTGGTGAGGAGGTGAGGAGATAGGGTGCCTGTTTTGCTTCTCTGAATTAGTAATTTGCGTCGGTATCACGATATCCAAGAAAGCACTCTGATCTTTTTCCGTGCGTATTGGATGTAAGCGGCCAAAAGTAGTCTCCGTGAAACGAGATAATGATGGAACTGGTAACAATACTTCAAATACTATTCGTTCGGTCTAAGTGTCTAATTAATTTCTTCACTTTTTTTGGCAAGCACTTCTTCGGCAAACTAAGCAGCTGCCAGCTACTTTAACTCGCTCTTAATCATTGAGCTGACCAGATTATTTGGTGTCAACGCCCGTTTCCTCCCCGTTAGGGCTTTCTGCAAGACCGCCCTCTAAGAGTCCTATGCGGGGCAGGCCATCAAGGTGTGTTCGGCGTCGTCCTGTCCCACAGGAGGTTTTGCCCGCCTGCCTTTCATGTGCAAGAACGTGCCGAAGACTCCATGTCCTGTGAGGAGTTGAGCCAGATCGTAATATAGCTTCACATGTTACCGGTATATCCATGGGTCGATCTTTGGAATTAGGCTCCGCGACCAGCTTAGTCTGCCAATGAATTATCAGGTCATTTTATGTCCTCGTCTGGGTAAATCATTTGGAGATACCCTGCTTCTGCATGTTGTAATTTATTGCTCTCCGTCCGAGGGTCATGACCACAGGCGGGACCGTCGCCAGAACATCTGCGGCATCAGTTAGGATGATCCTGTATGCTCTCGCTATTTTGATATTGCCAGGCCTCATTGTTCTTCTTAGCCTATCCACGTTACGTTATGATATAAAGCAGGTCTACTTTGCTGGAATGACATACAGCAGCTTTGCCTGTACCGCACCCATTAGCAGCATCAACTTAGCCGCGGTAGGGTCCCCAGTATTATCTAAGAGCTTGGCCATGTTAGCCCCTACCTTCGCAGCCTCTCTCGAGGCCAGGAGTACGTGTGGGCATCCAGAGTGATTCCTAGATATGTTAATGTTTTTGCTATTTCTACCGGCTAACCCAAGATATTGATTGTTTCCCCGCAACACGACCTGCGCGGCAATTGTAAACCCGTTTACCACCATCCACGTATTTATCGCGTCTAGCGTCAGCGACCCGTCATAAACAATATTCCAAAGGGACGGTCCCAGAAAATAGCCTTGAGGGACCCCTCCGGTGACCACAATTTGTTTAGTTTGGCCTAAGTCCTCAACTATAAGCATCCAAGGTAGCTGGCGATTATCCAGAAGAGGTATCCCGGGGCGCCCCTTCTTTCTAGGACTTCCAAGGTGGTGGCCAATGGTAGCATGTTAAATGCGTTTTTCACATATCGCCAGGCAGTGCCGACGTCGTCGTAGGGGTCCTTAAGTTTCCTCATAAGCTAGCCTACGGACTTCCTTGATGGCATCACCCACTGTCAAACGACAAAACCAAACTGCCTGTCGGAGATTCCATTTACAATATCTTGCCATCGTTGAAGTCTGTCCTTGATCAATAACTTCAATATTTTGCCCTCAAAGTCAAGTTTGGCAGGGTCCTTTCCTGCACTTTGGCCCTCTTATATCGTATCCGATCGGAAACTTCTCGCAGGCAAAAGTTGTACATCTCTAGTAATCGGCTTAGGATTTCTTACTTGAGCACCTTGAACGCAATTGTCGGGATGATTCCTGGGCCCGAAGCCTTTTGATTAGGAAGCCTCCTAATAGCCTCTCTAAGCTCCTGTATGTTAAAATCTATCGCCAACGTAGCATTCGTGTTATCCGTCCTTTATTGTGGTGTATTCTCTTTGGGGAACAGCGCTGTTATTATGGCGTACACTCCCCCCGGAACTAGGGGGCTCGGATTTGGGTTAGGTAGCGTCCTCCACTTCTTTGATCAGCTCTAGTCGCGCGATCTCTTTACTTCGCCTTATGGCCATCTTGAACTTCCTCGGCCTCTCGAAGAAGCCAATCCAGGTCGGAGCCGGCCCTGCTGCGGCCTCTCGTGCATTGAAGGTGTGCAGTGTTGGCTCTGGCTCTTAGACTCGCCACTTCTGTTGTCCACCAGTACACTGACCTCCTACGCGGGATTCTGGGGGATCGCGATCTGACAGGCTAGGGACAGTTTTGCGGAAGACTTCATAGGCGAGCTCATTTGCTCATTTGACAGCTGGACGGAATCTGCCTCGTGTGATGCTGGGCAATTTACTCGCATCTATTTTATGTATCCTATCTCGGTTGTGGAGGGTCCGTGATGAACATGGTGAAATTAAACCATACATCGTTGGGGAAGGGGTGGAGTAGGTTCTACCGTTAATGCCTTGAAACCCCTTCTCATCCTGCGCCTTGAGGCTGTCCAATCTTACTTGGGTATACTGAGAGCGGTCTCCTGTGGGGCCGTAGTGCAGTCTCACTTGGTTAAAAGTGCCTTCTGCCTCGTAAAGAAATGCATGCAATTCTTTGTTTGTGTTTTTGCTTTCCCAGATTACATCGCAGGCATTTTTGAATTGTAGCTCCAACGCGGCATACAATCCTAATAGCTTGCTCCATGCTGCAAGGATATTTCTTGCCGTGTCGTACAAGGGCCCGTCACTGCTAGCTGAGGGACCACTAATTTTATTATTTGGGGTGCTGCTGTATATTGCATAAGATGAGGTTTCCGGTTGGGGTGAATCGCCAGAGGAAGTCTCGCAGTCTCATGACCTTGGAGCGCGGTTGGCTGGAAGCCATGGTCCGGTTGCGTTTTATGCCGTCTATAATACCCTCACATTCTTAACAAGGTGCAAGAATACAACCGTTAGTTTTAACATCTGTTAACTGTTAACATCGTTCCAAATACTTCTCGTTGATGTCTTGTTTGTTTTAAAGGACATCCTGATATTCAAAATTGTCCAGAATGGGCTATAGTTGTTGTCTCTGCTTAGGTTAATTTAGTATTCTTGTATGTACTCGCGGTCGCCACTTTGGTTATGCCATCTTGCCGATTTGCAAGACTTAAAATAATGAACGAGAACTTTTATACTATGCACGACTTCCATTCTAAATTTTCCTTGTTTTAGGTGTTCCGCGAAGAATGTCTACTTGTCCTTGGTTCTTAATGGTGTGTGAGATTGGATAATGGTTGTTGGCTAGTTATCCTTGATAAAATATTTAATTGTTTTACTAGCTTAAACTAATTGAAGTTTTGTTGATGTAGGACTGACTCTATCATTGCTCTGGAAATCTGGTTTTCTGGTTTTACTGTATTCTACTTCACTGACTGTGTTGTAGACCATTGGACTAAATAATCCGATTATTCATGTTGCATATTCCGTGATGAACCAGCATTGTGAACATTAGTATACAGGACAGTGGTCTTTATCGCAATCCCAATATTATTTAGTAGCGCTTCATAAAAAGGAATGAAGGTTAAGATCATGGTGGGAGCAAGCAAGATTACTAAATGACTTATCTGATAAGGAGAGCTAAATATTGCACTAACCATCTACCAGGTTTCTCCTATTCGATGATGTTTTATCAGAAATAACATGACGGCATATCGACAAATAACTGTAACCCTTTGGGTTCGATCTCTCTGTACTTTAGAAGGCGTTTCGATCAATTTATGAAGACCTTCCAGAAGATAAAATATTAAAACGTTCTAATGTTATCAATTATCTTGCAAAAGTAGTTTTTCAAATATAATATTTTATTCAGACTTCTTCTGATGCTGGTCCTTTACAAAACATACATTAATAAATAAATTAATTAAAAACTATAATTACTAAACACGGTCGTCACAATTTATTAAAATCTGGAATGCAGTACACTAGTATGCTCTAAAAATATAAATAATGAAGTTAATAGGCGAAAAGGAATCACATAAACATGGCATTGTTAAGTCAGACTTAATTAGTAACGCGATTATAGCAGTAAAATTAATTGAATATTTTGAATACTTGAATTAATGTTTAATTTACGCGATTAAAAATAAAAATTAAATATTTGAATGACTAATCCATGTACTTCATGTTAACAGTTCAAAAGTTTTCGTTGTCTCGAGTGAGGTTCCTCTGGCAACAACCCTAATCCGAGGATTATGTCTGAAGGCACCCCTAAGTTTTGTATCGCCTGCTGAACATTTCTGCAGTTGGCTTCTGTGGTGGCTGGGTATAAGGTATAGCTCTGGCACAAATTTGGCTCTTCTCAGGGTGGGTCTTCTTAATAAGCACTTTCCATAAAAAATCAGAACTACAGACTTCATATTGGAAAGACCTTTGTCCGATGTGGGTCAGTGTGTTCTCTCACCTTAGGAATGATTTTGACCAATGGTGCAATAAAAATGTATTTCCTAAGTGTGTGTAATCTGATGGCGTTTTAATTTGCTAGCACTTGTAAAACTCCACTTGCACTGAACATAAGTGCATAAGTAAGGGAGTTATCCTGTATGCATGCGAGAGTGCCCTTTCGGCATGGCTATTCAAACACCTTCCCACAATTTGGATAATCACCACACAACTCAGATTCTTTATGTGTGTTATGAGTTTTATGAGTTTTAGAACGAGCAGTTAAACCTGTCAACAGAAAAAAGCCCGAGAACAATTTGTAACTGGGCAAGGATAGAGTGCATTATACGTGATGTTTGAAACATCATTGTACATTGAAACATCATTGTACATTGTACACGGAAGAGTTTCAGGTCTTCCATTGTTTTTAATGTGAATGTTAAAGTTGTAAATGTTCGTAAACTTTCTTCAACAGTTTCTTACACAACAAACAAAATATTTATGGATTTGGTGACTGTCCTGGTGCCTCCTCAACTTAAAGGAATTTGAAAAACCCAGGTACACCCTAAATAATTGCATTTAGACTGTATATGTCTGAGTTGTAGGAGAACTTACAATTTGGCCACTGCTAAACTAGTAAAAACCTCATCACACTCTTGTTTTAGGTAAATAAATAAGCGTGTACCCGTATTTAAATGCAAACATGCATCCCGGCCATTATGAAGGCCTCTTGAAGCATATGGAATAATCAGTTGCATTTCTTTTAATTCTCACACAAAACTTGATTGCCTATTGCTGTTCAAGCAAACGCTCCATCGCGTCATGTTGCAAAGCCGAAAAACACACTTAACGCAGAAGCACTTCCTTCCACTCAAACGGCTCAGAGCAAACTGACGACTAGCTGCATTGGAAGGGCAGACCCTTTATTACATTTCGCGACTCATTGCATACCGCAAGGATGGATAGTCGCGTTGCAATAAAATCATGCACATTACTTTCATAATAGACCCTGTAGCTTTGATTTGTGTTTGTATGTGAAGCTGATTTTCCGACGCCGTTGCAGTAGTGTAACGTAAAGAATTGTTTATGTAGTATATATATTTTTTAATTGTATACAACGTTATGCTTAGTTAAGTTAAACTATGTTTAATTATAAGTATAATTTTACAAACCGGTAAATTTCAATGTTTAATTATTGCTTACAAATTTATTCGATTTATTCGGGCAATTAATATACTAAAACATTGATGATGACATGTTGACCAGTTTTCTAGGTAGTCGTATCTGTAAAACGTATCTAACACTCTGCGCTTATGTGATAGCAGCAAGGATACTTAATAGAACATAAAACGCGACAATAACATAGTGTTAATCATAATTTTAAAAGCTTTTTCCTCGACACGAACGATATTTTATAGGCCCATATCCTTTCACTTCAACATCCATTAATCCGGGATATACAGTAAAATTATATTGCGTTGACGATATAAATTTTTATCAAAAATAGATTGAACTGCAACGTGATTAATACTGAAGTTTGCGCCGTCAGACGCTATCTATTAATTTGCAATTTTTTTTTTTACTTGTCTCTATGACGCTGCTTCGCGTACTTCATTTTGACACATTAGAAGCCTGTCGACGCTGCTTTTATCGGTCGACCTCAAAACTTATAAATAAGACATAAACACATAGCTAATATATTTATTATTATATAAAATCTAACTTGACACAATCTTTCTCTCTATATAATTTAACTTACATTCAAGTATTAAACATTACAATTTAATTGTGACCGTTACTACTTGATAATCCATACATACACTGAACTCAAAAATTAACTATGTTTTAACCACAAATAATTAATTAATCAATTATTTGTGTTTGAAACATAGTAAATTTCTCAATTGTGTAATTACAATTTAATATTAAAAGTTTATATTATATTTTCTTCACTGTGTTTATTTAAACTCTAAATTCATATTTCGAACACAATATGTTCATTACAGTTTAAGCTAATTCTATAAATATCTCTGTATATGTATAAACTTATATTTAATTAATTAATTTAATCAAGTATATTGTTGCTAATAAAATAAAAATTATAATAAAATCACTTATTAAAATATCCTTTAGCTAGTTAAAATTTTACTTATAAGAGGCAGAGTTATTGATTTTCATCCACAAATCTGTTTATTCTCTACACTCTAAGAATATATTAATAGTTCTCCTATTCATCGCGAGTT
The DNA here is from genome assembly GCA_963969525.1 of Ontholestes murinus. Taxonomy (NCBI): domain Eukaryota; kingdom Metazoa; phylum Arthropoda; class Insecta; order Coleoptera; family Staphylinidae; genus Ontholestes; species Ontholestes murinus. The sequence continues at coordinate 57,226,023 of OZ018396.1, forward strand.
GTTGCTTTATCCCGTAAAAAAAATCAACTTTCGGAACAAAGCAATTTTATTCTTGCGCAATACCTCACCCTATAATTAGGCTGCCGTGGGCGCGTGCTTTGAATAGAATATATTTTAATTAAGACAAAAAAAAGTACACCGAATTCAAAGGAACGTAACCAACTTTTGTATAAGCCCTTCAATTATAATCACCCCTTATCAAATATTCACATTAAACACTTTACAATTTAGCACAAAATAAGCAAATAGCTGCTTAGGACTTTTCCATAATAAGAAATTAATTGATTTATGTTTTGTCCCGGGGTAATTTAAAATGTAGTCATTACTTCGGTTGAATTGCCGGCAGAACCAAAAAGTTCCCACCATCGGGCAGGAAACTAATTAAAATTTTAAATTATTTTTCCGTCATCAGCGCCCTTTGTGGAATTCCAATATGGCGTTGGTTATTACGCAAAGATATTCTTATTATTTGTTTGACGCAAGTCCCACTCATCTGTACATGTTCGCGGAGAATGACAAGTTGATATATGATTTCGGTGCCACATTAATATTTCAGTCGCATAGTAAAGCCGATATGGCTCCCACACAACTAAAAAACTAAAGCATAATAAATGGGAATGTTACGTCTTGAAATATGTTCGTGAAATACGAAGCAGAACGCAAAAAGAAACGTATTGATACATCTATTTTGACGTAAAATCATACCGTTTGGTATTATTTTTTTTGCTAGTGTTATAATTAATTAAAACAAACAATGTATAATTGATTACATCAAAATAATTAATATAACTAATATGACGCGATATTAATTCATATATTATTTATTATATTACTGACCTATATTATGTAATTTAATATCAATATTTATAATTAATACAAATATTTAAAGCTGTCCTTTAATTATATCACTTTAGCCTATCAATTTCATCCTCTCATACCTGGGCGGGAAATTTGTATTTTTACGAAATGAAATACCTCACATGATTATGAAGGATTATTATAAATATTAATAATTATTTACCTTTAACTTTACTCATAATATCTTCTCTATATAATAAAACCATGTAATGAAATGGACTGATAAAGTTTTGAAGATTTTCAGTAAAGATAAGAAGTTCCTAAAGATATATTATTTGAAAATATTCTTCTAAACTTTCCACATAAGAAGAATTTTAACAGTTTATAGCTTTAATTTTTATACAATTTATGTATTGCTACATTTAATTTATTTTAAAATCTAAGTTAAAATGCTTATTGTATTAACCTTAATAATAACCTTACTATTGGTAAAATTGTTACTAAAATTGTTTTCTCTTATTCCTTATTATGCGTTTTAGTACGGCAGTATCTTTTTAACAAAGGGCATTGAAAGTAACTTGTATTTTTTTGAAAACCAAATGTAACTGATTTACGGGATCGATATTGTATTGGACCCATTCTACAATAAAACTACAATGACCAATCCACTGCTGAATGTATTTATCACTTAAAACCATCTTCTGATTTCATGGCTATAGTAAGCTGGTACGCCATCATAATCTTATATTAAACTACGCCTAATGTCAACTGATATATGCTCAAATAAACCGAGAAGTACTTCACTAAGAGGTAATTAAACCATTGGCATTTAATCTATTATTTAAGATATGTGGTCCACGAGTATTTATTCCCAGCCAAACATTCTGTAAGAGATTATGTTTATGTTCAAATAGTTATTTATTATGACTATTAAATATTCCATCTTTAGTGAATGTTGCTTCATCCCTATGCAAAATATTACTGAGGAAGTTCTTAGATTCTAGCCAATAACTAATTGCAAAACGGTTTTCTGTGACCATAAACCCCATCTAATAAAGGTTTGACTTCACAAAACCTGTAAGGATATCGTTGTTCAGTTTTTAAAACTTGATGTACAGTTTGATTGCTGTTAATGTTAATAATCTGGCAATTCCTCTAGTACTACTGCAAGGATTTTCAATGACACCATTAAGAATTGCTTGCTCTAGGTATACGACGAGTTTGTGTTAACCTTCCATTCTGTTTTTTTTTATATTACACCTTCACTTTCTCTCGATCTTCTATCTAACCTCGGTTAAATGTATCTATAGTCTGTTCGTTGGATCTTCCTTCGTACGTCACAAACTATCGCTTCAAAAAACGACGAAAGTTTTACAGTGCGTTCTTTGTCTAACGCATTTGGTTTACTTTATCAGACTGAATGTTTTTGCGTCGTTTCTCGAAGCGATAGTTTGTGACGCACAATCCAACGAACTATATATTAACGACTATAGATGATGTTTAAAAAATCATCTAGAATCTTTAGCTGGACAAGCGTTAGAGTTGCCCTTACAAACTCCAAAATTCTTTTCCATTTTGGCATATTCCACTATATATCTATATACTTATTAATTATTAATAATACTCTTGAAGAATTGTGATAACAGGTAACGAACTTAAAATAACTAAACGCCAGTTCGTGCAATACTGAATCACTTTTTACACTTTTATCTTATAAATAAATATTAAATTAAATAACTATTCTTACATCTTAAAAACTATCATGAAGTTTGTTTATTTATTTGTATTGATCTTATCATCCAAACGTGATATAAAATTATTGTTTATAGTTATGTCTGTTTCTTGTATAATACATTTTATTTGTGGTGAAATTTACTTATTTATTTTCTCGTCAATACCAATTAATTCTTCAAAGAAATATTTAGAAATTGATAATTTTTTAATAGGACAATGCGATAATAATTTCGTTTCAAGATGACACCATGTGTGAATTATCAGTGTAGCTAAAGAAGTTATTGCCTATAGAAATATAGGACATTGCTTTCTTTCTCTTCGTAACTAACTGGATACTTCCAAGAGGCCTTAAAATGACTGGCCAACTAAGGTTTACATGTTCTTTTACATTACTATTTACTGTACTTATTAATTTAATCGTAATGTTTTTCGAATAAAAGATAACAAAATGAGGAATTATTTTTCTGTGTAAAAGTTCTCATCAATATTTTTACATTGATATGATATAGTGTATTTTTTTTGAAAATAACATCACTCAATAAGTCTCCGGTGTAACTAAGAAAAACCAATTATTTTTTTTTGAAATTCTACTTTATTCATCAGCATTCATTCTAACCCTCCTTTAACTTTTCAATGCCCTTTATGTGAAACGATTTGTCTTTGCCCACAAAATAAGCCTCAGTTTCGAGAATCTCTTCTCCATTTGAGCCAAATTTCTTTCCCTGGTGCATCTTTTTCATATCTGCAAAAAAGCCAGTAATCGCTGGGGGGCCAAATCTAAAGAGTACGGTGGATGGAAATGCAATTCAAAGCGTAATTCAACCAATTTAACCATTGATTTCATTGACTTATGACAGGGGGCATTATCCTGGTGAAACGACACTTTTTTCTTTTAAATGTGGAGCCTTTTTTTTCTTGATTTCTGCACACAATCGATCCAAAAATGCCATATAATATTCACTATCGATAGTTTCGCCTTTCCCAAGATAGTCGATGAAAAAAATTCCATGTGGGTCCCAAAATACGATGCCATAATCCTGCCAACGGACTTTTGAGTTTTTGGTCACTTTGGATGACTTTCACCGGCTGCCGGCCACCCAACTGATGATTTCTGTAATTCAGGCGTATAGTAGTGAATCCATACTTCATCTATTGTCACATACCGATGCAAGAAATCCTTTTTATTTTGCTTGAACAGCTTCAAACAGCGCTCTAAATCTTCGACGAGTTGTTGTTTCTGGTTCGGTATGATCAAACGCGGCACGTACTTCGAAAGCAACTTGGTCATGCCTAAATTTTCATCTAAAATTACAAATACACTTCCTTCTGATATCTACAAGGTGTCAGATAACTCACAGAACCTTATGTTACGGTCTTTTAAAACTCTTTTGTGGATATTTTTTAAATTATCCGGAACAACTACCGATTTTGGGTGAATAGAGGGTTCAGCAACATCAGTGCTTGTGCAAACGGGTTTAATTTCAGCATTTCAGTTAATAATAGTTGATTTTCCTGGCGCAGAGTCCCTAAAACGCTTATTAAGTCACTATTTAGCTCCAACAGTATTTTTCCCCATCAAAAAACAATGTTTAATCAACACACGAAATTCCTTTCTATCCATTGTCTTAAAAATTAGAAAACCGTGGTAACTAAAATGACTATAACTTCTAAACTAACGGTCAGAATCCAATAAAATTTTCACACGTACTGTTTGAAGATTAGTACTACCCGAAAATCACATGGGCCTGTCAATAAAGTTTCCATATATGTGTCAGTCCGGGGACTTATCCACATCTACAATGCAGAATCTATAGATTACTTAGTTTATATCTATAAAATAGAATGGAACCGTACAAAATTATCTAACTGATAAAATTATAAGATATAACTGTTATGCATTTATTACCTAAAGAACCTTAACCAATTGAGTTGATTAATTTACTTGAAGATAATTAGGTTACTCTAGGCTAGGAAAAAAAAACCTGTAATTTTCTAGATTTTTTAAACAAAATCTAAAAGTGCTACTTAAAAACTGTTTTTATAGCTTTGTTGTATGAACATTGAACTTTATTTCTAAATTTTTCAAAAGAAAATATTCAGAAATGACTTCACAAAATCAAGAAAATTGAGGTCCCTCTCGAACCGTTGGGCAAAACGGGCGAAAAGATCCTGGAAACAGCAACAAACCTAGAACAAAAAGATAAATGTTTTCTAAATCTCTAATATACTCTAAAAAAGTACGGGCCGGATTTTGAAAATTTTGATTCTAAACAAAATGGCGCACGTTTGAAAAAATAATTTTTCATTAAATCTTCGTATAAAAAACAAATGAAACACTTTAAAAAAGAAAGTTTTGGTATTTTTTTATTTGTTATGTAGATTAAGGAATAAGCAGATTCAGGCTGATGGATTAATTATTATTTTTATTTAACTTCCTATAATTATTTTAGGACATTGTGGCTTTTTCAATCATTTCCATTGCTAGCAGAAAAAAACAAAATACAAGATATACATACATTAATAAATCATAAAATAGTTGTACTATTTGTAACCCGCAAATTACTTTTGTATCATTTAATGTCTGTCACGGTATTAACCAGAGAAGTAGTTGATTTAAAAAGTAATTTGTTTTGTAGTCTTAGTAAGACTCATTGTTGTAGATTCAAGAAATGTTTTCGTATTTTTAAATTATTAATTGACAAATCATTTTAAATGTACAAATATTTAGATCCTAGAAGTCATAGGCGCGATTCTCTGATTTCCTTAGACTTCCATTCATACCTACATCATTTTACAGACAGATAATACACTATGGCCATTTTTTAAATTTATCTGAATATTTGTTCAGCAAATATTTTTTATTTTATCCCTTTTGTGTGATATTTGAGACAGTGTATAGTTAATTCTGTTAATTTCTATAGATAGCAATTGCACACTTACTTAGTTTAATAGCTCTAATTTGTTTTCCTAAAATATTATAAACCTCATCTTAAATTAGTTTTATTTAGCACTACTTGAAACTATACTTAAATATAAAACTTATTTTTAATTTAATAACAATCTTTGGGATTGTTGGCCTTTGTTAGTCCAAAATTTTACATAGACTTTTATAAAACCAATATTATATTTACCTTCAGTCAAAAAAAAATAAATGAACTGAGAGTTTGGTATATAAATGACATCGTTGCTTTTTTAAGGAGGTACTGATAAATTTTAAAAATCGATTCAATTAATTCACACATAAATATTATAGTAGAAATAAAAACTGACAATTCAATTAAGTTCCTCGACCTCTTCATTAATATATAAAAGATGGACTAATCTTTAACATCTACAGAAACTCTACAATGGCAGATTCAGTTATCTAAAATCACCCATTAGAATTATAAAATGGCTAGTTTGTTACTATAAATAAATGATTAAATGTTACAAATATATTGAATTATTCAATAATTAGGTCTAAGAAATAGCAAAAATATTGCCTCGATGGTCAAAATCGCCTGAGTACTATCTCAGCTGTTAAGTATATTGAGTGGAGTTGAAGAGCATGAGATGTAGCAAACTCCACCTTCAAGATCTATGATCAAAATTTGAATGAGATTTATTGTATTTATGTATGTATTTTATGTAATTTTAATTGGTTTTGTAAAGTAAATAAACTAAACTAAAGTAATTATTGTTTACTAGTAGTTAAAAATATCGTTTTCTTCACTGTTATTATTATACATTATATGTACATTTCGAACATAAATTATTCATTATGAACTTTGTGTTCGAAATGTACATACACGTTGTCCCTTGAAATTTTGAATGCAGGAATTTAATGAGTTACTTGTTAATTATTTACCACGCTCGTCGCATATCGAATGGACTGACTTACGTGAAATAATTAGTAATTTCTAATTTGTAATAAAGTAGGGAATTAAAATATAACATATTTACACGATATTTTCATATTACTATGTTTACAAAAGAAATCTGACGTAATGAATAACAAAAAACTACAATTTTCATCTTATTAAATGTTTGAAAACATCTCCTTGTTGAGCTAAACAATATTTCAGACGATCATAAAATTCCTGTTAACATTTTGAAGCTATGTAAGTCAAATTGACATGCATAATGCAGCAACAACCATGGTAAACAATAATAATCGAGATACAATACAAACACGTTACATTACTCATATTCAAAATTTCAGGGGACAACGTGTATAATGTATAATAAAAACAGCGAAGACAATTTTTTATTTTGACTGCTAGTAATGATTACTCTACTCTCCACGTATTTAAATATTCAAACATTCAAAATAAACTAAACTGTGATTAATAGAGCTCTTAATCTACTACTCAGTCTAAAAACAGTATATGATAAAATCTACAAATTTATAGAATTTGTACCAGCGATGGTAACCCAAAGCAATAAAGTTATAGATTAATAAAATGAAGTGAAACTAATATTTTTTTATAAAACCAGAATCAGATCTAAACTCTAAACTAAAATATAGTTACTGTTTCAGTTGATTGTCATGAATTACCACGTAGTAACGGTCGTAACCATACCTTAACAACGTACTAATAAAAACGTTCAAAGCAATTGCATTTTAATGATTTAATCCTTACAATAAAATAAGCAATGCAATAATTACTTATTTAACTGAGGTTTAGAATAAATATGGAATTTATAAATTAACTTGTCCTCATTGTAAGAGGGTATATATTGAGCCATTTGTTTATAATTTTGGAATAGATTAAATCGACATAAGAAATATTTTGAACAGAGGACAAAAATTGATACAGAATAATTCAACTTATTTCAAACCAATAATTAGATTCAACCCATTCTTTACGTCTTTCCACCTAAAGGATAAAGGTTGGAAAATGGATTCCCTAAAAGCAGTGGATTATTTAAGGCAAATTTTCTTATTAAACAACCAAATTGACATAATATAAACGTTTAACTGTTTGCCGTAAGAATGGAAGTAAATTATATTTCAAGATTTTATTAAATATACAATGATTCTTCATTAATCGAAACGATTGTCACTTGTAATTTAATATATTGTTAAAACAAAGTTATTGAGCTTAATTTCATTATATTCAAGATTTGCTATAAAGTTACAATCCAACAAATTTTATTGCATACAATAGCTGGGGAAAAATTTAAACATTATTAATAAATAATTCTCGGTTAAATGGATTACATTTATGAGACACAATTATAATACAATATATGTTAATAAGTATATATATAGTATGTTGTCTTTTTAATTAATTTTTAGAAATATATTATAAATGACGGTTCATTATTTACGATTTTAAAAAGCCATAAATTTCACTGGGCGCTCTAGTTTCAGCAATTGATTATTTTTATTTATTACCGCACTGATAAATGTTCTTCATTAAAATCACATCACTCAACTGAAGATTTGATGAAAGGGCACAATAAATTATCATCGTGTGTGATATTAAATCGATTACATTAATATCGTTGGTTGAAATATTTATCAACAATTAAACTGATGCGGAGTGAAACTGTGTGTAATATACAAACATCGGTATACAGATCCATTTCATATTGTGATAACAATATTTATACAAATTGAATATCTTACAGCATGCTTTCACTAAAATGAGACTCTTTTTAATATCAATTTAAAATTAAATTTTTGAATCGATATTTAGATATTTTAAGTTTGTTCAAACAAGCAAATACTTTTTTCTAATATAAAATATATGTTTATAAAATGACAGGCTAAACTATAGTTGCTAATAAAGTTACAAAAAGTGTGCGAAATTAAAAAAAATATGTTACTTATAATTTTTATTTATATACAAAATATTATTAAATTTATCAATAAATAATAAACAAATTATGCAAAGTATATTCAGAATCAGTTTTATAAATACGTTATTATTTAATAATTGTAAATGCAATAGTATTTTATTTTCAACAGGATCCATTTATAAATTGATACTTTTTTTTGCTTTTATAAATCGTAAACATTCATAGAAATAAAAGCTTAACGTTATGCATTACACATAAAACTGTACGGGAATTAAAATAATTTTTGTGCAATTGATGAGATTGAATAAACGATCGGACTATAAATGATATTTATAAAAACGTATACGCTTTGGACAGTCGAAATTAAATGTATCGGTTTGTTTCTATGCAAGTGTGAAAGGTTTAATTAATTCGCGTTGGAAATATAATAACTCATTTATTGAATACATGAAAACATATAATCAAAAATATTGATTTTAGAAAGTTTATTAAAAACCCTAGTTGAGGCGGATAAAGGATCGATAACAGATTCGCGAATTTTCGGAAATGGGATGGGAATAAGATAAACCGGCTGGGCGTTATGTTTATTTCCCAGTCGTATAAAAAGGGCGAAAGGTCGGAGCAGCGCACTACATCAGGAAGCAGGATATCAGGATCGGCACCGGGACGCCGAACCTGAATGACTACACCGAACGGCTAGGCCTAGCAAGGCAGCCAACGTATCGACGTGGGAATCCTACGTGACCGCCGTGAGGATATCGGTGCTCTTAGTAATGGCTTTTCGTTTGGTTTCGCTGAATCTCGTAAATTTAAAGTTTTCTTAATATATCACAACCAGAATTTCGTAATAATTGAGTAATTTCAAAATGATTAAGCTCAGTTAGACCATACGTAGTACAGTACCAAAATATGTACATCTAAAAATTAATCTACACTCAATTTCATATAAACTGCACCCAGAAAGAATAATACGATTGAGACGAAACTTGGTAAAAATAATTGTTTATTTGTTGGCACAAAATGATTAAACTATCAAACTCCGAGGGTTTGGAAAAAATGGTTGTTGTCTTACTCTGAGCATTATGAACTGCCACTGCAACAACTTCAGAATAAAACTGCTGATAAATTCTAAGTAAATATTCTTCAATGTCCATGTAAACAGTTGTGAAATTTTTTTATTTAATCATTTATTAAAACTTTACAATATCCTGTTGGTTCTATACATATAACCATAAACTATGTAAAGACATCACAAAAATTTTGCTCACAGGACTTGCAGGTGGAGTTCACATTTCATAGCTATGTGTTCTTCCACTCAAACCCAATAATTTTCTTCTTCTGTAGGTGATTCTTAACTTTAGATGACGAAAATTCATCCAATGTGCATTTTTGCCATTTAGCCATTTTTGACTCATTTATTCCCAATTTAGGTCGCACGCTTTTCTGACATTTTATTGTCAATTGTCAATTTAAAATAACCATGATGTAAAAGCTTCAACGGCACAACTTTTATTATTGATAATTTCATCATTTTATACCAACGAATTAACAATTATTTTCACCAAGTTTCGCAACAATCGTATTATTCTTTCTGGGTGGTGCATTTTAAATTAAAGTGAGTGTATAAAACTAAAACATAACCTTTTGTATTTTTTTTTTCCCAGAGGATGCTAGAAAATTCACGCAAGTTCTCTTCAAAATTTAAAGAATTTTGTATCAATATCTCGTATAGATTGCTAGTATTTTTTTCGAAGGTTAAAATTTATTTAAATTTTTATTCTCCTCTAAAATTTCCAAATATTTTGTCTTCTCTCTCTGAAATCAGGAATTTTGCAAGATATTAATTACTTTTCGAGCATGTTTGTTAAAAATTGCTGGCAATTTATAAAAAAATTATTTACCGGACTTCTAAAATATTCTTAGGAGAGTTTTTAGTTAGATATATACCAACATCTTTATTTACAGAAAAAAGGAAATAAATTTACATGTGTTTAACAATATGACAATGATACAAAAATTTTTTTTTTTCTGTCAAACGGCTATCGACCCGCGGTCTTTCAGCCTGGAGTTATCTGTCTTACAAACGTCATGATTGCTAATGTCTAACGGAATTAACTGTCGGTTGTTCTTTAAACGTCATGATCACTAATGTCGTTCTGAAATGCAGAGATGAACTGATGAATGGTGATTTCAGGGTATTTGTATCGGGGTATTATTAAAGGATTACGAGGGATACACATGTGGTTAAGGATATCAATATTGTGAGGGTTAGTGGCGAATTTTTGAGCGAGGAATGTGAGACGTTGTTCAATAGGAGTTAGATTAGCTAATTGATACAGGAGGGTGTTAGATGGATTATGTATGGGGTTAAGGGGATGTCTAATTTTTGTAAGCGTGCGAAGGGCTGATCGTTCCGATACCTGAATACTTTTAAGAGTGGAAGGATGGGGTTTATAGAAAAGGATAGCGGCGTAGTCAAGAAGAGGTCGGCAGATCATTTTATAAATAAGTACTGCTGTTTTCGTTGATATGCCTTGGTTCTTATAAGTGAGGCTTCTGAAGTGCCGAGCTCTCTTCTTGACACTCACTTTAAGGTTTTGGGCGTGTGTTTTAAAGGTTAATTTGGGATCAAATGTTATACCAAGATATTTACATGAAGGAGATGGTAAAATAGGATGGTTATTGATGGTTATATGGAACGGAGAATTCAGTGATCGATGAAAAGGGATTAGGAGCTGGGATTTATTAGGATTAATGGTTACTCTCCATTTTGCAAACCATAGCTGTATGGTATCGATCAGCCCTTGCAGTGTGGTAAGTGCTTTGTGTAGGGTGGGGGCGTGTACTACTAGGGCAGTATCGTCTGCGTATAGGAGCGGGTAGGATGAAGGATTTATATAGTGTGGGTTAGGGTTATAAATATCATAAACAAAAATGTTATAAAGGAGCGGTGATAGGGGGGATCCTTGGGGAACACCTTGTTGTGGTACAAAGGCGCGTGATAGGGTATTTCGGATTTTAACTCTTAGGATTCGATTGGATAAGAAGCTGCCAATAAGGTTAAGGAGATGAGGTGGGATATTTATGGAGTTACATTTAAACAGCAAACCTCGATGCCAAACTGAATCAAACGCTTTTTGAATATCTAGTAGGGCAATTGCGGATTTTTGGCCTTCGAGGTGTGCTGTTTGGCAGTTAGAGGTGAGGATAGAAAGTGGTAAGGAAGTGGAACGATGTTCAAGGAAGCCAAATTGGTAAGGAGGGATATGATGTGATATATGGGACATTAGTTTGTTCTTAACTATATTTTCAAACATTTTACCCAAGACTGGAAGCAGGGTGATTGGGCGGTAACTTGACACGTCTGACGTGTCTTGTCCAGTTTTCGGAATACATGTAATAATACCCTGCTTCCACTCCTTGGGTATGATCTGAGAATGATATATGTAGTTAAATATTTTTAGGATATATTTGTGGATATTGTTAGGGAGGGATTTGAGGATAGCTCTAGGAACGTTGTCATAACCGGGGGCAGTGTTTTTACCTTTATATAGGCAGGTAAAATATTCTTCCTCTTCTTCTTTTTAGTTAGATTTTCCAGATTAATTGATTTTCTTCTTTATTTATTTTTACATTTTCCAACATTTCATGCTTTTCCAAGTTGCATTTTATTAATTTTGGAGCTTGTTTTTTAGATTTCCGGAATTTGAAGCAACATATAAATTTTGTGAATTTTCTTGTTATGTTTTTCCAAAAATTTTCCAGCAATTTGTTTTTTAGAATTCAAAAATTTTTCTTCTAGAATCCTAAAGAGCTAAATGGTTTTCATTTTTTTACAATATTTTTTTCAGAAATTTTCAAGGGTTTCTCTTTCAAACTGCGAAAATTTTATTCCGCTTTAATATATTTTAATTTATAAAATATTCTCATAGGGTTATTGAATTCAACTTTTCAAATTACAAGAATTGTCAAAAAAAAAATTATTTTTCATTTTTTTTCAGCAAAGTTTTGGATAATATATTTAAAAATACGAAAAATGTTTTTGTATTTTTAAATTTATTATTTAATTTTCTATAACGAACTAAAGGATTTTAATATATTTTATTATTATTTAAGTTTTGGATTCCGTGTAGAAAATCTTAAAGAAATTTTATTCCTCAACGTTTGGTTTGATGGTTATAGAAATATAACTGAAAAACCAAATATAAAGTTGATTTTTAAGATATTTTAAAAGGTTTTGAACTTCCAAGTAAAAAACTATAAGAATTTATGAAATCTTGTTTATGTTTATGTTTATGTTTATTTCTTTTAATTCTGTGCCAACAAAACAGCCTAACACATACAAAAAATACATAAATAATATTAATTGGGCATTGAGTTCATCCTAGATGATCTTCCACTCGTACCTCGAAGTATTCTTCTACTGACGCCCATGCAGGAACGCACCAGAAACCAATATTTAGGTGTATTTTAGCCTTAAATCCAGGCATTTTTATCTCAATTCTTTCAGGTAGGAAACGCTAGGAATCTTTTAATCTAAGCTTGATTCGATAAAACTGAAAAACAGAAACAACTTGCTTTTCAAATTTTTAGATTTTTAAAAAGAAAAAGATATATTTAAATACAACGTTTGGATTGTAAGGTGGATATAACAGAAAACTCAATTTTTCTATTTTTAGATATTTGAAAAGAGTTAAAACTTCAAAGTAATAAATTCTAAGAATTTTTGAAATCTAACGCTTGGTTCGATAATTATGTCTATGATGTTCACAAACAAAGATAACTTGATTTTCCAATTTTTTGATATTTAAACAAATTTTGGAGTCGCGAGTAAGAAAGGCCAAGAAATTTTGATCCCCAACGTTTGGTTCGATAATTCTGTCAATATAGCTGAAAAAAAAGAATCGTTTTTTCAAATTTTATATTCTTGAACAGATTTTAAACTTCCATGTAAGAAACTGTAAGAATTTTTAAATCCAACTTTGGGTCTGATGGTTATGTAAAAATATGAACTTCAATTTTTGTTATTTGTCTTTTCTAGCAAATTTCAATGAACTATAAAATCACGATGAATTAAATTCTCATTTAACCGATGGTGAAACATTTATCTCCTCGAGAATGACCAAAGGTTGAAACTAGTCGAAGAAATATAAAAATAGTGAAACAACACCAACTTTTTAATTAACATTCTAATTAATTATTAAATCTATTGTTTTTATTGGTTTTATTTTATTAATTGTTTTTTAGTTCCATAATTTCAATCTTTCCAAATATTAGTATACAGGTTTTTAATTTCCTATAAATTTGTATGAAAAAGAAATATGAATATATTTTTCATAACCTTTTGAAATGTTTTTTGTAGATCCTTTTTTTAACCAAGTTTCAAATGGTTTTTTCTTCCAAATTTTTGTTTGTATTGTCCTTTTCTTAACAAACTTCAATTGCTTTTTGTATGTTTAACTATTTTAAATGAATTACAAAATCTATTTTTAGATTTTGTTTACTGTTTTAAGAGAGTTGCACTTGTTTTTCTTTCGGAGGTTTACATTAAGTTTTTTTAAAGTTTAAAAAGTTTTTTCATGCTGGCAAATTTAAATTGTATTATGATTAAAAATAGAGGCCACTTGCCCAGCGGTCCTTTTTTTCAAATTGTTTCAAAAATTTAAACCATGAATTTTGATTTAGGCTTAATTTACTTGTAGGAATGCATTATTAATTGTTTATATTGAAACTACACTAGGTTAGGTTAATATATAGTCTATTGAGATAGGTCAGGATTTCGGTAGGTCAAGAATACGCTAATGTGAAGTAGACATTGTTGAGAAAAGTCATTAATACGCTTAGCTAATCCGTAGAAAAAATAATGGAAAATAAAGGAAGTATGTATGCGGTGTTCTTAGACTTAAAAGAGGCGTATGATTCGGTGGCGAGGAGAAGATTGGTGGAATGTTTCAAAAGAAGAGGGGTGAGTGAGGGGATGGTTGAGTTTGTGAGGAGAGTATATGAGGAAACAAGCTGTGTGACAAAGGAGGGAGAAAGAGTATACGAGGAATTTAGGACATGTATGGGAGTGAGACAGGGATTCCCGCTAAGCCCTCTGTTGTTTAACTTATATTTAAGTGAACTGGATGAGGTGTAGAAGGGAAGGGAATAAAGGAAGGGAAGGGAGAATGAGAGAGCTAAAATGGAAAGGGGAAACATATGAGAAGGTGAAAGTGTTCAAATATCTGGGATTTATTTTTAAGTATACGGGAGAGTATAATGAGAACATGAGATGGGTACAAGGAAAGGCGAGACCAGCTTGGGGAGTGGTGTGGGAAAAATGTGGAAGATGTATGGAAGACAATGTGAGAGTGATGTGTGGATTGTGGGAAGCGCGCCTGACGTCATGATGACATATATAGATTAACGTCTAGAATTCTCTTTATAAA